>JAPDEZ010000007.1:0-600000 GCA_027569385.1 Penicillium decumbens
CCCCCCCCCCCCCCCCCCCCCCCCCCCCCGCCCCCCCCCCCCCCCCCCCCCCCCCCCCCCCCCCCCCCCCCCCCCCCCCCCCCCCCCCCCCCCCCCCCCCCCCCCCCCCCCCCCCCCCCCCCCCCCCTCCCGCCCCCCCCCCCCCCCCCCCCCCCCCCCCCCCCCCCCCCCCCCCAACCAATAATGGCCCATACTATCCTCCAGTGACGAATCCCGAGCCCTAGTTACTCAACCAACGGTGAAGAGGAAGCTCCCTATGTTTCCTTTTCCAAGTGGAGATCTTACCGTCCGCCAAGAAATTCGAGTACCGAGACTGCCGTGGTGACCGTCGTCCCTGCGATGAACTTCGCGCTTGTCCAAAGCTTGGCCCGTCGGTGCATTTCGAGTGCTCTTGGCAAAGAGATCAATCTACTGCAGACGTGGCATTCAGCAGATAATCGAACAATGCGACTGCAATGGCCAATGGTAGTTCGAGCCAGGAACACAAGGCTAAATCGAGAATAAGGTCAGGTCACTGTTTAGACTGTTCTCCATGCCTCCAGCCAGTCATTTTGGGATATTTCTCAGCCTCCCAGACTAGTCATGCTGTCTCAAAACAGCAAGGCATCAAGGCTTCACTGTAAGACAGCTACAACATTAGCACAGCCTCCCATGTATTCAAATAACAAGGCAGCCACAAGTCACGCAGAGTGCCTACCTTCTACCAAGCTAGAGACGTAGCGAGTCAAATCGGGATAGTATGACTAGGTAGCTGAAAACTATCTTACCAACCCGAGGCGGCGAGTTCAATGTCTCCTATATTCAAGACCTGCCAGAACTGTGCAGGCTCAAAAACTTCGGTGTATCAGGCAACCACAGAGGCAGAATATGTGCAATTGGTAAGGCAGGATCTCAGATCGGAGCCAAGTGGTCAAGGCCCAGTGCTCATGGATTCGCAGATATCTTCGTCTAGGCAAAGAGTACCTCTATTGAAAATAGACCCGGTGTTCAATGGCTTTCAGCAGGATCGGGAAGTGATATTTCAGATTCATTGTTCAGTTGAATTTTTTCGAGGCCGGCATTTAACTGTGCCTTCATACATACACGGATTCGCCGTGTGGTTTCTGCTTCTCGAAAGTAAGATCGTTGGTAGGCGTGTAAGAAACTCGCAGACCCATTGAGTAACGCGTCGGAATCAGGCGTAGCGAGTATGTTCGCAGCTTCCTGAATCCTAGCTGCGGTAGGCAGACAATAGGCAGATATGAACGTCCGAATCCACTCAATCCAAGCTGATTCTTGCGTATTACTAAGACGTCTGGTGGCCTTGATACGTGTCGATCGAGAATCGCGACCGTTGATGCGGGCGCATAGTCGTTGGTAGGGAGCGTCGAACTGCCGCGCCAGACTAGCGATTTTTGGCTTTTGTTCGCGCCTAGCAGCTTCGCAGGCTAGAAGAATACGCTGCTCTTGGTTTTGATACTGATCAGCCATCATGAGGGTGAGTGACGGTTGTTCTTGCGCAGAAATTATCATTATTGCTGGGCCCTGGAGCAGCCACAGCCGAAAAGGCGGTGGGTGCAAAGGCAGGATAAGATCGAGCTTGTAGATGCTGGAATCATGGGATGTGCATAAGTTCCGGTACAATAAGTGGTCGTGGTTTAGATGATTTTATCTTCATCATAGACGCTAAAGGGAAGCTGTCAGCCTTGAGATCCCGCTAGAAGCAACGCTTGAGAAGAAATATCCGGCGAGTAAACTCTTTGGGATAAGAATGTAGGATGTATAGTACTCTTCAATTGCTTTGATTCGGATTCATATGCTCGTGAAAAGTTCCCATTCATCAAACATCACTCGCCCGGCTGCGCTTCAATAGCTTTCCACCCGTCAAAAGCCAAGGCATCACTTCCATCCCGCCATCCCCAAGCAATGCAATAATGCTGCGCGAGTAAGCGCCATTCTTCTATCTCATCCAGCATCTCAAGGCTGGCAACGCGCCCTTTCTCCTCTTCGGTAACCCAGTGGTCCCAGATAAAATCAATGTCAGCCGCAGCTTGGCCACTGTCGAGCGTGTGCTCGCGCAGCCGCGATCGCTGCGCTTCCAATGAGGCGTATTTATGGAGAGTCTGGAGTTGAATACCTCGCGCCGCGAGGTTAGAGACCATCGTGCGACCGAAAGGGTCGTCTGGGCGAATGGGTTCATATAGGATCAAGCCAAGTGGAGCCTGCAGGCCTTCTTGCGTATCTCCTCCAGCCGCGGTCGGTTTACTCGACGGACCGAAAACATGTTCAGTAAAAAAAGAGACTACCTGCGTGGCTTCGGCCGGGGACAGGTAGATAAGACAGCATTCTGAGATGAGCAGAGTTGGCAGTTGTCTGTCCACTCCCGGGAGGGTTTCGGAGAGGGAGCTATCTGCCGACAACGATCGCAGGTCCAGCGGGTGGATGTGGTACGATGGGGAGTATAGCGCGTCGCCTGCTTCGGAGACTGTCACGCTATCTCCGGACGGATCCAAACCAAGTGCCCGTTGAAGAGAAGGTGTTGATCGGATCGCGCGAATCTTCGTGGCCGTGTTGACGGCGAAGTCGAGTTCATGGTAGATGATGTCTGGGGGTTGACGTGTGGAGAAGAGTCTGAAGATACGTGTGTCTGAGCCAGCACCTAGAGAGATGATCTGCTTCTTTGATTTTGGCGAGTAAGAGCCAAGGAAGCGGGCGACGAGCTGGTCAATTGCGGTGGTGCGAACATAGGTCCCTATGTGGCAGGTATTCAAGTCAGCAATCGCTCCCTGAAGCTAGTCAAGGTGAAAACTGACCTCTATTAATGATCGGAAACCTCCTGGTCGCAGATCCAGGGGGTGTCAGAGCTGCAGCATACGGGTCATCGAGATATCCCAGCTCGACGGCGCTCATCCGGGAGACGCTGGCGTCATTGTCGGTGCCCTGCACGACGCGATCCTTGCCAATCGGATGACCGCGGCCATTCTCAACACGGCCTGTTCCGCGACCTGGGCCTCGTCCTCGGCGGAGATTATTGAGGTTGGGAATCTGAGGCGCGGCCATGGAGGAGTGAGGTGGAGGAAGCTCGGAACTTGTGGTGGGGTAGTCCCGCGGTGGAGTGGCAGATATGTACATGAACCCCAATGTACAAGTCTCAATTGTTTGCATAAACCATGTCTTTTCTGATCGTCTATCATCTATATACTTCACACAGTCCTAAATTTAAACATATACAAAGTTGTTACGGCACAAGGGACAAGTGCTCTGGTTGCTGCTCTTGAACCAGCGGAACAAGCACACCGAGTGGAAGGTGTTCTTGCACGTAGCGCAGCGCTTGTTCGGTGTCTGCATATCGGTTGAGATGACCGAATAGCAGATAGCACACTCGCTCTGTCCCTTCAGAGCACCCTGCACGTTGCGACGGAATGCCAGCAGCCCATCGACCAGGTTGCCATTGGCAAACATGATGACACCCTGGATAATGAGCAACCAACTCTTCCACTTCTTCTCGTCCACAAGCACTCGGCTGCGGCCAACAACGACGGCGGAATGAAGCGGGTAGGCGGGCGGGAGAGAGATCGAAATGGAGACTGGAGGAGACTCCTCATCCACGGGGATGCTAGCGATAATTTCTGCTGTCTTGGGCGAAATCTTTACGGCCAAAGCCCGTTCCTCGTCCGGGTCTTGAGCGGAAACCCATTCAGTGACCCCGTGAAGAGAATCACTAATCACAAGAGGCGATATCTGGCAATGGTGTTAGTTACGGAGACGACGGCAGGTCATCAATCGACTCACGTATTTCTCGGTCCAGGCTTCCACGGGTCCCTTGATCCGTTTTTTGGTGTCGATCCACCAGTTCTTGGTCATGTTGGCCAGATGTCTCAAGCAGAGGTAGTATAGATGAACTAGGAGCCATTCTGTTTCTTTCTCCGCGGATTCAGACTGATCAGGCTCGAAGGACAGCACATTGATCCTTGATGCGTCAACGATCCTCCCATGCGGCTTTTGAAGGAAGTCGAAAGCAAACTCCAGAAGTGGAATAAGAATGTCGTTCTCCTTGATACTGGTTGTATAGTATTCTTGGACCGGCATTGACTGATAGAAGCATTAGTAGGAAATCCAACAAAAGGCCCAGAGGGAACTTCGAGGCATACCGCGTTAGAGAAGTGATCAAAGACAATCTTCCAGCTCAAGAGATACGATCTCATGCTCGTCCACATCTTATCATCTCCCCAGGACATCGAAACCCCTTTCATTGTCGGTGTCTCGAGCAGGAGAGACACGAGCTCATCAGGTAGACTGACGGCGGTCTTGGATAAGGCCACGTCAAAGGATACTTGTTCTTGGACCTCGGGAATGTAACGGTGAAGAATGGTGTATGCTGTGCGTTGTACAGCGCGACTATGCGCCGTCAACAGACCGAATACTCCACTAACGTCCTCAAGTTTCTCGATGGGAATGACATTGATAAGACGCTGCAAGATATCAACAGCAACATCCCGAGGTTGATGGAATGTGGTCGACGAGTCTAGCCCGCGTTAGTCTTCATACGAGAAAAGGGTAGGTATTGAGCTCTTACCGAATCTGCCGATGGTAGAGGCCAATTTGTTGAACAAGTCGGTCTTACGCTCAGACCAAGCATCTTGAAGATCATCGTTGCTATCTTCGCTCTCGGCCATGGATCTTAGAAGGGCAAAAAGCCTAAAAGAGGACACGACCAACGGAAGCCCCTCTTCGCCACCATTTGTCTCTTCCAGGATCGTACTCAAGATCTCCATGCTGTCTTCCCAATGAGATCCATAAAGATCGGCAATGCCAGGGATAACAAATGTCAGAGTCTTGGTGATTTCAGTTCTCAGCCCAAGAGATTGGATGTCCGACTGGAGACACTCCAAGAGATGCTTGACCAAGAAAACCAGTCGCTGCGGGGGGATGGTCGAGATAACGTCTTCTTCCCCAGACAGCAAAATGTTGAGAAGTGCAAGCTTTCGCAATCCTAGATGTTGTTAGTAAACACATACAACAGGTTCTATGAGCGCACATACCATCCGAAGAAGGGTCTTGGGGCTTGAGTCCAGTGGAATCAGCAATCAGCTCATTGCAGATTCGGGTTCCAACAGTGTTGGAAAGTATCGAGCTTCGTAAAGTAGCAAACCACGATGCCGAGCGGATGCTGTTGGCAGTTCGTGCCTCTCTGCAAAGTTTGGCAATGTCATCAGCAGATTTGGACTTTTCCAATGCATCCGCTGAAGTCATGATCTTGACAAAAGCCTCTCCGACTCTATAATCGACGGGAGTGACCCCGTTGAGTGCCTCTAGTTTAGTTTCCCAGAGAGAGGTCAGGAGAGAAGAAAGAGTCAAGTCTGAAGAGCCCACCGATTCCTTTGCCTGGATCCAGTCGCTGATCAGCTGGCGTCCTTTGAAGACGATTTCCAAGTATTCTTCACGTTCATCTGCTAGCTCCACGCCTGTGATCCCATTGCAGTTCTCAATGCTCAGATCGTCATCGATCAGCTGAACGGCTAGGGGCACGAAGTAGAACAGCGTCCCGAGGCTTTCATTGCCTAGCTCCCCGGTAATATTAGAGGACAGAAGCCTAATTGTGAAACTTGCCAGCCGGAACGCAGCAGAGCAACGTGCCGAGTCTCGAGGAATAGCAAGCCACATTGCCTTGAAAGAATCGGAAAGCTCGCGTTGTACCAGATTAACTGTACCGCCCAGTGGGCTTGTGATGGCTGTCGAGGGCCGCGGCGGCAGTTGAAGGAAAGGCCCTAACGCATCCTCCCATGCACGGTGAGAGGGCAGGATATCCTTCACAGTGTAAGCGGCCTTCTCCGACTCAAGGCCTTGCAGTAGCTCCTCCGCAATAGCAATCAGAGACTCGATTCTAGGAAGAAGTCAGTAGAAACTTTTTGAAAGCAAGGCAAGAGGCCACGTACGATAAGGATTCTTCATCGGCATGGCTCAACCCGTGATGGAGAATTTGAATCTTCGACTTGTTGCTGCTATCGCCGACGACAGTCTCCTTAAATGTTTTCATGACCGATTCAGCCAGGTTGGCCACTTCTTCAGACGGGGATTCAGTGAGGAATAGCAGCTTCCCAGTCAATTTCGAGCCATTGGTTCCGCTCTGGAATTCCCGCACGGCCGTAGGTGCTGTCTTTCCGAGGTGTGACAGTCCATCCAAGGCATCAAAGACTGTCTCGTCAAGAGACAGCGAATCAATAATCGACAGGAAGATGCTATCCGTCAGTTCACCCCGAGAGGTCTGGTTTTGAAGAACACCAGTGATGATTGGCCAGTGAGAGTGACTACCCTTGCAAGCTTCATTCAGAGCCCGCATAACAACAGAAGTAAGCTTGTCTTTGTCTCCAACCTCATTGAAGTCGAGAGTAGAGAGCAGACTTTGGAGAGCATGGGTATTCGATTGCTCTGGCTCCAATTCCATAGCCTGCTCAACAACATTTTCAAAGCTGGCAGCGAACCCATCCCACTCACGGCACGCCAACATAATCGCAATGAGACGGTCCGCCGAAGGCGAGAACAGAAGTTCTGGTGCGTCCTTCTCAACAAACTTGAGGAGCTCCTGGGAGCTTTGGGCAACAGAAGGCATGTTGCGAACACATTCAAGTACAACTCCAGCGGCCCCGTAGGGCTTGCCGTTACGCGAACGTAGTACTTGCAAACAACCGTCCAGAAGGTGCGAGTTTGACTTCTCGAAGATCGCCTGTACCTGTGCTTCATGCTTGGTATCTGCAACCCGTGAGAGAACTGCGGGTTCCAAAGCAAAGAGGCGCCTTGCTTGAGCGCATATCGAGTCCTGGGATGACTGGAAGTCCTTCGATTGTTCTGGCGATGACAACTTCACATCTTCAAGTAGCTTGTCCGAAAGCTTTGTCCACACAGCTTGTACCTCCTCATTTTGCTCGTGAGAAGACAGAAGAGCGAGGTAGTCGGCGCAAGTCCCTTCGCCTGATTGGAGAGGAAGTGACCACTGGGTCAATTCAGGATCAGGCCGCACATATTGCACAACCAAGGGGGAAAGCCTGTTCTGAATAAGCTCTACTCTCTGCTCCGGGGACACAAGAGATACAAGCCAGGTCCCAATCTCAATGTAAGATTTCCAGCCAACAGTGAGATTTTGACGAGGCTCCCCCCTAGAGTTGAGGCCTTCTTGGAGGGCTTCTGTTATGGCTATTGCGCTACCAAGAGTAACCTTCTCATCAGTGGACGTCTTATCAGCTCCGGCAAGCACCTCTTGAGGCAAAATCCTGAGCAACTGAGCAAGATTCGACCAGAAGGTTGCGTGTCCTCCCTGAGAGCCTTTCTGAATGTATTGTCGAAGTTTCTTGGATGCAGAAGTCTTGCCGGAGTAATCATCCGTCCACACGGAGGGTCTTGATGAGGTCAAAACGAGCAAGGTCTCAGATAGTTCAGAGGCTGAGCCTAGTTGCGGAATGGAAAGTGATTTGCCAATCAAAGCATGACTAACAACCTTCCAGTCCAGCCAGGCAGGCTCTCGGGACAAGGCTGATCGCAGCAAAATGTATGCAGACCGTCGAACAAACGGGTCATCGTGGCTACAGAAAGCCCAAAGAGACTTGCTAGCCAGTATGTTCTCTATTTCGGGTAGATTTTTCTGCAACTCCTCGTCTGCTGAATTGCCTATTTGGACAAAATTGTCAGATTCCCACACCCGTATCGTAAATGGAACAGCCAGACATACCTAGAATACGATTAAACAGCATAAGTGCAGCTCCCACGACCCGCGCATATTTTGCCTCGGCATCATCTCGCTTCACCGTTCGTTCATCGCTCAATGTCAAAACCGTCTGGTTAAGAAGGACATCGTCCACAAAGTCCAAAATGGAGCTTTGGAAGACTTTCCACACATTGCTTCTCTTGTCTTCGGTCGAGAATACTGTTGTAAATGACTCCAGTGCGGAGCGTTGGACTAGTCGATCGTTGTCGTAGAGTCCTGCGATCCACGCACCCACAACCTTTGGTAGATAAGGCATAACTCGTTTGCCAACGAGACTGGCAATTGAGCCCTGAGTAAGATGAGCCAATTGCCTCACCCTCCGAGACAAATCAATCGAAGCCCGAGGGTAGATTTTCACCTGCAAATTCAAGGTTTAATTTCCGCTGTCGCTATAGATGAAGTGGTACATACCCATGCCTCTAGAAAGCCATCATCCAAAGTTCCATTGCTCTTTGCCACTGAAGCGATGTGATCTTTGAGCTCTTCTAGAGCCTTTGTCCGTGTGATATCGTCTTTCTTTGACGAATTTTTGAATGCAATCACCAAATGCTGGTCTGAAATGCGAGACAGATCCGGTGGTTCCGCAATGTATGTGAGTGCAGATGGCTCCCGGCCGTCACCACCAAAGGCATTGGAGAATCCACCAAAAGATCCAAAGGCGCCGGCAGCAGCGCGACTGCTGGAGGCCTGCGACTTGAACTTTTTGCTCATGTGGGGTATGAGGTCAGAGGGAATAGCGGGGAAACCTCGATATTCGACCGGCGCAACTCCGGAGAGGGAAATTGATTCTGGACAAGGTAGATAACTCTGCAGCAGGCCTTCAGAGATCCGATCTGACCCCTCGTCACAATTCAATGTTGAAGAAGAAGAAGTGATATCAACCTCGGACGGCCACCCGATAGGGAAGTCACGTGGTCATGTGTCATTGCTGTCCCAAAGGGGAAAAGATCAAGTCGGAGCTCGACTTGTTCTTCTCTTCGCTCTGCTTCGGGGACATCAGCCACCATGAAGTTCTTCATCGAGTACGTCTCTATCTCATTGCGCGCAATCCTTTTTGGTCTTTCCGCTAACATCGTCCCTTCTTAGCGATCTTCCGGTGCTGTTCCCGTACCCGCGCATCTACCCCGAGCAATATGCCTACATGTGTGACCTCAAGAAGACCCTCGATGCCGGGGGTCACTGTGTGCTGGAGATGCCCTCCGGGACGGGCAAGACGGTCTCTCTACTCTCGTTGATTGTCGCCTATCAGCAACACTATCCGGAACACAGAAAGCTCATCTACTGCTCGCGAACGATGTCCGAGATCGAAAAGGCGTTGGCGGAGTTGAAGGCGTTGATGAAGCATCGCACATCGGAGCTCGGTTATGAAGAAGAGTTTCGTGCTCTCGGGCTGACCAGTCGAAAGAATCTGTGTCTACACCCTTCCGTAAGACGAGAGAAAAGTGGTACCGTGGTCGACGCGAGATGCAGGAGCTTGACAGCCGGCTTCGTCAAAGAGAAGAAGGAACGCGGTGAAGATGTGGACCTTTGCATTTATCACGAGGTTCGTTTCGCCATTTCTATGGGCCGTTGAAGTACTCTAACAGGTTTCAGAACCTTGATCTTCTCGAGCCACATAACCTCGTTCCCCCAGGCGTGTTCACCCTCGATGGTCTATTAAGATACGGAGAAGAACACAAGCAATGCCCTTACTTCTCCGCCCGTCGTATGGTATGCTGTCTGCTGAAGTTACATGCTACTATTCTTTTCGGTACTAATCCAATCGTCTAGATGCCTTGGTGCAACATCATCATTTACTCCTACCACTACCTCCTCGATCCGAAAATCGCTGAGCGAGTATCTCGAGAACTGTCAAAGGACTGCATCGTGGTTTTCGACGAGGCGCATAATATTGACAACGTCTGCATCGAGTCGCTTAGCATCGACATCAGTGAGGATTCCCTCCGGAAAGCTACTAGGGGCGCAAGCAATCTGGAACGCAAAATCGAAGAGATGAAGAGTACTGATGCCGAAAAACTTCAAAATGAATACTCGAAGCTCGTGGAAGGGCTGCAGCAGGCAGAGCAAGCTCGAGAGGAGGATCAATTCATCTCGAACCCGGTGTTACCAGATGACCTGCTCAAGGAAGCGGTTCCAGGAAATATTCGCAGAGCGGAGCATTTTGTCTCCTTCTTGAAGCGATTTATTGAATACTTGAAGACTCGGATGAAAGTGACCCATACAATCTCAGAAACACCACCCTCCTTTTTGACACATTTGAAGGATCTCACCTATATCGAACGGAAGCCCTTGAGATTCTGCGCAGAACGCCTAACGTCACTCGTACGGACTCTGGAGTTGATAAATATCGAAGATTATCAGCCACTTCAAGAAGTTGCTACCTTTGCGACACTCGTCGCGACCTATGACACGGGATTCGTCCTCATTCTTGAGCCATTTGAATCTGAAGCGGCAACGGTGCCGAATCCCATTCTACACTTTACGTGCTTGGATGCTGCCATCGCCATCAAGCCCGTCTTTGACCGTTTCAGCTCCGTGATTATCACTTCGGGAACTTTGTCACCGTTAGAGATGTACCCGAAAATGCTCGGATTCACGGCCGTCATGCAAGAATCATACAGTATGACCTTGGCACGACGGTCATTCCTACCGATGATCGTTACTAGAGGCTCCGATCAGGCTCAAGTTTCATCGTCCTTCGGCATCCGGAATGACCCTGGTGTGGTGCGAAATTACGGAACACTTGTCACCGAGTTTGCACGCATCACCCCTGACGGCGTTGTCGTTTTCTTCCCTTCATATCTATACATGGAGTCCATCATCAGTATGTGGCAGGGTATGGGTATCTTGGATCAGATCTGGAATTACAAGTTGATTCTTGTGGAAACACCCGATGCTCAGGAATCTTCCCTCGCCCTGGAGACCTACCGGACTGCCTGCTGCAACGGGCGTGGTGCGATTCTCTTCTGTGTCGCCCGAGGGAAGGTGTCGGAGGGTATCGATTTCGACCATCACTACGGCCGCGCGGTCTTGTGCATCGGTGTTCCATTCCAGTACACCGAGTCCCGAATCCTGAAAGCCCGTCTTGAGTTCCTTCGAGAAAACTATCGCATCCGGGAAAATGACTTCCTCTCTTTCGACGCAATGCGACACGCTGCGCAATGTTTGGGCCGTGTGCTTCGAGGCAAGGACGATTACGGAGTCATGGTATTGGCAGACCGTCGATTCGAAAGAAAGAGACCTCAGCTGCCGAAGTGGATCAACCAGGCCATGCTGGACAGCGAGACGAACCTCAGCACAGATATGGCTGTCTCGAACGCAAAGAACTTCTTGCGCACCATGGCTCAGCCTTTCAAGGCCAAGGACCAGGAAGGCATTTCGACCTGGAGCTTGGCCGACATTGAACGTCATGAGGCGAAGCGCCGAACTGAAGAGGCGCGGATGATGAGAGAGGAGCTCACTAACGGACACAAAGTGAACGGTGTTACCACGTCCACATTTGAGGTCGTCGAGGATGAATATGATGATGACATTGATCAGGACATGATGATGCTCGACGCGCAGTAAAGCATTCCTTATTTTCTTCTTGTGTTTATTTATTCCAATGTATATACTGGCACGGAAAAGGGCGTTTTGGAAAAAGGCATGGAAATAGGGAGGCAATATAGCATGGAGAGGTGTTACTTTGGAAAAGAATCGAAGCATAATCATAAAAGCTTACGCAAACCACCCAGGCAGTAAGCACGATATAGACCGGTCCTAGCTGTATGAATTAATAGAGCATTCTGCCACTCTAAGAGATGAATCCAGTCGGACTGCCCAGGTGCCTATGAAAGCTACAAGCTCATGAAGTGAACATAATAAAACTCTATTTTTACTAGAAGATATGCTATATGAACAGGGACAGGCACTTTTGTGTTCCGCTGAACAAAAACTCCAGATCATCGACACGTCAAGATGGCAAAATGAAACAAGATCTCAGGATACAAACAATCGCAAGAAAATATACAGGTGGTAGAGCACAAAACGCAAATGCGAAAACAACTCCGACGAGAAACCGACTATGCTACAGGAGCAAGAATGTCAAAGGCACCAGTTCCAACGGTACCGGAACGACCGACAACGATTCTGCTACTCGGGCCCTTGAGGTTATCGGTATCTCTCTCAAGAACAGCGTCCTTCAGAGCACCGACGGTGGTCTCGAATGACATCCGAGCAAACGGCGAAGTGGCATCCTTGACCAGACCGTTACGGCTGAAGGCCTTGAAGCCACCGGATTGGGTCATCACATCACCGATCAGGTTCAAGTGACGGTTGTCGACGGAGATAGAGTGACCCTTGAAAACGGCATCCATTTCGCGAACGATGGTAGCGCGAGCAGCCTCGACACCGTACAGGTTGAGCATGTCGTGGATGGAGTTGGTGTACAGCGAGTGCGGTTTGATGATGTCCTGGTGGTCACGCATAGCCATCAAGTTGACTCCATCAGTCATGACGCAGGCGGGCTCCCCCTTCAGCGGGTCGGCTTCGACATAGACGCAGTTGCCAATGTTGGGGATGGACTGGATAACGGCTTCATGAACAGCCTTCTCGACAATGGGAAGGAGGAGTAGCTTGGGGGTCTCGATGTCGTACTGCAGCTGGACGTTGCATGTTGTACCCTTCTTGGAATCAAATTTGAACTTGGTGACCTCCTCGTATTTGCCCTTGACATCATTCTCAGCGCCTTCGTCGGCCGAGTCATCATCGGAGTCATCGTCAGAGTCATCACCCATTTCCACGTCACGGCTAGTTTGGCCATTTTCAGCGTCTTCTTCCTCATCGGGTGTGTCTTGGCGACGGATAATGACTTGCTCGTCGTCATCAGGACCTTCGTAAGACACCTGGTTGCTCCGGTTCTGACCTCCGTGTGCACGCTTGGCATCATCCTCGTCGTCCTCATTGTCATCGTCAGCGGGCTCAGCCTCCCTGTCAGGGCCACTCGGGCCATCGGCAACCCTGCCAACGGAGACACCGATCTCCGGCTGAGCGGTCGAAGACTTCTTGCCGGTCTTATCCTCATTGCGTTTCTTCAGCTCGGTCCTGGTAAGCTTCACCAGGCGAGCAATGAACTTGTTCTGCAGGGCCTTCTGCACATCCTTGGTGTTGATGGCATACTCCTTGCGGTACTCCTCCGCGGGGAAGAAGTCGATGTCGATATCATAGATTTTGGCCTTTGCGTAGCCAACACCAGAGCCAATGCGCTCACTGATGGTCACCTTATCAACAATTTCAGCGACGGTGAGCTTGCTGATAGCCTTGGCAAACTGCTCAGCATCTTTGTCAGGGATCCCCTCATTCAACAGAAGAGTCATCGTAGGCGTCATGATGGTGGCACTGGCAGTCATGACAATTTCACGCAGTCGAGGAATACCCAGCGTCACGTTCTTTGCGGAGTGACCAGCCAAGTGGAAGGTGTTCAGTGTCATCTGCGTTGATGGTTCTCCAACAGACTGGCCGGCCATAATACCGACGGCCTCGCCAGGGTCAATAATAGACTTCATATATTTCATGTTCATCAAAGCATCGAAAGTCTTCTTGGTCACGATACCCCCGATGTTCTTCTTCTTATCCTTGAAGAGCTTATCGGGATTGCTGTCCGTATACTATGAAAACGATGATTTGTTAGCATATAGCCCGACAATAGCGACAAGAATTCCATGCATACCTTCTTGAGATCCTGGGCGAATGACTCAGACGTACTGCCTAAGTTGCCTCCAGGGGGGTAGCGAGCCAGGACGGGATCCTTGGCATTAAGGTTTCCGGTCTTGCGGACCCTCTTCATTGCATCCTTGTGCCACTCCGTCACATCTTCCTTGGCCAAGTTGTGGAACAATTCGGCCGAGACTTGTTTCGAGATTGAAATGTAGTTCTCGGCGAGGAAACCGAAGTCCTTGAGATGGACCTGCTTGGTGATATCGAGACCGTCCTCTCCGTACAAGAACTGGACAATCGAACCATCGGACGACTCGCGAACAGAGGAGTCATACTCGGCTCTCAGGCCCTCCATACCCTTAATCAAGCAACGCTGCAAGTAACCGGAACGAGAGGTTTTGACGGCAGTATCAATCAGACCTTCACGACCGGCCATTGCGTGGAAGTAGTACTCCTGGGGCTTGATACCAGTCAAGAAACGACCACAGACATAGCCGCCAGCAATCGGATGCGTTTCGTAGGCCCGGAACGATGGCAATGTTTTACCGCTAATCATGACCGGCACACGACGACCTTCCAAAACCTGCTGACCTAGGTTGCAAGAAATCAGGTTGGCGTTGACACCCGAACCCTTGGCACCAGAAATAGTCATAGACTGCATCTGGTTCCAGGGGAAAGGCTTAGCAAGACCTGCGGGGAGACAAGAGCTAGTGATTTCTGACGATAGCTTGGCAGATCTGGCGTTCGAAACGCTATCCAATCCGCTCTGCTTATCGTCATCGCGAAGCACGTCTTCCAGCCGGCGGGTCAGCTCGGCGTCCTGGTCAGGCACAGAAGTCTGATCCAAGGTCACGTATTTCAGGGCAACCTCACGACCCATGGCAGGGGCGGTGCTCAATAATTCTTTTCGAACGCGATCACCCTCCTTGGTCAACCGGAGGTCATCGATACCGCAAGTAAATGCCCGCATGTTCAAGAATCGGGTGAGAAGACGGCCAAGGATACTCATCAGCTTTCCAGCAATGGTATGACCGTAGATCTCGTGGACGGCATCAATGAGACCTCCAGCAGATGGACCCAGCTGCTTCTTATCGAGAATACCGCACAAGTATTCGCCGTCCTTGAAAATGACATCGCCCTCTTCGTTCTTGTCACCCCATCGGCTACCAGGAGTCGAAGACTTGCCCTTGAGCGTGAGACCCGCACTTTCCCGAGGCTTAATGTTCTTGAGGATGGTCGTGATGATCTGTTTGCCAGTCCAGAGGTACTTGGGCTTGATAAAGGCAGGCTCCACCAGCTCGATACGGTCTGAGACAATGTGCGAATTTTCGGGCCTCAAGCAGCTGTAAAGAAGCTGATGATAGTCTTCCTCGTCGAAGAATGAATCACGGCAGGTAAACCAGGTACCCATGGAAATGTGATCTTGGATCAGGCCTCTTAGAGGCTTTCCAGAAGTGGCAACCAGATACTGGTGATCAGCATCTGCCAGCATACGTGCCTCGGCTTGGGCGAGCTCGTTCTGGGGGAAATGCATGTTCATCTCGTCACCATCGAAATCGGCATTGTAAGTATTACAGTTGGCGTAGTGCATTCGAATGGTTCTCTCATTGGGAAGCACACGGGCCTTGTGACCCATGATGGACGGTTTGTGAAGGGTGGGCTGACGGTTCATCAAGACATAATCGCCGGTGGTGAGGTGACGGTAGACCTTCTTGTTGCGCGAGCCCTTCATGCGCCAGTTCGACGGCGCAAGCAATTGGTTCGCAAGGGCTGTGCGCTCATCCAGGCTCTTGAACTTTAGGTTGACAACTTGACCAGTCTCATACTCAATCGCGGAAGCACCGGGGTACTTGTCCGGTCCGTTGATCACTGCTTCCTTCAGCTCCCAGAAGTTGTGGTTTGTCACGGGCTCAGGGAAAGTCAACTTCTTTGCGAAGACAAGCGGCACGCCGATCTCATTGGTCTCAAGATTCGGGTCTGGTGAAATAACACTACGGGCAGCAAAGTTGACACGCTTACCCATCATGTTCTTTCGGAACAAACCCTCCTTCTTTTCCAGAATTTGCTTGATACCATTGGGCAAGTTTGCGATGGCTGAGCCGGTAACAGAAGTTCGCTCGCGATCAATCAGTCCGTTGACATAGTCCTGAAGCTGAATGATGGCCTGGAGAAGATCACTGTAGTTCCGCGCACGAGACAGGGCCTTCTCCTCTTCATTCTGGATTTCCTTGCTGATTTGGTTGATGAGGTCGCATTGCTTCAAAACGTTGCTGAAGGGAGTATTTTGCTGTGCCTCCATGACCTCACCGGGGCCTTGCGGAACAGCCGGACGGTATTTGTTCGGTGGGACCAAAAGGCTCTTGATGAAGAACATGTCCGCAGACACGACCTTGGATCCCTTTGGTGCGGGCCGGGAGTTATACACGAGTTGCAAAACCTCACCATCCTTTTCGAAAAGAAGTCGCATCGCACTGTAGACTTCTGAGGAAGTCATGAATTCCTGGCCCGTCGAGGCTTGCGCTGTCTCCTTCACAACAGCAGCCCCGCGGCGAATCTCTTCCTCGGCACCGTGGACTTCGGACACGACGCTTCCAGCCCGGGTTCCATTTACCCCAGGCTTCTCCTTCTTTTCCTGATCGAGCATGACCAAGGTATTGGGTGCCTGGAATCCGCCGGCAAGCATTGCAAGCTTAGACTTCTCAGGCAGGGCCTTTCGGAAAATCTTGTTGTAGCGGTCCTTTCGATAGGAAGGAGAGATCCTATATGATAATGCAAGTTAGAGACTGAAAGACATGGAACTGGGGGTTTAGTTCCGAACATACCCGCTGCAGTTGTAGCACTTCCGGTTGCCGTTGATATCCTTGAGGAAGGTCTTGACCACGTCCCGCCTTTGCTCTGCGGAAATGGGGTTCTTTGCGCCGGCCATGAGACCATCCAGCCTACCATCTTTTTTGGCTTCTTTGATGCAGCGCTCGACATGGGCAATGCGCTTTTCCATAACGGTCTCATCGTCATCCTCCTCATCGTCATCCGAGGCGTCTCCAGTATCCTTCTTCGAGCCAGACTTAGCGCCCTTGTTAGATCCAATAGCCTCAACGGCGGCGACTTCGTCGGTCAGTCCATATTGCAAGAGGCGCAGCTTGCAGGTGTACAGGTTGACATTTGCGCGGGACATCTGCAGGCGATGACAGTACACACACTGCGCCCGAAGAAGACGGTAGATGTGGTCAAAAAATGTGACATTATAGACGGGCACGGGAAGCTCAATGTGGCCGGCATGGCCGGTGCAGGACCAAGAGTTCTGGCGACAGGTAGTGCACCTAATAGTCCGAATTCTAGTCAGATAATTGAATGATAAAAAGTATTCAGGACTCTGAAAACTCACACATGGTCTCCCCAAGCACCCATAGCAGGGTCTTGAAGACCTCCAGGGACCGGGTTATTGAAAGAATCCAAAGTCGGAGTATTTTGAATTCTTTTCACTGATAGCTTTTTGATCTCCTCATCGGAGTAGACTGTGAAGTCCACCCCGGCAATACTCGAGGAAACCGGACGGGTAAAGGTCGCCATTGTGTCCTGCAGCTCCGGGAGCGACAGAAAACGCTGGCGGTGCGAAGTCGACTTCTGCAAAAAGTCTCCAACGTTGCGGGTTGCGGATGAGCGAAACTATTCGAGCAACTTTTTTTTCTGCCCCGCTCCACCGCTCACCCCATTTTGGGTATCCGCGATCAACGTTGAACCATCATCTTCGTTTATTATTTACAGCTGCAGATTCCCCTGTCTTGCCTGTCATTCGTCTCTGGAGGGCTTGTCCTCACTTACAGTGCCATGGCGGACAACACAGGCAATATGCTGAAGCGGCCTCATCCCGAGGATGACGGCAGCAACTCTCAGAAAAGAACCCGTTCAAATGATGGATCGCCGTTGCCAGCTCAAGGAGGGGCCGCCTCCGGGAAGGTCGATATCGAGAAGATGGTAGCTGAAGCGAGAGCTAAGGCAGAAGCCGTGCGTGCGCGCTTGCAAGCTGCGCGTGGCGGCGCGACACCCACCGTTCCTCCGACAGACACGAGTCCCAGCCCGACACCACCGGCTCCGAGTGCCGCGATGTCTCGATTGGAACAAATGAAGGCGCGTGTGGCAGCAGCTACTGGAAGAGCCAACGCACCGCCGCAACGACCGAGTGCTCCCGCTCCCGCTCCATCCCAGCAACCATCGGCATTTGACGATGACGGTCTATCTAAGGCTCGCGGAGGTCTCGATGTCGGTCTCCACCCGGCGCTTCTGTCCGATGCTACGCCTGATTTTCGTAGTGGGAAAGGTCGCCAGCAGTACAAATCAGGGAACCGACGGACGGACGTGTCCAACAAGAAGCGGCTCGATTTGTCCGGGCCATCAATCGAAGAGATCAAAAGTAATCCCTATTTCGATCCCAGCCTTGGTCCTAAGGCAACGGTTGCAAAGCCTCGTCATTCTCGAGAACTTGTCTTCAACCAGAAGGGCAAATATATCCAGCAGGCGGCGGCTTTGCGGCGTCAGGCGCAGTTAGAGGCTATGAAGAAGCGGATCGCCGAGCGAGCCCGGCAAGCCGGCATTGATGAGGATATGGATGTGGAAAAGGCATATCTTGTACCTGCTCCACCGGCTATTGAATGGTGGGACGAGGGTCTGGTCAATGGCGATGATTATGCCGCCATTGATAACCAGGCAAACCTGAAGATCGACACCCCCGATTCTATCATCACTCGCTACATTCAGCACCCCGTGCTCCTCGACCCGCCGCAGGAAAAGCACCAACCGGCTCAGAAACCAATGTACTTAACGCCGAAGGAACAGGCGAAGATTCGTCGACAGCGCCGCATGGCAGATTTAAAGGAGCAGCAAGCCAAAATCAGACTTGGTCTGGAACCGGCGCCGCCTCCAAAGGTCAAAAAGTCCAATCTCATGCGGGTTCTGGGCGAACAAGCTGTCAAAGATCCAACGGCTGTGGAGGCTCGTGTGACCAAGGAGATTGCGGAGCGTAAAGAGGCCCACGATGCCATGAACGAAAATCGCAAGTTGACACCGGAGCAACGACGCGAGAAGCTGGCAGCGCAGAAAGAAAAGGATGCCGAACTCGGTATTCACATATCTGTCTACCGAATTGACAGTCTGGCTAGTGGCCGGAATCGTTTCAAGATCAGCAAGAACGCCGAGCAAAATGCCTTGACGGGAATTTGTGTCATGCATCCGAAGCTCAACTTGGTGATTGTCGAGGGTGGTAAACATTCCATCAAGAATTACCGCAAGTTGATGCTCAACCGGATCGATTGGACCGAAAACCCGGGCCCAGGTGCACCCAATGAAAAGAGTGAAGGCGAGCCCCTGTGGCTGTCTACCGAAGATGATAAGGGCGAACTACGGGACTTTAGTCGCAACACATGCACTCTTCTTTGGGAGGGTCAGGCCAAGAACCGCGCCTTCAGGAGATGGCTCGGTGCTAGAGTCTGTGAATCCGACTCCGCCGCCAAGGAAACTCTGTCCCGATCCAAGATGGAGAATTTCTGGACTCTGGCTAAGAGCGCGAAACCGGCCGAGTTCTAGATACCCGAGATTGCACGATATCACTTTGAGACTTACGCCATACTACACCGATTTGCTTTTATAGAGATCAGCAATAGCTGTTCTCCTTCTTCTTCATAGCCCGTGTGTGATTGATACATTCTTATGCAGCAAATATGTATTCTATCCTTGATACAATAATGAATCCTGGAAAATTCATAACAGGACTAATCATAAACTTTTTAAAACCGTAGCAACCAATTAACCCCGCTCCTGATGCAAATGGTCTGGTATAGAGATCATGTTAATGAAAAGGAAATTTCAGCAAAACTACCGCCTAAGACGAAGGCGGCCCCTGGTTCTGGTTGCTCAAATTCCTCAGCAGATCCAGCTGGGCTTTCACTTGGTCAAAGTTCATAGTCGGGTTTTGGGCCTGGCCCTGTGCAGGGGGTTGCTGAAACTGTTGAGGTTGTTGATACTGCTGCTGCTGTTGCTGCTGGAACTGTTGCTGCTGCTGCAATGCAGCAAGGAAGAATTGGGGATTGATATGGGCACCCTGCGGGATGGACGGGAAGGCACCCTGTTGAGGGAAAGCTTGTGGCTGGAAGGGGAGCTGGAAGGGGAATTGCGTCGGCACTGAGCTCTGGGGATACTGTCCCTGCTGCGGTGCATACTGCGGGTACCCAGTGAACGGCTGAGGCATGCCGTAGGCAGGCGGCTGCGGCTGCGGCTGTGGGTATGCCGGCTGGCCATACCCTGAAGGCTGGGGTTGATGAGCTGCTGCTGGCTGTCCGTAGTTCGAGCTGCCACTCTGCTGGTGAGGAGGTCGCCGGTCCTGATCTCGTTCATATGAGCCTCCGCGGCCTCCGCCGCCTCTGCCACGACCACCGCGGCCGCGATCGTTGCCTCTGCCGCGGCCTCTGTCAGCACGGAAACCAGGTCCACGCTCGTTCCCTTCGATTGGCGCCTCGCGGGCACTCATCATCTCGTGCAGGTTCTTGGGGCGAGCCAGAGGGGTGTAGCCGTCCTCGCCTCCTTCATCATTGTAGTTCAGTTCGGTGTGGCTCAGTTTCGAGGGACCAGGTGTTTCTCTCGTGAATCTCCCGGGGCCGCCACCTCTGGCTTCCTTTCTTTCTTGACGCTTGTGCTTCAGTCTCTTCTTGTATTCAGCCTCTGCTTCATCGTCGGAGAACTCGATCTCGTCCTCGGCAACCTCCTCGTCGTGGAAGTTCGAGGCATCGCTTCCCTTCAGGCCCTTGAGCGGCTGCGTGAAGACGAATGTAGACTGGCCCTCGACGTAATAGACAGGCATATCTCTGTTAACTCCGCGTTGCTGTGCTTCCTCGGCGGTCGAGTACACGACGGTATACAAAGGGTTCTCGACTCTGCCAAGAGTCTCAGCCACAACGCCAATGACCTCGCGATTCTCGTTGCAGAGCAGAGAGCCTGACTCGAGGACTTGGTAGTCTCCAGATGTGTTGGCCTCGATGAGAACTGCATTGTCGACGACCGTCTTGATATTTCCAAGAAGCACAATCTTCGTGTCAGGAGTGATCTTAATATCCGGGATTGGCAAAACGTCTTCCACAACCTCGTTGGCCGAGCGAATGAGACCACCAGACTTGCCCTTGCCCTCCCCTTCATCGTCAGAGCCACCTTCGGCCATCATCAAAATACGAGCCTGTTCTTCAGGGCTCAAGATGGGGTAGTCTTCGTCGTCGCTGTCGGAGGAGTCGGAGGACGAGCTGTCCGAGGATGATTCGTACGGGTCAGAGTCGACCTCCCATTCCGGGTGTTCCTCTTCCTCTTCTTGTTGTTCATTCTCCTCTTGTACATTTTCAGTCGCGGTTTGCGTGTGGTTCACATCAACATCCATCACTTCAGAGGTAGCAGCCGTATTCTGGGCCTCGTTACTTGGCCCCTGCTGAGCCGTTGTATGTGTAGTCGCAGTCTCCGTGGAGATATCGCCTTCTTGCTTGACAGCAGCGACATCGGACTCTTGCTTAGCCGATTCACTTGTAGACTGATCAGTGGAACTGACAAGGCCCAGTCCTGGGATTACTGGGGCAGGTCCGGAGGTAGGAATGGATTCAGTTGTAGTCTTAAGTGCATTAATATCGTTCGATTTCATCAGTGGAGTCACCGCGCCCACGGGCGTGTTGTAGAAATCGCTGCCATCGTCCGGAGTGTCTGCAAAGGGTGGCGTGTCGATTAAAGAGGGTTTTTCGGATGGAAGGGCGTCGCCAGAGTCCACAGACCCCTTCACAGGGTTCTGAGGGTCACTCATTATGCAGGAGAAAGAAGTAATAAGAAACTTTTTGGGAAAATGTTGCGACAGAGTGAAGGCAAAGAAAAAAAGCAGCGCGGGAACTTTTTTTCGGATCTGCCAAAGTTGCCGTTGCGGTCGCCGGACAAGCTTTCGTTATCTCTTATCGCATTGATCTTCCCTTCAACATCTCTCAACGAAGATGGAGACCGAGATATCCACAACTGGGCCTGCCCAAGCTCGTACAAAACCTCGGTATGTTATGAGATGTTTGCGATTAACAAGATTCTACAGCTAATACAGCATATATCTAGCCCTCCTCCGCCTCCTTTCTACCTTCCGTTGAACATCGCCCTCTACCTGTGTCTCATCGCCAATGGCCTTGCAGCCGTCTTCTCGCCCATTCAGGACTGTGATGAAGTCTTTAACTTTTGGGAACCTGCACACTATCTTGATCATGGATATGGCTTGCAAACATGGGAGTACTCGCCGGTATATTCAATCCGAAGCTGGCTCTACGTGTCGCTTCATGCCGTAGTAGGGAAGCTGGCATCGTCGATGGTCCACACCAAGGCTGCTGAATTCTATACAATTCGCTTCTTTCTTGCAGTCTTTTGTGCTGCTTGCCAGACCAGATTGTACTCTGCGATCTGTCGGTCCCTCAACCCTCGCATCGGCCTCATCTTCCTGATGATTACGGTATTCAGCCCGGGGGTTTTCCACGCCTCGACTGCCTTCCTGCCCTCTAGTTTTACCATGTATACGTCTATGCTTGGTCTAGCAGCTTTCTTGGAGTTCAAGGGTGGGCCCAGGACCGCGCAGGGAATTATGTGGTTCGGCCTTGGTGCAATTGTCGGCTGGCCATTCGCCGGTGCCCTCATAGTGCCTCTTCTTGCCGAGGAGGTTATCATCTGCTTGATCTCTGAATCCCTGGGCTCCCTCTTACTTAAGATTTCGGACGGTGCCGTTAGGTGCCTTC
Organism: Penicillium decumbens; assembly: GCA_027569385.1. Taxonomy (NCBI): domain Eukaryota; kingdom Fungi; phylum Ascomycota; class Eurotiomycetes; order Eurotiales; family Aspergillaceae; genus Penicillium; species Penicillium decumbens. The sequence continues at coordinate 22,216 of JAPDEZ010000007.1, forward strand.
CCATCTTGGTGAGTAGTACTGGAATTGTAACCACGTCGACTGTTACTACATTTGCTAAGACGAGTTTCAGGCTCTGGAAGTTGCAGTTGATTACGCTTTCTTCAAGAAGGTTGCTCTAGTTCCCTGGAACATTGTTGCCTACAATGTCTTCGGTGATGAGGATAAAGGACCGGAGATATTTGGCACAGAGCCATGGACTTTCTACATCCGAAACCTGCTTTTGAACTTCAATGTCTGGTTTGTGCTGGCGATGCTGTCCGCTCCTCTTCTCCTGCTCCAAACCATGTGCCGGTCTACCGGCACATCTTTCCAGGCGCTATTCCGCTCTATCACGCTGGTCGCACCGTTCTACATGTGGTTCGCGATCTTTACCGTCCAGCCTCACAAAGAGGAGCGATTTATGTACCCAGCTTACCCCTTCTTGGCTCTCAATGCGGCCCTGGCCTTCCACACTATCCTGAGCTACCTTGGCTCCAGTAACCCGAAGGAGATCATTGGTCGTGTCCCGGCCAAATTGAAGCTCGCTGCAGTCATGTCGGTCATCCTGTTGGCTTTTAATGCCGGTATGTTGCGTATCCTTGGGATGGTGACAGCATACAGCGCGCCGTTAAAGGTCTTCGAGCCATTGGAGCAGGTGAATGTGGCGGAGACAGGAACATCCGTGTGCTTCGGCAAGGAATGGTATCGCTTCCCGTCTTCATACTTCCTTCCGCACGGTATGCGCGCCAAGTTCATCAGAAGCGAGTTCCGAGGTCTCCTCCCGGGCGAATTCCCAGATGCACTAAGCTATTACGCTTGCCTAGACGGTGCCTCCCAGATTCCACCTGGCATGAATGATCTGAACATTGAAGACCCCAGCAAATATGTGAGTGCCTCTTTACTCCTATAATTCGTCTCTCGGGTGCTAATATGAACAAATAGATTGACATCTCACAATGCTCTTTCCTGGTGGACTCTTACTTCCCCGGTCACGCGGCGACTGAGCTAGAACCTCACTACGTGCTCGACGAGACCCAGTGGGAGCCTCTATCTTGCCAAAGCTTCCTCGATACGTCCCAGACGGGGTTACTGGGGCGGTTGATCTGGATCCCTAACCTACCTTTCATACCCGAACGATTCCAACGGAAGTGGGGACAATACTGCCTTTTGCAACGTCGGACCAAAAGTGTATAGGTAGTCTAGTTCAGAAAATCCTCTACGGAGTAACAATATGGACGTCATATTTCTTTATAATTCCGATCTCAAGTGTAAAATTCGGGTTACAAGTCCAAAGTATCGCGTTACCCGATCGGGAGAAAATATCCCTTTCGCAACCGAATGATAAGCAACCCCTCCCTGTAGATAACCCAATGAACCATAGTATGTCATTTCTAAAAGTCAGTAACATCCTCCATAGGGCATCAGTGTGTATTCACATGCAGCCCGGGATCCAAGGGCTTGATCCAGACGTGGAGATCCTCTCTTTTGGAAACCCGCGACGCAGATACAGGGCTGCTATACCTCATCTTCGGTAGATTAAGAGGTTTATTCGCATTGGCTTAACAGGAACGGCAGCTCGAGAAGCGCTGTTTATCAGTCTTGCGCTTATGATAAGAACTGCCATTGCCATCTCTGTTCACTACCATCATACATTGGTACCTACGACTTGCCTTTATTCCCTTGGACCTGTATTCCCATGGTATGCAACTGGACCATGAAGCCATAAAATAAGCAACATTCCAACCTCTCTTTCCCTTGTCCATTATACAGCCTCGATAATCATGATGACCAAGTCCCTCCTGGGAACTCTCCTCTCTATAGCCCCGACCAAAGAGGTCATGGGTGTCTTTCTCCTTTTGAACGTTCTCGCCTGGCTTATTGTTCGTGCTTCTCAGAAATGGATGGCCTCCGATAAGAAAACTAGAGCTTCCACGCCCGATTTAGAGAAGCCGTCAAGACCAGTCGTCAGAGGGAAAATCACAAGGGAGCCGGGTAGTAAGTCCACCATACTACATACACCTATCTCTATACTAAAACAGCCCACAGAATGGCTCGCATCCAACTTCAGTAGACCAACGGCAACACCGTACCCAAACTGGGACGTCCACACATCAAAGCCGATCCCCTATCGACCTTTCAGATATGGCCCGTTAGTACATCACTTCCCATATAATTCTCCCTCTTACATTAAGCAGAAAGTACTTTGTGACTTTGGGTCTCCGGAGCATGAAATGGGATGAATGGATCGGTAAGCTTTACCCTCAATCACAGGAAAATTCCAATTTAACACGTCCATCCAGAGCTCGATAACCATTACCTGAAATACCACGCCGACAAAAAGAAGCGGATCGAAGAACGCGGCGAGAAATGCTACGGCACGGCACCAGAAGCAATGGATGGTGCCATCGAGTTATTGGAAGAACTGTATGTGCAGCACTTGCTCAAGCTTCCGGTGAAGAGAAAAGCTAACATGCCATTGCCATAGATGCGCATACCTTCCCGAGCGCTATCCAAACATGTTCCAAAAGACCCCAACAGGAATAACCAACACCGTGACCAATGAAACCTTCAACATAACGCAGCGCCCACTCCCCGAGGACCCAATGGCAACGGCAGCACGTCTGGTACAAGATGACCTAGCACTGATGTTCGAGCGCCCGGACGGCGAGTACTACCTACTAGCTGGCGCAATCCTCCTCGCCGGGTTCTGGCGACTGAGTGATAAATTCGGGATGCGATTATCAGATATCCACACATCCGGCGATGTGCCGCAATATCGTGAGAAACTGGAGAAAGGAATGATGAACTTCTTCCGTCGACTCAAGCCCGAGGAGCCTGTTTTGCGGAATAACTACTTCATCCAGGTGGATGATAATCTGGCGTGGTCGCACAGTATCGGGCCCGAAGATGCAGACACGGTATCGTGGAATACGGCGGAGAAGAATAAGGCGGTTGAGATTCACTTTTTCCGATCTGAACGTCAGAGTCTGAGGCGGTTGCCGAGGTCTGGGGCTGTGGTGTTTACGATTCGGACGTATTTTGAGCCGATTACGGAGATTGTGAAGGAACCGTATGTGCCGGGGCGGTTGGCTTCTGCGATTCGGAGTTGGGGAGATGATGTGTCTAGGTATAAGGGGAAGGAGAAGTATGAGGAGGTGTTGTTGGAGTATTTGGATCAGAAACATATAGAGCAGGTCGAGGCTGGGTTGGAGCTGGAGAAGGAGGATGAAGTGCGGAGTTATCCTCTTTGATGGATAGTCTCGTTTCTATGTTTTATATGGTACCAAAAATGAATGCTGTCGGGCTGGTATGAGTAAGGAACAGCCTTGTCATATGTCTATAACACGATAGGCCTCAAGAATTCGCAAAGGCAGAAGTTCGTCTGCTGTTGCGTCTCGCGTAATCCAACTCCCGTTCCTGGCGCCAGGAGCATTCGTCGCGGAATTCGCAGATGCGACATTTCCAGGCCTCCATGATGTTGACGCCGCGAGGGTCACGCGAGCCACGCCACCATTCCATCTGCTCGTCAATATAGGATGTCATGGTTGCAGGATCATAGAGGAAGGACCTGCTGCCCAGAACTCGAGGTTGGAGATCGGCAGTCGGGGCCGAGGATAAGTACCGTGCCGTTAGAACCGGGGAGAGGAGTGTAGGGTATTGTTCGAGTAGTTCTGGCTGGGTATGTGACGGAATAGACGGGGCCACGGGCTCTGTTTGCGAGAGCGAGGGAAGGAAAGTGAGGCGGATTTGGTCTTTCATGTAACTCCATAGACTGGATAGGGTGTTGTGAGTCAAAAGGATGCTAGTCGAGTCCTGGCTGGATTTTGGAGGACTCGAGGCACTCTCGGAGCCTTGAGATATTCTTCGTGCATCTTCTGGGGTGGCAGGGTTTTCGAGATCGAATTCCTGGAAAGACATCGTATCGAAGAATTCGTCATTCAGCCCACCGACTTCAGAGACGAAAGCTTCGGTGAATGGGCGTTCTTGATCAAGATCGTATCGTGCTGCAAGTAAGTCCATCGTGACATCGTCGCTCGTGATAAGGCGATTGAGCATATGATAATAGAGTTGTAATTGAAGAAGAGTCGGACGGAAGGATGTGCTCTTGACAGTTGGGACAGAACCACTCGCCTTGGTCTTAACGTCGGTCATATAGATTCTCGGTAAGCTATAGACAGCCGGCGAGTGTTCTTCAATCGGCGTTTCTTCCATAGGCTCATCTTGGCCGAGGTCCGAGAGTCTTCTTCCGCCCTGTGAGGAAGATAGCAAAAAGTCGGACAGGGACATCTGATACTCCGGCAAGGCAGCCCGTGATGCCGCCGCTTCTGAGTAGTATTTGGACGCCGTGGCCTCAAGCTCCGGATCGGGGCATTCGTAGGACAGCTGGTCAATAACCCCGTTGACCAACTCCCCATCAACCGTGCCCCAGACCTCCAGCTCACGGGTGACGCCAAACTCACGCAACATGCGCAATCCCTGAACCACGTTCCATATCCTGAGCGCCCATGCATCCTCCTTGGTAGTGATGTCCACCGGGACGGTCGTATATATCTCGTCCTCAAGAGTTTTGTGCACCACACTCCCCTTCTTCATGGCAGGAGTTCTCCTCTTCCTCCCATGCTTGGTCAAGGTATACCAATACTGCAATTCACACCAGGCAGGTGAGACCAGATCCGTCACAGAAAAAGCCTTGTGCGGCGGTCGTCGGAAGCGCTCCACGGGAGATCGCGGATCTAGCGTAGGAGCCATCTGGTCATGCTGGGTCCATTCACGCTCATGTGTTGCCATGCGCTCTCGCTCTCGTTCCCTGCCTTCCACTGAACTAGGATGCTCCACTAAACGCTTCGGATACCATGTTAGCCTGACACACCAACCTCATGACCCGCGGATTAACAGAGGAACCAAAGGAAACTCATACCAAACGGACTGTTCCTGTAGACTGCGTCCTGACCTGATCTCCCAGTAGACCTAACCCACGAGCGCTGACTCGACCGATTCCATGGCGAACGAGGCGATTCCCGACCCAGCACCTTAGGCAACCGGACCCCGGGGGGATCCTCAACGCCATCTTCAATGTCCGCAACAAGCGCCGTGAGCACAGCCGGTTGAAAAAATTCGATATCAGTGAGCTCGGGTGTAGTGACTGTAAGCGTGTCCTCGATCGCTGACACGGCAGGATTCGGGGTTGAGGTAGGAGTGGCGACGGTCGCGTGTTCCGCGACGGCTTTGAAAAGCAGCACGTTCAACAACTCCTCTCCTTCGGGCGAGAAGTCAGATCCGTAGTCGCTGGAGTCGGGATCTTCAGGCCGCGGTATTTGTGGGCAGGACATGCCTGCGACGATGGAAAGGGGTCATGTCCTTTATGGCATGCGGAGTTGAGGAATTCGTGTAGTGAGAAACGCGAAATGCATCGCGTGAGCAGCAGATGAGGTAATTGCATTAGGAATCAACTTGTTTCTACTGGACCCTTTCCCGCCCTACTCCGGTAGTTTGTTTCTCTTGAACAATAAGCACGAGTGCTAGTTACTCGCATCGGGCGCGTTTGCAAAGAAAGTAAATTAAAAAGTAGTATCAAAAGTCGCATCCTGGTTTCGAACGGTCAACCTTGCGATTAATTGCCGGCCACACACTTGGCTCCCCCGAGACTCGTCTTCTGTTCTATCTTGAGGCCCCGACGTTCTTCTCGCATAGACTCGATAGCCTCACCATCCCCACGATAGGTCTATAATAATTTTATAGGCGTGTAATAATTAGCAATAGCCTCTAGTCTAATATATAGAAAGCAAAAAAAGAAAGAAAAAAGTTATCAAGCCGTATTTGTCCCGCCCGTAGGCGATCCCAGCCACCCGCCACTGTTCCAACCTCCCGCTGCACAGTCATTGTACAGTAACGCCTGTGGCGAGGCGTCCAGAAGGTCTTGGAGAGGTATCATTCGATTCAGGCCGTCAACCTAATTCTGCCTTTAACCACTCGACCACTGGGGAGGCTTGTATACCATGAACAACTGGAACTCGATGTTAAACCAACCCCGCCTCCTTATACATAGATAAAGCTGTATACAGATCTACAGCTGAAATCAAATCAAGTCGAGAGAAAAGAAATCTATAGTTATTGTCTAAGCTTGGTATCTACCAAATTGCATCTGTAGGTAAATAACAGTCCCAACGCCGCTAACGTCGGACTCCGATTCTGCATAAAAAATGCCCGATTAAAATCACAATTCCATCATGCAGTACCCGCTGCAGGAATCATATCCCCAGTCATTGATCGCGATGCAACAGCAGACGCACCCTGCTCAGCCGCAAGCTCGGCCGCCAGGACTTCGCGCGCGGCCTTCTGATTCAACCAACTCAAATAGGTCTGCCAACCGACCGCAATGACTCCAGAGAAGACGTTGCGGAACTGCGCCGGCACGTACATGAAGCTAAAGGCCGTCACAGCCGGCCAGAGCTTGACGCTGTTGGTGATGCTGACGGGGAGAGCCTTTTTCAACCGCTCCCAGGTTTCTTCTAAAGTCCCGCCAGCCAGGAGGGACTGCATGCTAAAGAAGTACGTGTTGAATACTGGCGTGAAGCATATCTGTTGCACGACAACCTTAGTCAAGACAGAGAGGAGTTTCGAAGGGTAGTTGAAGTGGTTGTGGAGGAACATGAACCTAGTATCTGAAAGTCAGTCATTCTGCATGGATAATATCAATGGTATAGGCTGCTTCATGGCAACATTATCTCGGCATCAACTCACCAGTTATACGACGGGATGCTGGACCCTGTTCCCACTATCAAGTGTCGCACCGTTCTCCAGGGATCATATGTGCCACGCCGCTCGTCCTTCTCATCCTCACTTCTAGGCTCGTCTTGGTCGTCTTTGGCAGGCGGAGGTGCCTCCGAGGGGAAAAGAAATTGCGCGCTCAAATCTCCGCATAAATAAATGATGATCGAACTGTACACCTGGGTTGTGTAGGGCCTCCGTTCCTGCACGCGGGAATACCACCTCCCTAGTCGCCCCAACGGGCCTGCACTGATGACCTCACGTAGCCCCCTAGGTTTTGTGACAGCATTCGCAGCAGCCGGTGTAGTTGCTGCACCTGCAGCGCCGGCAGCAGAGTTCACTGGCTGGACCGGAGGTGTAGCCGAGGGCGATTGTGACGGAGACGAGGACGGAGCGTTCGACCGAGGGGCGTTTGCAGGCGCAGCATTCTTGTTCACCGGCGATCCATCTTCAACAGGCTTCGCCTCCGAGGGTAATTCAGGCTTCGAGGGCTGCGAGGAATTGTACCGGCGAGGCCGTCGAACTCGCCGCAGCGGAGATCGGACTCCGGAAGTGATGGGTCGCGGTCTGATCGCAGACGCAGATGCCTGGGCAGTGAGTCCCTTCTGGAAGAGACTCATATCCAAAGCTCAAGACAGGCGCATCTATGCTCTACCGTCTTTCGTCTACCGTCGTGGGCGCTGACAGAAGAGAGAACAAACAACCGAGCTGCTCCGATTGTGGCGATAAGCACGAAAACAGCAATAAACAGACGAACAAGGTCGTCAATGGATGTCACTTGAATGTATCCCCTCAAATGAGAGTAGAAAATAATTAATGAAATGGACTGTGACTGAATTCCGATTAAAAATCAGGCGAAGATAACTTGTTAGTTAATTAACAGAAAACGCGTAAGGAACTCGGCAATCGGACATGACGATTGCCGACGCTTGACTAAGACTAACTCCGGTCCACCAGATATCTATGAAAAGCAGTTAACTATCCACTATTTCAATAATGATCAATTCAATTATTCAAGTTATAACCAATACAGACTCCGGATATGCAATAAGTCCCGTAAATACATGAAGTCATCCCCACAGGGAGCAGGTATAAAGATCAACAGTGCGAGTGACTTTTGTGCGCAAGTCATGATGGGGAAATAGATACTATGATTATCGAGTATGCGTGTATAGCGTCGGGGGCATCGTTCATTTGAAGGATTCGTGCGTGTTGACTCGATCAACATCGTACGGGTTGCCTTCGTAGGTAGGTGTGCGGTGCATTGTGCTTGTGGCAGTGCGACCTGATGCTGTCGATTGTGCACGGCTGCGGATACGCTCAGTAGTCGGCAGCTCGTCAACAATGGAGTCGGACTCGCTGGATACTGACCCATTTGGCGCGGAGGCCTCCGTACGATCGAACTTGACCTCCTCTTCTTTTTCGCCCTCCTGGGGAGACGCCGTGGCCTGTTCCCGGATCTTGCGCATGAATGCATCCGACTGGGCGGCAAATTTGCAACGGGTACGGATTGCGGCACCGTATTTGTAGAACAGGAAGGGGAAGGGCACGCAGGCGAGAGCCAGGAATGCCGGGATCGAGGAGGCCCAGTGGATACCCAAGTTCTGGTACATGTAGGTGGTGAACAGTGGAAAAGCGGCACCAAAGCAGGAACGCAAGACCGAATTAGCAGCCAGAACTGAAGCCGCAAAGATGGTATAGCTGTCAATCAGGTAGTTCATTATGGAAAGGAAAACCAGCACCATTCCGAATCCGAAGGGGACGCCGGCTGCGATACTGGCCAAGAAGTGGATGGAGGGATAGTTGGTCCAGGCAAACCAGAACAACCCGACGGGAATTGCGACAGAAGCAACCATAGTAGGTGGTAGACGCGCTTCGGGCGGTGCGAAGCCTTCATTCTGGTCCTGGACCTTGATATATCGCTTGTTATCCCAGATGCTGTAGAGCACAGCAAGCAACATGCCAACCATGATACCCAGGAAGGCCAAACCGCCGACACCCTGGTTCCAACCACGTCCCATCTGATAAACGATCGGGAAGGCAGCAAACATCATATAGAGGGTGCCGTAAATGATAGCCATATATAGAGACAGCAGGAAGACAATGGGCTCGCGGAACAGGAGAACCCAAGGGCGAGACAGGGCGATCTTGAACGAATCCTTGAGGGAAACCTTGCCCTGGTCAACGTCAACACTGCTGCGGTAGACCTTGCCCGAAAGCTTGGAAAGCTTCTCAGCGCGACGACGGAGGAGTACAGGCGCATAGGTCTCCGGAAGCAGCAGAGAGCCCATGATCCAGACAGCCCCAGAGAAAGCCGCCAGGAAGCCCATGACCCATCTCCAGCCGGCGTTCATGCCCAAGAAACCACCAATGATGGGACCGATAACCGGACCGAGGAAAGGTGCCGCTGCGAAAATACTCATGGCGACACCTCGCTGCTTGGCAGGGAACATATCCGCGATAACACCACCGGCATTGGTGAGGGGCGAAGATCCAAAGGAACCGGCGAAGAAACGAAGGATGATCAGGGTCCAGGGATTCTGGGCGCCGGCTGCGCCAGCATTGAATGCTGTGAGGGCGGCGTAGGTGGTGATGAAGAGGATCTGGCGGCCGAATAGCTCGCTCAAAGGAGCCCAAAGCAACGGACCAATCTACAGCATGTTAGTTTGAAAGCATTATTCTGCGCCTTGAGAAGAAACGTACGGCAAAGCCCAAGACAAACAGCGATACTCCCAGCGTAGCGACTTCGCTTCCAATGCCGAATTGCTTCTCAATCTCTTCAACACCTCCAGTATAGGCCGAGGAGACCAGCGCCACGGCCAGCGTCGCAATAGCGACAATCATCGTAAAGCACCACTTCTTGAACTCGCTGAAAATCATGGGGTTGCGCGGGTCGTCGGGGATCCATGTCACGACATAGGGGTCTTCTTCAGTGCCCGAGCCAGGGTATGGGTAATCAATGATCTCCTGAGTCACCACGCCCTGGTCCAAGACAAGACGGAAATATGAAATCTTGGTAGGGGCCGTGTGCTCGATCTTTTCAGAAGCATCCTTCTGGCCGTCGGCCGCCATGGTGAGCAGACCGTTATAAAACACAGTCGACTTTTGACTTTAAAATGCGAAAAGCGTCCACAGTGGAGGAAGAGCGAGGAGCGGGCTTGTTGATATGGAGACTCAAACCCCCAAATCCAGTTACCGGTTGCGGGGGTGGAGGGGGTAATTATTCCGGATTCAGATCGGGGTGGATAACGCGTGAAGGATGGGGTGATATTATGATTATGAAGGCGAAAGAATGAAGGTCAAGGTCGAACTTGGGTTCAAGCTCAGTCCTAAGGTGTGGCCCCCTTCTAATATGAGATCTGGATGAATGCCCGGTACTTTATGGGGCTTCGTGGCGCTTTTCTCTTTTTTCTTTTTCTTTCTTTGGTCATCCTAGGTGCCAAGGTCGGATGTATTAATAGGATTGGCATACATAAAATCGTGCATATCCTCAGGAATAAGTGCCCCAGCAGCGAGAAAGGCGCTAGAAGACAGATTCATGGGAAAGCGTGTAGTACCGTGGAGAGAAAACCGGGGCGGCGGGCTGGAACCGAGTCTATCATATTTCAGTCTAACTACCCGCTTCGAAGGAAAACTCCGTTTTTACGACACCTCTAGAATGCTGTAAGGTTTTCACTTGCAAGCATAATAAGTTGCCACCGAGATGAGGAAATCCAGATCAGCCAAAACGAGGTAATGATGATGCAAACGTCGAGCCACGTGGGTATCTCTTCGTGTTGCGCATAACTTTATGCATAAAGCCACGCATAAGAGCCATGAGGGCTTGTGCGCCGGCTATTCGGCACATCCGTCATTGGCCAACATCCTAAAACGCGGGCTTGGCATTATGCGATCTATGGAACAGATGCCGCTTGATCAGATTGACTCACTCTTTGCAGAAATACTCCGTAGAGGTGACCCTCTTGGCGCATACGAAAAGTTGAGGCGCCAGGCTGCAAGTCCCGGGGTTAAACCGCTGCTTACTGCAGGAGAATATAAATTATGTACACTTGCCCGAGTCTCTCGGGTCTTTCCCTTTCGGGTTCGATAATCAATCGTTCTCATCTTATCTCGATGCATCACCCTGCATATTATACTTGCTTAGCGTATGTAGCTTCATATGTGACCCTCTGTTGTTCCTGTGAAGGCCCTACAAGGCTCGCCCGTCATATACCTAGATAGCTGAATTATTCTCTATTATTCCTGGTAGGGCTGAGAATTGGACGCAGGAGGGTGACCGATGAAAGATGACTTGGAAGAATTTGTGACCTCGGCTCTTTCGTGATTGTGGCTGCATCGGTCGGCGTCGCCGTGCCTCGGTCACTGAGGACGGATTCGGGATCGTCCCCGATCCGAGAGCTGGGCACCGGTCCTGGGTGTGATGTGTTTAGGTGCGGTTTTGAGCTGGAATTTTTACTAGGTATTCCATAACTATAGTTGCGAAGTTACAAGCATATGTGCAATAGTTTTGGGGGGAGGAAGTGCGGGTGGCAAGGGGAATCTGTAATCCTTGATCTTTGACTAGTCGGTGCCTTAGGCACCAGTATGAAGTCTGGGTGTCTGTTGGTTCTTCTGATCCTAAAATCAATCTTTAATTTGTTAATCTCTAATCTTGCATATGGTAAAGCCATCGGTATTTGAGTCATCTGAGATAAGTATCTAGGCCGGTAAAATGCTATTCTCTGTGGTATCTATCCCCACTTGGTAAGCGCTGTTCATGGACTGCATGGAACTAAAGGTGTCATGATCTTAGTTACTCCGGATGCAATTCATTCAAATACGGCATTCAGGGATCGTTCTCAAGTACCAGAATCGACCATGTAGTTTTAAATCCTACCAAGACCACTGTAGCACAAAAGATCAGTGACTGAAAGTTGTGGAGTTCTCATGTACATTCCACCTGGATGACATTTTGAGACTGGGCCTGAGCTCGAGTCCCTGCAGCTGCAGGGTCCGAAACCCTGAGTCCGATGCCCTGTCCGGGTTTCTTGCTTCTCTTTACTACTCCTGGCAATGGGAAAATGTGCATACAGTCGTGCAGTCGCGGTTGCTTGGGCATGCAATGTGGACCGGCATGAGGATCAACCCCTCGATACCGGTGTCGCAAGGGTAATGGTCTTGGAATGGTGTCTGAACATCAATGAAGCATCATAGCATATGCAGTGTCTCCTGCGTAGGTATTAAGGTATTAGATCTGAAGTTATCTGTGTAGAGCCTGAGGGGCGCAGTCGGAGCGGATAGCGGCCCACGATTCCTGTATAGCCTCATCATCACCGTGTCATTTGTAGCTACATACAGGGTGCCACGCTTTGGAAACAGTACGAGCATTGCGAGTGTCCCGCTATGACTATGTACACTAGGGACACCATTATAAGCAGAATGCACAACAAGGGCAATCCCCACCAAAGCCGGCGCCTGCACGTCGATGGCTCAAGTATCCGGCGCGACCGCGAGTGGTCACGATCAACGCGATCGCGTCCGATCACAACAACGCGCTGGGGATAAAACAACGCGCTCTCAGTTTCTCTACAAGATACAAGGAAGTAAACTGGTTTAATCATAGGAGATCGCATTTCAGCGTCTATGTCATGAGATGGCGCGCGCTAAGGCGCCATGCTAAGAACCTTTAATGTACATGCTCATGACGAACCATCTTACCGGGGCCCCAGCGAGAATGGCAAGTAGCATTGATAATGAGAAAAAGCAAATTCAGAAACCCGGTTCCGAGACCCATTTGATATTCAAAAGCAAACCCATCATGTTAATCGCCGATAGTCATGAAAAAAAAAAGCAGAAACCCCGTATCGCCTTCCCGGAAGTGTCAAGAAAAACAACCGCCCACAGCATCTAAGAGCGCTCGCCACGGAGGCGGCGGGCCAGCTGGATGTCCTTGGACTGAATGGTGACACGCTTGGCGTGGATGGCGCACAGGTTGGTGTCCTCGAACAGGGAGACGAGGTAGGCCTCAACGGACTCCTGGAGAGCACCGATGGCGGAGGACTGGAAGCGGAGGTCGGACTTGAAGTCCTGGGCAATCTCACGAACCAGACGCTGGAAGGGGAGCTTGCGGATCAGAAGCTCAGTGGACTTCTGGTAGCGACGGATCTCACGGAGAGCGACGGTACCTGGGAAGGTTTATTAGAATGGATGTTGATGAGATGGATCTTCAAGATGACTTACCGGGCTTGTAGCGGTGGGGCTTCTTGACACCGCCGGTGGAGGGGGCGGCCTTGCGAGCAGCCTTGGAGGCGAGCTGCTTACGGGGAGCCTTGCCACCAGTGGACTTACCTGAAAGGAAGTTAGCATCGTGGTGTTGTGGATGAGAGGCGCGTCACGCGTCACCGCGACCTGGCGATGGAGGTAACCCGATCGGGCACCGCCACATCTCCAAGGAGCGAGCGACAGCGACAGCGAGGTAGGGGATGACTCACGGGCAGTCTGCTTGGTACGAGCCATCTTATCAAGTTATGATTCGATGGAATCTGATGAAAATTTGATGAAAAAAGGAAGTTGGGTGATGAGGTTGTTGTCGACGGTGGATGGAGAAGGGAAGTCGGAAGTGGGTGGGGGATGGTATTTGTACTTAGGCTGAGGGGTGGTGATCTGGCACTGGGCGGGAAGGCGAATCAGAGCACTGGGTTGCGGATCACTAAAAGTGCGCGCACCGCTGCGTCTTTTGTTTGACGGCTATGATTGGCCCACCCGGAGTATCTAGCGAGGAGTCATGCACCAGCCAATCAGAACACAGGATCAGACTTGTAGAATGTTGTGCTGCCCTTTCATTGATCTCCATTACTAGGGAGGCTGGAAGGTTGATCCGAAGGGCCTACGGTATTTTCCACACAATAGGAATGCATTCTGATGGAACTCTCTGATCTTGATCAGTATGTTGGACCCCATTCTGAATCATGATCAGAATCAAACATGGTCCCTGAGGCATCTCGGCCTGGGGCATCCGGCAGATCACGCCAACCGTTTGGATCCTGCATTCTCATTGGTCGATCCGGACATTAGCGTGTGATTCTAACTCCCCGCGCTTCCGCCGCCCTTTCATACAAATATCGTCTGCCCCATTCTCTTCTCGACTCTCCCCCTCAACCATCATCCAACGACTTTGACTTCAAGTCTTCTCCACTTTCAACCCCAACCTTCAAACCTTTTTTTTAAATCTATCAACATGTCTGGCCGTAAGTTGCTCCATACATACTCTCATCCAAAACAAAGACGCGTCTTCTAACGCCTTTTCTCTACAGGTGGAAAGGGTGGCAAGGGTCTCGGCAAGGGTGGCGCCAAGCGTCACCGCAAGATCTTGCGCGACAACATTCAGGGTATCACCAAGCCCGCTATCCGCCGTCTCGCTCGTCGTGGTGGTGTCAAGCGTATCTCCGCCATGATCTACGAGGAGACCCGCGGTGTCCTCAAGACCTTCCTCGAGGGTGTCATCCGTGACGCCGTCACATACACTGAGCACGCCAAGCGCAAGACCGTCACCTCTCTCGACGTCGTCTACGCTCTCAAGCGCCAGGGCCGTACCCTCTACGGTTTCGGTGGTTAAACGTTATCTGTCTTCACTTTTTTTCCGGGTTCACGGTATGATGGGACGTTGGGGTGTTTTCTGATTTTTACAATCATCATGGGTCTTTGGGTTTGCTTTTTTATTTTACACGACTACCAAATTTCGCGTCACTATGGGTCTGCAAGTGTTCGCTTCTTTCCTGTATCATAGCGGCCTTTCCAACATGGCTGGCACCAATATGGTGGGATCAAGACCTCGCTAAGAGCTGGTCCGATACGAATACAATTACTCGAAACATTGAAATAATCATCATTTTCCTGCTGTAGTCTGTTATTCTGTGGTATCCACGCGTTATTGTGATTTCTTAGGTCATGGCGTTGTTTACCTTTGGGTTTGACGCGTCTTGCTCGTCCACTCCAACTTGGTCAAGCAGCTTTCCATGTAACTATTGTAGTCTGACTGCATACTGTAGTAATAATGGCATGTCTTTATTCCTCATAATCTTGCTGCCTATTTACTTGCGATCCTTGGAGCTGTAGTTCATTCCTATTTTGTTCTTTGACACGTCTCCATGCATCCCATCTACAGTACCCAGTGTACAATGGTATGAACTTGATGATTTTATCGATTCTACATCAGTAATCAATATTCAGAACTTTAGGACACTAATTACGTCGTTGTGGTTCTATGTTACTGTCGTCTGTAATGAAATGCTTGATATTTCTTTCATGTCGCTGCTTTGGTTGGAAAGTGGTAGAGCGTTGTAGTGCGAATATATATCACTACCGTTGGAACATAACTTTCTTACCCAACTTTACGTCCTCTGGTCGAAATCATAAAATTCAAGCAGCAAAAGATGCATGACATTTATATTTCCAAAATATTCACTTATGAATGTTGAAATACACAATATGTCGCCGTTGGGGACCGTTAAATCGGAGCATCTGAGTTGAAACCCTGGGAGGGGTTCAACTGGGGTTCAACTTAGTTTTAAGGGGTTCAACTCTTCTTGGCATCGCAGCCAGTACAACCAAGTCCAGTCCATCGCTCAGTCTTCACCTACATAGCCCAAAGGGCGAGTGAATTGAAACAGCTGTTGGATTCCATCTCCAGGCTAGCCTATCTGCCACCGCCGACTGAATCATATAGAGCGACAGGGGTATCGTGTTTATGTCAGCCATACGCGACTAACAAGCGCACCATCGCACGCAGCGCAGCGCAGCGGACAGGCCTAGAGCCTAATAGCATCCCGACAGCCAGAATCATGCCAGTGTTCCGACTGGATCCGAGCTCATGTGATCCGCACTGGACTGATGCCATCTGCATGCACTCACTCGACACCGATGTGGCTCTGCAGGACACCAGACCTAACCGATCCAATTCGACGGCATTACTTTACACTTACAACCCCGAGCCGCACTGCATTATACCCACGAGGGAAAAACAGGAAGCAAGATATGACTCTCTACGCAAGGACACGCTCGAGAACATTGGCAAGACTTGGGACTTCGCGAACTCGCAGTATATTTGATACTTGCCAGGAAGCCAGCAGATCGTGATCATACCTGGCAACCGGCAGAGGCCGCAACGGTAGGCCAGCACGAACCAATGTACACTATGGATGCACCAGGGAAAGCACTCTGCACCAACCACGCAGCGAGTCCGCGACCGCCCGATACAATCGCCAGCGACACCGGAGTACCACACGAGTCCATTGAAGCGAGATATATAGGCAAACAAAGCGCGGGGACCAGGGCCACCCAGGATCGAAAAATCGGACCACGTGCATCGACCTGGGTTGCATTTGAACTTGGCAGAGAGCGAGCCATTCAGACGGTCGGCATCTGCTGGCCGCATGAGACCGGAGTCTAGATTGGCGGGATGGGATCTCCTACCATTCCGCATAAACGCAAAGTCATCCAGACCGAACCGGACCTTGTCTCATGCAGACTATTCCGTACAGACCAGACTAATTGGCGCTGGATGCAACTCGCGGGCCGCACCCCGGGGACTCACTGAATGGTTACCGATTACCGATCTACCCTAGCTGCAGCCGGGGCTGTGCTTCCATAATCTATTAATCCGACCGAGACACCGAGTGTGTTATCTGCGTTGCACTTAAGATCGGACTGCTTCCCAACTGAAGATGCAACCACGCGGTGGATGATTGCTACGGCAGTCTTCGTTCTCGCAGATGGGGCATTTGATGCCTACAACTCTACCGATTCCACGAATTCAATGTCCTCGCTGACCTGACCAACAGATTCTGCCCGCGACTATGCCACCATCACTGAGGAGCACAATTAGCTTACTAGGAAACGCAGCCGTGGTGAAAAACGAAACTACATCGATGGCGGCTTGGAGAGCCCTGCAAAGAACAAAGGAGGAAGGACATGTTGTATTGGTTCCAGGTTCCTGGGCCGGCACCATCCGATCATGGAGTGCAGGAGGGAGCCTGGGCCGAAGCAACAGATCGGGGCTTTACCTTCTACTCGAATGGATCCATCGATAATGGGTGTTCAAGCAACTACTCGTACTTTACTAACCTCCGCAGATGCCTGGATGGTCTTGTTGTACCTAGCATCGCGTCGCAGACAGCGGCCAATCTATCAACATGCTCGCTTGACAAGTAAGCCCGGGCCACGGGCGGCCCTAGACTATATCCCAGCCACACTCAGGCAAATATTATGTTCCGTCGCAGATCTACCATGTCATCGACGACAAGTCTCTTCATCGATTAACGTGTTATGTAAAGCTAACAGCCTCAAAGATCAACAGGTTCCGCCACCGTGACAAAGCCATTGGATGAATCCGATAACGAAGCGATTGCAATATTCTTATACTCAGCTTGCGGAACTGCCTGGGAGACCGCCTGGAGAGGAAAAAGGAGTAGCTGATGATGGGGTGTGCTCTGAATGAAAATAAATTTGGAATAAGCGATATGGAACATCACTCATTTAATCAGTTAGTTACAGCGTCTTGAATTGATTGTATCCTAACGGTGATCGTGGAGTCGGTAGAGAGAGTAACTTTCCCGAGACCCGCCCCGACATTACCAAGGAACTCTACTTTCACCGCAAAGAGCCATGTCGTAGCCTTATAAGGCGACTTAAAGCAGTTGTATCTCCAAAGACACCCCCAAATCTCTCTCCTGAAAACATATCAGGACATGTCCAAGATGAGTCATCACATGCACCTCCAGTCCTCAGCGGCTGCGGCTGAGTCTGAACCAACTCTCCACGCCGACGAAATGTACCTTACTCTGAGCCAACCATTTTACTGTTCTTGACGGTAGGCAGAAGCCGGCCATGAAGGGCGAAGAGACACTGCGTCCTGATTTCCAAAGAGCGCACGAACAGCAGCAGAGTCAGATTCTGCCCGCCATGCAGGCGCCAAACCCGAATGAGCAGCATATAGGGGAGGCGATCCACGCAGTGCAAGTAAAGAGTACGAGGGACACACAGAGCCCCGAAGTGCTGCAAACACAGAGAATGGAACAAGCTCGCGCTCAGCAGATGGTGAACATGATCGCCAGACAGCAGCAAATAAGCCAGGTCGCCGATCCACAGAGTACCATCACCAATGGAACCACAATGCCACAAGAAATGAACCATATGTCGGGACTAATCCGCTCATCATACGACGGGATCCCTATTACAAGACCAACCGACATTGGCTTCGTAGGATCCAAACCGCAATGGATGATCGCCTACGAAACGGCCTGCAGCCAAGGCACCTTCGACACAGTGCAATCAGTCATCTCACCAGAGAATATCTCACCAGCCCTGCTCCACCACGGTCTGACCCTGGCACTAAGAGCAGGCAATGTCGCAGTTGCCTGGTCCCTTCTCGTCAGCGGTGCGCGCCTCATCCGCCAAACACCACTGCACATACTGGACGCACCACCAAGCCTCCAAATCCAGCTGTTCGAGGTCATAACCCAGCATGGCTGGACACCCGATACGCCGGGTGACTACGGAGCCGTCCTGCTGCCCAAGGTGGTAAGCAATCTCCCACTTTTACGCTGGTTTCTTGCACACGGCGCGAACCCGAACCTCGGCGCGCAACGGTTCGGTGATCGGGACAGCGACTCTGATCCATCATCGTGTGCTGCGCTCGAGGCAGCTGCTGCACATGGTAGCGTGGAGGCGGTGCAGATGCTTCTAGACGCCGGTGCAGAGATCAAAAATGGCACGCCGTTACACTACGCTGCAGGAGCATGCCCACCCGGCGCAAGCACACGTGAGGTTGCAAGTAGGGAGTTTGATATGGGCCGGATACCGGTCATGGCGTTACTCGTGCGGTATGGGGCGGATGTGAATCAGAGGGGAGACTCGGTGCTGGTGAAGCATCATCCGATAATGTATGCGGTTATGGCGAAAGCCGTGGAGAGAGTGAGGTGGCTTCTTGAGTTTGGGGCTGATCCTGAAGCAAGAGGCGATTGGGGGAGTGCGGCGGAGTATGTGGCTGTCATGGGGAGTGAGGAGATGAAAAAGGTCGTTGAGGAGGGGGTTAGGGTTAGGAGGAGTGTTCCGGGGCTTGCGGGAGAGGCACTAGCTATTCGGATGAGACCGAGTGCTGGGTAGGGATGGGTTTGTGGAGTTGACTGTAGAATTGCATTTGATAGCTACATACAGAGCGGCATTCATACTTAGTCAATATTGGCTCTAAGTTCAAAACATCACTATAACTAGGGATTTTCCAGATACTATCTCCCCCATTTCCCTAGAGAATTGATAGCACAATCCAGTAACTTCTAGAGCGTCCAATTCCGTATGATGTGAAACCGGCCCAAACACGTCCAGTCCATAGCAAAATTCTGTAGCACATGATCTCATTCTAAAAATAACCCTATAACCATGTATCCAACTCCATTTAACTAAAACATTCCACAAGCCACATGCCAGCCACGCAACACTGTAAAACAACCCCACATACAGTATTGAAAACGCTAAACCGAAAACAGTATCGCTGAGTCACCCACCAGCCACATGATTAATTACATACGTACAGACTGTACATAATCAAACATACAACAATACAGCCCCATGAACAGTTCTAGTTTTATCGATAACAGAAGGAATTGACGATCTCAAGCCACACACTTCACAAACCCCACAGTGGAACCAATGGTACATACGACCACTTTATTATAAAAGCTGACAAACCTGCAATTTGTCTTCGAGCTCGGAGTAAGTTTCTCTTTCAGTTTAAAGTACTAGCTAGTCCTCTTTCAATTTAAAGTACAGAGTACTAGCTAATAGAATCGTTATCAGAACGAGAACGAGAACCCCACATCACTTGTGTTTCCCATTTTAGCGAAGATGGTCAGATCAAGTATATGCTGAGCGTTTATACATGCTTAACGAATTGCGTCTTTAGCTCTACGAAGACAAAGCAGGATTGACTCAATACAGATACTTGATTCTTGTTCCCTCGATATGAGTTCAAGATGATTTCATGATCTAATCTACTTTCTTAAGAGCAGGGAATGGACCGGTATTCTTTATCGGATACGAGGATCGAAGATGACGAACGCTGGCTTGAGCATCTCCATACACGCCCCATCAGGCCCCACTTCATTGGGGCATGCCTCCCGTTTCAGGGGATAGATGGGGTAGCTATAGGTGAATCCTGGGGCTATTGTGGAGATCGATTTGGAGAGGATGGTGGAGTGTGGTTTTGGGTTCTGGTGCCCGCTGGCCGCGGCGCGCTAAGGAGGTGATACATATATGCAGGTGGGACGGGGGTTGCGGGCTTGTCTCATTTATCGTTTTAAGTTGTGGTGAGGGGTGTTTCAAGTATCTCGAAAGTACGAACCTAGGTAACTCCCTATGTGACCCGAGTAGCTTGTTCAGAGGTGGGTACTTTGGGTAAGGGTTCGCGTTGGATTGGAAAGCTGGGTACCTCCCCGGGGTAGAATACTATGCTATTGTACGATAAGAGTTGATGATAAGTCGCAAGTTGAAATTTGAGTATTCACGAATTGCATAAGCTATACACTTCCCAGCCATAATGTACATATTTTTTGGTCCATACTATACAAGTAAGACTGTACGTCGAAACACAAAAATCCCATGTACAACACCACCGTCCGGAAACAACACCGGGAGCCAATGCAGGAATTGAAAATCGCATGCAAGAAAGACATGATCACGTCAAATCGTACAGGAATGATAATAATACATCAAAGGGGGTTCGTAACAGACATGAAAAGCCGCAAGCGAGAGCAACACACAAGACGGGCCCATACAAGGGGATACCTCTTGTTTCTTTTGATCATAGAAATGCGGCCGGACCAAAACATGGATCAAATGGAAGGGCCCGCACACGTCAGGTAGGGGGGGATGGGGTGCCCATCTGTCCATTGGGGAAGGGATGCGTCATCTTCCCGAAAGAATCATTCGATTGTTGACGTCGAGATCGACGTCACAATTGAGTGACGTCAGTCGGGGCATTAAGGCCAAAAGTGCCGGGGTCCGTGAGTCCGCGAGTCCGCGAGTCCGAAGTGGGTCACGAGTGGAGTCATTTGCCAAATCGGGGAAATGACGGAATGACGTCAGTGTCGTCGATCATTATTGCACTCTGCTCAGCTCTCAGCCACGGCGTCTCTGTTTGCCAGGCCAGTCCACCTCCGGATGGACAACGCGCATATGCCGTGTAAGGGCATCATTGCGGCTAAAGGTCTTTTCTTCGGTACAGAGATGGCACCGGACCTTGAGCTTGCGTGCATTGTGGATCGTATCTTCATGCCGGGTTAAATCGTAAGGTCGCGAGAAGACCGAATTGCACGGCTTGCCAGTAGATGGGTTGATGCGCTCGCACTTGTGAGGACCAGCCTGAGAGTTGCGCAGCGAGGCGTCGCGGGTAATTAAGTGACCGCCAGGAGTAGTCTGGCGATGCGCCTCGCGCTTGTGTCGCTGCAGCTTTGAAGGCGACTCGAATCGGAGACTGCAGCCATGGTAGGTGCAGGTGTAGGTACCGGAATCTGACGAGGTATCGCTCGGCCGGGTGATACTCTCGGAAACGGGTAGCTTGGCCTGGGCCTGAGGAGTCATATGTACAGATGAGTGCCCGCTGGGTTCGTAGTGAGGAACTGAGGCAGGGAACTCGGCCTGTTGCATCATCGGCTGGCGCTGAGTCTGTTGGGGGTATCCAAAAGGAGGCTGCTGCGCTGTAGCGTACTGGGCGGGGAATGCATCCATCGAGTTCATGGTCTGCGGGATGCGCATTGAGCCGGAGCTCTCGCGGCGTAGCCCCAAAACATCACCCAGATTGAAATCACCCTGGCCCGAGGTGAAGAGAGAAGGCATGGCAGCATCATCATTCTCGTTGAAATCCAAGACGGCGTCCTTGGGGGACATGGTCTTGATGTCACCCGGGTTGCCAGAGGGCATACCCATGCCGTTCTGACCGTTCTGACTCATGGGGACACTGGTGGCCATCTGGGACTGGAGAGTAGGAGCGTTCAGGTCGCCCGCGAACGGGGAGGTCGCGCGGAAGGGAGTGTGCTCGCGCTTCATGCCGCCCAACGGGGATCCAGATCGAGAAGTCAGGTGGCCCTGGTTGGCGGCATTCAGTCGGTCGGCAATGACATTACGCGGAGTCAGAAGGTTCTGGTTCAATGGCTTGGTCATCTGAGGAGCTGCCATGATGCTAGGGTTGAACAGTTCGTCTTGGTAGATATCGGAGATGGTGCGGTTCAGTTTGGGGACGCCAACCATGCCACCGTTGCCGTTGGAGTATTCTGCAAGTGCATCGAAGCGTAAGTAATCGTTCATCCATCCGTCAACATCGGAAATTCGCTTCTCACCATCGGTCATCTTCGACTCGTCGAGCTCCTCCAGATTGGTCTGCGGGGTGACCGGCGAGTTGTGGCTCAGGGTCGAAACCGAGGGAGCTAGTGAGTACTCACTCTGCTGCTGCTGCGAAGGGGAAGACTGGTTCTTCTGCTGCTGATCCAAAATGGCCTTTCTCATAGCAGACTCGGCCTCGACATGACTAGCATCGTGATGCGATGGGTCGTAGTTTTGAAACGGAGCAGCCAAGAAAGAGCTCTGAATCGGCGTCTGCGAAGGCGTGGGTAGCGGTTTGGAGTTGCTGGTTGATCGTCGGTGGGCGTTGATATTGGGTGAGACCGGCTGACCGGAAGGAGCAGATCGCGAGGACGCAGAACTGGGCGACGCCTTTTGAGGGTATGGGATTTGTGCGGGACTCAGCAACTGCAGGTTGCTGTCCCAACCCTGGTTGCTAGCGACGGGCTGTTGAGCCAACATGGGCGTATAATACTGCTGCTGGTACTGGGGGAGATACCGCTGCGACGGCGAGGCGGGGCCTTGGACGTCAAAGGACGGGTTGTATGAGGAAGCGGGGGTCATCGAAGGAGCCCCGAAAGACTGGCTGTCCGCAGCCGGAGGGTAGGAAATCGAGAAGGTCGGGGAGGAGAAGGCGGGAGAGGAAGGCGCGGAAGATGGCGGGGAGGCGAACTGGGGTTGATAGTGGAAAGGCGGCTCCAACGAAGACTGCTGATACTGCAAAGAGTTCTCGTCGAAGCCGGGTGGATACTGATCGTCTTGTATGATGATGTTCTCTGAGGGGTACGGATCGGTGATGAGATCCTTACGTGGATACATAAGCATTATGCTATCACGTATAGGACGTCAGAGAGTGGATAAAGAAGCTGTTGCCACCGGGGGGAGGCGAGCTTTTATAGGAGCGGCTCAGTTCCCGAGAGATCCCTGGGCGATTGTGGCCGTGCCAACCGGTGGTTTGGGAAAAATGCGCAAGTCCGGGACGATGGTTGCGAAGAGTCTGGAAACGTCGAGAGGCTCCCGACGAATCAACTGGTTGAGTATGAACTTTAATGGTAATGGTAGAGTGGAATCTGGTTTTGAAGGATGACTCGATCGGAGGTGAAAGGAGGTTCGGAGATTTGAGGTGATTTATCAAGAAATAAAGAATAATCTAGGAGGTGTTGTGAATTGTAGATAGTAGTAATAACAAAGGAGGGCTGTTGAAAGAGGGATGGGGGGGGCGCCTATAAAAGCTCGAGCGATAGGGAGCTAGTTCGACGTCATTAAGTACAGCCAATCGTGACAAGTACAGAAAATAAATTCCAATAAATTGGAATATATTTCGGACTCGCCGTAACCCGGCGTTACCGTATTACCATACACGACCGGACCATAAAATACCATACGAGGGCTGCAAGGAGCAAGTAGATCAGTGGGTAGTCGCAGCCCGAGAACAAGCCACCAAACCACATCTTTGTATACATTTGATACTATTGGGCTGAAGATGAAGGAGGTCCTTGATCCCAACGAAACAGAAAACGGTGCTGCCTTCCGAGTCATCCTCTATGCTTAGAAACACTGCGTGGAAGATTCTACTAAATCTAGGACTTCGCTCGATCGGCCATTTTAGCCTACGAATAGGGCTGAGCCACACACCTTGTTTGACGCGTGACCGTCCCACATTCTTTATTCATCTGCCGAGGTCCCCTACACTCTGCATTCAACACTCTACAGTCTACACTTTACACTGTACAGCACATACTAGCCACAGCCCACAACTGCGCCACAATTCCCAGCATTCTTCTGGGAAAGCTGGTTTGGCAGGTGGTTTTGAAAAACGTTGGACAATCTGTATTCGAGATACCGAGATACCGAGATACCATCACATAGGCCAAGTCTCCAGATTTTTAGACTTTTAGATTTTAGTCTTAAATTTAGCTTTTCAAGTACGAACTGCGCTGGTCAGCTGACCCTATGGTATGACTCCGTGACTCGGCCCGTTAGGATCTAGTTAAGGCAGCGACGGATCCATCGGGGTTAGTCACATGTGGTGGGTTCCTCTGTTGGTACGGACGATTGTATGACTCTACATCCACGTTCACATGGGACAGAATGAAAAATAAATTAAAAATAGACAAATAACTCAGAGACGTTGGGAATACAAAAAAGTTCTGTCTGATCCCTGCTCGGCCAACTGTCGGGTTCAAGATTTGCGACTAGCACTCACTAGCGCGGACCTTTAGCTGAACAGCACGAGGCCCGAGTAACTCGAGAGGGCCGACCGAAAACCCTATCTCGTCCGAGATATCCTGCTCCAATTTAGGAAGGATGATTTGCAATACGACTAGTAACCCTAGTCACCCGACATGGACCAAATAGGGCCAAGAATGTCCAACAAGACGATTCTACAGTGTTCTGGAGAGTTGCTGCAGGCTCGGCCTAGGGATGCCGAAACGGGTCCGGGGTGCCGTGCGAACCGAACGGTCTGGACCCTAAATACGGAGTAGTAGTTCGGATTCCAGACTCCCTGCACTTGGCATATCGCGGCCAAGTGTTATGGATCACAGAAAACGTGGTCGCGTCCGGGGAACCCCCACTGTTTCAGTATAAACCGCAAACCACGTATTGTCTACGTTAGGAATGTACAAAGCGACCTTCTTATTCGGGACGGATAAAAAGTCGGACTCAGCTTATGTCCGGGGCACACGGGCTCCTACAGCACCAGCAGATGGAAAAGTTTTTCATGAGAAAGTCAGCACCTTAATCCGGGAAGAAGATGCCGTGAGCCCTACGAGATTTTAGAATTAGAACAGGCTAATGCAAGCAGAGATTTTTCATTGCAAATGATTGGCTGAGAGAGTGTGCAGTACACAGCCACAAGGCCGTACGACGGAATACGCCGCTAGGAAGTGTTACGGTCGCACTAGAAGCCTTCCAAAGGTTCTAGCGCGACCGGGATCTCGGCTTGGGATTCTCCGCGGGACTATGTACTCCGACGAAAATTCTTTCCTCGACATTCCGTATTCCATCTGGTATATGTATTGTATTCTACGATTCGCGTCGGTTCGGAGCTAGGCTCGTGCTCTGTCTTGGACGTGAATTCCCGACTCTATAGTACTGGCGTGGTGATGTACCACGTTGGGGTATCCTATAGTCCTAGTTACTGTAGTGTCATCGGGATGACTCTTGCTGAGAAATCCACGTTGACTCATTATTTCCTTAGAAGTTCAGGAATGCATTCTGGAACATGATCAACATGAGTTCCAGCAAGGGATGCTGAATACCAGCGTGGTTGCCTACCATGTGTAGTGTCTATCCCGATCAAAACTCAGCCCACTGATCTCGGATACTCCAGGCTTACCATTCGACGGGATCCCCGGCCGGCCCGCGTGTCTCTCACCATCGAAGACTTGATTGGAACTAACTTGAAACTAGTCACGCCTACAGACATCCCGGCATTCCGGGTAGAACCAAATAGCTTCTATCTGATAGGATTAGACTCGGGTAGATCTGTGGCGCTACTGGACTCGTCGGCCAATCCACGTCAACTTCGTGCGGCCTGCAACGTGTTGACGGTTGTTGCTGAACTCGGCATGACAGCAGGGACCATGCAGAGCTGTGTTTATGCCTGCCAGCTGTAAATTCATAGCGAGATAAACGGGGATTCCGAGTCTGGCGTGAGTACAGAACATGCTGTGTTTAGTTTCTATATGGGTCTCAAGCGATGCCCAAGGCTCCACCCGGGCCGGCAGTCGATTCAAGCCAGAAGAGCCTCATTAGTGGTTTGGTACCGAAGGAAATCACATCAATACAATGATATTGAGTGTCAATCTATACTCTTGTACAGAGTTTAATATTCAATATAATGGGACGGAAACACATAATGATATTCATAGCCTATGTAGAAAGCGAAATTCATTTATGAAAATTCGGTCCAGCATGGTCATGTGGACCCGGTACCCATCACAGCATCCTGTCAGAAAGCACACTGGTCAGTGTTGGCCATCAAGGTTAAAAAGCAGTACTTACTCGAGCGACATGGTACAGGGGAGTAATGCCAGTCCAGTGAATGAACTGGTTGACACCCTGGCCAACAAGGACTTCCAGTCCGGGAATGGTCTTCCAGCCGGCATCAGCAGCCAACTGCATCAGTGCCGTCACAGAGGGCTTGTAGGCCATCTCGAGGAGGACGCGGGGTGACTTCTCGTCGACTGACTTGCCGATGAGCTTGCCATCGGCCTCTTGCGCACGCTCGAACATGTAGCAGAGGGTCTCGCGCACGGCAGGATCGATGGGCCGGTCGGCAGGGATGGTGCCGATGGCGACATGCGGCACAGTGTCCAGCTGGGTGTGGTTGTCCACGACGCGGATGTTGTAGTTGGTCGGGAAGGTGGACACCATGCCCTCCAGCTTGCTGGCTGTGCGACCCACGACGTAGATGGGGGAGAAGCCCATATGGTGCAGGGAGTAGATGGCTGCACGGGCAGTGCCGCCACCGCCCACGACCACGGCGCTCTCGGTGCCGTTGGAGCCGTAGATGCCTGCGTTGAGGAGGCATTGGACCATGCCTTGCCAGTCGGTGTTGTAGCCGACCAGACGCAGGGTCTTGTCCCCGTTGTCGACGGGGACGATGGTGTTCACGGCCCCGATGATCTCGGCTTCTTTGGCGACTTCGTCCAGCAGGGGCATGATGTCCAGCTTCAGCGGGATGGTCACGGAAGCACCGCCAAAGTCAGAGGCGTGGATGAAGTCCTTGACATCCTCAACCTTGGTGGTCTCCAGCCGGGTGTAGTCGTGGGGAAGACCCATCTCGCCAAAGAGGGTGTTGTGGAGAGCCGGTGACCGCGAGGCAGAAACAGGAGAACCAAAGATGGCAAACTTCTTGGCCTTGATCTCACCCATCAGCGAGAGACCGCGGCGAATCTCAGTTGCAGAGAGCTGGCCGGGGGCGGCCTTGAAGGGAAGGGCGGGATGAGACACGGGGGTCATGAAGCCGTTCAAGATACGGCTGAGCTGGCCCTTGTCGCCCATGTTGATGGCGATCAACGGTGTCTCGTGCGCCTCTTCGGCCCAGGTCTTGAACTTTCTCAACTCAGTATTGTTATCCAGGCTGCTGGCAACTCCCACGAGCTTGATCACGTCGCCGTACTCTAGAGCACGGTTGTAAGATGGGATCCAGGACATGTTGCTCCACGAGAGCTTTCCCTGTGGGTCGTGGTGGGAGGCAATGATCTTCGAGTGGCCCTTCATCTCGGACACAGAGCGGAGCATCTCATCGGGGAAAGCGATCTCGAGATCCACAAACTCGCATCCGGAGCGGAAGGCCAGGCGATAGAGCGCAGTGGCGGCCTCGTAGGCATCATCGGGGAAGCGGCCACCTTGGCTCTTGGTACGGATGGTGAAGATGACAGGCAGCATGACACGGCGGCGAAGGAACGACAGCTGCTCGGCGACATAGTCGACGGTGGGAGTGTCACTGTCGGAAGCCGGGTCCTTCAGCAGATCAACCCGTAGCTCCACTGCGTCTGACCCAACACAGACCTCACTCAGGATGTCACCACACGTACGCAGATCGGGCAGCGTCAGCGAGACGAAGAAGCTATGCTGCTTCTTCCTGATCAGACCCAGGCTGTCCTTTTGGCCGGTAACCACGTGCATGAAGCGGCCAAAGTCCTCCGAGGCCAGGGCAAGTTCCGTGTTGTTCGAGTGCTGGCTGTAGTACTGAATGTTGCTGCACTCCTGGAACCAGGGCTTGCGGCGAAGCCACACTGCCATCATGTCTTCGACATAGGCGGGGCGAGTCTTATCGATTTGCAGGAAGTCCATCACCTGCTTGATATCACGCATGATGAGAAGTACATTACCCTTGTTCTTGTGGTAGTCGGTAAGTAGCTTGCGAGCCTCAGGAATCTCGACAACACCACCACCGCAAGCAAAGACGTAGCCGGTGGACCGGTCCTTCATGGCGCGCTGGAGCACAGCCAACTCGGCGTCGCGGAAGCCCTGCCAGCCGCGCTGCTTGATCATATCAGGAATGCTCATACCTTCTGTCTTTTCCAACTCGGTATCAAGATCAACGAAGGGACGGTCCAGACTCTTAGCAACCCAATTACCGGCGGTGGTCTTACCAACGCCACGCATGCCGATGATGAAGACTGAAGCGCTGGCCTTCTCCTCAGCAGTAGAAGCAACGTGCTCATCCTCCATCAACTCCTTACCCTCAAGCTTGGCGCCGAAAAGCTGCTTGAGAGTGTCCCACCAGCCGGGCCATGTCTTACCGACACACTCCTTCTCCAGAATGAGAGTAGGCTTGGGGGCCACAAGAGATAGAACACTGAAGCTGAAGGCGACACGGTGGTCATCGTAGCAATAGACACCACCAGAGGGCTGGCGAAGGGTAGAGCGCTCAATGCCATCGATCTCAAGGCCGTCGTCATGTTCCCGGCAGACCACACCGTACTTGGCCAGCTCGTCCTTCATGGCCTTGATGCGGTTGCACTCCTTCACACGCTGGTTGGCAATGCCATAGATGCGAGTGGTATGGTTAGAGCCCTCGCCCCGGGCAACGGCCGCAAGGACGGACGCGGTGAGGAAAGCGTCAGTCATCGGCTCCATGTCCACGTTAGGAAGTGGTCGGAGAATACCACTAGCGGGACCAGTGACCGTGGTGGAGTGATCACCCTGCTCGACAGTGCAGCCCATGGGCCGAAGGACATCGACAGCGAAGCGAGCATCACCCTGCAGCGACTTGGAACCAATGTTGGGAACGGTGCACTTTGTGCCCGTGATAGCCGCAATGGCAAGAGGGTAAGTGGCAGAGCTGGCATCGCTCTCAACAACATACTCAGCGGGGTTCACGTAGTGAGCCTGAGGGATGTGGTAGGTGTGTTCCTCGGTGGTTGACTTTTGCACATCGATGCCGAAGGATCTCATCATGGCGGTGGTCATATCGATGTAGGGCTGGGAGATGGGCTTGCCGCCGACCAGCTTCAAGGTCACCGGCTCCTTGGCGTAGGGAGCGCACATCAGCAGCGACGACACGTACTGGGAGGACACCTTGGCGGCCAAGTTGATCTTGCCACCTGCGAAACCGCCAGAGGCCGCAATCTTGAGGGGCAAGCTGCCCTTGCGCTCCATATACTCGATTTCGGCACCGTTCACGGTCAGCGCATCGACAAGGTCGCCAATGGGTCTCTGCTTCATTCGGTTGTTACCGGTGAGAATGCTCTCGTCAACGCTGCTGGGCGTAGCAAGAGTAGCCACGGTAGTCAAGAAGCGCGAGGCAGTGCCGGCGTTACCCAGGTAGAGAGAAGAAGGGCTGGCGGTGATCTTGCCACCCTTGCCATTAACAACAAGAACCTCACCCTCTTCCTCCCAGGAGAAGGTAGCGGCTCCCAACTTCTCCAAAGCGTTCAGCATGACCTCGGTATCATCAGAGTGGAGCAAGTTCTTGATACGGCACGTTCCCGAACCAAGCGCAGCAAGGACGAGAGCTCGGTTGGAGATACTCTTGGATCCTGGAGGTGCACAGGTAACATTGAGGGTCTTGGGCACTCCGGGGTACACCTCAATGCTGGGGGCTAAAACGGTACCAATTTCATCATTTGAGACAACACTGGCTTGGGGCTCGTAAGGGCGTCCGATTGCAGACAACAGGACCACCTTCTTCTTAGGACCATCGTTCTTCTTGTCAAGGGCCATGTTGAACAGCAACTGGTCCACGGAGCAGTGCTTGCCGGCGGTCAGTTTCCGCACTCGTGAGTCCTTCATAGATGTAGGCAAACCATAGGCGGAAATACACTTGACGATACGAGCCACGGCAACGCCTTTGAGGATACCCAGGTGTCGGGCCAGCTCGGCCTCCTTGACCATACCAATGGCAACACACTCTCCATGGAGGATTTGCGGAGTCAGAATGGCCTCAATGGCGTGGCCAATTGAGTGACCCCAGTTCAGCAGGTTGCGAAGGCCACCTTCACGCTCATCTGCGGAGACGACAAAGGCCTTGTGGCGCGCAGAGGCCAGAATTCTGGCCTTCAGGATGTCCCGAATACCGTCGAAGCGGCCCTGACCGGGCTTCTTCTCGCTACGCACAGCACCGACAATGGCATCTGCGTTGTCTTCCAAGGCAGTAAACTCATCTTCACTTGAGATGGCAGCAGTCTTAATGACCTCGGCCATGCCGTTAATGAACTCCCGCACAGGGAGTGTCTCCAGAAAGTCGAGGTCGATATAGATTCTTGACGGCTGCCAGATGGCGCCAATCAAGTTCTTGCCCAGAGGTGTGTCAATGGCAGTCTTTCCTCCGATCGAGGAATCCACCATGGCGAGGAGAGTAGTGGGGACCTGCACATAGCGAACACCACGCATGTAGGTGGCCGCAATGAAACCAGTCAGATCGCCAATGACACCACCACCCAATGCGATGACAACGGTATCACGGCCACATGGCGGGCTCTGGCTCAACATCCAATCCTCAATGTCCGCCTTTGTCGAGCGCGACTTCGAGCTCTCGCCCGGTGCAGCATTATAGACTAAGAGGCGCGGGGCAGGGGATACGGAGGTCGCGGCGGCTTCGAATGTCTTTTGGAATCCAGGTGTATAGATGGAACCGAGGTTGGTGTCAGTGATGAGTACGTAGGTGGTCGAGGGCAAACCGCTAATCAGGTCATTTGCGACGTAGTTGCGCCACAGGCCAAAATCAGCGACGATGCTCTCCCGACCCAAGATGCTGATCTTGGTGGGCTCGGTCATGATGACGGGGCAAGGATGAGGTTGTATCGAAATCTGCGAATTCGGATTCTCTGCTCAATTCATTCTGGGGCTTTTGTTAGGATCACAATTGATCTCTGCTATATTTTTCCCCACAGTCGGAGCTAGCGATGCAAGGCGCACACTGATGGTGGAATTGGAACCAACTCTTCAGCTGATGGGATCATGAACGAGGCTTACCTGTAATCCTGCGCCCAGAATGAGAATTTCAGATCACCCTGTGACCAGGAAGATGCTTCGAGTTCCAGGAAGATTGGAGTGACTCAATAATTCTTTGGACCGCACTGAGTCAGAAAGCGGTTAGCGGTGAGTCAAAAACTGCCGCGAAGTCGGAGCCTCGGAGGAGGGCACTTAGCCTGACTATTTGTTCTCAACCGTGTGACAGGTATTGCGATGATGTGAGCAACCCCAAAGCAACGGTTTCTTCCGTTTCCATAGCGAGAGGGGACTATATCATAGCACTGATCATCTCAGGCTGTACAACAACGCCTTTGCCATCATCGTCGTCAGACCAGAGCCTCGTCGTTAGAGCAAAGCTCCTCGTCGTCAGAGCAGAAATCCTGCTCATTATCGTGTACTGCAGACAGGCCACCATCAGTGTGAACTTCTGCAGGCAGGCCACCATCAGTGTCAACCGTCAGATGTAGGCCACCATCGGTGTCAACCACAGGAGAGCTCTCGGCTAGATACCTTCTGTTCAAAGGCTCGCCGGGGAGGTCGGGATCAGGATCGACCTAACCATTGAGGCGCTTGCGCTGGGCAAAGTAGGTGGCGGTTGACCTACTCGCGTGCTGCACGAGCTTGCCGCCTTTGCGAGCATACATGCAATGCGATCCATGATGAGGACACAATATGTATCAATCGCATAAAAAGCGAGAACGCATCATTCAGATGGATTGGTCGCCGGGGGGCTGTCAATCTGATGGTGGTTGTGGTTCTGCTTTGCAATAGAGGAAGAGCGAGATTGTCGAATTGGGAAGGAAGAGTGCCCTGACCACATGACTTCTTCCTCGCAAAACAGCCAGCTTTCTATAATCAGGATTTACATGCTGAATTGGAGAGATCAATTGGCATTACTGCATTGTTGACCCTAAGTACGACCCAGTTCTTTCCAGCGACACGATTCTCGAACTTTTTCGATTCATAGCAACTGAAGGGCCATACGGAAGTAGACAATGCCTTATATCCACTGGAGTATGAATAATGCTTGCAAAGCCCTTTGGGTCTATCCGACATCTATCAACGGTGTGTTTCTCATTGCTTGATAATTGATCCCTCACATGCGGTGTCACTCTGCAGGTCTGGAACCTTTGATAGCCCTCGAGGCCGAGGGTTTCAATCGCACAGACAAAATTACCGCATAAGCTGAGAAAGAGAGCCATGAGCTACGTACACTCAGTACGACAGGGAAATCAGATTCAAGGATGAAGAGCAATTCATATCTCCACATTTACATATAAAAATGACCAAAACACTCTGCTCCGAAACGCCTCTCATTTATCCAAGGGTTATCGCCCTTGGATAATAGTAGATACAGCAGTAGAAGAGCTGTGATTTACTTCCACTTAGTAGCGACCATAACCACCGCCACCCCGGTTTCCGCCACGGTACCCGCCTCCTCCACGGTAACCTCCTCGGCCTCGGTTATCATCATAGCCACCGTTGTGTCCACGGTACTGGCCTTGATTGTATTGACCCTGTTGGCCATAGCCACCGTGCTGGTAGCCCTGATTATACCCATAGTTCCCACCACCGCGGGGAGGCCCAGGGGGTCCTCGGGAGTAGTCACCACCGCCTTGGACCGGAGGAACCCAGCCAGGGGGCATCATCGGCATCATCGGCATGCCGGGAAGGGGCGCAGGGGCGTTCATGTAACGCGGGTCGAGATGCGCCGCGAATGGGTTCGGACGGTCTGATCCTCCATAGTCTATGCGGCCACCTCGTCCTCTACCGTTCAATGGCGCACCACCAAACGAGCGCCCAGAATGTTGGGCTCGGCCCTTGGTCGCGCGAATATCAGCCGAGTTCAGCATCGGTGTCGCAAACTTTACTCCGCGGAGAAGCATAGACTTGTGGATGTGAGAAGACTTGGGTATCTTGAAATTGACACTGGGGAATCTGTGAGTCTAGGTATGAGAAAATTTGGGATTAGAACTTACGTGAGAGAATGGTCATCATCCAGACTCGGCATGCCATAATCCTCCAAAGGTGACACCAGGGCGCCATGAGGGATGTATGTCTCACTGCGTTCCGCAATACCACCCAGGCCCTCACTCACGCGCATGTTCAGCTTGTATTCCGCTGGTCCAGGCTTTTTAGAATAAAAGTTCGCGGCAAGATCTTGATACAGCGGGTGTCGGTCCGATAACAGGAGTACCTCATGGCCATGAGCGTTACGACTCCGTTCATCGTCGGTCAGAAGAGGATACTTCTTCTCCATGGCAGCCAGAAGACGCTTCTCATCAATAAAAGGAAGCAGAATCACACCTTGCCAGGCGAACTTCTTGCCATTCAAATCGAGATCAAAATCCTCGGGGTAAAAGTCGATAATTTCGCTGTCCGGATCACTCATGAGAGGATGGAAGATCTGAGGCAGAGCGTGGTTAGACGATGCCGGTAGGACACCCATCAACTGCTCGAACGGCTTGAAAGGCGTGCCCTTTTCAAACTTGATCTCCATGTCTCCGATGTCCACAAAGTCCGCCGCGAAGGGAGCATAGTGGTATGGGTAGTACCAGTTCCACGAAGGACATCCTTGGAAGTAGTAGAGCAAAACCCAGGCGAGACCTTCAGCATAAGCACGTCCAACCTTGTGGCGGAATTCGTGATCCTGGGGATCGACCTTGAACTTTTGCTCGTAGTACCGATCCGCATATCCCGGCTCCCACAGTCGGACCGTGTCTTCCGGCATTTCGTCCTCCTTGGGCTTAGGCGGCGGCGGCGGAGGAGAGTCTCTGCCCGGAGTGCCCGGTTCCTCATCCTCGGTTGCTTCATCAGCCTTTCTCTTTCCAAGGACCGAAGGAGAAGTTGGCTCAGCGCCATTCGAGGCCTCCCCATTCTCCTCGACGGCAGACTCGTCCTGGTTGCCCTTCATGAGTTTGCTCTTCAGTACAGCAGCAGCGCTCTTGTTCTCCATGTTGGCGCGGTACACGGCACCGCGGTTGGTGACCATGCTGTGGGTCAATTCCCTGGTCTGCTTAGACAGGTGTCCACGGCCCGGGGTAATCAGCTCCAGACCAGGCGGGGGGGCATTATCATCGCCGGCACCGGCACCGCCACGAGACCGGTTATTGTCGTATTGAGGGGAGCTTCTTCTCCGCTTGTTACCTCGTTCTTCGTTCCGAGCCTGATCTTGCTCTTTGCGCCTCTTTTCGTTGGCTGCTCTTCTTTCCTCGGCTTGCCTACGGCGTCGGAAGATCGCGTCCTCCTGCTTGGCCAGACCTTGCAGGATAATCTGAGCCCGTTTGAAGGCGACATGTCCGTCCTCAGTTAGATAGCCGCCCATGGCAGGAATGCTGTCTCGCCAGATTGCAATAAGTGTATCGATGCCATTTTCACGGATGTCTAATGACGGCAAGTGAGGCAAGAAATCGTTTCCGACGAAGAAACACATGAAGACCCAATCATCGAGCGCTCGTTCCAGGTCAAATGGGAAGGGCTGATGAGGGACCTGCATTTCAACAGCCAGATACTCTCGAAGAACAGAGACATGGAGCCAAATGAATGGTTTAAGCGGAGTTCCGTGTTGCTTTTCGTCGAATTCACCACTCTTCTCTTTAGCCTTTCCGGTACACTCCTCGGCTTTGTGACCGGTCTGGCCACACAGTCTACAGGTCCGAGGCTTCGATTCCTGGAAGAACACATCCTCACGCAGAACCCGAAAGTGAGGCTCGTGGGTCGCGAGGCCCAGCATGATAAGATCGGCATCAAGACCGTAGATTACATGGCGGGTGTTCGGGTCGTGCTCAGGCGATGCGCGCTGTGACCGTATAAATTCCATGATCTTGTGTTCACCCTCTCCGGGGACCGTAGCATCCGAAATGATGATTTTCATCTAATGAATGTTAGCGTAAACGTCCGTCACGAGTTTCTGGGATCAAACAGAAGTCTCACTTTTTCCCAAGCAGGATCGGTATTGAGCTTGTAGGCAATCCAATACCGCAGCGAGGCAGAGAGGATATCCATAAACGGGGTTCCAGGTGTGATGACATTGCTATCCCACGTTTTCTG
This sequence comes from Penicillium decumbens, assembly GCA_027569385.1. Classification (NCBI taxonomy): domain Eukaryota; kingdom Fungi; phylum Ascomycota; class Eurotiomycetes; order Eurotiales; family Aspergillaceae; genus Penicillium; species Penicillium decumbens. The sequence continues at coordinate 57,313 of JAPDEZ010000007.1, forward strand.
GACGACCTCCTCGCGAAGAACTTCTTCGGCACCATTCTTGGATTGTTGCCTGGCGAGCAGCTTTTGCAGCTCCTCCTTCTTCTCATCGTTCTCTCTGGCTTCCTGCGCGGAGCGGAATCGACGTGCGCGCTGCTGGTTCATCTTGGCTCTCGGTGCGACACCATCTAATAGCGGTCCAAGTTAGTTACTAAACGGGGCATTCAGAGGCGCGACGAGTCTTGAGCATACCAATAGCAATCATCAGAAGCTTCCGCGGGCGGACCATGTTGACCACTCGATCAGTGTACTTGAAGATCTCTAGCATCATCTCCTGCTCATTCGCGGGCGGCGGCTTGCCCTCGGGATGTGTACATGGGTGGACAATGCCATTCATGTCGAGATACAGGTTATCCATCTCCTCGCCATTGGGATTCGGACGTGTCGTGTCGACCGGGATTTCCTCTCCGTTCACTTCCTGGGGCAGCTCCTCAATGACCGGAGAGATGATCTTGGGATACTTGTTGGAAAGCCATCGGAAAAGGGCGGGGACACCCATCTTGGCGATGCGACAGCTGGTTGTGCTTCAGATTTCGTTTGTTCGGCGCGGCGTTTCGAATGCGTCGCCTGCAGGTCGGGAAAGGCGTATAGCGCCGTGCCTCTCTCACGGAAACCGAGTGAGGGATACTTTTTTAGGCGCGCCTTTGAGAAAAGGGCGGAGACGAGATAAAAAAGTCTCGCGGCGCAAGTGGATGTCGAGAGAAAGCGGAAGTCTCTGCGACTTGAGGATAATTATTTCCGGGCGGTCGGCGTTCTGCAAAGCGGCTTCCGGCCATCGGCCTTACGCCCTGCCCCCCTTGGGTCGGAGGCCAGCTTTACTTTAGTCCACTTTAATCAGCTCGCAACCCAACTACTTTCTGCTTCTTTGTCCCTACCTTCGATGCCTGTCAGCCCTCGTGCCCTCGGGCGGTGACCATGATATTGCGATCTAGCTGAGATGTTCCGAATCCTCGAGTCACAAGCTCCGGCCAAACAAACGGCAACGGACACAATCGATGTACTCAGCAGTAGGTTGCAGAATGCAACCTTACTGGAAGACCGGCGTGCCGCTATACAAGGACTGAGAAGTTTTGCAAAGATTTATCCTGCATCGGTAGCTTCGGGAGGTCTGCGATCGTTGATCAGCAGTCTGCGCAATGATCAGGAAGACGTGGACACCATCAAAGTGGTTCTGGAAACCCTGTTGATGCTATTCACGCCAGATGAGTCAAGTGTCGGTGATTTCGATGCCCCTGAGTCTTGACTATCTATGTGCTGACTGCTCTACAGCCTGAAGCGTCCGATGAAATAGCTCTGTGGCTGGCAGATGAATTCACGCAGGTGTGACACTATGAACGTTTCAGCTATGGATTGAGCTAATAGTTGAGCAGCGACAAGACAATATTACGATTCTGCTCGATCTACTTGAAACCCGAGACTTTTACTCCCGCCTATATGCCCTCCAATTGATGTCCCACATCTGCAGCGCGAGACCGGAACGGACCCAAGAGTGCATCTTTACGGCGCCATTGGGCATCTCCAGGCTTGTCAGCGTGCTTACAGATATCCGAGAACCTGTTCGAAACGGTATGGAGTATCACTCGATTAGATCCTGTCGACATCGCTGACAATTCGTGATCTGCAGAGGGCCTCATTCTTCTCATCGCCCTGACCCCCGAGTCGGAAGAGCTGCAAAAACTAGTCGCCTTCGAAAACACGTTTGAGATTGTTTTCTCATTGATTGAAGCTGAGGGTTCCATGATACATGGTACAGAAGTGGTCGAGGATTGTCTCTCCTTGCTCGCGAATCTACTGCGATTCAATGTTTCCAATCAGTCTTTTTTCCGGGAGACCGGCTGCATGAAGAATGTGACGAAGCTTCTTATTGATTGCCAGCAAGAGGACGCTGAGCCGCCTGCGCAATGGACTTTACTGCAACGAGACAAGAATGTTTGGGGTCTTCTGGCCATCATCCAGCTATTTCTGGTTCGTGGTGGCATGAGTACACCCATCAACCAGACAGCATTTTGGCAGAATGGTGTGACGGAGCAAGTTCTGAGCATAGCTTTTGGTCAGAAGTTCAGTGTCAATGTTACCTCTAAGGTGAGACCCGGGTTATGCTGTGCTCTGTACGGTGCTGACCAAGATAGGCTCTTTCCACCTGCGCTGATCTTATCCGCGCAAACTCGCCATTACAGGAGAGATTTGGAGACATCGAAGTCATCTGGGGGTCTGTACCCCACGACCCGACTGCCAACGGCATTGTGACGGAGCCAGAACGAATCAATGTCATCGAAGCGTTCTTGAAATTAAGTCTTCAACCTTCACCCAACAACATGCTAGATGCACGTCTCGCGGCCTGTGAATGCATGAAGGCATTCTTTGCTCATCATACTGGTATCCGTATGCATGTTCTTCGGCGGGCCATTGATGGACATGTTAGCGGCCAGGACCGTATCCCCAACATCATGTCTGTATTGCTCACGTCTCCAGAATCTCAAGGCAATGCAGACCCATATCAAGTCTGGATGGCTTGTGTGTTGATGTTCCACCTCATTTTTGATGATGTGGAGGCGAAAGCAACTGCCATGGAAGTGACCGAGGGTGATGCTGAAAGTGGCGAAGAAGTTGTCACCAGCGTTCAGGCAGTGGTTGGTAACTTGATCACTGGTCTGCAACGTGGTGATGACGAAAGAATCACCGTTGGCTACTTGATGCTTCTCTGCGGCTGGCTCTTTGAGGATCCAGATGTTGTCAATGATCTCCTCGGAGAGGGAAGCAGCATCCAGACCCTTCTGCAAGAAATTAAACATCAAAGAGTTCCAAGCAAGCTTGTGCCTGGTCTCTGTACCGTTTTGCTTGGGATCATTTACGAGTTTTCGACTAAAGATTCCCCAATCCCTCGAGTGACCCTACACAAGCTTCTCCTTGAGCAACTTGGGAGGGAGCAGTACATTGACAAGATCACAAAACTGCGCGAATGCCCCTTGGTTCGCGACTTTGAAGTTCTCCCTCAGACGGCAGCTGGGCAGATTGACGGCGGGCTTCCTGAAGTGTTCTTCGACCGCTCTTTTGTTGAATTTCTTAAAGATAACTTCAGTCGCCTGATTCGGGCCATTGACCGAGAACCAGGTTTTGAAGTTTCTGTTGTGGCCAATGGTGTTGAAAAGGGTGTTTCTCGCGAGCTGGTGGATTCCCTACGTGCCGAACTTGAAGATCGGGGCCAGACCGTCCAGAAGCTGGAGAGCGATCTCGTGAGCATCCAACGCAGGCTTGATCAGGAGCAGCTGGACCATCGCAAGACCAAGGAGTCGGCCGCTGCCGAGATATCTAAGGCACAACAGGGTACCCAGTCTCTCCAGCGTTCACATGAACAGGAGATGTCCAAACTGGATGAACAGCACAAAGCTTCGAAGAACGAGCTACTGAAGCAGCACGGCGAGCAGCTTCGTGCCATTGACAATGAACTGAAGGCGGCTTCGACCGACTATGAAAGGAAGAGCGCAAAAGTGAAGGAGCACCACGACCAGCAGGTTGCCGGCTTGCAAAAGGAAATCCGGAACCTGGAGTCCGAACTTTCAAAGGGCCGCGAAGAACATGCTGGTGAGGTTGCCGGCCTGAAAAAGATGATCCTGGACTTGGAAACTACTGCCAGCCAAGCCAAAGAAGGCCACGCAGGGCGGATTTCAGATATTAACCAGAAGCTCCAGAGCCTCGAGTCAACTCTGGCCTCCTCCAAGGCACAGCATGAGACCGAAGCTGCCGCCCTCAAGACTACTATTGCAAATCTGGAGTCAGACTTGTCCGCAGCCAAGGAACAACACGAGTCTGAGACAGCCGACCTAAAGAAGCTGTTGGAGACTCTCCAATCGGACCTGGCCAAGGCCCAGGAGCAGTCGAGCAAAGATATGGCGACAGCCAACGAAGCTCACAAGTCCAAATTCTCGGAACTGGAAGCGCGCGCCGCCGAGGCTGAGCGCAAGGCAAAGGAAGCCGAGTCACAGGCTCAAAGTGCAGCTGATGCACTCAAGTACGCCAAGGCTCAGCTTGAGAAGGCTCAGTCCGAAGCCAAAGAAAAGGACGAGGCTCGACAGGCTATTCAGACCGAATTGGATGATCTTCTCATTGTCTTCGGCGATCTGGAGACCAAAAGAAACGAAGACAAGGTACATCCGAGCCATATCCCTCTACGTATCATAAGAGAGAGACTAACCATTTTTAGAAACGTCTTAAGGACCTGGGACAAGAAGTCTCCGAGGACGAGGACGAGGACGGGGACGACGAGGAGTAGATGGTGCAATGTTCAGTCCGTATATAGCGAGGGCAGTCCTCCACGATTCATCACGCTGGTACTGTTCCAAATATTCAAAATCAATATTATGATGAGTCATTTCCAGATCTCTCTCAGTTTCTACTAGTCAACCAAAGAAGAAATTGTATTAAATTAATTCCATGGGGTTAGAGAGAATTGAATGAACGCTCTTTGGAAAATTGCTTCCTCTATAATTTAGAATTGGGTCGTACATTTCAATTAGGGAGAGTCTGTGGTGTAGGTCTTCTGGACTATTACGCTTCCCTAATTGTACATACGAAAACAACATGGCTGAATACACATGTGCTTTGATCTCTCAACTAATCTTTTTTTTTTTTTATAGCTGAACCTTAGATGTAGAACCTGAGGAAGGCGGTGGCATCTCATGGTGGAGGCTGACTCACACCCCACCACCATTTTTTGGCCCTGCTTTTTATCTACCCCTCAACTTCTGGTCGCAACACACACAAAATGTCGATCAATTTTCCCGCCGAGGAGGATCTTGTCCTCAAGCGGTGGAGGGAGATTGATGCATTTAATCGCCAAGTTGAGCTCTCCCGGGGACGTGAACCCTACACTTTCTACGATGGTCCTCCCTTCGCAACCGGTCTTCCGCATTACGGCCACTTGTTGGCCTCCACAATCAAGGATATCATCCCCAGATACTGGGCGATGAAGGGCTACTATGTTGAGCGCCGTTTTGGCTGGGATACGCACGGTGTCCCCATTGAATACGAAATCGATAAGAAGCTCGGCATGTCTGGTCTTGAGGCAGTCCAGAAAATCGGCATTGAAAAGTACAACGAGGAGTGCAGGGCTATTGTCATGCGATTTGCCTCGGAATGGCGCCAGACCATTGAGCGGTTGGGACGCTGGATCGACTTCGACAATGACTACAAGGTACGCTTTAATTCAATCACGCGTTTCTATTGTTTGCATCTTTGCTAAAATTAAGCTCTGCTCGGTGAATAGACTATGAACCCCTCCTTCATGGAATCCGTGTGGTGGGTTTTCAAGCAGCTATTTGACAAGGGCTTGGTCTACCGCGGCTACCGTGTCATGCCGTACTCGACCGCCCTCAACACACCTCTTAGCAACTTTGAAGCCCAGCAGAACTACAAGGATGTTCAGGATCCTGCCGTTGTTGTGACTTTCCCCCTGGTGGATGACCCCGAGACCTGCCTGCTTGCATGGACAACTACCCCGTGGACCCTTCCCTCTCACACCGGCCTGTGCGCCCACCCTGCCTTCGAGTACGTCAAAATCTACGACGAGGCCACCAAGAAGAACTACATCCTCCTTGAATCTTTGCTCCGGACTATCTACAAGGACCCCAAGAAGGCCAAGTACAAGGTTGTCGACCGGATCAAGGGCTCTGACATGCTTGGATGGAAGTACGAGCCTCTCTTTGACTACTTCTACGAGGAGTTCAAGGACTGCGGCTTCCGCGTTCTGAACGACGAGTACGTTACGGCCGACGATGGCGTTGGAATTGTCCACCAGGCCCCTGCCTTTGGTGAAGAAGATTACCAGGTTGCCGTGAACCACGGCGTTGTCAACGAAACTCGTCCCCCCCCGAACCCTGTCGACCCACAGGGCTGCTTCACCGAGGAAGTCCGAGACTTCGTTGGCCAGCATGTTAAGGCTGCTGACAAGGCCATCATTAAGCACCTGAAGGGTACTGGCCGCATCCTCGTCGACAGCCAGATTACTCACAGCTACCCCTTCTGCTGGCGGTCTGACACTCCTCTGATTTACCGTGCCGTGCCATCATGGTTCGTGAAGATCCCTCCTATCATCCCTCAAATGCTTGAAGGCATTGAAGAGTCCCGCTGGGTCCCGTCCTTTGTCAAGGACCGGCGGTTCGCTAGCTGGATCAAGAATGCCCGTGACTGGAACATTTCCCGGAATCGTTTCTGGGGCACACCTCTTCCTTTGTGGGTCAGTGATGATTTCAAGGAAGTTGTTGCTATTGGCAGCGTCGAGGAGCTCAAGGAGTTGAGCGGTTACAAGGGTGAGCTTACCGATCTTCACCGCGACAAGGTGGACCACATCACCATCCCGAGCAAGCAGGGCAAGGGCGAGCTCCGCCGTGTGAGTGAGGTGTTCGACTGCTGGTTCGAGTCGGGTAGCATGCCTTATGCCTCTCAACACTACCCCTTCGAGAACAAGGAACAGTTCGAGAAGAGTTTCCCCGGTGACTTCATTGCTGAAGGTCTGGACCAGACCCGTGGATGGTTCTACACTCTGACCGTTCTCGGTACCCACCTGTTCGGCAAGCTGCCTTTCAAGAACTGTGTGGTCAACGGTATTGTTCTTGCTGAGGATGGCAAGAAGATGTCGAAGAGACTGAAGAACTACCCGGATCCTTCCCTGATTATGGATCGCTATGGCTCGGATGCACTGCGTCTCTACCTGATCAACTCTCCCGTTGTCCGTGCTGAACCCCTTCGGTTCAAGGAGTCGGGTGTCAAGGAGATTGTTAGCAAGGTTCTTCTTCCGTTGTGGAATAGCTACAAGTTCTTTGAGGGTCAGGTGGCTCTCTTGAAGAAGACCTCCGACGTTGACTTTGTCTTCGACCCGAAGGCCGAGTCCGCCAACACCAACGTCATGGACCGTTGGATCCTGGCCAGTTGCCAGAGTCTACTCATCTTCGTCAACGAGGAGATGGCTGGCTACCGTCTGTACACCGTTGTGCCCCGCTTGCTGGAGCTGATCGAGAACACCACCAACTGGTACATTCGCTTCAACCGCAAGCGTCTCAAGGGTGAGAATGGCGTTGACGACACTCTGCATGCTCTGAACACCCTGTTCGAAGTTCTCTACACCTTGGTCCGCGGCCTTGCTCCGTTCACTCCCTTCCTCACAGACAACATCTACCAGCGTCTTCTTCCGTTTATCCCCGAGTCTCTTCAGGCTGAGGACCCCCGCAGCGTTCACTTCCTTGGCTTCCCTGATGTGCGTCAGGAACTATTCGACGAGGTTGTAGAGCGGAGAGTCGCACGCATGCAGAAAGTTATTGAACTTGGTCGCATCTCCCGTGAGCGCAAGTCGATTGGCTTGAAGACCCCTCTCAAGTCTCTCGTGGTCATCCACCAGGACCAGCAGTACCTCGACGACGTCAAGTCTCTCGAAGGTTACATCGTGGAGGAGCTCAACGTCCTTGATCTCATCTTGTCGACGGACGAGGCCAAATACAATGTCCAATACAGCGTCAACGCTGACTGGCCGACTCTGGGCAAGAAGCTTAAGAAGGATGTGCAGAAGGTCAAGAAGGCTCTGCCATCCCTGTCCAGTGACGATGTTAAGAAGTACGTCACTGAGAAGAAGATCCAAGTTGATGGCATTGAGCTGGTCGAGGGTGATCTCGTGGTGAAGCGTGGCATCAAGGAAGACTCCGGCTCGACGGGCATGGAGACTAACACTGACGCCGAGGTCATGACCATTCTGGATGCCAACATTTACCCGGAGTTGGCGCACCAGGGAATCGGCCGTGAGATTATCAACCGTGTCCAGCGTCTCCGTAAGAAGGCCGGTCTGATCCCCACGGACGACGTAAAGATGGAGTACACTATTCTCTCGGATCCGGATAATATTGGCCTTGACGAGGCCTTCAAGTCCCAGGCCTTGGCTATCGAGAAGGCTGTGCGTCGGCCGCTTGATGAGCGTGCTCTGGTTGATGGCAAGCCCCCTGTTGCCGATGAGGCTAGTACCCTTGCTCAGGAAGACCAAGAGGTGCAAAATGCAACCTTCTTGCTCCGCCTGGTCAAGCTATGAAGAGTTTGAACTTAGACAAGAAAAAAAATCTTGTGTAGATAGCTGTCTACAGTCTCCATTTATATGAGCCTTTTTTATGCCTACGAAATTTTCCACTGGTCTGTAGTAACCTTGGAAATTGAAACTTGAATTTACAATAATTCCGCTTGTAAAAATGCGCCTGACATACCCAAATCCCTCAAATCCGCCCTGAAACGCTCTTAATTGGCCTTTTTGGAAGCGGCCTGAAGGTATTAGTCGTGCATACTTAGTACCAGCGGCGCCAGCCTACTCACCAAGAAACAGTCTTTCAACCGCATAAATTCCTTGGCACACATGTCCTTGTGGACCGAGTTGTAATCAGAAACGACGCACTTGCCATATGCTGTAGCCTGGCCAACCGATTAGCTCGTTGACACATAATTCAAGGGTAGTCACAGACCTCGACCGAGCACTGGGCCGTGGCCTTGGCAAACTTCTCGATTGGCCGAGTCCTTGCGGGCATAATAAGATGTAAACCGATCACTAGCAGAGCGGTTGAGGCGAGAAACCCCAAAGAGGAAACGTGAGGAATGCGCAATTGTTACTAAGGGTCACGTGCCACTTGGGCATGTTTCTGTCGCGATCACCAAAACAAATCGTGCTACTGCGATCGTTGCTGGCTTTGGTCCCCAATAATTTACTTATTTTCTTGCTAAGCCGCAGGCTGGTCGCTGCGCATGTCTTTCTTGTGTGTGGTGTCCCCGCCTTCGCGATGATCCGTTTGGTGCGTTGGCTCTATGATCCAGATGCGACAAGCGCGCTGTAGGTCGCGATTTTTCGATGCCTCCGATATCCTCTCAGCGGCGCGCCGTGACTGAAGAGGACTCGTCTCTCTCAGATGATGGTAGGTTATCTCCGTCGGTGCCACTTGCTGTGTGTTTCCATTTCTAATCCGCTATCTCAACGTCAGATGTCGGTTTCCTCTACCAAGTTGTCAGTCGCGCCGAGGGGAAACCTGAGGTCGAGCAACTCCCATTCCGAGCACTTTTTGCGGCATACGACGAGGTTATCAAGGAACATGGTGTTAACGCAGATCCGCGCCATGCTTGTCTGCGCTTCCTATTCAAGATGGGGAGCAAAGGCGTCCAGGGAGCCAGTCTCTTCAACAAATTCGAGAATGCGCTGCAGCAGATGGGAATTGTGATGGAGTTCGGGGAGGATGCCTCTACGGAAATTAATGAAACACTGGAGAGCGACCGCTATTCGATCGACGGCGCACAAAGCCAAACCACAGATACCGACTACTTTCCTACCACGAATGGAAGTCCGATCACCCCAAGGAGACGGGCGTCCTTCAATACTACGCTCGACATCGGCGAGGATGCGACGCAAAAAAGCTTGATGGAGCGACCAAGCTCTCGCTCATCAATGTCACGTCTACAAGTCGGGAAGCCCGACTTCTCGAAGCCGAAACAGTCACCAAAATCCAAACTCACAAACGGCATACCAAAATCGCCAGATCGAACACATTTAATTGCACAATTCTTGGACGTCGGTCGTCGGTTAATGAGCAGACTGGACTCTGTACAGCACAAGGATGTGGACAAAGAAGGGAAACCCTTAACCAACGGAGTGGTGGCGCGCTCGGCCGTTGACCATGACCGTTCGAAAAGAATGACGGCTGCCAAAAAGCCCCGACGCTCACCATCGATCAGCTCTTCCGACAGTTTTGAGTCGGGCCAATCACAATCGGTCTCATCGCAGCCTCCGGAACATGATGATTTTGAAAAAGAAGAGGCACCACCTGAGCTTCTTTATCGACCTCAACTCTCAGATTTGCTTCGCGACGCATCTACCTTTAACATGTACCGGCAGCGCGCTATCTGCCGTCGCATCTTAACCCAGTGGCTCAAGCGAGCCTTTCGAAATCGGCAGATCCGTGAGACCAGGGAAACCGTTGCGATCAACCGTGACCGAGGTACCTTGCTCCGACAAGCATTCGAGCCATGGCGCGCAGTCATCCAAGAAAAGCGCCATACGGCCCGAACTGAGCGTTTCTTCAAACATCTCGAGGAACGTGCTAACCGTGCTCGCAATTTATACCTGATGACAAAAGCGTTCACGCACTGGGCTCAACTCACATCTGAAGAAGTCGCCCGGACATCCGCTGCTCGGCAGCATGTCTTGGGTGTCAAGTACTTCAATGCTTGGCGTGAAATCACTGCAGTCAATGAGTTGAAAGCGCAGCGTTTCGCGCTCCGAAAGCCCTTCAGCAAATGGCGAAAGAAGATCTCGGACCTCAAGGCAGCGGAATCACAAGCGGTCATAGTCCATAACAGTAATCTACGAGATGCATCATATTGGCAATGGTTCTGGTGCTTCTGTGATCGAAGGGCCCCCGAATGGTATGATCATCGTCTCAAAAGACGCTCTCTCCTATATTGGCTGAGAAGTTTCCGGACCATTCGAGAGCGCAACCATGAGATCAACATCCATAACAGACACTCAGAACTGGGCTCCGCGCTTCGAGTATGGTCTCAAAGGTCAAAGGAAATTGCTTCTGCACAAGAAAAAGCCGATAATTACCAGCATCTTCGGGCTTTGAGAGAGAGATTTGATGAATGGAAGATTCAGGCTCGACTGGCTCCCGCTGCTTCTCGAGTTTCCGGCATGGTGAACGGCAGAGTCCTCCAAAATGCCCTTAGGAAATGGGTTTCAAAGGCTCGCATGGCAGATCAAGCAGAGGAGATGAACCGACTCAGAATTGAACGCAATGCGTGGACTTCCTGGAATGATACTCTTCGCTGCCTGGCGCTTCGTGCACGAATCGATGAGCGGCTAAAGATGGAGACCATGTACAAGTGGATCGTGGCGGAGAGATTCCAGTTGATGCGCAGGATACACGAGCAACGTATCAAGCGTGAAGTATTCACTCGTTTTGTGACGAATACCCGGGATACATACACGCGATTACTATTCCACGCGGAGATTCACGAAGACCATCGGTCTAAGGACTTGGTACGGTCTAAGTTTGCTCTCTGGCGGGAACAGGTTCAACTTCAGCGAGAGCGTGAGTATGCAGCATTCGAATTCTACGCCCCTCGCTTAGCGCAGGAGTCTCTTATGGCTTGGAGATCCAAACACCGGCAAGTAGCCAAGTTGGAGGCGTGGGCTCGCGATGCGGACTTTTACTTTCTAATGAAAAGATCACTCGGGCGTTGGCAAAAAGCTACGCTGGAGTCAGCCAAACGACGGCGACAGGAAGCATATGCGAAGATGCGACGGAAGATCAAGATCAACTTGGCGTCCAAAGCGCTCTCGATTTGGTCAAACCAGACCCAACATATCACGAACATGGAGCAACAAGCAGCAGATATTGACCGTGATAAACTGCTTCGCCTCGTATCTGAGCTTTACGCTCGATGGCACGAGAAAACGCTCCAGAGAGTCCAGGATTGCCAAGACGCCGATTGGAACTACTTCCGCGAGATCGCCTTTAACCAGCTCATCCAAATGTCCGAGACCTATGTGATCCGTCGTGAAATGGAAGACACTGCAGACTCGATGTATCGTTCGCACGTTCTGCGCATCGCCGGCGCTTCATTCCGCAAACTTAGTCTTCGTGTCTTCCAGATAAGTAACGCAGCTGAGACTGCGGAGGCGATGCGTGAAAGAAGCCTTCGAAGGCACTCGAGGAACCTCTTCCGTCTCTGGCTGGAAAATGCACGACTCAAACTCGAGGCCCGAGACTCGCCAGGCCCGGCCATCACGCCCTCTCGATTCTCGAATTTCGGAGGCGTTGATAACGGATCGGCCCTGTTCGACCCTTGGTATCAGAATCCATCCGAGACACCCTTCAAGCTTACCGACTTCACAACAACTTCACAAGAGCCGGCTTCTGCAACCCCGTTGACCACACCAAACTATCTGACCTCACCATCCAAGCGAGCAGCTCGTGCCCGAGCACTGGCGCAGATGTCTACGACCCCTACGACCCCTGCCACACCTCTCCATACACCATTTGCTCATCGGCTCCTTCGCGCCTCGGCCTCTACTTCTCAAATAGCATCTTCCATGCGGCCGCGGACAGGTCGCAGAAGCTCGATGGGTACCAGCGTTCGGTTCGTGGACGACGAGCTCCCCGAGTCTCCCACGGACGGTCGCAAATCAGCGAGCCGGCGAGCCTAACCTTTTCTCCGGCATATGAACTCTTTCCCCAGTACTCACAGTGCTCATACTTTGGGGTTTCTGTACATCAATGACGACTATACTTTCGATGTCTTTGCGATACTTGCGCGTTCATGATTCGTCCCACTATGCATATCAGCCGGCGCAGCATATAAGGGACTGGCGGGAATTTTTTGGCCCTGTTTGGGGTATTGGCTATACCACTATGTACTTTCTGGACATGATTGAATGTGATGACCACCGATGAATGCTGTTCGTCGCTGCAGTAGTATGTATTGTAGACCCCGAGTAACCTGTAACCCTGCACCGTCACTATCGGCGAACTCATGGCTAGTCTAAAGCACAAGCTTGAAGTACCTTATTTCTAGAAAAGCCCCTTTAAGAAAGAAAAAACCAAACAATAGTCTGTTAAGTAGGTGTCCGTTATCCTCGATGAGAGACGAGTCTGCGCGGAGGTCAGAGTGGAGCCAATTACACACTCTCTCTTGCTTCGATCCCTGCGCATAACCAACCGCAACCGCAGTTGAATTGACCGTTCTTTTCTACCCTTGCTCCGTGCTATTTTTACTGCTCTTTAACCTGGAAATGGTGTAAGGACTCGAGCGCAACGAGTACCCTTCGATTCGCCCCGTCTCCATGCGAGCGGTACTGCCGGGGAGACCCCCAGCGAAGCTCCAGGCGTTCAGCACGGCGCTGTGGGATGGACTTCGTGTCGTTGTAAGGCCCGCCCCCTGTCTCCAGCTTGTTTGTGTTTTGTTACAGCTTGCCTTCCTGCTACGTTGCTTAATTCGTGTTCACTTGCTAATCAACGCCCCGCGCGTCAACAACAGGCGTACATCTCCGGCCACGCGCTGGTTATCCTCGGCGGTCCGCAGACGCTCCTTCAAACAATATACGTCGATGATACCGAAAAGCTCGAGGCTGTCGCTCTTGATGAGGCTTCGGGGAAGATTGCTGTGTGTGGAGGACCGGATATCTTCGTGTACCAGCCGTACGGCATCCAGGGCGAGACTCTAAAGGTGCGCATACTCCAAATTGTTTCACCGGCTCTGTCAGTTGGGAGGAAATCTTCGTATAAAGGAAAGAAGCAGCTGTATTGACGGATAGGAGTATAGTGGTCTCTAGTCCATACCTTCCGCGCCGACGATGACGATGAGCCAATCTATACCCTGTCGTGGGGTTCCACGAACGAACTGCTAGTGGGTAATTCCCGCCTTGCCCTCTGGTTTATCTACGACGAACCACGCCTAGTGTGGAAACAAAAGCTTGCGAGCTCGGTGCAATTCGCGCAGTTCTCTCCGGATTCAGCCTTGATAGTGACGGTGGGACATTATGACCGACTCGCAAAGGTATGGAGACGGCTAGCCTTTGGCGCGGATGAGGTGCGGTTCGAGGTCTCCTATCTTCCTCATCCGAACGTCGTGACTGGGATACATTGGCGATTGCCCCTCCACCCCGAACAGTCTGTGGATAACGTGCTTTACACGCTGTGCGCGGATAACAAGATTCGAGTATGGGCCGTGACAGATCATAATGCACTTTCACCGCTGCAGTTTTGGGCGGACATGGACATGGGCGAGTCAGTCCAGCCTAGGGATGCGTCAAGTGTGGATACAGGGCTCCAGAGGCGATACGGTTTCATTTTGGACAGTCGCGATTTCCGTTCTGCGACGGAGCGAGCCGTGCAAAGAAACACCGGCAACAGGGAAAACCATGCCTTGGAGCATCTCATTGAAGTTGCAAAGTCGAGCCCGGAGATTTGTGTGGTAATCGACGGCCAGGGCCACATGTCTGCATGGGCTTTGGAGGATGTCGGCTCCAAGGTCAAGACGAATATGAGCGTATTCAACATTCTTCATGTAGAAGGCTTGGAGTTTGGATTCATGTCCAACCTGTCGGAAATCGAAGACTATGCGCAGATCCGTGCGTTCCAGAGCAATGCATCTGATGACAAGCTTAGTATTGTCGTTCATCACTTCGACGGCCGAATTGAATGGTATGACTCGCAAGTGGACATTCTCTTTGATCCAACGCCTCGAAAGAGACGAATTATCCCAAGGGCGTCTTGGTCTGGTCATACTGCTCCTGTGAAGAAGATCGTCCGAAATGCCATTGGCGACACACTTGTTTCACGGACCGACGAGAACAAAGCTATGATCTGGAGGCAAAGAAGACGCGAGAGTGGATTGATGCTTATCCACAAGAGTGTCTTGTTATCCGACGAGCACATCCATCGGACATGTGTCATTGAGAATGCCAGTCTTCTGGTCAATCTTCATCACAACGAGGTCTCGCTCTGGGATTTCTCTTCCTATCATGCCAAAAGGATCGCGCACCTGCCATTTACATTATCAAGCAAGCCGTTGTGTGTGCTTCCGATTCCCACGCCAGAGGCAATTACCGGATTCGCCTATGTGGCGACTATTGGAGCAGACATGCACGGCATAGCATGGGAAATCCAATGGTCTGGCGAGGGAAACTTCTCGGGCGCAAAAGGCCAGGATTGCCAACTTCGGAAGTTTTGCGAGTTCGATATGGGGTTGAAAGAAGATTTGGCCTACATCTTACCGGTGGACCCTGCGGGACCCAAAGCCAAGACCTCTGGATCCTTTGATGCATTTTCTCCTGATATTGCCCTCTCCTATACGCAGAGCGGAATTGTACGGACTTGGACTGCCAAGGTCGACCGAGCAGCCACTAAGGTTGAGTGGTTGTTGAAGTCCACTGTCGATACAGGCATTATGAATCCGTCTCTGGCGAGCGGAAGCACCATTCGAAAGGCTGCCTTGGTGGATGCGGAGCGAACTCATTTGACGATATGGGACACCAACAATGCCCAGCTTGAGTTTGGGGAGCATTTTGCCCAACACGATATTATTCGGGACTTGGATTGGACGTCAACGCCAGATGGGCAGTCCATTTTGGCTGTGGGATTCCCTCACAAGGTTGTCCTGTTATCGCAGCTTCGCTACGACTACCTAGATTCCCGACCCTCTTGGACCCAGGTCCGGGAAATCTGGATTCGAGATCTTACACCTCATCCCATTGGCGACTCTTGCTGGCTTACGGATGGCCATTTAGTTATCGGTGCAGGCAATCAGCTGTTCGTCTACGATAAGGATATCGACGTGGGCGACCGTCTTGTCACCGAGCTCCGTATTCCATCGCGGGGATTGTCATCTGTGGATCTATTTAGTGTTGTCAGTCGTTTGAATGGTCCCTTGCCTGTCTTTCACCCGCAATTCCTAGCACAATGTATTCTTGCTGGCAAGATCAGCTTGGTGCATTCTATTTTGATGAACCTTCACCGCAGGCTGAAGTTTTACACCGAGGGAGATGACCTAGACGGCTTTCTGGATATGCCACTGGAGCACTTTTACGAGGGAGATGTGAGTTGGATCTCCCAGGGCTAGGTTATTTTGGTGTGCTAACAAACATAGATTGCGCTTGCGGGCTCAAAAGAGATGCATTCTTCATACGTCGATGCCTCTGTCGAAGATGAGCTCTCGTCTGTCATGGATGAAAGCAGCGCGAGCGTTCTCAACGAAAGCCTCGCTCGAATCGCCCTGCCCCAATTGTCCAGTCATGAGCAGCTTCGCCTTGTCGATACTATCCAGTGTGTTGCGACGGTAGAAAAGCACCGACGATCAATGGACGGCAATGCCGCACGCTACCTTCTTTTCTTCCGGCAGCACATGCTGAGAAGGAGCCAAGGGATGGATACAGTCTCGTGGAGAGAGATTGTTTGGGCTTTTCACAGTGGTAGTCAGGACATCCTCACAGATCTCGTCTTGCGCCAGTTCAATGGCAAACTTACTTGGAAAGCTGCTCGTGAGAGTGGCATTTTCATGTGGCTGTCTGATCCGACCGCCTTGAAAGCACTATTTGAGACTGTTGCTCGAAGCGAGTACACCAAGACGGAGGAGCGGAACCCTATCGACTGTACACTTTACTATCTTGCCCTCGGAAAGAAAAACATCCTCCAGGGTCTCTGGCGGATCGCCCATTGGCACCGCGAACAAGGCGCCACTCAGCGATTATTGGCGAACGACTTTAAGGAACCACGATGGAAAACGTCCGCACTGAAGAATGCATATGCATTGCTTGGAAGACGACGGTTTGAATATGCTGCATCTTTCTTCCTTCTCGCCGACCACCTGCGCGATGCTGTCAACGTCATCACCAACCAAATAGGAGACATTCAGCTTGCAATCGCGATCGCTCGGGTCTACGAGGGAGATAATGGCCCGGTCCTCAACGAGATTTTGGAAAGAGTCTTGCCCGAAGCCGCATCGGAGGGCAACCGATGGAAGGCATCGTGGTGTTATTCGATGCTAGGTCGGCCAAATCCAGAGACCCTGCTACGAAGTCCAGGCCAATCCTACCTCTCCAACGATCCGGCCTTGGTTGTCCTCTACCAACAACTCCGCGAGAAGACCTTGCAGACACTCGGTGCCTCAGAATGGGAATTTGTACTGCATATGGCGAGACAGTACGATCGCATGGGCTGCGACCTTCTCGCCCTGGATCTGGTCCGTCGCTGGAACTTCCTGGAGACACAGCCGGTCCTTGAGCTTCGTGACGACGGAGTTGATTATCGGAAACTGCTTCGCCGGCAGAGTAGTCTCGTTGCTGATGATATGCCTGTTCCTGAGTCCAAGATGGTCGAGGACGCGAAGGAGATGCACCAGGAATCCAAGCCGAAGCCTCCACCGACGATGTTCCATGAACCTGATGCAAACTCACTATTGGACAACTTCGGCTTCTAATGTAGTACCAACTTTGTCTATAGAGCGTTTGAGCAAGCTGAATACGTCGAGTCTTTAGACTTGCTGATATCACTTTTTGATCCTAATATACAAATTTAAAATACCATAGCCTTTTTCACATCAGATCGCTCAAAACAAAATCGTAACCCTTAACTTAATACAACCGATCCCTGTTACGCAGAACCGACAGCTTCCTCCGCGAGATAGGACGCCCCGACACAGTAGCATTATGATGCGAACCATTACGGCTCTTGGTAGCATTATGATGCTTCCCAGAAACGAAGTGAGAATGCTTTTCGGCCAACTTTTTCATAATGCTTTGCACAACCTGCTCGCTCTCCCAATGACCAGCATTTTCCACCCGGGCCTCTTGCTCAGGCTCGCGCATGGACTGGGCCGCTTGAACGTTATTGGTGTGTTCGATGCGCGGGATATCCTGGCCCTGATTCTCGCCAGTGTTGTCGCAGACCAGCTGCAACCACACCTCGTTCCAAGCGGCAAATTTTCGATCCTCGCATTGACTAACTTCGACGCCGTTGCGGATCTCCTTGGAGATTAGCGCTGGGTCGATGCATTCTGGCACCTCGTGAACGGTAATGTTGCAGTTTGCTCTGGAGGGGGAGAAGTAGTTGCTGTGCTCGCCAGACAGCAGCTCTGCATCCACTGAGATGGCGCTGACGAGGTTATGCTCATAAGATGGAACATTGACGTTTGTGCATACGCCGACTGCGATGTCTTGGGGCGGGGCTGTCTCTTCATAGTCTTCAAAGGAGGACAAGTCGGAGAATGGGTCGCCAGGGCAGCTAGGATAAAAATGAGTCCAAACGCGAGCACTGGTGGCTGCGTGGATGGGAGTGGTGAGGAGGGCGAGAGTGAGAATGGAATACATGAGCAAGGCTCGATTTCGAGGCTGATAAGATTGAGATGGTTTGCAGGATGGTTTGAGTGGAGAGTTTGTATTGAAATTGGAGTGTTCGAAGCTCTTCACCTTATATACGGCGTCATTCCATGACGAATGGCCCTGGATATGAAGATGGCGGGTAGGAATGGCTTCCAGCGTCATACCCGGTGGCGGGTGTGCCAATCGAGCTGTTCATAAGTCACTTAGAAAGGAAGAGCAAACATTCCAGTCCGAGGTCTACGCCGATCCAGGATCGCAGACGCGTTTTATCGAAGTACGCTCGCACATTCCAGGGCAGGGCTATCCACCTTTCAGAAGGCTGGATTGGCCTTTGATGTTTTGATGATGTCCATGTCAGTCGCCGGGTATGAGGTGACTTGACGGGCTAAAGATAGCATTCGTCTGATTGACATGCGACCACCAGCATGGAGTCACCAAGCATGATACATCCGGCGTGAAGATCCAGGGAAGATCCGGCAAAAGAAAGGATTGATCAACTAACCACTCGGTGCTACTGCGGCTCTCTTCTTGTCAACGGCGCGCCGGGCTTTTTGGGCCTTGGTCTTGCCCCCGCGACCCCGGTTGTTGTTGGGCCGGTTACGCTATATCATATCAGTTGCACATCCTGCGTACACGGGCGGCGGTCATGTTAAGGACTTGAGCCACTTGTAGCTCAGGGCAATCCTCAGTCTTGTGGCCATGGTAGTGGTGGTGGGCACAATACTATCGCTTTATTAGCTTACACCAGCATAGAGTCGTGAAAGCATGAATCAATTAGGCAGAGTGGGACTTATCCGGTATGATCATGATGGCACACGAAGCAACTGGCTTGAAACAGCCGCAGGGTGTGATCATGTCAAGAGACATCATCAAGATGAGAATGGACAGGGGGGTGGTGATGACCATCACCAAGATTAGAATGGGTAATGAGTTCAAAGACTTACATCATTGCTACCCATTTTGAAAGCGGGTCGAAGGTTGGTGGGTGGATTTGATGAAGTTGGTAAAGAATAAGAATAGGGCAATAAATATAAGAACTTATATCTTATAGGCCCTAGGGCTATCTTCAAGGAAAATAGGGAAGAAGAGAAGGAAGTCTAAATAGATGGGTAGTTCTAAGGTTGCTCTCCCTAGCGCAAAAAAAGAAATATTTCTTGATTATATAGGTTACCTAGGTATACTATTACTTTTTGTATTAGATTACCTTAGATATCACTCTAATTTCACGTCTAATTTCACTTTTAATATTATAGACGCTAGTACAGAATTATATGATTTTAAGAGTTGGCCGCGTCTCTAAGGAGGCCTGTCAACTTTGTCTATTTTTGATAAAGCACATAAAACATCTACCAATATGAGATTAATTGCGTGATTATTATACACTCAAACTATCTATAGTATTAATATGAGATAGATATCTACAATATTGAGGGTGTGGGGTCTTGAAACAGACCGATTTTATTATGCAGGATTGAAACGCTGCATTCCAGCTGAATTTTTACGGTGAAGTCCACGTAGAAGGAAATCACTTTTTTTTCCTGTCCTCCCTCAACCCAGTTGTCTTATATTTCAGAATCGACTCGCCCGTCTCGTATGCACCGATGGTATTTGATCGTCTCCCACGCCCCTTCAACTGCGTCTGAATCTTCCGATCAATCTTCTCCAGATCGTCTTCCGAATTGATCGAGCTGAGTCCCCTGATCTGCGGAGCACCAGCAGGGCCATTGGACCTGCTACGGCTGCGTTCTCGACTACTCGGTTCGCTGGGTGGCATGCTCTTCAAGCGGGATTGATAAGCATCAGGCCTGTACGTATCAGATGGGATCTCAGCATCAACGTCGGGAAGAATGCCAAATCCAAGTTCGTTGATGGTATGGGTGACTCTCTCCGAGAGAGCTTCGCGGTGCTCCCTCAAGTCGGCCAGGGACGTGGAAGACAGTGGGTTCAAGGCAACAAGGAGCGGCGGGAGAGACTTGATAATATCCATGCCAATTTCGCCGAAGCGGAGCGCCGCATAACTGACGAAGACCATGTGAGCGTAGAACCCCAACGTGAACATCCAAAGAGGAACCGCATCGGGAACGTAGGTTCTCGCCACCATCCAACTGGGAACAGAGTGCGAGTAGTAGCCGTCGTACCGGTTGTGCCGTAGCCAAGCAGTGACAATGATCGTGTAGTAGGCGTAGAGCATCGGCGCTAGTCCCATGGCAACGAGGATCTTCCAGGTCCCCATGACATCGTGTCCTTGGAGCTTGACGACCGAGGTTGCAAGTGCATGCCGTCTCTTCTTTTCCGAGATAACCTTCGTGGCGACAAAGACGGGCCAGAACAATAGAATCCCTGGTAGGGTTCCAAAAGTCAGGACCAGCAGCTTGCACAAACGATAGAACAAGGTAATAAGGGTGAGCCACCACGGCTTCTCCTCAACGTTTCCCCATTCGACTTGGTGGTCTTTGATCCCAAGAGATTCCAAGCGCCTGTTGTATTCTTTCACAGCCTTTCTGAGGCTCTTCATCCGCGGGTCATCACGATGCTCCGTATATCCCTTCAATAAGCGCCGGTTGAATTCGATCACAAGAGGAAGCGGTATCTTCTTGCTGATGGGATTGTAAAGTTTCCTGGTAGATTGAACTAGGATGAGTGTTTCATGGTCAGGGCTGATCTGTGTGACAGACTCGAGGCCCTCATAGATCGTCTCAAGGAGAGATCCGACAGCGTTCCGCTTACTAGTGCCTCCGGCTTTGAAGGCTTCGACTTGGTCGGGATGCACGTGGATAGGCCGTCCAAATTCTATCACAGCGCGGGACCTAAACTTGTGTGCATGAAAGTAGTTCATGCCACATGGTACGATCGACAGCCCACAAGAGGGATCGCGGGCTAAGGCGCCCAGCGAAATCAAGGCCGCACCCGCTTTGAGAGGCAACAAGTTAGACCGGTCATGGCTGCCTCCCTCGGGGAAGACGCCGATGCAGCCTCCATTCGAAAGCTCTTGGTAAACGGCGTCAAACATCTGGCTCTGATCCACATGAGGTGCGACTTTGAAACTCTGGCCCTTGTGACCCGGGTCGTCGGAAAGCGGGGAGGCAAATGCCTTCTTGAGCCGAAGGCTAGTCGGGCCGACGACCTCATCAATAGATGCAGTTTGGGGACCGTTGGGGCCTCTGACGGTGAGCGAACCGCCGCTCATAAACTCGGGCTGTGTAAAGTCGGTGCCAACACCGTTGACCAAGGCTGAATCATTTTCGGGGTCGGGGAGATAGATAGTACCTTTACCCGGCTTGCTTAGATCCATAGAGCGCACCACTGGCAGTGCACCCATGCAAGATGCAAGAGTCCCGATATAGGGCTCGTTCATGGATTTCTGGGCAATGAGAAAAGAGACACGTCGCCTGGCCTGCGACTTGAGCAGGTGCATCAAGATGGCTGAATCAACGAATTGATTTGCATGAGGGGCCGCGACAATCAGTACAGGACCTCTTTCAGGAACTCTCCAAGCTCCGCGGGGATATATCTCGCGGAAAAAGAGATGGAGAGCCCAGGTAAAGAGCCAGAGTACAAGGTCGTACAGCCAAGGGATCGTGATCGTTCGACGGGCCTCTCGGTCCGCCATGATCGCCCTTGGAGGATTTTAACGGTGGTGTAGGTGGTTGTTGGAGGGGATAATCCGGATAAGCGGGAAGCGATAAGCGGGTGGTTAACCGTGGCAAATGAATACGGATACGAGCACATATCAATCTCAGTTGGTTCGGTGAAGTTTAGAATAGACTGAGCTCAGTTAAATACTGGAACTATGTATCCCAAGGCAGGTAATTCTAATACTTGCACGAAACGGAGAAACATGAATAACAATAAATTTCACATGGAGCCTTTCGTTCTGTCAATACCGATGTGCCAATTACACTGAATACATAACAATGGAACCTTCGATCAAAGCCCTATATGTAGCTTATGCGTCCACTTTGATTGAGGTATTTCAGAACCTGCCGACCCCGACAGAGCCGCCCAGCGATATCGATATCAGCAGCATGAGAGTCATGGAGACATATCTGGAGCGCGAATATGGAACCCCTGAGCGCGGGTTTGGCATCATGCATGCCGGGGCGGCCGTCGAAATGCTGTCGCCCCAAGGCGTGGTGTTCATGTGTGATCAATTGACACTGCGGCAGGTGTATAACGAGGCTTTCCACACTCCGGTGCAGATGATGGAGTTTTTACACGACATTCAGACGAACCTCTTGAAGCAATTGCAGGTGGCGGAGTAGGGGACTGTGTATTCAAATAGTCCTTGAGTTCACTAGTTGCAGTGCCTGATACCTGAGTAAAGGCTGTTGTGTTTGACTTGTTTGCATTACTGTGAAATTAGGTAGTTGCAAGGCAGGGCGAGCCACTGTATTGAAACAGATATACGAATATGCACATATGTATGTTCACATCGAGGACAGTAATCGATCGAAGAGAACACTTACTTCTTATAATTACATTCCGGTGCCTCGAGTTCCATGTTTATATCGAGTTTAATAGCTGACATCCAGACGGATGTCCAAGACTGGAGTGAGTATGCTCGGTGCAACGCTGAAGATAAGTCCCTGCATTGGACCCTTGATTGAGTGTTTCTTAAGATCATCACATTCCAACCCTTCCGCAGCCTCCTCCTCCAATGCATTTGCGTGACGATCCCCTCCTGCATTCCTCCACGTTACTCGACCCAAACAGGCCTTCCTTGCGCTCTAGGGCTACTTAAATGGCCTGGAACCTGGGACCCATCGTCGGTTACTTCGACGCTAGCACGACAATTCGACAGCCCGGCCTTTCCCCACGACTGCAGGTTATTGCCTTAGCTCCCCATCAAGATGCAATTCTCCAAGGTGAGTCCGTACAACGTGAATATAGAATATCTCTAACAAATACAGACTCTTGCCTCCCTGGCCGCGCTGGCCCTCGGCGCCCAGGCTGCAATGCCTATTGCATCTGTTGAATTCCAATCATGGGAGACTTGCGATCCTGGTCTACCAGCCATCGGCGAAGCGAAATTCACCGCGGCCGTCACTGCTACACCTGTTACTTGTGACAAGGCCACTGTGGATCGCCAGTGGAACATAGACTACTACTCCTTCAAGGCTTTCCTCGACACCAAGGACGCCTTCCTCTGCCAGGGTGTCACTATCTGGAATAATGATGACTGCAGTGGCTCCCCCGTTAGTTTTCTCCCATTCCATGGCTCTCCCGTCGAGCAGGGTCTGTGTTTGGCCGATTCCCTTGATCCTACATACGTTTCGTTTAAGCTTGCCTGTGAAGGGTTCGGCGGTCCAGCTGGCGGCGCTGGTGGCCCCTAAATCAAGCCCTTGAGATACCGAGGTATGAGCGGACTGGGTGTTGCTATGGAGACATGATCCTTCTCTCCTGTTTTATTCTATTGTGTATCCTAGTTGTAATCCAAGAACAGGAAGGTTCCCCTTTGTTGACGTCTGGAGGGCCCTTCGTCGGACAAAAGAGTCGATTGTGAAGATCCATCACTGTTGAATAATCGCGATATATTGGTCTCTACCAAGTATCATATAGAACTTAAATCTAAGACGATCCGCGAAGCTGCACGTATAGGCTATTTGTACCAGTAGGATTCCTCAATATGGTATGTCCTAGTATTCGGCGGCTATAGTTGTCGCGAAAGAGCCGAGCCTGATGGAAGATACTAACCGCCTAGGTGGATTTCTAAATGACTTGACTACTGGTGGATGACGGCGATGATTGATGGCGGTCGAGTGCTCGGTCATGGAAGCCTTAGGTAACCTCGATTTACTAGGACGGCCGCGGCGGCGGTGGAATTCGCAGAACTACTATATATTAGATTGGACCAGCACAGAATCGTGAAAGCATGAATCCGATATGGCCATGATAGCACACAAGGTGCATTCGAGCTAAAAGTTCGCTCTCGCGAGGTTCCAGTAGCCGCAGGGTGTGATCATGTCAAGAGACCATGACCATCATCAAGATGAGGTTGGGCAGGGGGGGGGTCATCACCATGCTCATGATGACACGCAAAGCAACTGGATGGAACAGCCGCTGGGTGTGATCATGTCAAGGGACCATGATCATCATCAAGATGGCATTGGGCAGAGGGGTGATGACTATGATGACACGCGAAGCAACTGGGTGAAACTTGCAAGAGCCAGCTTCCCGTCGACGCAGCGTGCAAGCATGCCAATACGGCCTCATCATAATGAAAATGGGGTAATGAGTATAAGGACTTACGTCTTGGGGACCCATTCTGAAAATGGGGAAGAGAATCGTTGGTGGTTGCATGTTAATGAAGTTGGAAGAGCGAGAGATAACTACTACTGAGGACTACCCTGATCACATGCACGACCTGACTCAACCTCTCACTCAACCCACCCTTCAATTGAATAATAGAGATCTGTCTGGAACATGGCCTAGGTCCCGTTATCTCAATACCTGGCAAACCATGACCCGTCCACATATGTATGGAATAGATATGCCTTGACCGTATTTCTTGTCTCTTTCTGGGACATTGCGAATGGCCAGAAGAATTCTCTCAAACTGATAGAGCAGAGCACCTGGTCTAAGAGGCAGACTTTCCCACATCTTCCCTGGAAAGAGGTCCACAACCCTAAAACCGTTGTGAGCGAGAATATCCTGGCTGATGGGGCCTATGCTGTCGCACGCAAGCTACACTACAGAGCTACACTACAGTTGTGATATCTTCTTCGCTATCTCATGGGGCTTGATTACTGGATTTGGCAGCCCATTCCCCTGGTTCTCTGGTCTTATTTTGTATCATGATCGCCCACCGGGCCAGGACATCAATAAATGACGACACAAGTACGGAGAGGCGTGGAGGGAGTATAAAAAGTAGGTTCTGTAGCACTTGATGCTGAACGAGTATTTGGTTAGAGAAAGGAAGTGAATAAAAACAATTTATAGCTTATATAGCCACTAGGGCTTGGGATTTACTCCGGACCTAGTTTAACCCCGCACCCCAACATAGGTACCATAGGAATTCTCCCTTCCTACTCAAGCCCAAACAACAACAATGAGCGAATACACTCATCATATCGCCCTCCTCGGCGCAGGCACAATCGGCCTTTCCATGCTAGCCTTGCATCTCCGCCGCCCAGACACAAAAGTAACGGTCTTCGACCCACGACCCGACTACGAAGTCCTCCTCCGCGCCCAGCTCCCCGCCTTCTTAGACTCAACCCTTTCACCATCCAGCCCGAATGTAATCGACGCTCTAATCG
This sequence comes from Penicillium decumbens, assembly GCA_027569385.1. NCBI lineage: Eukaryota > Fungi > Ascomycota > Eurotiomycetes > Eurotiales > Aspergillaceae > Penicillium > Penicillium decumbens. Next base: position 82,492 of record JAPDEZ010000007.1, read on the forward strand.
CATCACGCCGTCTCACACTGGCACACTCCATCCAAGACGCCGTACAGTCAACGACCATCATCCAAGAACAGACGCCCGAGAAACCAGACTCGAAGCAAGCCCTGTGGAAAGAAGTGGCCCGTTTTGCGAACCCAGAGGCTCATCTCTGGAGTAGTTCGTCTGGGATTTCGGCATCGAGACAGGCAGAAGGTTGTGGAAACCATGTGGCAGAGAGGCTGGTTGTTGCGCATCCGTTTAACCCGCCGCACTTGATGCCGCTGGTGGAGATTGTACCCGGGTTGCAGACGAAGACGGAGCGGGTTGAGTTTGTGAAGCGCTATTTCGAGACTGTGCCTGGTCCTTCTCATCTTCCTGGTTCGAGGGGGTCGAGTGAGGAGAATGTTCAGCATTACCGTCCGGTGATTTTGCATAAAGAGGTTCCTGGGTTTGTGGGGAATAGGTTGGCTTTTGCGCTTCTACGGGAGGCTTGTTATCTTGTTGGTGAGGGTGTTGTATCGGCGCAGGATTTGGATTCTATTGTCATGGCTAGTTTGGGGCCGCGGTGGGCTGGGAGTGGTGTTTTTGAGAGTTATCATGCTGGTGGCGGGGAGGGTGGAATTGGTGCATTTTTAGAAAAGTTGGCGCCGACGATGAAGGATGTTTGGGGGCAGTTGGGGCAGGTTGATATTCAGACGGAGGGTGAGGGACGAGACAATGAGAAGGAAAAATGGAGGGATGTGGTTGTGCGTCAGACAGAGGAAGCCTATGGGCCGTCTACTTCACAGGAAACGCGTTTGAGAAAAGAGGTGATGTTGAGGGGAGTCATTGAGATGCAAAAGCAGTGCTGGAGTGTGTAGCAATCCTTGGGTACATAGTTAACTTGGAATACTTGATACGACGATGCTAGCGGGTGAAAGTGGAAATCGACAGACGCTCTATCGCATTCTTAGATATTGATCTTAAGGGCTGTCGCTCCTTAACTAATAAATCATAACATTTTGACGCATTAAGCCATGCTTTACAGAATCTGCTGGAAAGCACGGTTGACGGGCGAGCGGACCTTGTGGCCCTTGTAGAAGTCGATGGTGGCAATGGCGCGCTTGCTGATGCCCTCGGGGGTGAACTCGAATTTCTGCTGATTATTAGTAACCGGGATAGAAGATGAAGAGACGAAGACAGATCACTTACGGCGTACACCTCCTTGTAGGGGCCAGAGGCACCGAAGCGGTTGAGACCGAACTGCTCGTGAGAGTAGCGCTCCCAGCCCATGGTGCTGAGGGCCTCGACGGACAGCACGGGAATGCCGTCGGGCAGGACGGAGAGGCGGTAGGCCTTGTCCTGGACGTCGAAGACCTCGAAGCAGGGAATAGAGACGACACGGGCGGCAACGCCGTGCTGCTTCTGAAGGTACTCGGCAGCCTCAATACAGATGCTGACCTCGGAACCGGTGGAGACGATAGTAATGGCGGCGTTGGGGGTGTCGACAGCGACGTAACCACCCTTCATGGCACGCTCAATGCTGGACAGCTCCAGCTGGGGCAGGTTCTGACGGGTCAAGGCCAGGACACTAGGGGTGTGCTTGGAAGTAAGAGCCATGTAGTAGGCAGCGCTGGTCTCGTTGCCATCAGCGGGGCGCCAGACCATGCAGTTGGGCAGAGCACGGAAGTGAGCCAGAGTCTCAATAGGCTGATGAGTAGGGCCGTCCTCACCCAGACCGATGGAGTCGTGGGTAGCGACGTGGATGACACGGACGCGGGACAGGGCCGACAGGCGGAGGGCACCGGCGGCGTATGACACGAAGTTCAAGAAAGTACCACCGGCGGGGATGACGGTGCCGTAGGCGGCCAGACCGTTCATGACAGCAGCCATGGCGTGCTCACGCACACCGTAGCGGAGGTAGCGGCCAGACCACTCACCAATTCCGAGCTGCGGGGGCTGGAAGTCGACGGCGTTCTTCCAGCGGGTGTTGTTGGAGCCAGTCAAATCAGCAGAGCCGGACAGAAGCTCGGGAATGACATCGTGGATCTTCTCCAGGACGGCCTCCGAGAGTTTACGGGAAGCGACGGCAGCGTCGGTGGACTTGTAGGTGGGAAGGCTCTTCTCCCAACCCTCGGGCAGCTTGCCGGAAAGACGGCGGGCCAGGTCAGCACCCTCGGTGGGGTGAGTCTGCTGGTACTTCTGGAAGAGCTGGTTCCACTCCTGCTCCTTGGCGGCACCCTCGGCGGCGTGCTTGTGGTACAGGTCGTAGACCTCCTGGGGAACGACGAAGCTCTGCTTGGGGTCGAAACCGAAGCGGGCCTTGACCTGCTCGGCGTCATCGGTCTTGAGGGGGTTGCCGTGGACACCACCAGTGCCGGCCAGCTTGGAACCGAAACCAATGGTGGTGGTCAGCTTGATGACGGAGGGCTTGTCAGTGACCTGCTGGCACTTGCGGAGGGCCTCCTCAATGCCGGCAAGGTCGTTGTCACCGTCCTTGACCCACTCGGTGTGCCAGCCGTAGGACTCGAAGCGCTTCATGACATCCTCAGTGAAGGCGCACTTGGTGTCACCGTCTGGGGAATAGTGTTAGCGATGGGATACCTTGGTGGGGACGGGTCGATCTCTTACCAATGGAAATGTGGTTATCATCGTAGATCATAATGAGGTTGCCCAGCTTCAAGTGACCGGCCATAGAGGCGGCCTCGGAGGCGATACCCTCCATGGCGCAGCCATCACCGAAGAAGGCGTAGGTGTAGTTGTTAATGAGGTCAAAGCCGGGCTTGTTGAAGACACCAGCAGTGTGAGCCTGGGCAATAGCCAGACCGACGGCATTGGCGAAACCCTGGCCAAGAGGACCAGTGGTGACCTCAATACCGGGGGTGTCATGAGCCTCGGGGTGACCGGGGGTGATGCTGTCGACTTGCTGAGGGGAGGAGATCAGCGCGGGGTTCTCCTGTGCTGCACTAGATCAAGAGCGCTTACACGGAAGTTCTTCAGGTCATCCATGGAGATCTTGTAGCCGAAGAGGTGCAGCAGGGCGTACTGCAGCATGCAGCCGTGGCCGTTCCTATCCGATGGTCAGGGCGGGTGTTTCTTGAGATGGAAATTTGCTCCGGGAGACAGGGTTGAGGCTGCTGCAGGGAGACGGGCATCGGGAAAGACACATACGAGAGAACGAAACGATCACGGTTGACCCAGTCGGGGTTCTGGGGGTTGAAGGTCATGAACTTGTTGAACAGAACGTGAGCCACGGGGGCCATGCCCATGGGGGCACCCGGGTGGCCCGAGTTCGCCTTGGAGGTGGCATCAACCTATAAAATAGTGTCAGCGAGCTCATATTCCCATGTAGCTTCGAAATGCAGCTGGCTTCAGGTGCAAATGAGGCGATGATCCCCTGCAATTGCACCTGGAGGACCTTTGCGGCATACGCAGACATACCGCGAGAACACGGATGGTGTTGATCGCCAACTTGTCCAGATCAGTATAACCCATGATGGCAAATTCTAGCTGAAGTTAGCTAAATAACAGCAACAAGGGCGTGTATACGAACTTTCCAAAGTATGGGAGATGAGAAGAGAAAAAGAGGGGAGGCGAGGGACGTATTTGTTGGTGGGGTATGATGTCTATGGTGGGGCAGTCCGCTGCAGCCGGCACCTTTGTCCTCTGCTTCATCTACACGGATCTTTTAGAATCTCCAACGGCACTTGCTAAGCTATTTTCTACGTGTTTAAAGCTACTGTGCAGAGAGGGCTCCGTTGCATCCGCTTCTACAGAGTATAGTTTCTACATTAGCTGATTTAGCAAAGGGCAGTGGCACGAGCCTAGTGGTGTTCAGCGGATTCGATTTGCTCCGTTCCTGGTACACTACCGCTCCTATGACTTTTGCTCCAGTGGAAAGGGAATCCTCGTATGGAGTACTTAATTGTCTGGCCGTTCACCGGGAACCCGCTCGGAGGACGTTGCTCCGGTAAGAAATTAGCCGACCCATATATGTATTGCCGGTCTATATATCGGCTTGTCTACCCAACAGTCTATGCTAAGTAGCAAAAAGAACGCATGTTATTCACCCATCGGTTTCCCCAGTTAGGCCAATCCGGTTTGGTGTTGGCGCGGCCTGCATGAGAAAAAAAATCCTCACACTCCACATAGACTTGTCGCGTTGGGGGGAACCACTTCAACCCGGTGTGCCAGAAACAGCGTAGCGGTGCTGACTCATCTGAACGGTTGAGAGTACTCCGGGATTTATGGAGATCTAGGGCTTTTTGATGTAGACCGAATATCAATTCGAGACCGAGGATACAGTAGTATGAGAGCTGTGCTACCGCTTCACCGTCCCCATCAGCCTCTGACTCAGCGAGACTTTGCTGGCTGCTTCTCGAGTAACGGTGACCCCTGCTTTCTGCATGAGACTCGAGGATCTTCCCAGTATGGTCTTTCTGATGAAATGGCCAGCCAACTGCAAGCTACTTGCATCTGAGGTAGACACGATGCGGCAATAGTCGCGACTGGTCCAATCATCGGAAATCCAAGACTCATCTCACGGTTAATTAACTTGTAGGCCACAGCCGAACTATATCAAGACCAAACCGACCACTTCAGACGGGAATTTATCCGCTTGCCTGAAAATCGCGGAATCAGCTCAGAAACCTTTGAGACGGATGAGAAGGAGAATGGCTTTGAAAGTACATTCGGAAACAGTTCCCACTTGCAGGGCAAGCCACACGGATATTCTCCGACAACCTTGGAACTTCATACGTGATACCCTTGACCTTATTTCAACTGTAGCAACCGGGAAGGAAAAGTAGCTGGAGTCAGCTTGCAGACGTGCCACCAACCATACCACCTACCTAGCTACTGTCAGACAACGAAAGATTGGAGAGGAGCGAGCGAGAATAATGTCGGAATATATAAAAATGCTGTCCTGATCCCAATAGAAATAGGTATCTATACCGTGCCAGCCCGACTATCAAAATATAGCTGGGATTCGTTCACAAGTATCAGTCACCATGACCGAAGACAATCATGCCTCGGAATCGCATACCGACGTGTAAGATATCATCATAACCGCCACTTGCAGATCGAGTTCTAACTCGTCAGGCTAATCATCGGCGCCGGGCCCTCCGGCTTGATGGCAGCCTACTGGATGTCCCGTTGTGGTGTACGAGCCCGGGTTATCGACAAAAGGCCGACCAAAGTGTTTACAGGCCAGGCGGATGGGTTGCGTGTGCGAACGCTGGAAATATTCGACAGCATTGGCTTTCAACACCGCGTCCAGCATGAAGGCCATGTGACTGTTGAAGCCAATTTCTGGGTATATTTTGTCCCCAGTACATAGAATATCAACTGCTAAAGGCTGAGTGCAACAGGTGCCGGGTCCAGATGGGAACTTGATTCGCCAGGGCCCTTTCTGTAGCTCCAAGGTCAACGAGTCTCCGTTTCACAATACGCTCCTGAATCAGGGGCGGATTGAACAGTTCATTCTCGACAGTATTAAAGAGCACTCGGGTCTCAAGGTTGAAAGGGGTATTATTGCCGAGTCCTTTGGCTATGATGAAAATCTAAAGGACGACCCTGATGCCTACCCGATCACTGTCAAATTGCGAACCCTCAGTGATGAAGAGATCAGGTCGCCTAGCGTTTCTGGTGGCGGAAGCCCACAGGCTGTACAAAGCGGCCTCGACCGAAGCAATCTAGTTTCAGATGATTGGGAAGACTTGGTCCAAAAGAGCAGGAGTCGCCAAACGAAGACTGAAATTGTCAAAGCCAAGTACCTTATTGGCTGCGATGGTGCACACAGCTGGACCCGAAAGCAGGTCGACATTCCGATGGTTGGATCAAGCACGGATCATATCTGGTCAGTATGCAGCGTGCTTATTCGGGAAGAAGCTAGAGCTGACATCTGCCAGGGGTGTCATTGATATCGTCCCGATCAGCAATTTCCGTAAGTTTTGGAAATGGGGCTTCATAAGATATCAGACTGACTCAAGATCTATCAGCGGATATCCGTCGTCTGGGCACTGTAACCAACGCAGCAGGAATGATCCTGATTATCCCCAGGGAAAGACAGCTAGTACGTCTCTACGTCCCCGTGCAAGTTGTCGACAAGGCCACGAATGGGGATGCTCGCTTCGACCGCTCGTCAATCACACCAGAAATGATCAAAGAGCGAGTCCAAGCTATCCTGAAGCCGTATACCTTTGATTACAAGATCTGCGATTGGTGGACTGCATATCAGATCGGACAGCGAATCGCACCTACGTTCGCAAAAGATGACCGTGTGTTCCTTGCCGGTGATGCAGTGCACACGCATTCTCCCAAGGTGGGACTGGGAATGAATATGAGTATGCAGGATGGTTTCAATATCGGCTGGAAAGTTGCTCTAGTTGCCACAGGGGTGGCTAATCCTGCCATTCTCAGCACCTATAATGCGGAGCGTCACCACTTGGCCGAGATGCTGCTAGATTTTGATCGTCACTGGTCGGGCGTGTTCACGGAAAATAAGCCACCAGAGGGTGGTCTCGGTAAGACGGAGAGCATGATGAAGATTGTTGAGTTGTTTGAGGATTTTGCGGATGGCTTGAAAGCCTTCTACGGCGCTAGCCCACTGGTCTGCAAGCTTGATAACGAGCAAGGGCTCATTCCGGGCCATCACTTGGTTCCTGGTGAGCGATTCCCACCGGTCAAGCTGCGCAAGCAGGCGGATGGAAATACGCAATGGACGACGCGAATACTCGAAAGTGATGGGCGATTCCGACTAGTCATTCTTGCTGGAGATATCCGTGATGCAACGCAGAAGCAGCGGATTGAGACTCTCAGCCAAGTTTTGGCAGGTCAGCTCGGAGAAAATGCTTCGCCTTTGAGCCGTTATACTGTGCTCCCGGGGCGCTCTGAGCGCCCGATCGATGTCATGACAATCCATAGCGCACCTTGGAAAGAGACGGAATTTTTCGACTTCCCGGAGATCCTGCGTGACTTTGATGACACCATGGGCTGGGGATATGGCAAGATCTGGTGTGATGATGCATGTATATGGGATCGAGACTGCGATGGGAAAGGATATGAGAGGTGGGGAGTAGATCGCATGCGCGGTGTGATGCTCATTGTTCGGCCGGACCAGTATATCGGCTGGGTGGGTGAGTTGGAAGATACGGACGGGATGACTCGCTACTTGGATGGTGCATTGATCAAAGCTGTCCCTGGCAAATAGGACATTGTGGGTAGAGCTACATGAGAAAAAAACATGAGTGAGAGAATCAATTAGCGTTATTTGCATCTCATAGACGTGTAAGTTGGACGCTGTTATCAAGACCCGTCAGTACGTTGTGATATCTCTTCTCGCCCTGTACATTGACCAACCCCACACCGCCTCGGCAGAATTAATATCTATTTGTGCCTTGCTGCCTTATTTCGTTACTAAGCACCTGTTCGCATCGCGACCAGCCTTGGCATATCAATTTGAACAATGACATTCGTATCCGGACGAGACTGACCGAGTCTTGAAACTTCTATAACTTCCACCATAAATTGCAAGCCGAGCAGCAATCTCAATGAAGCGCGAACATCTTCCGCTCGGTTCAGTCCCGGCATGGCTCAGGCTTAACGGAATTGAAGCCAACGGCGTTGCATTCCAGCAACTTGGTTCTAGCGAGAGTGGTGTAGACAAGGGAAATGCACTTGTTGGCACAGAGAACAAGTCCAGCACTGGTAGTGATATCCAACCAGAGGTTCTCCTCCGGGTCCCATCGGAACTGATACTGTCATTGGAGACCGTGAATGATTACTCCAAATCCGATCGAGATCTTAGAGAGGTGTTGGAAGCTGTCGGCGATTTTGGAAGGGTATGGTAGAGAACCTCCAAGAACTGTATTTTTACTTTGCTGATCGATATTAGACTGCGAGGGGCGCGATCATGATATTTCTTCTGGTTCAATTGACACATTCGAGTCCGGAAATACCCAAGTCCATAGGCATGTCAAGTCCGTGGACGGAGTATACCAAGTTCTTGCCACCGTCTTTCCCTCTGCCCACCTTTTACTCTGCTGAGGAGCAAGAGCTGCTGAGGGGAACCTCTCTTGGAGATGCAGTCGCAGCAAAGAAAAGCTCACTTGAACGGGAGTTTGAGCACCTTAGGCAGTCTACGGAGAATATCGCCTGGTGTCAACTGTGTTGGTGGGACGGAGGTACGGGCAAGATGACCTTTGATGATTTGCTGTATGTTGATGCTGCATACCGATCGCGCATGGTGGACTTGCCCGGCAGTGGACATGCCATGGTGCCCTGTATCGACATGGCCAACCATGCCTCTGGAGAGAGAGTGAAGGCATTATACGATGCAGACTCGGATGGGAATGCAATTCTGCAGCTGCGCTGGGGCAAGAGTCTACAGCCTGGTGAAGAAGTGACTATCTCGTGGGTCTTTTCAGAACGGATGAATCATCATGGCCGTTCCTCGATAAGCTAACAACCGCTCTGTTAGATACGGCGATGAAAAGCCTGCTTCCGAGATGATATTCTCATACGGATTTCTCGAGAGCGACAGAACCGAGGCAAAGCAGGTCTTTTTAGACATGCCCATGCCGGATGATGATCCTCTTGCTATTGCCAAACACATAATCTGCCGAGAAACTCCTGGGATTCGGGTTACTACGGGTCAAGGCACGTCTCAAAGCTCGCAGCAGACGACATGGGATAGCCCGATTGTCTGGTGGGCGTGTGTGAACGAGGAAGACGGTCTTGAAATCGGGGTTACACAGACCACGGAAGGAACGAGAGAGCTAGAGGCTACGTGGAAGGGCGAAAAGATCCAATCGTCGACTCAACTTCGAGATGTTCTCGCCGCCGACCAGGCATGGGAAATCTTCCAGCTGCGCGCAGTCGTGCTGGTACTTGAACGACTAGAAACGCAGCTCTCGCTTCTCCAGGGGACAAGTGAGGTTCTGAACAATCTTCGCGAGCAAGAGACACACTTCAATAACCTGTTCAGACCCGACGTATTCGCCCTGATATGTCAACTACGGAAACTTGAAGCAGAGCTCCTGGAGCGGGCGGCTAATGACCTCATGAAGCAGGTGAGTATACTAATGAATTCTAAACGCTCTACTAAATGAAGGCATGATCTACATGATTTACTGACAAATGGCTCCCAGAAAAACGAGTTGATCGCATCTGATACCGTCACTGCGTATCTCGCCAAGCAGTCTGAAGCAGAGGAAATGGAAGATTTCTCATGACATAGCTATCTATGTAAGAAGGGTCGCATGCAGCGGTAGCCCAACAGGAAGTTAAAACACGAACAGACCCCGCGAGATCTATCAATAAAGTTTTACATACCCACCCCCGTAGTCCGTAGTCTCGGGACTACTGGATGCGGAGAAGTGGCAGTCTAGATTCAGTGACGACGGGTGCAGGATCGCGAACACTATGACGTGACCCCCGGACGCATCGTCAAACCCGAGCAAAGCATTGATTGAGATCTGCAGGGCTATGCCGATCGGCCTCGGACCTCTAATAATCTCCAGCCTTCTCCAGGCATAACTACTTGCGGGGGGAAGCCAACAGCCGCATATCGGGGGCAATGATGATCTCTATGAACGGATCCTGTTTCTTTTCGAATGTACAAGTATCCTTGGCTCGCGGGGGATGCGGCATTTCCTTTGGTAGTTCGGAGCTTCGTTACATACGAGATGAATGTATGCACACCTGTTAGGCACCAAATATAACCTGCAGAGGACCCGTAGACACCCGTGGCTTGGGAGCCAAATGATCGGGGTCCAGTCAGTCCCCGGCTGCGGCGATGTGGGCTGGTGGATCATCCTACATCCATGGTTCATCACCTCGCGATTCTCTCGGACAAAACTCGCTGGTGATTTCTCGGCCCCCATACGGAGAATATGATGGATTTCACTCAGACCTCAATAATCCAGTCGGTTCTATTGGTGCCACTGGTGCCCCGCGTGCCGCATTCATCGCCGAGTAGGGCTCTCCGGGGTTCCCCGCCACTTGTAACACGACAACACACGTAGTAAAGTAAATTCACAGAAACAGAAAGGGTAAATCAGACGCCGAGTATCGGAGAGCACGGTACTGTACTGGACAAAATAAAAGGATCACCCTAGACCACGTGAGACAGACGGAGTTCCAGATACGCGGAGTCCCATAAATGCGTGTTCTCAGTCGAGCACCTGTTTTAGCGCTGTCTCCTTTTTGAGTCTTTTGACAGACTACAGGCAGTCACTCGTGGATCTACCAAGGTCGATCGAGCGATAATGGAATGTTGGTGTGGCGCTGGTGTCTGACTCCCCAAGAAAAGCTGGGGCGTCCGGGGGATGTTCTCGGGAGGCGGCAAGGTTCAAAGCCGAAACGGCCTAGAGGCGTCCTTGCCTGAAAAAGAATTGACGAAGTTAAATTCACCCTTCGTACGGAATAATGCGGAACCGCATCTATTTTGCATTTGCATGTACACTCTGTACTCTGTACCCCGTGTCCATCACAGCGGTACGCCGTCACCACGGCCAAGGTTTGCGGGAGTGTGGGGTACGGGGAGTTTGGTAGGATCAGGATCGTCGGCACTGTTATGCCATATGTAGTAGCAGAAAATGCAGGATGAGTACAGTAAACCCCTGGGGACAGGTTCCGTGGAGCGATGACATTCGGTCAGACGAATCAAGACCTTGATCAGCAAAAAGAAACTACATCATACGGATCAGTGCACGATCCAAGAAGAAGAAAATGGGGAGGATCCTAACCTTCGAGCGTACTGAACGATACATTTTTATTACGGCCACGATTGGCCGATAAACAGGTCAGCAAACCCCACATAACTTACTCAGCAGCGCATCTTTCCCCCTCTTGCCTTCTCCCTTTCTTATCCTGTCCTCTTTCTCTTATGACATTCGGATCGAGACCCTTGACCGAATTTACGCCTCGCTGATATATACGGCATTTTATTGTCGTCGACTCGACCCCTTCCGAACGAACACAGAATCTTCAACCGCGGCGGCCGCTGCGCCCGACTGCCTAGCCGAAATGCCCGGTATCTTGCCCATGAAAGTGATCAAGGTCGGTGGCACCGGCAGTCAAAGCCGGATTGCCCAGGCCTGTGATCGGTGCAGAAGTAAGAAGATTCGTTGCGACGGCATCCGACCCTGCTGCACCCAATGCGCCAACGTTGGTTTCGAGTGCAAGACGAGTGATAAGCTGAGCCGCCGTGCTTTCCCTCGTGGTTATACCGAGTCTTTGGAGGAACGAGTAAGATCTCTGGAGACGGAGGTCAAAGATTTGAAGGAATTGCTGGATGAGAAGGATGAGAAGATCGACGTGCTCTCGCGGATACACTCTTTCTCGCCGTCCCAAAGAGCCATTTCGTCGCGGTCTCCATCAGCGCCCACCTCTGCAGCGACTAAAATCACTGGCTCGGATGTGGGAGAGACGAGGATCCATATAGAGCGATCGCATCCTCTCCGGAAAACACCCGATAACCCCTATACAGCCCTTTCCAGCACCCAAGGCTTTGTCGGTATGTCAAGTCTGCCTTTTCTTGGGATCCCGGATGAATTAGCTTACGCAAAACCAGACGTTTTCACCGACAAGCTTGTCAGCCACGGGAAAGCAGTGTCAAAACCCCCCGTCAAAGCGCTGACTAAATTATCTGCCCCAGTGGCCCGTGGACCTCCCGATCAAGCCGTGAAGACACCACCGCGGCTAGTGTCGGATCAGCTCATTAATATATTTTTCCAAGAATGGGCACCATTGTATCCGGTGCTGCACCGCCCGACCATCTTAAAAGCCTACGAACAATACTTGAACAATACCGATTCCTTGAAAAATGACATTCATGTCATGGCACAGCTGAATCTGATCTTCGGAATTGCAGCTCTGTCGTCAGGTGTGAGTTGCTACATATGACCCGACAGGAGAACCAAAAATTAACTCTTTTTGTAGTCGAGGACGAATCAGGACCCCGCCTTCTTTGAAGAGAACTGGACAACTGCTCTCGATTCGTTCGTGAGCGAAACTTCACTCAGAAGCTTGCAATGCTTTGTTCTGGCCCAGGTCTACTGCATGACCAAAGCCGATTACCGCAGTTTGCTCCGCTATCGCGCCCTAGCTGTGGACATTTGCCATCAGTTGGACCTCCACCAGAACCAGGGGGATTACTCCTCCAATCCTCTGGAGGGAGAGACTCGCAAGAAGGTCTTTTGGTGTCAATATGCACTGGACCGATTCTCTTCTGCCTTGACTGGCATGCCCATTCTTTTACGCGAGGATGATGTTCAGATTGAGTATCCCGTTGATGTTGATGACGAAAATGTCACCGAGACCGGTTTTCTGCCCACCCTCCCTGGTGAATCAACCCGCGTCTCCAGTGCCCTCGCCCTTTTCTCAGCCTCGAGAATCCTGAACAAGGTTTTGGAGGATTTGTTCCCTTCGAAGTCGACCTATAACGTATATGTCTCAAAGATGCACTCAGTGGCGGGGCAGCTAGATGACTGGCTCTCAACGCTGCCTCCCCATCTTCGTCTCGAGTTTTCTCAGGACAAACCCAGTGCAAATGTCACGGGCAGCCGGTCGCCACTTTTGTCCCTTGTTTATTATTTCGTTCGATCTCTGATTTATCGCCCGGCCGTGTGCTTTGCCGAAGAAAACCTGCGCTCCCCGTCTATCCTGGCACTGTCAGATTCTTCAAAGCACATAATTCAAATTCTCGAGTTACTAGATGAGCGGCGACTGTGCCTCTCCTTCAGTATCAACCGACAGGAGTTGGTCTTTTGCTCTGGTCTTGGACTTTTGTGGCAAACCTTGGGTCTGAAGCGGGACAGCAAGCTAGCCAAGGAGAGCCAGAGGCTTCTGAATACTGTCAAGGAGCAACTTGGGCGAGCTTCTTCAATGGCAGCCGCGGAATTCGGGATCCTGGCCAGCACCCTGATTCCACTGGACAATGTGAATCGGGGAGCCGTGAGTACGACAGGTACCGAGTCGCAGTCACAAGGAATGGTGGCTCCAACTCGCAAGTCTGCATCTCCCAAGAAGCACCTGCAGTCTTTGAAGTCTCGCCTCACTGCTGCTCAGCAGGATCACTCGTTCAAGCAACCTTCCCGTCGGAACACCATTTCTGGCGGCACTCCTCCCCTTGAACCTCAGACACTTCGGTCTCCGAGCTTGTCGAGTCTTCCTCCATCGCAGCCCGACCAGCTTTTGGCTCATCATTACCATGCCGATGGGGTTCATTCGTCATTGGATCTTAGCTCAGACCCTCGAATCGCTTCTTCGTCCATGGGGTACGATTACCCACAAGCCATGTCCACCTCTACTCCATCGGAGGCAAACAACGGTGCCATCACAATGGCCGACTGGGAGTACGTCTTGAGTGACATGGACCGAGGGTATTCAAACATATTCACAGGCATCTATGGTGGAAAGGAGTGCGGCGAGGATCCCGGTCCGTTTGCCTCCCTCACGGCTGAGTACAACCGCGACAACAAGCCGCTCAGTGACGCTTCGCTCGTAGTCCCGCCCCCGAGTGATATGCCCGATCTGTCCCCCGAGGCATGGTCCGCAAGCAGTGGAGAGTTTGTCCCAAAGCGGGAGGCAGCGACACAGAGTGTTCTGAGCTATTCTGGCGAGAGCATGGGCAGTACCGAGGAGAACATACATCCGTTCACGGACCTTTCTTTACGTCCGGACGATATGAACTATGTCGACCCATTCCACCCGGTTACAATGCCTCCCGAGGAGGGGAATGAAGGATTTGGCCTCGTCAACCGCTGGGATCGACGGCTGGCCGTCTAATGACTTTTGTTTTATTCCGTGTCAATATTTACAGGGATGGATATTGTTGGTTTTTGTGAATATGATGATACCTGGGTACCTCTGGAGGCGTTTCTTTTTTTTTCGATTTTAGGTGCTTAAGTTGGATCTGGTTATATAGTTAATCCTCGGGGATTGAATATGAGTCTATCTGTCATACATGAGATAAATCCGGTCCCATTTCTCAGGAACACGCAGGAACTGGCCTCTACCGAGTGCATTCTCGGCCTGCCGATACAATTGGCACGATATAGCCGGATCACTCCCAGTCTGCGGATCCAAAAGCTTCGGCCGAGACATCCGGCGAAGTGTTGGCCTGAGACGCAGCCCAGGCTTTTCCGCGTCACTTATTTCGTCACTTAGATTCCCTAGACACGGGCTTCCTCCCAAATGCGGATATTTCTCATATCATGATTCGTTGCCACAAAACCACATGGTTCTGCGCCACCCTATGCAGTCTGGCTTCTCGAACGGCCCGGGATACGCTAAACACCTGCCAAAAGCGACTCCCCCACACTTCCCCAGATTCTCTCCATACGGAGATGTCCGTCACCTGCCATTGATCTCTGCTCGCTTCACAAATCAGCGAGTCATCATGTTCTCATTTAGTCGGTTCGGCCGAAATGGCCATGTGCTCCCATGCAATCCATTATCCAGAGTCCAGGCTTAGAAGGGGTCAGGTATAAATCGCCGACCCTTGCCCCGTTTGAGGTTCATGGAAAGCTCGGCCTGAATCTTAGCAGATCAGGAAACACGAGACAAGATTTCTTACAACCGGCACCATGTTCAGGGACGTATTCAAGAAACGACCGCAGGATTCATACGCCAGCAGCGAGGTACAAAGAGAATCAGTATGTACTACCGACCGTGAAAAAGACAACGGCGATGTCGTCGATACTCCTATTCCGCTCTTCACCCTGCGCTCGTTTATCATGGGCGTTTTCGTATCCATGGGCGGCTTCCTGTTCGGCTATGACACCGGACAGATCTCCGGTTTCCTGGGGATGAAGGATTTCCTTCGGCGCTATGGTGAGCTGCGTCCTGACGGGACCTACTACTTTAGCAATGTACGCTCGGGTCTTATCGTTGGTCTGGTAAGTGGTTTACCTCTCTCGTCTCCCACTGCATATCTAATATCAGTATTGAATAGTTGTCCATCGGTACCTTGATCGGAGCCCTGGTTGGAGCCCCAATCGCTGATCGCGTGGGGCGGAAGTGGTCTATCAGTGGCTGGTGTGTGATCCTCATGGCTGGCGTTACTGTTCAGATCTCCTCTCCCGTCCCCAAATGGTATCAAGTTGCACTCGGTCGCTGGACCGCGGGTCTCGGAGTTGGTGCGTTGTCACTGCTTGTGCCAATGTATCAGGCAGAGTCGGGACCAAGACATATTCGAGGAGCGTTGGTTAGGTATGTTCCAACTGACTTGTGCTTTTAGATATATGTGCTAACGTTTACCAGTACTTACCAGCTTTTCATCACTCTCGGAATCTTCGTTGCCAACTGCATCAACTTTGGAACCGAGGCTCGCACTGATACTGGATCGTGGCGTATCCCCATGGGAGTTACTTACATCTGGGCCCTCATCCTCGGTGTGGGCATGGTCTTCTTCCCCGAAAGTCCCCGATACGACTATCGCCATGGTAAAGCGGAAACTGCCTTGAACAATCTCTCCAAGGTCTACGGAATCCCTCGAAACCATCGTGCCTTGAAAATTGAGTTCGAAGAGATTAAGCAGAAGTACGAGGAAGAAGTCCGCGGTGGCAACGTCGGCTGGGTGAGATTCTTCAAGGCACCGACCATGTGGAAACGAGTCGTTGTCGGTGTCACCCTACAAGCTCTGCAGCAGCTGACGGGTGCCAACTACTTCTTCTACTACGGAACGGTCGTGTTCAAGGGTGCCGGTATCCACAATAGCTACGTTACGCAGATGATTCTGGGCGGCGTCAACTTTGGCACCACTTTCCTCGGTCTCTACCTGATCGAGCACTATGGCCGTCGTCGGTCTCTCATCGGGGGTGCTCTGTGGATGTTCGTCTGCTTCATGGTCTTTGCCTCGGTGGGTCACTTTTCTCTGAACCGCGAGCATCCCGAGCAGACCAAGAGCGCCGGCGTGGCGATGGTGGTCTTCGCCTGTCTGTTTATTCTCGGCTTTGCTAGTACATGGGGTCCAATGGTATGGACTATCATCGCCGAGCTATTTCCCTCGCAGTACCGTGCCCGCGGTATGTCCCTCGCCACGGCATCCAACTGGCTGTGGAACTTCCTCTTGGCCTTTTTCACTCCTTTCATCGACGGTGCGATTGACTTTCGCTACGGATATGTCTTTGCCGGTTGTCTTTTCCTGGCCGCGGGTTTGGTCTACGTGGCGGTTATTGAGGGCCAGGGCCGGACTTTGGAAGAGATCGATAGTATGTATCTCATGAAGGTGAAGCCCTGGAAGAGCACCAAGTTCCAGTTCCCTGTCGATCTTGTCGTTCCTGGTTCGTTCGATAAGGAGGAGACACAGGGCTCTTCGGCTCATGTAGCCGATGTGACGACTGGAGCAGAGGAGAATGTGTCTACGATTCCGGACACTCCGGGAGTAAGGGGTTGATTGTTGGGGGTGGTTTAACTGTTTGTAATTATTAGTTGTATGAATTCACTACTACTGCGTTAGACAGGTGGATAAGCATTCCCAAGGTTCAGAATATCCTTATATCCTTGTTTTACTGTTTGACTTGTTTTATAAAAGTCAAGTAGCTCAGTTCGATTGCAGCATAACGACGTCATAAAGTGGAGGTCCTCGGAGCAACAATAAAATCAAAGCCAAAACTAAGCTTCATCCCTCTACAATCCCTGCCAACTATTTCCAAAATTCAACACAATGACAGGATACTACCGCATGTCTACGTCCGCGTCGAAGCTACCAAATATGCTTCTCACCCAACCAAACCGATCAACCATTTTGGCCGGTCGGATATCTTCGCCCCAAAGTGCTCGTCATCTGAGTCGGAATTATGGGCTTTTCAAGGATTGGAAGGGAAGCGCGCCCAAGGATGCCACTGTCAAGCGGGCTGAAAAGGGCGAGGCTGAGGATCCTTCTTCGGCAGGAGCAACATCGGGTTTGAAGGAAAGAGAAACAAATGAAGGTATCGCAGATGATACCAAGCAGCAAGGAACTACGGAGAGAGGGGGAAGCAAACATGGTCAGAAGGCCAAGAAGGAGCATCCTGCAGCTCCGGAACCGGTTATTGGGATGAATGATGAACGCGCGCAGGTAAGAGGAGCTTTTCTTTGGTTTGGGAGTCCAGATTGCTGATTCGGTTCTACCGTGCAGAAGGGTGGTTGATTCTACACAAAATGGGGGCGTGATAAAGTGGCATCGTTGCAGGGCATGTCCATTGGCGTTCTATGAGATTGTACATAAGGCGGTGGCTACCTTTTTTTTACCGGCCAACCTTGAATGAAAGGATCTACGAGTGATGTTAGGAGGACTTGGCTCAGGGGGAACCTTGGGAGTAGACAAGACTTACATCGTGTTTCCCAACTGCAACGATATCCTCCTCGGACACACGAGTGCCGCCGATACCTTCAATATAGTTGATGGGCACGTCACCCATTACCTTCCGAGCCACGTCACCAACTGTACTGTTCCTGCGTAAAAGTTAGTGATTATTCGCGACCATATATTCTGCACCGCGTACTTCTTGACCAGAATGCAATCGCGGAACACCGCGGTGCCATTGCCCGAGCTGAAGGTTGCGACATTCTTCACTGGGAAGATAGGAACCAGACCCAGAAGCTCTGCGGCTCGAGAAAGACATTGCACCACACCAGTGGATCCAAATCGATACAGGACCATATCTTTCAAGTTCTCCACGCGGCTGGTTGGACTCGGGTTAGTTGAAGAGAATAAAAAGAATACCATCTGAATCGCACACACTCACGTTTTCAATTTCTCGTCCATCTCCTTGAGACCACCCCCGTCTGGATCGCCCGCTTCAATCAAATCTTCGCGAGTATCCACGAACTCACTGCCTTCGACGTATTTGATATACTGCTGCTTGGCTAATCGACGGAGGAAAACCTCTGATATAGCCGAACACAGCACGATACTCTTGGGATCTTGCATCTTGGCGATCTTACTGATATTCTGTGATTTCGCGGGTTAGCAAGCCCCACGACATCTTTGAAAGGGAAAACGCACTTTATCTGCATCTGGATGATCGATCTTGTTCAATGCGAATACTGTGGGGAACTTTTCATCGATAAAAGTCTCGACCATAGTCTTGACCGTCTCATCCGACCATTCTTCGAGAGGCTCTTTCAGGCTGAGCTTGTCCAGCACCCGCGCGACTGTCGTTGAAGTACTTCCGTATCCTGAGAACTGCCCTTGTAGCGTATCGACGGGGTTTGCCTCTGTTGATTACGTTAATTGCCAGTGTCTCGGGCATCGAGGAAAGTTCACTGACTCGTCGCAACGTGTCTCCGTTTAATGGAACCCCTAACGTCAAACATCAGCATGGTCCTACTGCATAATCTTTCATCCGTCATAAACCTACCACTTCTCCATCAAGTTTCCTAGCACCCAGCGCACAATCTCCGATCGCAGCCATTCGATATCCACGGAGGGATCGTAGCCTCGAGTAGCCTTCCCTTCAGCATCAGTCGTCCCACTGACATCTACCACGTGAATCAGAGCATCAGCGTGCCGCAGATCATCCAGGAACTTATTTCCGAGTCCGCGTCCCTGATGCGCTCCCGGCACTAGTCCAGCCACATCTAGCAGCTCGATGGGGACGGAGCGCCGTCCATCATGACAGCCGCCGTAATTAGGCTGGCACCGATCCGAGACATTGTGTCGTTTGCAGGCGCATTCAATCTGAAGGTATCCAATAGCTCGCTGGGGGTCAATGGTGGTGAAACTGGTCGACTCTGTTAGCGCGTCGATAACGCGGGGATGTTAAAGCAATGAGCTGTACGCACGGGAAATTCCCTATACACGACCAAAGGTTAGCGATCAAAGCGACACGAGAATGCAAGGTCACTGACCAACTTTGGAGGAAGCATCGGTTAAACTGTTCAATGTCGTGGACTTCCCACTTGACGGCTGTGCCCCTCACGGTCAGCGGGGTGCTGGATGGGGAGATGGGAAGAGACCGACCTTGCCCACGAGCCCAACGAGCGGATCGCGAGGCATATTGGGCTGTCACGAGGGCTAGAACGAGACAAAGAAAAAGAGATTGCCTCACGCAGTCAACGCAGTCGCAGAGTCGAGAGTCGCAGAGCGCCGATTCAACGCCGATTTAACATTTTCTGCCGATCGCGGATAAAAGCGGAAGGCGGTGCTGTGACTATATATACAAGATCCGAGAAGCCGGAGAGCAGCTCCTATCTACTCGCAGAATTCCCACTTTACTCAAGCTCTAGCTAATATTTACTAGACTGCCTGATTTTGACACATTACATGCATGATGGAAATCCTGCCTCCGCCAGATTACCCTCCTATTTGCCCGAGCGACTACCCTCAAGTTCCAACCCGAACCCCACCCGCGACACTTCAAAGAATACACGCTCTTTGCGTATATGGGGACATCCAGAAATTTCGAGAGGTTCTCAACTCAGCATGTTCTTCTTCTGAAGGGTTCGATATACGCGACTTGTCCGCCGTAATGATCGAAGCCATCAAACGCAGTAACGTGCAATTTATCCAGGAGCTCCTTCATCGCGGCGTGGCAATGAATACACACTATGCCTTGGAAGCAATAAAAGCAAAGGCGAAAGATACTCTGGAAGTTATCCTTGATAACGGGTGGGATATCAATCAGCCAATAAGCGAGCTTCGACCTCCGGTACTGGGGTGAGACTGATAGTCCCAATACGTTCTAGAATTTCTTTAAATATAAGTTTTAACTATTTCCAGATATGCTATTACAGATGAGGAAATGACAGCTTGGCTTCTTGATCATAAAGCTGACCCCAATCGACAATGTCTTATTGATTTCACACCACTCTCTCTTGCTGTCGAAAGCGCTCCCCTTTCTGTTATCCGTCTTATACTCAGCCGCGGCGGAGATATTCGGAAAGGTCAGCTCCTTCACCATGCCATTGAACGGCAATCGGAGACTATCGAGGTTTTGAAGCTTCTCATCGAGGAAGGCGCACCTGTCAATGCAACCATGTACGAGGACTACCCTTCTTTGGCGTTATTCTTCTTTATGGGTATCGGAACACCTTTGCACAAAGCATGTCAACTAGGCAAAGCGGATGTAATTCGCTATTTAATCAGTGAAGGAGCCGACCAGAGTATTAAAGACTCAAATGGTCGTACACCATTGGAATGTGCGCAAATTTCGAATCGGTGGGAAGTCATTGAGGCATTGAAGCAGGGGAAATAGACCTTCTTGGTCATTTGAGATAGTAACTCGAAGATGTCCTTCCCCTTCTATCGACAAGATATAAGCCATTACAAGATTATAAGGAGATGAGATATAATAAATTATTGAGATATTACAGCGTGGACCTGTTGATCATCACAGGCCTAGTAGTTGATGCATGTCTCGGCCGAGGCCAAACGCTCTAGTATTGCGGTCTATGACATCGGCACTATCGAGCCTCAAGAATTACAGTAGGACTTTGATCTGCGATGACAGGCCCAATATCATGTCTAACCCAGCGGGCACTTGCATAATGGGTCGCCACCCGTCTTGTCAGTGTGGTGCCTACGCTATGACGCGAAGCCCACATATGTACAAATTCATGGCACAAACGATGGAGATACAGTATCTCACTGACACCATAGTTCCAATATTGGAGTGGTATGTATCTAAGCTCTTCCCTGGTTGCAGTGGAGAACATCCATGACCAGGAATGGTACCATGTCGTCATTCTCAACACCGGAAACAAAACGTCACAACCAATGCCACATCTAAGAATATAAGAATCCTTGGCCATCTCCAATATTTTGACATTCTATCATCTTTAACCCCAATTGCAACCTTGCAACTTTGTGTTCCTTCACACCCTTACAACCACTTCTGTACTCTACAGTCTACACCTCTACACCTCTACGCCATCATGTCTGATGCCACCTTCCACACCACTCACGATGAACTTCGCAAGCCGGAGTCCCGTGTCTCCAGGCAACACCACGGAAAGACTCCTGCTGACTCCGATGTGTCCGTGATGAAGGTGAGCTACCCTCCGGGAATCCCTCAAAAGCAAATCCGCTAATAATGTCTTAATAGTCCATCGTCGACCAGAACACCAACAAAGCCGAGCAGGTTGAGAAGACCAAGTCCGAACTTCCTCTACCCGATCAGCCCCCGACCGCCAGTGACTGGAACTCCGCCGACCAGCGCACCGTCAATGTCGGCTCTGGCCGTCTCGAAGAACCCGTCTCTGGTGAGAACAACAGCGCTCTCCGCGACCCTGCAACTGCTTCCAGTAGTGTGCGTGTTGATGGCGATGAGCTGCATGTGCCTACCGCTCCTCTGAGCAGTGTTGGCCGCCAGGCCAAGGACGGACTGGACAGTCTCCCCAAGGACGCCACTTCTCGATAGATGCATTTCAAATGGACGGGATCCTTTTTGTATGATAGTCATTTTTACGGAGCTTATGAGCGAATGAACGATTTACAACTCAATTTTGATCTCTTCAAAAGTAGAAACCAATCAATATAGAACAGGAGCTGTCGTGTGCTCATAAAATTGTCGGGTAGTTGATGCTGACGCTCCGATTGGTGGAAAGTCGAGTGCGGTCTGGATGCGTCGATCAATTCACCTACATCCAATCTTGAACTTTCCATTGATTGTACAACTGGGTAAATTAAACGAGTATGAACTGTAGAGCAACTGTATATTTGTACAATTATGCTTAATAAGAATAGTGCGGAGACTCCATTTTCCCTAGCGAGAAAAGAATAACTAGATACATACTTCTTAATGATATGCGTAAGTGTGACATCACCTACCATGAGATTCTATAGTCAACACAGTGAAGGAGAAGATGGACCCGTGGAGAACTGGAACCTCTATGAACAGAGGTGTACAGTAGAGGGAACAGCAGGAATACTCCACCGTTCCTTATGTCGACCGTCTCCATTCCGCCACTGAATATCCAAGTTGCAGGTTGATTGACGACACTGCTTTGGCCACACTTGTTCTCCCTTTTTAACTGCGGGGAGACCTTCGTAACTATGATGTCACCTGCCTTGGTATCTCTTTCTCTTGATATCACGATCGCTTGCGGTGTTTCAGACGAGCCCTTGCCTAATCCTATATAGCTCGCCATCCTCAAGCAAATCAATCTTCCAACCAACTAACATTTACCAAACTTCTTTCTCCTATCAAATCTCATACAACCTTTTAAAACACCATGGATCTCCAAGGCACCCCTCTTCCTCACGGCGCCCGCAGCACCAAGGTCACCACCGATCCTACTGCCTACCAGCAGCCCATCGAGGAGCCCTCTGGCCCCATCACC
Organism: Penicillium decumbens; assembly: GCA_027569385.1. NCBI lineage: Eukaryota > Fungi > Ascomycota > Eurotiomycetes > Eurotiales > Aspergillaceae > Penicillium > Penicillium decumbens. Next base: position 104,719 of record JAPDEZ010000007.1, read on the forward strand.
AATGACTCTCTTGCTGCTCAGTCCATCCGCCAAAGCGGTGGTTTCTCCCAGAACCGTGGCGCCGAGCCCCTGGGCGTTTCGGGCGACAAGTCTACTCTGAACAACACCGACACATCTGGCGCTAGCCAGCTCCCTCCTGCTCCCGTCGGTGCCCTCCGTGAGGACCGCGAGCGTCAGGAGAAGTATCCCGAGGCCTTGGGTGGCCAGGGTGACTTCCCCGGTGCCCATCTCCCCGAGAGTGGCTACACCGGTGGCCCAACCGCTGCTAAGCAGCAGATGGGCTTGCGCTCTGGTGAGTACTCTGCCGCCAGCGGCAGCGCCCGCGGCCACAGCCAGTACAACGGCGGCCAAGCCCCCTCATACGTCAACGAGGTGACCGGCGCTTACCAGCACACCAAGCCTAACGGCCGCAACATCCGCGAGGGTGGATTCCACTCCGACGACCACAAGAACGCTAGCTTCAACACCGACATCGCCTCCGATCAGGACCCTGCTCGTGCTGCTATCAACAAGTTCGAGCGTACCAACGCCGAGAGCGGTCCTGATGCAGGCTATTCCCGTCAAAAGACTGTCGAGACCCAGCACCCCTACCAGGCTTTGGATGAGCAGCGTGCTTAAGAAATGACTCGAGAGGATCCAAGTTTTGAAAATCATTCGAAGAAGCGAGCGTGCCTTTTTTTGTTCATGTCCACGATGAAATGATGGGAATGCGGTTTTGTACAATAGATCTACGTGAAAATCAAAGAGACCAATATCCTTGAACTTTCAATCCAATATCCATTCTTTACGTACTCGGTACCACAACTTGCTGTCGGGGCTAAAATCGATAATCATCCCTCTCCGAGTCCGATCCAGACTCCGACTCAGACCAACTCGACAACAAAACAGCCTCTTCATCACCATCCGTGTCAGGTCGTGGAATAACCATAACTCGCACCGGCAATTTAACCAATCCTTCACATTTAGAGACCTCCTCACTGATCTCTCCCCCTTCAACCTGTCTCGCCCTTCGTTTCCATAGATAATTCCCAAGCTCCACCAACCCAATCATGAAAATTGCAATCCACACCATAGCAAGAAGAACCATAACCGCCGTGAAGATTCCCGGAAGAGGATATTGTGTGAAATTCGCCGGCGCAAAGTTCAAAAACGGAAGCGAGATCCGATAAGAGAAGAACGAGATCGAGTGGCCTGTCAGTTTGAACGTCGACGAGAATGTCTCCCCTCCCTGTTTCCCATAGGCTTGTGGGCCCATGACTTCTCCATGACTATTACCCGTGGCATATGTCTTCACTTCAAAAGATGGTTCTTGAGGTTTGCCATGCGGATCATGGCGGTGAGGTTGTGGTGTTGGTGGTGGTGGTGGTAATGAGTCCGGTGCGACGGGTACCAGGACGGATACAATTGATTTTTCATATGATGAATCGCGTTTATAGAGGCGTCCGGGGGGACCTCGCTCGATTGAGCCGTCGTTATGAGTGTCGTAGGTGTTATAGTGTGTCTATAGATAGTCAATTGCTGATACACAGTGCAAAAGGGAGAGAACCGACTTTGATAGATTTGGTTTGAGATAGTGAGGGTTCATGGTTGTGTTCGTTTTTTTCGAAGACTTTCCATACTCCACGGGATTCTGAGTCTGCGAATTGGTCCTTTTTAATCCATTTCGAAGTGCGAATTGGGTGAGATAAGGAAGGGTGAATAACAACGAGAAGAAGTGTAATGAGTGACCAGTATAGTGGGCGGAACTCGACCATTGTATTTTTTTTCGTATTTTTGATAGGAAAATGATATAGAATGAGAGGTTAAAGGAAGTCAACCTGAAGTGGCTGCATCATAGAGAAAAGACAGGAAGAACAGAATCCTTATATCATTTGGGGTAGGGCAACAGGAGATCCGCAAGGGTTCAGGTTCGGATACCGCGTACGACATACAAAAAGCTAGTGTTCCTGGATTAGAAAATGGTGATCTCAAGGGAGAAGTAGATTCGTGTACGTACGAAGTACGTAGTGGGATTTCTTTAGATAGCACGCTGATTGGGCTTCAGGTATTGTCGATGGCATGTAGGCAAGCCCCTTGTTTGCCTGTTGAAGAAATCGAGAGGATCGATCAGATCGATCACCCTGGAATGATAACGCCACTGCATTGATAGCGCGGATATGATGCAAGGCCGATCGGCTAGACTTGCGCTTTGTCCCTGGTTTCGAGGATTTCTACTTCAGGTTGTACTATATTGTGCTCGATTGAGACCGTTGGACTATCTGTGCAACTGGTACTGTATCTGTGGCTTCACCAAGTTCAAGCTTTGCTCGGTTTCGCCGTGTAACCAGCTTAACGGATGAACGTGCGTTTGAAGCCAAGTCCGCTTGTGTGACCTATATCGCCTATCTTGCAATACTACTTGATGTCGAGGCCTTTTGCATCTACCTCCCAGTCATCGCACGAGTGTGCCTCGATGTGGCTACTTCCATGTGCCATCTGCAATGACAGTCGCAGCCCTCTACATATAGCCAGGGACGGTACAAAGTACTGGATGATGTGATGCATGGGGTGATTTTTCGTTGGATTTCTTCCTGCCTTTTTCATACACCGTTGATAAAAACGCCGAAACTGCAGTTGAGCAAAATATGGAGAATAAATAGATACCCATAGGCCGGACCCCCAAAAGACATGCACGGTCCTATCAGACTGGAACAAAAACCTGTACAATACGAGAACCCACGAAGCAACCAGGAACGTGGGAAAGAAGCAACGCAAAGCACAAACATGGCAACCGCTTAAACGGTGATGCCCTTGGCCTCCTTCTGCACAAGCTTGGCCAGCTCCTCGTAGACTTTGCTAAAGTCCTCGGCATCAGCATCGTCGAGCTTCTTGTTCTTGTTGGCGGACTTGGGGACCACCATCGCCACACTGGTCGGGCGCTTGGTGGCGGCTGAGGCACCGAGCTCAGCGCGGGAGGTAACGAAGACGTAGGGAATTCCGTGGTCCTCGCACAAGACGGGGATGTGAGAGATGACATCCATGGGGGAGATGTCGGCAGCGAGAACGACAATGCCGTTGGGGGTATCGATGGCAGCGTTGGCGGCCGGGATGGGCGACTTGCGGAGGGCCTTGACGACCTCCTTGACACCGCGCTTGAGGCACTTGTTGACGGCAGCTGTAGAAGTGGAGATTGTAAGTTTAAAGATTCGAGATAATAGCGAGAAAAAAAAAGTGTGCACGGGTGTCTTGAAAAGGCTGCGGAGACATTGCACGCCCACTCCAATTGGAACAAATTGGAGCAAATCCCCATCACAACCCGGCAGAATAAGTTTATGAAATCGCTGCATGGACTTACCCTTCTTAACACTCTTCAGCACCTTCTTGGCCTGCTTGTCCTCGACCAATGGGTTGGCAAACGGCACGAGGGCACCAATGGGGCGCTCGCCGTCGACAACCATGGGGTCCTCAACGACGACAGAGGCAGTGGCAGCGGCAGCCTGGTCGAGGCCATCCAGGACCTGGGAGGTGATCTCCTTCTCTACCGCATCGGCGAGAATGGTCTTGTCCTTTTTGTCCTTCTTTTCCTTCTTGCCGGCCTTGTGCACACCGTCCTTGTCAGCGCGCTTCTCCTTCTTCTCGGCGCGCTTCTTCTCCTTCTCAACCTTGTCCTTGCCCATGATGTCGAATTCGGATGAGAGGAAAGAGAAATGCGGGGTGTGTTGGGTGTACAGAGAGAAGAGACCGGGCTCGGAATAATTTCGAAGTTCGATTTTCGCGAAAATATAAAATTTTGGCGCTAGCCCAATCCGGTAGCTCCGCGCTGCTGACTAACAACAAAACATCTCCGCCTTGAATTGCTCTTGTCGGCCTCATTGTGTCTGCTTTATCGCATTGCTTGTCCGGGGTTGGGAGGAGAAACTAGTAGCTCCTCAAGCAAAACCTGGGTAAATTGCCATGATCGCTTCTTCCTTTGGGGGCAGAACATAACACTCTTGCCAGTATGGACAGCAGCCAGTCGACGCGTCCGGCGTCGCAATTGATTGCTGGCTTCGCATCGCCTTCCACCCCTGCCAGCGCCCAGAGATCTATGCGACAGTCCATTCGATCCGTTCAATCTCAGCCTCCATTTCAGCAGCCCGTGCATGGTCAGGGCCCACCGTCTCCTTTCAATGGCTATACGTCCAATGGCATACTAACAGAAAGCTTCAGATGCCGAGAAAGAGGAATTACGGGTCCAAGTGAGCACGCTCAAGTATGAATTGGAGAATCTCAAGCAGGAGCGAAGCCTGGAGGCTCTTCGACATGAGAAAGAGACACGAGATCTCCAGCTGAGAGCAGATGCGGATTTCAGAAAGGCGCAGGTCGGTTTCATTCAGGATCATACTGCGATGTATGAAGGCTGACATTTGTCATTACCAGACCGCTGAAGCTGCGAGCCAACGCGCCCTTAACAAGAGCGAGTCATTGGCCAAGGAGCTAAAGGAAGCCCAGGACCAGGCCCTTGACGAGAAGACGGGTCTGGAACGCAAGATAAGAGGCCTACAGGACGAGAAGCAGAATATCCAAGAGGAATTCAGTGACGTGGAAGCCAAGCTATCCGAACAGGAGCGTCAGTTCAGATACCAACTCAACGAGTTGGAGACCGTCCGAGCATCGCTTCAACAAACCATCGAGGATCTTCAGAATGACCTCCAAGCGGCCCGCAGTTCACAACAAGCCACTCAGGAGAAACTTTCCGAGCGTGAAGCCGAGGTGGCCGGTCTGGAGTCGGAGAACATCCGTCTGAAAGCCGAAGGGACCGGTGTTGAAGAATTGGCAGTTCTGAAGCGGGAGCTCTCGGACCAGGTCAAACATATCCGTGAACTGGAATCAACGAATAGAGACCAAAACGCGGAATTGCGGCACCTGCGAAAAGTCCAGAAGAATGTTGAGGTAGTCGAGGAGCAAAAGAGATCGCTTGAGAACCAGCTTCAGCTAATGAAGGGGCTCGAAGCAGAGCTCGGTACTCTGCAGTTCCAGAAGCAGATGCTAGAGGATGAGCGGCAATCTTGGAACAGCCTGCTCCAGGATAACGACCAACCTACGGAGTTTGATTCTCCCGAGGCGGTGGTAAAGGCGCTGGTCCAGGAACGAATAGAAAAAGCAACCCTCGTTGATAGGCTCGGAAGCGTTGATGCGCAGTTCCTGGAGAAAGATGAAGTGATCAAGGGTCTCGAGAATGAGAAGATACAGCTTCGCCAGGAGCTGGAAAAGCTTCGCGCAGCAGGTGTCGACTCGGCGGGGGCACCAGCAAGCGCGGAGGCTCGTCTGCGTTCGCGTCTAGAACGCCAGCGTGCCCTGGCTGTGAAGGAGGTTGAGTATCTGCGTGCTCAACTCAAGACATTCGACGCCGAAGAGGAGACGATGAACACCGAACAGGGCACCTTCGACGAACAAAAGTCGGCTCAAATCGCACAGCTCGAGAAAATCGTGGACGAATACCGTGGCGAACTTCAAAAGGTCCACGAAGAGTTGTCCAAGCGAGAGGCACCACAACAGGACGAAGCTCAGGCCGAGGCTCGAGGAACCAAACGTCCTCTGTCACCGGCTGATAGCGATGCCGAAAGCGAGCGACTGGCGGTGCTTTCTCGGAAGAACCGCAAACTGCAGGAAGCGCTTTCCAAATCAGAACAATCGACAACACTTGCGCGCAAAGAGCTCGACGCTGCCAAGTCTCAGATCAGATCCTTGAAATCGAAATCTCGCACACGTATCCTCGAGCTGCGTGACAACCCTACAGCCGAAGCAGAGAAGATCAAGATGTCAACTCTGACAACCCTCCGGGCTGAGAACCGAGATCTCCTAGCTCAGCTGCGCAGCGAACATACCGGCGTAAAGGTTGTTCCCATCAGTACGCTCGAAAGCCTCAAGCTTGAGATGCATGACATGGAGGTCATTGTCGCAGACAAGGAGAAGCGTATGCGTCGGCTCAAGGAAATCTGGACCGCCAAATCCTCCGAGTTCCGTGAAGCCGTCGCCTCTTTACTCGGTTACAAACTCGACTTCCTCCCGAATGGCCGCGTCCGCGTCACCTCCATGTTCCATCTTTCCTCCGCCTATCGCCATGGCGACAGCGGTGCCTCTGATTCCCGAGGAGCGGGTAGCATGGGCGATGGCGGAGAGAACTCGATTGTGTTTGACGGTGAAAATGGCACGATGAAGATCTCCGGCGGGCCGAATAGTCTATTCGCTTTAGAGATTAAGCATCTGATCAAGTTCTGGGTTGAGGAGAGGAAGGATATTCCCTGCTTTTTGGCGGCGATGACCTTGGATTTCTACGATAAGACTACCAGGGCAGCGAGGATATGAGACTGCTTTCTTTCGGTCTGATCCTGCCCTGCACCTATATCAACTCTTCCCTGCTGTTTGGTTTTGCCTACGATTCCCCCATGCACATCAGAATCTGTGCTATGTTTTGCCATTCATGACTAGTTCCGTATCTATGTAAACAATATCAAATACCTTTTAGGCTTTCTTTGACCGCTAATTGATGCTATTCCGGATCATCATCGAGGGAATGGGGCCGGCGGCCAGAGGAATAGAAAATAAGGAAGGGTTGGTTTAACATCAAGTTCAAGTTATTCTTGGTATACAAACCTCCCCGGTGGCCAAGTGGTCAAATACGAAAGGCTCGGCCTACCGTGACACCTACACGGCCACCGGACGTCTTGGCACGGGCGTTACTGTACAATGCCTGTGCAGCGGGAGGTTAGAATCAGTGGTGGGAGCGGCCTTGAGCCCGGGCGTGGTCGCCTACGGGCGGGATAATGACCTTTTTTTCCTTTTCTTTTCTTTGCTATCTATTAGTCTAGATGCTACTATTATTGCTATTATCAGATAATTATTCTAAACCTATTATAGGGATGGTGAGGCCATCGCGAATAGGGCTATCGCGATACGTTGTGATGCCAAGATTTCCAAAAGACAAGTCTCAAATGAGTCCGCGATGTTGTATGTGGTTTGCAGATCTACCGTTCGAAGCCAGGATGCGACTTTTGATTCTTCTGGTTTTTCTTTTCTTGATGACTTCATCCTTGGCCATTTAGCCAAACTCTTCTTACCATCCATTACGGCGGCGATGGCGCTAGTTCCTCTCTCCTGTAGATCTTTCAGTGTCACGGAGGCAATCAAAGCAGGACCCTAAGAACTCGGGAACAAGGATATTGTTAGAGTAGCTACCGTGAGAAAGATTACCTCCAGGGCTAGACACTCAAATTTATTTTGAGCAACAGCGACTATCTTCGGCTACCGTAAGTGAAAAAATAAATTCAACGACTAAGGGAAGAAGGCCCAGGACCAAGTACAAAGTCCCGGATATCAAAAAACATACAGACAGCAAGTCGAGAAAAAAGACTAAGTACAGACCCGAGGCCATGAGAAGAACGCTATTTGCAAGGGAGCCTTTAGGGCCAAGAGCAGAAAAAGCAACATGATCATCCTCGGCTTTTTTCTCCACCTTTAACTGTCAGCCCCATAAGGCAACAACCCCCTGAAGAATGAAACGAGAAGACAAGGTATATAGAAAAAGCAGTGCGTCATATCATGCAAGCAAATTAAGCAGCGACGTACTTTCCACTGACCAGCTTGCGGGCAGTCGGGACCTCCTCCCAAGCAGTAGAGGCAGCTCTTTGTGCGGTCTCGTCAGCGAAGGGATCGACTTCCTTTGAAGAGGTGTCGGTTACTGCACGGCTGATGCCAAGACGGGAGCCGGATGCAGTTGTGCCGAGCTCGAACCTGGCCTCAACGTTGCCCTTGCGCGGTCCGCTGGTCGACGTCGAGAAACGCACCAGGAATTTGCCGTCTGCACCGGCGCCCGGGGCCTTCACTTCCAGCTCGGGGATCCTCCAGGTGACAGTGGAGTGCTTACGGCGGAAGGTAGCGCCCTGATTCGGATGCATAACGGCGCTGGTAGCATGAGCGACTGACTCTCGAGGCTGCTTGGTGACCTCGTCCTCGGCCGCGATGTCCAGACCCACGGTCAGGGCCACGTTCCTGAGAACGATGGACTCGGTAGGATGCGAGACAAAGGATGGGTTAAGGGAGTAGAATATGATGGCACTGGCCTGTTTTTCCTGCAGGTTCCAGGCTGGCTTGAAGATGACGGGGCAATAGGTGGAGAGGTTCGTAGCATCCAGGTGCACTTGGTACTTGAATGCAACTGTAGGCATGGGCCGCGAGATACTGCCCAGCTGGATGTCATACTGGCCTCGCTCCTCGTCGGTGGCTCCATGGACAAAGTGCGGATTGGCTGCCACCTTCTCCAACACCGGGAAGTTGTCCAGACGGATGCGTGTAGATTCTGCTGGAGCATCGGGTGTGGGATTGTGAGCCAGAGCAAGCTCTCCCACCACGAAGGACCTGGTCACAGTACCCTCGGAGAACCAAGCGCTCACTGTTTCGATTATGGATGCATTCAAGCCTGGTGCATAGAGGTCGGGGTGTATGCTAGGCACAGGGCCTTGCATGGTGTGTCCTGAGCGAACAGAAGTCGTGTCCGACATGGCTTGCTCGTCTGTCACACTGCTGGGCGATGCAATGTGCTTAATCGGCGACGAGGGAGCAAATATTTCGGGTGCTGCCGAGGTCGTAGCCACCTCGGAGCTGGAATTGGGGACAAACACTGTATTTCGAACGTCGCGGCGGCCACGGATAGTACCGGCATTCCGTCTGATATTGCCAGATTGCTGGGCGCGCTAGGATAGAATTAGCTGGGGGGCTGACTGTTAGAAGCTCGAGGAACTGACCAGTCGAAGAGTATTAGCCATGTCATCCATCGCCTGTTTAGCCTGGCTCTCATCTTCGAAAATTGGCTGGTCCCGAATTGTCAGGTTCACGCTGGGATCATCCAAACTGTACCGACGATTATGTTAGCGGTCACTCTACATCCTCTTCACTACAAGGTATCATACCCTGCCTCCCTCTGGGCGCGTGTGATCTCGTCAATTGTGGAAGGACGCTCAGTGAACCCTTCCGAGTCGACCCGGTCGGCACCATTGCTAAAAAGTCCAGTTTGGGCTTCTTGCGAGGTGCCATTGGTGGCCATTGGCTCCGTTTGGGCGTCGGGAACCGGTGTGACAATATCCGTCAAGGTGCGATGATCTTGTGATACCTCTGGGGTCCGCACATGTTGTTCTTCACTGAAGGACGTTTCCGGGCGGTCCGAAGGAGTTCCCGGAGGCGATTCAGGAATTTGCATATCTCTCGAGGACTCGCTTCTCTTGAAGGGCGCGAAAGGGCTCCGGTGCTTCTTTTCTGCCCTTCTATCAAATGTTCCGACCGATGGTCCAACCACGCTCTTTCGCCTATTCATGACGGTGCCGAGTCGCCTCAACCCGCCCAGAGGAGTGTGCCGGGGTTGTGGCTCTGGGGCTTCAAATAGAGAAACAATGTCAGACTTCCATTCTATCGAATAATAACTAGACAGGGTCCAAAGCTTACCTGGGGGAGATTGGACTGCACTAGCCCTCTCCGATTGTTCCGACCGCTGGCTAGCCGCATCGTCCTGAATACGCGGTGGAGGAGCAAGTGGCGCAGTGGTTGGGGGCGTTTGGACGGGCGGTGATGCAGCAGGAGGTGTTTCCGCCTGAGATGGTTGTCTCCGAGATGGCACCGGTGAAATGGGGGTTCGGTTGCCAGCCATCCTCGCCGCAAAGGTCTTGATCTCATCGGCCGTCTCCACATTGAGGAGGACGTTCAGACAACTCTCCGCGGCTTGCCGGCCACGCTCGACCTGGTCCACCTCGTGCGTCTCCAGCTGGGTCAGCACGTCCCGAAGGTGGTTAAGTCGGCCCTCGTCGGCTGCCTGGAGCTGCTCGAAGACGAACGGGGCGCGCGAATCCCATTGCTGGTTAATCTCGTCCGCCGCGGCGATTGCACTGGCCAGCCTGTCGGCGCCTTTTATACCCTTGCCTTTCGCCTTTTCGATTTTCTTTTGCGCTTCCTCGATATTCTTGGCTAGTCCCGCCATATTGCTCTGAATGCTGGGCATTTGCTGCATATCGCGGTTCTTGCTGCTGTATTCCCTTAACGGCCGCTCCACGTCCTCCTCGATCTTGTTCGCGAGAGTCTCATGGGATACAGCCAGCGCCTCGGTGGCATTGAGGATGCGCTGCCAGGGGATTTGGAAGATGCTAGTTGCCCGTCAGTTTAGCCCATTCGCAGTGTATCGAAGCACAGGGCTTTCGGGCTCATTCAACTTACCCGAGTGCAGCACCATTGTCGAGTTGCGGACGGTGCGCCAGCTTTCGCAAGCTTTGGGCGTATGCTTCTTCGAGACGGCGACGTTCCTACCATCGAGTCAATCCTAGGCTCCCTATATGGTATCGGGGAGGGTCACGGGGGGCAGGTGATCGTACCTGGAGGAAGTCCGCGATATCCGAATTGATCTTGTTGATGAGTCGAATGCGGTCGCTAAAGATAGTTGTAGCTTGCCCGGGATAGAGAGTGGCCTAGAAATGCGGGACAGCCCCACGATCAGTATGCGGCAGCCCACGGGGAAGATCAAAGTGCATCATACCAGCAGCGCCGGGTATTCCTGGCGTGAGAGCTCCATGATTTCAACTTGGCCAAGTCACCAAGCGCACCAAGCACATAATCCGAGAAAATGGAACAATCGAAAAGGATAACGGACGAGGCCGAACGAGGAAGACCAATGAGTGCAAGCTAGGGTCCAAAGGTAGTTGTCAATCAACGCCGAGGACGGCCTGGGGATGGAATGACGATGTTCTTGGCAGTCACATGACATCATTGACATTCGACTGTCTCGTTAATTCTCAGCACCTGAGGTACGGCGTCATCATGGATTGGAGGAAGGGCTTGGGATTTACAGATCGACTAAGGGTCATTCAATCTCTGTCAGTAGAGCATTCACTCTAGAGATATCTGAAACTGACTTCCCCCTAGCACAACGGCCTACCAGCGAGCTTCTTCTGCCGCCGCGTTCACTGAAGCACAGTCACAAGCTAGGCAATATGAGACGAAGGGCTACGAAAATGCTAGCACGAAGGTCCGTTGATCAACTTCGAATCTCCGAAGCTGCTCAAACTCATTCCCATTTTAGGAAGAGTATGATCGCATTTGCCAACAGGCAGTGGATGCTGCCGAGACGACCAGATCTGTAGCACCGGTCACCAGCAGTCCTGAAGAAACCCAGGATGGATTCCGGGAATCAGATACGACTGACATATCCACGGGCGAGAAGTTCGGCCCGTACACGTCGTGTTTTCATCACTTCGACGGGCTGTATTCCACAATATACAGATCTAAAGCTGAAAACGGTACGGTCCGCGCCGTGAAAATAACCATTCCGCATCTCATGACGTCCCCTCACGATGCGAAACGAGAGGCTAGACTACTTCGCCAAGCGAGCAGTCCTCACACGATTCCCTTGATCGAGACCTTCAACTTGGACGGAGGGAGACTGGTGCTGGTCTTCCCCTTCCTACGGTATGACCTGGCACATCTGCTCCGGCGCGACATGGTCACCGCTACTCAGACACGGTCAATCTTGCGTGACCTATTCAATGCGCTTGCCCATATTCACAGAATAGGGATCATTCATCGGGACATTAAGCCATCTAACATTCTGATGGACTCTCCCGATGGGCCGGCCTACCTGGCAGACTTTGGGATCTCGTGGAAAGAAGGCGACCCTGGGTCGGAACCACCTCACCTGAAGATCACAGACGTCGGAACCACCTGTTACCGACCCCCAGAGATCCTGTTTGGCGACAAAAAGTATGGAACAGCTCTGGATATCTGGGCAGCTGGATGTGTCGTGGCAGAGGCCATTGCAGTGGAACATAGGGCGCTTTTCGATTCCGGGCCCGCGGGTAGCGATCTCTCGCTCATCGTCTCTATATTCAAAACACTTGGGACCCCGAACGAACAGACCTGGCCGGTAAGTTGCGATATGGAGGACACTTGGAGACTTGAGATAACCCGAGTATAGGAAGTGCAGGCACTGCCCGACTGGGGCAAGGTGGAATTCTACGATTTCCCGGCACAGTCCTGGGACGACATTCTACCGGGCGTTTCCTCAAACGGACGTGATCTCGTACGGCAGTTGCTCTGCTATGAGAGCAGCCAGAGGCTCTCCGCTGAAGAGGTAAGTAACAGCGACCAAGTGGTGTATGAAAGACGAAGATCTAATTTCCCCCAGGCTCTCCAACATCCGTATTTCTCCACATTTTAACAGCAACAAGATATAACCGTTAGATCAGACCCATTGAGCCTCCAGTTAAGGGGATGCCAACTATAAAGATAGAGTAGAGATAATATGGAAAAAGCTATATCGACCACATGGAAACCTGGTTGTTAGGGCAATGGAAAGAAACAACAGGCCGATCGGGAGCATCTCTAGGGAATACGATGATCTTGACACTGTGATTGTGGGGGATAACTAAATTGTTAATTCTTGCTGGATAACTATGAAAGCCCTGCAGATCTCCGGGAGAACCGGAAATTGCGAGTGAACATTTCAAGCAATGAGAATCGGGGTCACACGGGATGAAACAGAGCCCCGCGTTGCAAGGTTCTTAACCACTTTGGGGGCTACGAGCGGCGCTAATTTAGTAAAGAAGAGAAATTATTGAATCAACACAGCGCTGAACAGTGAAGATGAAGAATATCATAACCCAAGTTCGTACTCCCCAAGTTTCAAGCCAGATCCGAATCTCAGATTCAACCATCTCGTATTAGGGCATTGTATTTTACTCGGGTTTCCTTTAAACCAGGAACAGTAATATTTTGACCAATAATAGCATTCATCACATCAGATCTGCAGTGAATTTTGGTGGGTCAAGCTAGTATTGTAATCGGCGGTAATTCCATTACAATTGAAGGGTCCAAGGATTCCTTACCTTGAAACTCATTTCGATTCCTCCATCTTACTTCTCTTCGGCGCTTGATCTTTTCATTTTCTACGGCCTGGCTGTCGTTGTCCTTTCTTTTTACTGATCTGATCGGCGGTGCTCGATCTAGTCGTCATTCTTTCCATCTACATTCCTCGACGCGAGGGTTCCCACCGGAACTGACCGACTCGCGTTGGAATCCTGGCCTGGGCCTGGAATCTTCTCTCTCTTTAGGAGCGATTATCGCTTTACGATCTTTAACCACCCGATCCCTGTGTACTTCTCGATAATTTGAAGTATTACATTCGACCATGGTGCACGGCCATGCACACGTTCACGAGCACCGCCCTCATGAACTTGAGCGGCGCGGGCTCTTCGAGAACGACGACGACAACCCCCTTGTCGGTGCCTACGACGCCATGTCCAAGGGCTTCGAGGGCGTCTTTGGTAACGATGATTCTACCAGCACGAAGGAAGATACCAATACTGCAACTGCGATGATGGGCGTCGGTCCTGCGGTGGGAGCCACCAGAACGTCGTCAGAGACGACAGAGAAGACGACCGAGGCGCCAACTACCACATCCAAAAAGACCGAGACCCACGAAGCTACTACGACTGAGAGCCAAAAAGATACCAAGACCGAGACTCATGCCCTTCAAACCAAGGAGGCCAGCACCGAGACTAAGGAGACCAAGGCAGAGGCTACTACGACTTCTGAAGATAATAAGACGACGGCCACCAAGACCGAACCTACATCAACCCCAACTGCAAGCTTTGTGACTTCGGTGGTCCCTACCACAGCGGATTCGAGCCAAAATATAAATGCCCTGGCCGCAACCAATACGGCCTCGGCCACAAGTGCGGCCTCAGCAGCCTCGTCCGCCCCGCTCAACACCAAGTCCGAAGGTATGTCTTCTGGTGCCAAGGCCGGCGTCGGCATTGGTGTGGCTCTCGGCGTCGGTGTCATTATTGCTGCTCTTGTCTTCTTCATTATCCGTAAGAAAAAGCGCAGCCAGGCAATGCAGCAGCTGGAGGAGGAGAATGAAAAAGCAGCTTTCGATCTCCCGCCGCCGACCCCGGTCGCAAAGCCATCGACTCCTTCAACTCCTCCCCAGCTCAATGTTCGCCCAGTTACTCAATTCGCGCCTGACCTGGGCGGCAATGGTGGCTTCCACCCGGCCACTGCTGCCGCTGCCGCTTCCGGTGCTGGGGTTGGCACTGCTGCTGTTGCTTCGCGGAACCTCACTGGCGACTCTCCACCCCCACCCAAGTCTGGTGCTGGCTCGAACCCCTTCAATGACCCTGTCAATCCCTTCAACAATAACATACCGGTGGCTGAACATACCTCTGGTGGTATGTCTGGCCCAGCTGCTGGGGCTGTCGCCACGGGAGCTGTTGGTGGAGCTGCTACGGCATCCCATGAACATGCGCACTCGCTACCTGGCTCTTCTCCGAGCCCCGTCAGTGTCTATGCCGAGTCTGTTGCATCTGCGACCTTCGCGGGAGATGGCGCGGCTGGTATGATGGCCGTTGCGAGTGCCGCTGCTGGTTCAAGCCCGAACAATATTCACCGTGTGCAAATGGACTTCAATCCCTCGATGGATGACGAATTGCGACTTCGTACTGGCTCGCTGGTTCGGATGCTTCATGAATACGACGATGGATGGGTAAGTGATTCTACCTTAATACGCAACGACTGAAGTCTCAACCTGAGATTTGGATAAGTACTCATATCTCTTCAGGCTCTCTGTGCACGTCTCGATCGATCTCAGCAAGGCGTTGCTCCGCGCTCATGTCTGTCTGCGCGTCCTGTGAAGCCACGCTCGCGTCCTCCTGGTGCTCGCGGCCCCATACCGATAGGCCCCAATGGCCGTATCCCCTCGGGACCCCCTCCAGGTCGCTTCTACCCGGGTGATGCACGGCCAAGCTCCGCCGCTGGTCATGGGTATGCCGGTCCGCCACCTCGCCCATACCCCCAGAGCCACTCTGGGTCACCCATGCAGTTCCCTATGCCTGGTCCGATGGGCCCTACCATCCGACCCGTCCCTCGGTCCATGAGTCCCGGTCCGTATGGGCATCCAGGTATGCAGCGTCACCCCGTGATGCCAGTGAACCAGCGGCAGCGCAGTAACAGCGCCGGCAATATCTCGTCGTCAAATGTCGGTGCTGTTCCTCCCAATCATCCTAGCCCGCTGGCTGCAACTGAGCCTTCGGCTGCAGCTCCTACAGCCGAACTCCCAGCCATTCCCAGTTTCTCGCCGAGCTCCCCCGAATCACAGGTTATTAGGAAACCTCTTCCTTCGCAGAACTTTTAATCTGCAAGCAAATACACGAAGATACCCCTATCTCAAGCTTACTGACAATGTCCCGCTGGACGGAAACCCATGAACATGCGCACTCGCTACCTGGCTCTTCTCCGAGCCCTGTGTACGACCCAACGCAATTTCTACGTCCGTGACGAACGAATTCCCCATTTTCTTTTCCCGTGCTTTTTGTTATATGCTCCTGTATCATCCCCAGTTGCTTGTTCCTATGCGTCTTTCTTTCTTCAGCTGATAGCTTCCTGCTCGGCGCTTCCAAGTTAATCGGCGAAGCTGGTTACCTTTTATGTTCATGCATCTTTACGGAATGGATGTTCGCAAATGTTATTCGGTGGATTCGTTGAATACCCCGACATCTGTACTGAGTTCAAATTTTGAATAGCTAAATTGACCTCTGCGCTACTTATGACTATCTTGCCTACCTAGGTAATATTCTTTCCCACTATCATGGACACATAAGATTGAAAAATACCCCTAAAATCGAGCCAAAGGCTTCCCAAAAGCTCACATGTAGTACGTCTATTTTGTGCAAGATTCATTTTGCCGCAAGATTGACCTACGAAGACACCAGTCTCTTTTGACTAGAGATGAGGCACTCGTGCACTCGCAAGGCAGAGATTCACTATGCTCATGATCCCCTCACCCAAAATCAAACCAGACGCCAGGACAACCACAGTCGAAGAAGCTGCGTCTGCTTTCTTGCTTTCTTGCGCAGCCAAGTCAGAGCCTATCCGCCCGCTTTGCAACTCTGTAGATTCCTCCGTTAAGGCACCAGGTTCAACCCCATCAGTGTTCATCGTAGCGACGGGACGAGCAGAGGGTACAGAGTGCTTCCGCGACCACCACCAAGCAATGACACCGCCAATAGCTCTCGCCAGAGTAAAAGAGGGAACGTTAAACATGCCAACTGCGACCGCAATACCGCCTGGAATCCAATTCCTCCACGCTGGTGGTTTTCCATTCTGAGCAAAAGTAGGAGACGCAGTCGCGATGCGAACGGCTGTGATAATCATCCAGCTGACGCCAGCAATAAAAGACGCTTGCCAGGCCATATCCGGCAAGCCCTGGCCTGTCACCAAACGCGCTGTAAAGACCCAAACGTATGCGGTTGGTGTTTGGAAAACGTCACCAGGAATCTCATAGACGCTCACGTACATCTTGTATACAGCTGTAGAGAGCACAGCACCGACAACGCTGCCGATCATTTGGCCATAGAACTGGGCTTTCGGGCTTGCGCCAAGAAGGTGGCCTGTTTTGAGGTCCTGCATCATATCACCGGCCTGTAAGGCGCCGGACTCGGAGACTGCACCCGCGAGCAGGTTCGTGACCAGGGCTGTTCGTCGAGAGAAATGAGACGCGGGAGTAGCGAGGGAGAAGAGGAGCTGCGTCAGCTTCGAGATGCCTGACACAGGGTTCAAATCCGTACTACCCAGGGCCCTGACACCCATGATGGATAGCAGGACTGCGAGGATAGTGGCGAGACTCGACAACATTGGTGACATGACGTCGCCGAAGACATAGTGCATGCAGATGATGTTCAAGATCAGGGTCAGCGGAAGCAGAATCACCACTGTGCGAGTAGATATAAGCTGTGACGGCGGTGCATCTTCGTCCTCTTCGACGCTGGTCGGGACATGACTCTCATGAGGCAAAGGTTGACCATCGGGGTCTAATGCGGAATAGTTGATGTAAGAGTGATGGCGGGAATCGGAAGACTGTAGCCCCAATGCGACCCATCGACCGACGCGAGTTGATTGAGACAGATTCACGAATGTGGGAGCGCTGTTTACTAAGGGCTGAACCACAAGCCATCCAAGACTGATGAGGGAGTCGGCAAGCATGATAGCCAAAGAGACCCACACGATCCAGGCTTTGGACCCGTCTTCCCAGCTACCAACCGGGCCTGGAGCCCATCCGCGACCCTTGGCAAGTGGAGAAAGAATACCCCATCCTAATACCGCACCGAAAAGCATATGCATACAGGTTTCCGGACCCATGATAATGCCCTGGCCGATATATGCAGGCGATGGGTTAAGGGTCCACAGCCAGTTGTGCGCGAGGCCCAAGCCGAAAAAAGGGATATCGCGTACCAGGGGCACGAAGTATGAAAAGAGGGTATAAACCCCAGACACGACGAAAGCACCGACCAGAAGCCTCATTTTCGAGCGCCAGTCTCGTTGATGGGCGGCCTGGTCTTCAGTATCGGCATCTTTCAAGAGAGGATCTTGATCTTGTTCTCCTTCCTGCTGACGAGCAGTCTCACTGGGTCCTTCCGACTCAACGGTGCAGTGCTGAGATGGCAGCGGTGTCTTCTCTTCCTTTCCTGCCCCGTGTAGGACGCGAAGCATCAACGCCGAAGCGGTGCCACTAGGAAACGGTAACTTTTCCTTCACGATCACCTGCCTCCGCAGAGGAACGGCAAACACGACGCCGAATAGACACACTAACCAGTCTCAGTAGGGCATTCATTCTATAGGTTTCTGAAACTGACCTCCAAGGCTCCACACGGTCAATTTCCAAAAACCCAATTTGAGGGGACCACCCTCGCCTTCCCCGCCGTCACCCCTGGGCCCGTCCTCACCATCTTTCAGCAGAAACTCTAGAGCAGGAATAACACCGACAAATCCGCATCCGAGCGGCATAGTTCCCACAGCCCCAGCGACCGTCTGGATCAGGACATTCTCGATCGGCGTGAAGGGGAAGGAAAGATGGTTGGCTAGTACCTTGAAGACCGAGAAGCCAATCAACGCAGACGGCATTGCCATCGTGCTGATCCATCCTGTCTGGAGGCCAAAGTAGGTATTGGAGAATGTAATCAGGGCACCGATAATGAGGCCGACAATGAGAGAGCGCGGTGTGAAGCTCTGTGCGGAGCTGCCCGGCTCTCGTGGTGTCGCCGTGGCGTCGATGGGATCAAGCTGGTCGTGCGAGGATAGTCTGCTCTCTGTATGGAGCGGCGACTCAGAGGCATCGCGTGCCATGCTGAGGGTCTGGTAATTCATCGGCCTAACAGATCAGTCATGGAGCAAGTTGCTGGCAGAGAGAAGGTCGAAGTGAATTGATAACCGGATGATTGACTAACGATAAGATCACCTGACGTCACCCGCAGCCGATCGATCTATAGATAATGGAGATCTTTCTGGAAGTAATGCAGCAATTGGAATATCAAGGGATGAGAAGAGCTAGAAATATTGAATGGCCCTGTGGTATTACTAAGGCAATCCACATGATCTAGGAAACATTCCCTTACAGACATGCCTTTTGCATGAGATCTCTCGAAGACCTATATGCTCTAGGTATGTAAAAGTCTGCTAAGACCTGGAGGCATAAAAATCCACGGACTGAGATTCTTAGACTAGTTCCAGGGTTGCCAAGGTTGAATGATACCTGCCTGCAGATGTATCTCGGAAAGTAGTCCGAGTTCTTTGCAAATGGTTCACAATAATAGACAAGTAGAGGTAGACACCACTGTTTTGAGTACAACGATTTTTACACAATAAAGTAATCAGACGTTTTGAAATATAGCAGTTTACTCACAGGTCTCTCTCTAGTAGATTCCTAGCTCTCTGCACGCCGTCCATTCCTTCCAAAAATCTGCATACAAACGAAGCACAGTATCCAATTGCAAAATTACAGCCTTGATGTTCTCCTCTGTTCATATACAATGCATCTTGACAAACTCCTCGTGAATGTCTTTGTAGTAGAAGGCTGATTGGAAAAAGAATCTCTTTCCAGAATCACATAGGAGCGTTGACACCGTAAGAGGCAAGTGCCGCAAAATCTCCTTCTGCTCGATAGCATTTTTAAGAAACAAGCGATCCTCATCGAAGCACTCCCCCTCCCTCACGTCACTATTTCGCCATCCAGGAATATCAGCTATAAACCAAGGGTGATGTATAACGGCAGGTAGCGGTGCCGAGAATATCGAATCCCAATCTATCCCTCTGAAATTTAGTCTTCTTGCTAGAAAGACAAACTAGTAAGAAGGTAAGACGCACATATCCTGTTAAGTGGAAGCCGTCATCTCTCATGACATTATTCGCGTTCAAATCACCATGGGCCAGGCCGACATCAACGTAATTATCAAGTCCGGCAGAGTAGTCCGGGATCATAGATCGCATCATCAAGTAATTAATAGCGTCGCCCCATTTAGCCTTCCCACTGAGGGCGCGCCTTACCACCCGGTCTAGGCTCTTCGTAAGCCAAGTGGAATACCGGCAGTATTGCGAAAGAGCAAGAACTGGGGGAGCTGCAGTAGTCCTTAGTTGTAGAAGAAATTCGGCGAGGTCGTCGACAAATATTTGTCGCTTTTCCAAAGGAACTCGTAGGTTCCAACTCGATAAAGGAACGCCTGTCACCCAATCAGAGTATAGGATAGGGTGCTCTTCTTTGAAGAAAACGTTTGGGGCCCTTAATTCCTGGGATTTGTTGTTTGATGTGCTGGAAACTTTTAGTAGCCCGTAGATAATACTCCCAATCGTCGTGTCCATGGCAGACACGAGCATCCCACTGTACAGCGTCCTCGAATACTATCTTAAAGACACTCTGTAAACCCCCATTGGTGGGGTTTCCGTGGGTAAGTGAACACTTAACTCCCGTTCGAAGTTGGGAGGCTTTAGTGAGAATATCTGAGGTTTCCGATTGATCCATGATTGTACACGGCTAGGATTGGGAAAGGGGAGTTTGAGAAATAGTCACACGGTAGAAGAGGGATTAAGCTTTTATAGCAAAATAAATAGAATATTCTGATATAGACCAAAAGGTTCTTGTGCTTTGTTCCTGGACTTAAGCGGTCAACTCGTACGCTAGCGTGAAAGGAAATCTGCTCAAAGCAACCCTTTCACTCAGTGGGTTTCTTGGCAGGTGTCGACGAGTTATGGTCTCAAGGGTAGTTCATCTGATAGGATCGCGGTGGGTCTGGATCTGTACACTTTAGTTCATCGGTTGCCTTATAGCCAGTCAGGCACTTGACTGTATCAGAAAATTTATCCGAGGAAGGACTTGCATAACTTTATCGCGTTGTCTGTTGAGCTTTTGACACTAGATAAATACGAAGATACTATTATAGTCTTTATACCCCTCGTATCCTTACACATCCATCACCCTCTTCAGACCCTTCATACCCTTTATACTCCACACCCTTACATAGCTTGAATATATAACAACAAAAACCAACATGTCTCATAATATGGCCTCGCTGTATCTCTCAGCCTTCTTGCGCCCTAATGCTTGTAAGCTAAAGCAATCAAGGTGGAAAGGTCTCAAACTCACTTAACCCTTACGAGAGGTAGTCTGCGCAACGGCTGATGCCCAGTTGCGAGTACAAAAACTCATTGACAAACTGGCACTTGGGATCCTGGCGTTCCTGAATAGCCAAGAATTCAGGTAATTTGGGGAACCTCTCCTGAATGTAGGTAGCATTGGGAGCGCTCATCTTGTTCCAGTGCGACCGAACATTGTAGGTTTCACCAAACTGAGGAAGGAACTCATAGGCCAGCTCCTGATTTTGCCAAAGAGTGGTAAAGTTGTCGTACTTTTGAAGCCAATCAATCTCGATGATTCCGAAAACACCACTGAGTTTGGAGTCGAGGTTATAGGTGTTGACAGGGGACATGTATGTATCGTCACCCTTGAGAGTCCGGTGCTGGATAACCATCTGTTGGTTATAAGGTGCCTTCATGCGGGGTGTTTGAGATTGTTGGAAATAAGTGTAGTTGGCAGCAGCTTCGGCGTAGTACTCAATTGGGAAGAAGTGCTCGATCTCAGCGTAGAACTCTCGGGTACAGACGCCTTGGGGTGGACAAGAGACAGAGTCAATCACTTCGTCGTAGCAGATGTACTCCTTCTTGCAGTCACCACAACCGTTAGCGCAGTAGTTGAGAGTGCAGTTGCTGGCACCCGTGTAGTTGGTCGGCTCCCAGTAAGAGAGGAAATAAGTAGCCTCGAGATCCCAGTCCTGCTTTTCTTCATTCCAGTCGAAGTGAGGACCCCAAACAGTCATGCGGTCATGTTCCTTGTAGAGCTCAGCAATCTGACTGTACATTTGGGTGAAGTTGGAGGAGGCATCCAAGATCTTGGTGGTCTTCTTCACGCGAGTGGTAGGTAGGACCTTGATAGTCACCTCAGTGATGAGACCCAGGGCACCAAGACTGATACGGAAAGCTTTCAATTCTTCCGCATTGTTTTCCTCGTCGATAACGCGCAGGTTGCCTTGCGCATCCAACACTCGCAGTCCAACGATTTGGCTGGCGATATTGCCAATGGCAGATCCGGAGCCGTGAGTTCCAGTGGATGCAGCTCCAACGAAGTTCTGCACGCGCTCAACACCAAGGTTGTTAAAGGACAGATCGTTAGCCTTCAACTCTTGGGAGAGGTCGTCGACATCCCAACCAGCACCGAAGGTCACCGTCATGTTATTCTTATGGATACTGAGGTCCTTCAGGTTGGTGAGGGAAACGATGTAGGTTGGTTTCTTGGCAAGAGTTTGGTCAACACACTGGGTAAGGTTACCGAACCCATGTCCATTTCCAACGACCTTGATGTGAGAGCCCTGAGAGTACTGCTCCCGGAGGAACTTTGCGGCGCCGGCCTCATCATTAGGGGCAATATAAGCGTCAGACTCGCAAGTGACCTCGTACTGCCAATTGAACCAGCGATAGGCAGAGCCAAACATGGCATGTACCAGCACCAGGAGGATAGCCAGCTTATGGCCAACCATTTTGAAGGGGCTATTAGACATCCGAAGTCAGCCAACCACTTGAACATGAAGGAATCTAGGGAGTGTGATAACCAACTGTGTATAGAAAGATCAGATGTAAGGATGAATATCAAACCGCACTGAATTTAGTTCGGAAAAGAAGGGGGAAAAAGCTTGATGCTCATCTAGGATAAACGAGGACAAACCCAAGCTATATAAATCACCAAAGAAATCATTCACCGCTGAAACTTTGATTATATCCACACTCTCCCATCTTCTATCGGGCACGCTTTCCCATCCGGCAAATGTCCGTCCATGTTGACCGGCATGGGCAGTCAGGGAAGCAATTCTTACCTTCCTGATATGGCAGATTGGACTTGTGTGGGACTAGATCGGATCAGTTAAGATTGCAAACTGTAGGCTGAGTTCCACTACTGTTAGACTTCGAAGCTTGGTTCCATGTTAAGCCTTTAGCCCCACTCACGATTTGCCGTCTAGACACCGGCTTCAAACTGTTGTATGCATAACTTAATCGTCGATGTTACTTGACCCAACCAAGGTGATCTGGCAACCACGCCATATCTTAGACACAACAAGCGAAACAGGCAATGTAAAAGCTGTCCTCATGCTCGATTACCATGTCGATAAAACTTTACTCGACACACGTAATATTAAGCTTCGTCCAGTGTCGATCACGAACGGCAAATAAACCCACAAGCGATAAGGTCCACGGAATATGAGACATATACATAGAGTACTAGTGCGAAGTATGCCACGGAAATTAGTTGCGGACCCTGGTCAGCCATACGGAGAACGGAATAGAAACATAGAACATAGCTACCACCAGTTATAAAATGGGTGGGAAACAGAAGACCTCCTACCCGCCTCCTGTAATATTTTAGGCTACTGTCAGGGGCTCCGGCTTCTCCCTGTGGCGTGAGAAGGTAAGTGATCAACGCCGGAAATTTCTACCCTGATGACGCAGGACTACTAAAAATTTTG
This sequence comes from Penicillium decumbens, assembly GCA_027569385.1. Lineage (NCBI taxonomy): Eukaryota > Fungi > Ascomycota > Eurotiomycetes > Eurotiales > Aspergillaceae > Penicillium > Penicillium decumbens. The sequence goes on from JAPDEZ010000007.1 coordinate 127,608, forward strand.
AGAGCGAAAGCTTAGACCCACAAGGCCCACAATAATTATTCAGATTGGCGGCAGCCAAACCTTAATTACCGCTGGCTCCCGAATTTGTGTTTCGGTCTGATCAGATAAGATTTTTTGACGTTATCAGATGATGCCACATACGGGACAACCCACTAGAGTTATACAGTTGAAACTTATGGGTGCAGAATAAGTGCGTACAGGGCAGCGGGCGGTCCCTCGCCGTCCGAAGTTACGGAAAGGCGGCCATTTCTGGCGCCATGTCCCGTACTCTATATGTAAATTCCAGTAATAGCACGTTTGGATGGGTTTCATTAGCAGTATGTCAGTAGAGCTTGAGCTTCGACTATATTCTTCAATATGAAATCAGTACATGGGCACCAAACTAGGTATTCAGTTACAGTGACGCAGCAATGCACCTTCGGTATCGAAATACCCGCCGCAACTGTTCATTCGGCAAGCCGGCCAAGCCGGCCAAGCTTCTAGGACCATACGGTTCGCAGTGTGGGGCTGTCGTCTCTGGGAATCGGGCCGAACTTTGAGCGGACACGCCCTTTAGTATCTAAAGCTACAACGCAAGTGATGAAAGAGTAACCACGGTTCAAACCATTCTCAGTACCCATCATCTCCCGTCTTCGAAAGAATATGCGCCCCTGTACAGGCGGGACAGCCAAAGGCCAGTGCGTAAACACAAAACTTATCGTTATCTCATCTCTCAAATCCTACATGTAGGGTCGAATATCGTCTTGGTTCGGAATGGTTATTTAGATGTTCTTAATATTGGTTATTCATTGCAAGACGCTAAGTAACTACCTACCTCTATGTATATGCGGAACGAAGGCTCTTTGGCCTCTTTAAAAGGGGGTGCCCAAGACCATCAACACATTGTTCCACCATGGATGCCATGTTGACGATCTTGGTAATTTTCTCCTTCAGTTAAGCCGTTTGTTCGGTTACTATCCGAATTATCCATTCCGAAATCGCCGCCCATACCTCGGTCACACCTGCGTAGTGTCTTCTATGGCTAGAATGTTTCTCTACTATAAACAAAGAGTGGTGATACGACGATGTAGCCGCTTTAGACTATATCAGAGATGAAATATAATGTCGTTGAACGAAATTATCTAAGTGGACCTCGTATTCGAACGTTAAATTCTTTCTGGCCCTGCTGATCACCTATACGGCCTCTACTGCTAGTACATGGATTCAACTGATGATACCTCAAAGTCTTAAGCCACATCGTTCTCTCTATGTGCCGATCTCGGATACCCCTAAATTATAAACAGTACAGATAATCTGCAATGCTTCACACATTACTATTATATTTTTCATCTTCACCTCGCTTGTAAAGACTGTCTCATCAACATGAAATCTACCATCTTCAAAATACTCCTTTTTCTCTCGGCAACTACAACCCGAGCCTATACCCACTACGAACAAACAGATGTCCAATCTCAATTGATATCTGATCCCACCAAAATCGCCGACAAGGAATATGACTACATCATCGCCGGCGGTGGCTTAACCGGCTTGACCGTGGCCGCCAAGCTCACTGAGAACCCAAACATCACGGTTTTGGTCATTGAAAAGGGCTTCTATGAGTCCAATGCTGGCCTCATAGTCGAGAATCCCAATACCTATGGTGACATCTTTGGAACTACAGTCGATCAACAGTATTCCACCGTTGCGATGACGATCAACAACCAAACCCTAGCTATCAAGTCAGGCAAAGGCCTTGGTGGATCGACCTTGATCAATGGTGCCTCCTGGACTCGCCCAGATAAAGTCCAGCTTGACTCCTGGGAGAGAGTTTTTGGGATGAAGGGCTGGAATTGGGACAACCTATTCGGATACATGAATCAGGCCGAGCGTACTCGTGAGCCGAATGCTGCACAGATTGCGGCAGGATATGCCTTCAACGCATCCTGTCACGGATTCAATGGATCTGTTCCTTCTGGTCCGCGTGATAATGGCGAGGTGTATTCTCCCGTTATGCGTGCCCTTATGAACACCACATCCGCTCTCGGTGTCCCTACCCAACAAGACTTCCTCTGTGGTCATCCGCGCGGTGTGTCTATGATTTATAACACCCTCTACGAGGATCAGACGCGCGCAGACGCCGGTCGGAACTGGTTACTCCCAAATTACAAGCGCAGCAACCTGCAAGTTCTGACAGGGCAGATGGTTGGAAGGGTTCTTTTTGATGAATCTCTCAAAGCCACAGGGGTGAACTTTGGAACCAACAAGGCCGTCAACTTTAATGTCAGTGCCAAACATGAGGTTATTTTAGCCGCTGGTTCTGCTATATCTCCTCTTATTTTGGAATACTCTGGCATTGGCATGAAATCTGTTCTAGAAAGCGCTGGTATTCAACAGCGTCTCGAGTTGCCTGTTGGTATCAACATGCAAGATCAGACCGTCACTACAGTTCACTCTCGCTCCAAAGCGTCGGGTACATCAATCCGAAAGTGAACACGTCTAAACCAAAATACCTAGGTGGCCCTTGACACAATTTCTCTTGCATGGCGCTGTCATAAGTGGAAGTTGACAGTTTTACCGTCACTGGATTACTGCATGCGAATTATTACATCACCTGTGTCGAGGTAGACACGACAATCCAAGACGACTTCATTCATCATGATATAATTAAACATCTCCATTTTATTTTGGAACCCTCATCTAAGCACCGAGGGCCTTGCGAGCAAAGTTGGGCAGGACGAAGCTGGCACGGTGAATGTCCTGGTTGTAGTAGCGGCACAGGCGCTCCTCCTCCTCGCGGGACCAGGAGCGAACGGGCTCGCGCACGTTGCGGCTGGCGTCCTTGCAGCAGACCATGAAGCCGATCTGGCCGGAGGGGTAGGTGGGGATGGTGGTGTAGGCGTACTCGGCAACGGGGAAGACCTCACCGCAGGCCTTCTTGAGGTCAGCGATCAGAGGGAGGTGGAGCCATTGGTTCTCGGCTGTTGGACAAAAGGCACAGTTCCGCGAAACCGAGCCCGTAAAAGCGGGTTGGTTGGCGGGGTAGTGCGAAAATATTAGCCACGGTTCTTCTTGCATCGGAGGAACAGAATATCAAGCAATAAGAGAGAGTAGAGTAGAGATAGAAGAGACACAGAAATGGATAGGTGAGTATAGGGGAGAATATATGGAGAGAGCGGGAAGATGGAACAAAAGAAAGGCAACGAACAACCTTGGGTAGTAATGACACCGCCGTCGCGGAGAGCGTCACGGAGAAGCTCAAAGTAGGGCTTCTGGAAAAGGCTCTCGGCAGGGCCCTCGGGGTCAGAGGAGTCGGTGATGATAACATCGAACTCGTTCTGCTTGGACTTGAGGAACTCGAAGCCGTCGCCGATGTGGGTCTTGACCTTGGGGTGCTGGTAGCTGACGCTCATGCCGGGGAGGTACTTCTTGGAGAGGCGGATGACGGCCTCGTCAATGTCGCACAGAACGGCCTCCTCGACGGATGCGTGCTTGACGACTTCGCGCAGAACACCGCCATCACCACCACCGATGACGAGCACCTTCTTGGGGTCGGGGTGCGAGTTCATGGCGAGGTGGGTGATCATCTCCTGGTAGGAGAACTCGTCGCGTTCAGTGCACTGAATGACATTGTCGAGAACGAGAACGTTGCCGTAGTCGCTGCTCTCGAAGACGAGGACGTCCTGGTACTTGGACTTTTCGTGGTGCAGGACCTGGTTAACCTTGAGGCTCATGGCCTGGCCAGGCCACATATCGGAGCGCTCGGAGAACCAGCCATCTAGTGGGGTTAGCGGACTTCAATTGGGGAATGGGATGTCGTGAGAGATGAGGGAAGTGGGATGACAATTTGAATGGCGGGGCAAGGATCTAGGTGAAGTGGGATGTGCGTAGGTGCATTCGCATTGACATACCCTGGATAGTGGGGTGTGTAATCTCGCTCATCTTGAAAGTAAAACGACTGGTAATTGATGAGAAACGTAAAGGAGAGAAAGAACGAAGAATGCGCAGCATGCGAAGAAAAAGACGGGAGTCTACTTTGGGCGAATTTTCTGTCCGGGACGAGTGGGGTCTTTTTTTCCAATGTGGGCAACTTGAAGTCTGACCTTGGGCAGCGGAGTCGGGGGGGTGGAAAATCAGCTAATCAGCTAATTAGAAAACTGTTTGGTACTGTTTGGGACCCGTTGAATCGTTTTGAATGATTTTGTTGGAGGGGCCAAGTAGGCTAAGGTCTGAGCCAATCGAGGTCGCCCAAATGACGCTTACTCGTGACACTCGAGACCTATACATCGTGGAATATGCCAAATGGGCTGAATATTCGGTATTTTTATGGTGGAAATATGGTAGAATCCTCTCAACAACAAAGGAAATTCAAGATCGTCGATTGCTTTCTAGTTACTGTACAATTGATACAGCTGCCCGGCACGGATTGTCATCCAATGCCCCGGTATACCCATTCCATCCTCAGTTCGACTCAATTCAGTTCAATTCAACTCAATTCAGGTGATTTACTCATCGCCACCGGCCTCAAGCAGACGGCCGGGCTTGGAGTTAAGGTACTCGTTGCTAGAATGGAATATATCAGCCTCTTCTTCGGTACACGATCCCTGATCATGCGTCAATCTTACCGCTCGGTGGCCCAGTTCATGGCAGCGTAGGCAATGATGAAGGGAGGGGCGACGTAGAGGACCTGACTGCGGAAACGGCGGAAGGTGTTGAAGACAGCGGCGTGGAAGGCACCGGCGAAGGGGCGCTGGCGGTTAGACGAGAGAGAGTAGGTCGCGATGCGCTGGGGGGTCGGGCAACCTGCAAAGTCCATCGTGTTAGTGGCCAGCCTAATTGTAAAGGTTTCGCTCGTCGTGAGAGCCCAATTCCATCCAGCCGAGAGGAGGTCGTGGTCGGTCGGTATCTCTCGTGCACGCGCATTCGGGAATTCAAGGAAGACTGGCTAACGTACCGAACTCGCCCCAGTTGCCGATGTAGCTGCAAACAAATAGTTAGCATGTATGATCCACTATAGATAGACTCGGCAAATGCGATCGCATTTCAAAGGTGTCTGCTGCCGGGTGGTCGTCCAAGCGGGTGCATCCGGACAGCACATCCTTGGGCGGCCACAGTAGCGAGAAAAGGGCAGCGGGAGGCACTCACTGGCCATTCTTAGCGTCGGCAGCACCACCCATTGTGAAAAGATGTAATTGAGTGCGGAGAGAGAGCGAAACTAACGAAGTGACGGAGATGTAAAATGGGCGGAAGGGAAAAGACAAAGTCGGGCGAAGTTGGGACGGGCGCACTAAACCCGATTGGGTTCCAGGAAAAGCCCGACATCATCCATCACTTCGCTCGAGCTGTTGCCCTCTACCTTCCCCCCTCCACAACCATCATGGCAAACGCACTACACAACATTTACCGACTGGCCGTCCCCGTGGCTGCCGGAGCCATGCTCTTCAATGCATCCATTTATGATGTCAAGGGTGGTAGCCGAGCTGTCATTTTTGACCGGTTGTCCGGAGTCCAAGAACAAGTTGTAAACGAAGGCACCCATCTCCTCGTCCCGTGGTTGCAGCGAGCGATTATCTACGACGTGCGGACGAAGCCAAGAAATATCTCGACCACCACGGGAAGCAAGGATCTACAGATGGTCACCTTGACCCTGCGTGTGCTGCACCGCCCGGAGGTGCCGCGGCTGCCGCAAATCTACCAGGTAAAGAGCTATCACTGAAACCAACCGACCCCGGAACTAACAGTCTCATCTCACAGTCGTACGGTACGGATTATGACGAACGTGTGCTTCCTTCCATCGGCAATGAAGTTCTCAAGGCCATCGTCGCACAGTTCGACGCTGCCGAACTCATCACACAGCGTGAAGCTGTGTCGAACCGAATCCGGACCGATCTCTTGAAACGTGCCGGCCAGTTCAACATCGCCTTGGAGGATGTTTCCATTACGCACATGACCTTCGGAAAGGAGTTCACGAAGGCTGTTGAGCAGAAACAAATCGCTCAGCAAGACGCCGAGCGCGCACGATTTATCGTCGAGCGCGCCGAGCAGGAGAGACAAGCCAATGTCATTCGCGCTGAGGGTGAAGCTGAGTCCGCCGACATCATCAGCAAGGCTGTCGCCAAGGCCGGTACTGGCCTGATCGAAATCCGTCGCATCGATGCCAGTCGGGAGATTGCCCAGACTCTGGCGAGCAACCCCAATGTCACATATCTGCCTGGTGGTGAGGGCAAGGACGGCGGTAAGAGTACTAGCCTTTTGCTGGGTCTGCGCTCTTAAGAAGAGGGTTGATAGAGGAAGGGAGGGCGTCTGGCGAAGCCCATTTCTACGAATGTATCATTTAATCGCTCGCCGTGTCTGAGGGCGTCCCATCGACAGTGCATGTTCCCCAAGACGCGAAGGTGGCTTGTTTCCATCTAATCTTTTTTCTGAACTGTAGCAATATCAATACCTCAACTCCACATCAGTTGCCCGTTTGCGTAGATGATATAACACCGTTTTTCCATGTAACTGCACGGTATCCTTACGTGAATCCTGCTAATGTCAACCGCCGATACACATGTACCTGGAACCGCATATCCTCCAGGCCCGCCCCCTCACCAACATCGTATCTTAACCTTGCAGCATCTCGCCTCCACCACCTCGAGTCCTGCGAGAGCACCCGCTCCCACTTACCCTCAGCCACAGAGAGCAGCGTATGATCGAGCAAGAACTTCATGGGATAGTTTCTCTCCTGCGCAACGCCATCTTTACCCTTACCCAGTTTAAGCGTCGAATAGCTGCCGGGACTATCAACAACAAGCAACACCGCCCCCGGCGGAAGGATCTCAGTCATGCGCAGAAGCAAACCTGTAGCCTTGGCCATAGACGTAGAAAAGAGCTCATTAAGCGTAAACATAAGCGTCACCAGCAAAGCCGGCTGTGCATCCGTACTCCCATCCAGAAAGACATCTCTCAAATCAGACTCCGCGATACCAAGGATATCCGTCCGAGAAAAAGAAACAGAAAACTCTCCCGAGCCATCACCCACCAGCGGCGGCTGATGCCTTGAAGACTTTGAAGTCGGCACCTGCGACGAAACAATCGTCTTCTCAAGCCGCTCAACCACACTCGACCAATCGGCAACATCGACAGCCGCAACAGCAAGAGACCCCGGAGTATCATTCTTCTCTAAAGAGACACCGGCGAGACGCTCCCCAAGTTGCTCAACACTTTCATGCAAATCCCTCCAAGCAGCCGCAAGCGCAACGATCTCTGCGCCCGCGCCACCACCAATACACACAACCCGCGTGTTGGAATTCACGCCATTTGCTTCGCGCATGTATTCGAACACGGCTTTGAAGATGCCCGCATATCCCAGGGCGCGGGCGGCGCTCCAGCGTAGGGCGTAGACGTGCAGGAGAGCCTCGTCGGCATCTGTGAAGGCGGAGTCGAAGTCGCGCTGGTAGAGGTGGGCTTTTATGGTCTGGATCAGGGATTTCGTGTCTAGTTGGGCGGGGGTTCCGCGATTGGGGTGTGGTTGTTGGTTGGTTGGTGATGAATGTGTGGATTGGACGGGTGTGCGTGAAGACGGGGCGAGGAGGGCTGTTTTGAAGACGTCTAGGAGGAGCTGCTGGAGGGAGAGAGGAATTGAGGTGGAGAGGTTGATTGGGCTGGAGTGATTGTCTTGGTCGGCTTTGCGACTGGGTTGCTTCTGTTGGGCGCGTTGCAGTTTGGGTTTTGCGGGGGCCTTCTTGCGGTCCCCTTGTCGCGGGGGAGGCATTGCTTTTGTGGACTGTCTAATGTGGAACAATGTTGAAGTGCTGCAAGTGTGGAGGGAACAACTTTTTTGCTTATCGGGCTTATCAGTCAAATTGCCACTACGCCAAATACATCCAAACCACACCACGTAGAAAAAGAAAGAAATAGATGAGATCCGTCCTAAGACGAGTCGAGAATAAGCTTCATGTTGTGCCAAAGCAAGAAGAGAAAAGAAAAAGGGAAAGGTCCGAGAGGACAGCGATCGTAGAGAAGGTCAATCAATCAGACGTCACACACACCGGTACATAAACGACGGACAAAAAGTGAGCACATCATACTCGAGGGCTACTGCATCCCGAGTGTAAAAGAAAATTCGTAATGACACGTCCACAAAGAGACGGAAGGTAGCAAAAGCCGCCAAGAAAAGAACAAAAAGATCCACAAGAAGACCGGAGCTAAATATGTACAGAACCGGCAGTGTCCAGGAAGCCGGAGAACGGAAGAGAAGAGAGATGCGGCAGGGAAATGGGACTCTACCAGGATATCGCTATGCCGAAATTTGCGCCGGGAAATAAAATAGATGCATCAAGACCAAAGAGCGCGATTACTCTTTACATCGGTCGTTCAGAAGGCGCGGCCGTTTCTGCGTCGGACTTCTCCGTCTCTCGCAATTTCCAAAAATGCATGAGCCGACTCAGTCGGCGGCCCTTCATCTTGGAACTATCGGGCGCATCACCTGGAGGCTTCTCTTCTTGGTGGAGCTTACTGCGTTCTGAATGCGGGCCACCGACCAGCTTCGAGAGACTGGCCAAACTCGACCTTTTAGAGGAATTCGCTTGACTGCTGCGCCGGTGGACAGCCGCTGAGAAAGAGGCGGCTCGGTCAGTGGAAAGACGAGCACGAGGGAAGAACGAGGAAGATAAGCGATTCATGGTGTTCGTCATGGTCGATGCGCTGCTTGTGAGGGAGGGTACATCCTCAACTGAAGCGTGTGTATAATCGGAAGGGAGATGCTGGTACGAGTGACTCGAGAAGTTACGGTCGTTGAATGCCCTTGGTGCATCGGGAGACGGGAAGGATGAACTTGCGGGTGAGACCCCTGCAGACAGGGAGAAGCGAGGAATATTGGGCAGTAGCTCATGAGGAGACGTGGCGGGCCGTTTGTCAACGGCAAGAAATCCGGGAGAAACGTCGGGGCTGGGAGGCACTCGTGGCTTCGTAATGCGGTCCTCTGACTTTAGAATATCGATTGGGCTTTGAGGCTGACCAGCAAAAGGGTTGCCGGCGTCATGCATCGGGTCGGGCACATGTCGTTGCACCGGATGAGCTTCCAATTGACTAACAACCTTGTCAGTCGCCCGGATGCCCAGGCCTGCTTGCTCCAGAGAGCCCACAGAAGAGCTTGCCTCAGGTGCCCTGGTCAGAGTACCTGCAGTCTTTGCGGTTCTCGCAGTTCTCGCAGTGCCCGCCGTATCCGCAGAGTCACCGCTCTTGACGGACAATTTATCATCTTCTGATACTGCAGGAGCAGCAGCAATAACTTTGGCGGAGGTGGCTCTCTGCGCCGGCATCACTCTGCCACTCGGAATAGGGGTCGCTCGCCCACTCTGAACCGGGGTCGAGCGGCCCCTCGGAGACTGCGTTGCAGCCAGGAATTCATCCTCTTCCTCCTCGTAAAAGACATCTGGTGTTTCTGAAGTGGTACCGCCAAGGCGGATAGGACCCAGAGAGCTGCGGTCAAACGGTTGCATCACGGGAGCACTTTCAGTACGGCGATGATACCGCATCTCCGGACCAACAAATTCTCCACGTCGTCCACCGCTGTACATCCGTTGGGTGGCAACGGAGAACTTACTAGGAGCGCCATGCGCAGGCCGCATATCGGGAGTATTAAAGGGGCCAAGGGCAGCATCGAGGTCAATGATCGGGCTGCTTAGCATATCACCCTGCGCGGTCTGTTCATAGAAGCTCCGTGGTTTCCATGCTGTTTCAAGACTGGGAGCAGGAGCAGGAGCAGGAGCAGGGACAGGCGTTGGGGGCTCCTCGCGGACGGACTCGGCGGCTGCGAAGGTGGCCTCGGGATTTGTTGGCGTCCGAAGAACAACGACATCGTCATTGTCAAAATCGACATCCAAGACAGATCCAACCTCCGAATTAGTTCGTGTAAGAGTGGGAGGCGTCAACGCTGTCGGTTTTTTCTTCTCCTCCGTCTCTGGCTTTGCATGTCGCTTGCCTTTGCCTCTGGTCAAGATAGCACCGGCCCATGAGCGAACACGTTTCTTTTTAGATTTGGAGCGCGATTTCTTGGGGGAGGTTCCATCTCCGTCATGTTCACTATAGCTTGATTCCGAGCCATCATCAGAGTAGGAGGGGCGAGAGGTGTCCGTTGAGTGTGCATCGTCGGGCCCGTTGCTGGCAAGCATGGCTTCCAGATTCCCAGTAGACATGCTCTTGCGAGACCGAGAGTGTCCGGTGGATTTTGAGCGCTTGACAGCAGGTACATCGGGTAAATTTTGAGTCGGTATTAAATCGAAAGCCAGAGATGCATCGGCAGTTTTCGGCCGCGGCTTTGAACTGCGATTTTGTGTCGGTCGCGACTGGACGGGTGGAGGGTTCCCAGGCTGCTCAACTTTAACTGTGTTGTTCGTCGAGGTCTCATTAGAGACAGCCGAAACAGCCGAGACGGGGCGTCCAATATCTTCGTCATCATTGTTCGGGGCCGGCTGGATGTAAATTGCGGCCGGAATAGGAGGCACGGGAGGCACAGGCGGCACAGGGGCAAACTGAGGAGACGCTGGAGGTGTGGGACGACCGAGACTGCCAGCAGAATACGACAGCGGCCGGGAAATGTCTTCATGTCCAGTGTCGAAGTTCCGATCGCCAGGAGTGCAGGGTGCGCTGCCTGCCGTTAGGTTGGTCCCGAGCGCTTTGTTGATGGCATTAAGGTCGACACCAGAAACTGCCGCTGATCGACGGTGTGCGTGATGTCGTCGGCCCGGGCCTCTACCAGGGGGTGGCCCTGACGGAGCGCTCGGCTTTGTCGGAGACAAAGGTTCGTCCCTCTTGTCGCCGTCCCCTGCGGGAGGTGTCACCAATTGGTCGCCCCCAACGAATTCACTAGGCCGCCGCCGGTGACCGCCTGCTCGAGGATTATGTGTCGGGGCAGGTTGTGAAGACTGGCAGGAACCGGGATGGAATGAAAATGCTGGCAATGGGGGTGGCGCCCGACCATCAGGCGTCTCCGACTGAGGTTCGGCCAGATCTGGGTCTCGAGAGGGAAAAACAAACGGCGGATTGGGCAGCGGGGGCGGCATGCTCATACGATGACTGGAAGCGATATCCGAGGGTGCTGAAGGATCAAAATGCGGCGGAAACCCCGACTGGGACTGCGGGGGTAGAGAAATGGAGGCCATCAATGCTGTGCTGGAAAGAATAAAACGAATAAAAGACCACGGTCGAAGAGACACAGATGGACAAGCAGACCCCCAGAACCGTTCGACTTCCCCGCGACGACTGTGGAAAGTCTGAAGAATCTGGAGGCCTTTCTAATTATGTCGAGTGAGGGTCATTTGAATCTTCCGCACCAGGCAGGATCGAACGGGGAGAAAACAGGCAAAGATGACGAAGACGAAGGCGAAGGCGATGGCGATGGTGATGGTGATGGCGAAGGCGAAATAAGGAACGGACGGCCACGACGAAGGCCAAGGAGGAGAAGGAGGAGGGCGAGGATAGTCGTGAGGATAGTTTGAAAGGGACTGGAAGAGAAAGAGAGAACACAACAAGCCAAGAGGGGCCCTTACCGTACACGGTATTTACCGGACTGAGCGGGCCAATTGTGATGGACAGGGGGGAAATTACACCTGGGTACTTGGATACTGGATTTTTCGAGTAGAATGAAGTGTTTAGTGTAGTGCGGTGGTGCGGTAGTGCAGTATCTAAGGTGGTATTTGATATTGGAGAGAACAGATCTCGGTTGTAAAGGGAGATCCCTGCGCCCTTGACTCTCTACGGTATACTAGATTCGGTACACTAGATTCACTCCCTGGATCCATCTAGGATCATAGGAGTCCGATGAAATTTCTGACACAGATTATATAAAAGGGCCTCCTGTCACTGAATAAATTAAAAAAAAGAAAAAAGAAAGAAAAAAGGTTTGGAATGTGAGATCGGCTCGACTATCCCCAAAGTACGGAGTAGAGGACGTCACGACTTTGGCAGGTCTGGTCTGGTTGCCACCTGGATACGGGGTCTGTTGATGGAGGAGCCAAGGACCAAACGCAAGCCTCCGAGGAGTTTGTGCATTAGCACCATCCGATGGGGCCGTATGGTGCCTGTTACAGGCAAACCCAAGTAAATCTTGCCCAGGGAGGATCCTGGGGTGCAAGGATTCGCCAATGAGCATGTTCACGCATCCGGAGAAAAAGTGGACTGTAGGCACCAATGAAATCTCCACTCGCCTCTCGTTTGACACGGTGGATCAACGCCACGCTGGGGTCTTCTGCAAGATAACACGGGCCTTGGGTTCTGGAACTCGAAAGGTGTTGGGATACCCCATGTTGCTCTTCGGAAGAGGCGTATCATTGGGATTGTATACACCAGATCCGTGGTTGTTGAGGAGGACCGATTTCCCGGAGATTACCAGGTCAGATACGGAGTAGTGCGGGTCACGCAAGTTGAGATCAGATATAAATAGGCTGAAAAGGACATTAGCGCCGTTCAGACAGCGTAAGGGGCTTGACAATAGCGACTAAGGCAACCGAGCTGAAAGATCCCTTCGCACTAGGCTCAAAGGCACGACGAAACATTGTTTTCCCCTAGCGTCCGACGGGGGAGTCGAGTCCGTTCACTGTGGCCAATAACAGGTTGGGTTTCACTGCATTAGCACATGTGGGTTCGTGTCCGCTTTGAGAAAATATTGGCCATGGGGCCAAGAGCTTAGCTGTCCTGGAAACTTATGTAGGGAGATCCGAGGAAAATGGCTCTTAATGTCAAATAATGAAACTTTACATATCCAAGTCAGTGTGGCCGAGTTGGTTAAGGCGATGCACTAGAATACTTATTCTACTAGACTGAGCACGGTCTGGATATGCATTGGGTTCGCCCGCACATGTTCGAATCATGTCGCTGACGTTTTATATGTATATTTTTTTTTGCTAAAGCTTTTTTTTTTCCTTCTTCGATGTTCGGAGGTCTCTTGCTATACTTCCTGCCTAGGTAGTAAGATAAACAGAAAACGCCTAGGACTTGAACAATTTTGGTTCATTTTCAGTGATAGCTTGACCTCGCGGCACCGGGGTTCGGCATCCCGTGTCTAAATAGGGAAATGGGGCGGTATAAGGTCCGATTGGCCCACTTGAAACATGCGCACACCAAGTACCAAGTACCTGATGACGAGGCCTCCTGAATGACCGGGTGGCAATTGCATTATCATCGGCAAATCAAATCCGCTTGAAACTGTACAGCATTGATGAATTTGTATGTAAAACTGTACCCTGTTATTTACAACTTCTCGATCCTTCCAATCAACGCCAACATGCGCAATCATATACATTGTTGTGGAATAAACCTGTAAGTGTGGTCATGGCCCTGTTCACCTCGATCAATGTGGTTACCTTTCCTCCCTCGTGCCCATTCGTCAGTCAGATCCGCCAAAATCCTGTTCTATCCCAAAAAGTATCTCATTTGCCAATAGCACTATCCCGCTTGATGATAGCTTTGTATTGTTGCAGCAAATAATGGCAAGTCAACCCAGATCTGCTCAAAGATATTGAAGCTCAGCTCACCGGGATTTGCACAGCCCAATCTCCGTGTATGAGCAGTCGGATAAAAGAATGCCAGAAGGGAATCATGCCATTTTTCCAAATAGGTCATCAGCCCCATCTTTCTACAAGATATTCCTGGTTTAGCCCGATCGAAAGTCACTGATGGCGCGGTAATGCGTTGTCCTCGGGAGTTAAAGCATCTCCAAGCTCTTGGTCACCGCAAAACCGCTGTCGACTTGTAGTCATATGCACAACCTCTCGGACAAGGAAGAAATGCTCGCCCCCGTCACAATAATTTGTGCCTTTTGAATTGATGGACGCCCCTGGCAGTAGGTGGAGAGCTCACCTGAGTGCTTTACCTCTCTTCAATGATGCAGCCGCTTCTATGTCGGACTGACTAACTATTATGAGCATCCCTAGAACCTCTGTGAAGGGGTCAAGATTCTGAAGCCTTGCAAGGCAAGACTTGTTGTGTGCTGTAAGTTCGAAAGCAACAAATCAATTCAAGGATATATTCTAATGCATCAGTCATAAGCAAAACCCAGACTTGATTGGACCTCGAAGATATGCATCTCTGGCAGAATGCGGGGTTGGCTACAGTCCTCTAGACGTGATGGAGAAGCGGATTTTTTTCCGGATTTAAGAAAGATATGAAAAGCAACGAGCTTACATGGATTGTCGGCAAACTTGCAAGCTACTTGGCTGCACCGCCAGCCATTTACTGTCTACTCCTTGTATTATAGACTGGAATAACTACACTGAACATACCTATACTCGCAACTCTCCCGACGCCGCGGATGCCGCATGTCGCTGCGGTCTCTGCAATAACCCACAGCTGTATGTTGTTTATCTGCGTGCATGCGATCTATCTGCTGCTTACGAAAGTATTGAAAAATTAGACGCAGATTTCCGGGACCGGCATCGACGCCGCTATGCCGAAACCTTCGGTCCTGAACGTCATCCAAGCGCAAGTCTTATAAAACTCGCACCTAAAAGAAGTTGCGCTGCTCATTGACCCGCCTAGCTATAGTCAATACGTTCAAATTGGCACCTCCTGGTACTATCCCAACATGTCTTCGATGTCCTCAGTACGGGGAGATCAGGACATAGGCCGGAGCTGATGACGGCCTTGGAAGTAGCTCTGGAATCAACATGGCGACACTGGAAGTATATGATTCCTCTGTCCTTTCCTTTTATCCGTGTGAGTCTGACTTTTTAGTGTCCTACGTATTGGCGATCTCTGGAATAACATACATAAAAAGCTCGGAAATAGTAGACGATGAATACAATGAAGTTGAAATTGAATGCCAAGAAAAGTGAGACGGGAGCACGGCCCACCAATAACAACCAATAAGATGCAGAAGGTGCGGATCGGAGTCGCGGGAGCTGAGTCATCAACATCCGGGGAAGCTCCTTCCATATCTATACCATCTGGGTAGGTTACGAACAAGTTATGGGCCTTTCCAGTTGTCCTGGGTGTGAGTGGCGTAGTTGGGAAACCAGCTGCTGCATTAAAGCGAGTGCCCGGGTTCGAATACTTCGGTGTTGCAAAACCGTCCTAAGGGAGAGTTTTATAGCCTTCTGGTCCTGGCCCCGCCAGGGGGTGAATTTTTGTTATTCTATTTTAACCACAAAGTTCTAAAGAAATTTTTGCATCTAATATTGAAGCCCCAAGTGGAGTTTTCATTTGGTCTTTTGGTGGAGTTTTGGTGAGCTGGGGTCATCCACCTAACTTTTCTTGCGATAAAAAGAAAACTCCATACTGTCTAAACTCTCCATCTTGTGACATTCATTGCTAATATATGTACCAAGCTTCTTTGATGCCAAAATGCCTCTAAATATCTAGGTTAGGTGAACACAATGTCAATGTACGTAACCCCCCCTCCCTCCATCATTCACCCAGTCGATGAGAGGGCTTCCAACAGTCCTCGGGAGTTCATAGGATTCCTCTCATATTCGAGATCCTCTCCTTACAGAAACCGGTGGGGCTCAATGCAAAGAGCTCCAACAAAAGTTTCCATGTCTCCAGGATACGGATATCATACTTGCATCTTCGCTCTGACGCACCATTCAAACTGCCGCCTACTTGTTCACACCCGGAAACAATCTCAATGCAATACCGAACTTGAATGAACATGCCTGGATCAAAACGTCCCTTGAAGCCACCATGTTTCACACCACCCCAAATTATGAATCTAGGCTCGAATCCCTTACCAGCTTTCTCAGTCTGGCTGAGACCACCATCCTCCGACAGGAGCACAACGTTCTCAGGATACAGCTTCCCTAGAGTTGTGAGAGCGACGATGGGCTCCACGGTCGGTATGGCATGAACACCGCCTTGCCTTGCGGTGACCAGACCACGGTCCGGTGCAAGAGAACGTCCAGGGACGAGTGAACGATAGCAGCCTGAGCCAGGAGGTCTGCCTCCTTGTCCACAAGCTCCTGGTATGTGTAGCGGTAGCAGCGGGCAACCTGATCGATGTCGACGCCGACGCACTTGTCGTTGTTAAACTTGAGGCGGAACTCCAGTTGCCGGATAGGAGTAGACTCGCCCCCAGATGACGAACGCCTCGTGCAGCCTCGCCGTCGATGGGAATCCGGAGGCCAAAGTTCCGGAACGGAATGAGAGCGTCGCGAAGCAGCACCATCTGGTGCATGTATTCATTGCATAGTTGCATCAGGTGCGGCTTACTGCGACGCCCGAACATGAGCTCGATATTCACCGGTGTAAGCAGATAATTCTCGCAAGAGCTGCGGATGCTGAGATGGGGTTCGAAGGGGCCATTGGAGGTCTCACGCGCCCATTTGACGAGGGTCTTCCGATTCGCTCAACCTGCTCCTTCATCTGCCTGCGCCAGAGCACGATGTCCTTCTGGAAGGGCGGGATGGATTCGCGAGTGTTTGTGGCCAAGTTGGAGGCGACATTGTCGAGGAGCAATGGCGGGCTGGTCTCGTGTTGGCATCCTCGCCCAGACGGTAGAACACCGAATCCAGAAGAGGAGCAAAGCCCTCGATCAATGGCGCGGAGTATATACCCCAGAGCGCAGATTCCATGGCTACACATTATTTCCTCAGTTGAGTGTTCCAGTTACAGAAGTAGAGGCGATGCAGTCATTACGACAGTGTTGTAGGTTTGAGACGGGGGTTCAGTCCTCATATTGAATGGAAATACAGTCTTTGGGGGCTCTAATGCGACAAGATCCAGTCTAATGCAGAACAAGACAAAGACTGTATATGCGAGCAGTAATGATTGAACAATCGCTAAAGGCAAACTAAAAACAAGCCGACCTGGGCATGGTAAAGAACCATCCACGCTATAGATCTATTCGTCGCTGTCCGACTCGACCTGATCGTTCTCGAGGTGCTTCTTCCGCTCCTCATTGAGCTCTCGGTATGTACTCCAACTCAAGAGGAAGAAGGCAGCCATGATCAAGAAACCGCCAATAATCGCCGCCCAAGAAAGCGGTTGGCCCGTGCGGAACCAGTCAACGATGGCGACGAGGAAAATCGTCAAGAGCGCTGCAACAGATGAAAGGACGGGTGAGGTGAGGGAGATGAGCACTAGGAATGACCCAGAGAATGCTAGATAAAGGATTAGCCTGGTGTTCATGGGCTTCAAAAGAGCGGTACTTACTGGCATTGGCACAAATGGAGACGAGCAGCATCCAGCCCGCCTCGCCAGTGGGGAAGCGGAAGGTTTCCCAGCCGAGGAAATGCAGAATAGGAATAGGAATCCAGAGCACCAGGAGAGTGAAGCAGCCGATCATGCTGCCGAAGGTGTTGGCAAAGATGGTTCCCCGACCGGCGCTGGTGCCCTCTGGAGGACAGGCAAAGCGTTTATACAGCACCTCGTAGAGTCCGTAGAGGATGCTACCAACGCCGATGACAAGGTTGCCCAGGAGTCGGTTTTGCGCCTCTTGGTCATCTTTAGTTGTGCCTCCTTTGGAGACTTTCTTCTCTGGCCGATCACCGTATGCAACTACAAGCACGCCGATGATGGCTACCCCCACGGCAAAGACCTTGTCGAACCGGAGTTTCTCCTTGAGGAGAGGGATCGAGAAGGCATAGGCAAAGAACGCGGAGCAGTTGTAGATGGCCGTCAAGTCACTGGCTGTCGTCAAGCTGACGGCGACATACCATGAACCACCGGCGATTGTGAGGGCGGTGGTCACGAAGGCGGTAGTCTTCAGCATGTATGGAACCGGTGAACGGTGGTAGGAGCGAGAGGTGAGGTGAACATCCTGGGTCTCCACCATCTGGGCAGTGGTCTTGATAAGAAAGACGTGTCGTCGCCAGAAGGCTTCCCATGATAGCTTTCGTTTTTGGATTCGAAGGATGAGAAGCTGGACCGGCCAGAGCAACGCCCACGAGCCATGAGTGACATAGCTGCATGCGGGTCAAAAGTTGATTAGCTTTGCTTGTTCGGGGGTAACGGGGTATTTTCCATCCAGTCCCATCCAAGCCACGTGCAAACTTACAGCATGCAATACGGTTTGTCCCAATGAAGCTCATGCTGGATATATACAGCAGTCTCTGTTTGGACAACGAAGCTTGCCAGACTCAGCAGAAGGAAACCCGCAGCGATCATGTACTTCTTTCGAGTTGCTTGGGCAGCATCGTGTTCAGGGCTTCTACTCTGGATGGTAGGCCGGCGGGTATGGTGCAACATGGGTCGGGCCTCTGCATCCCCATTTCCCAAGCTAGAGGGCGAGAGACGACCATGGCGGTCGTCTCTGAGTAACGGTTGCTGCGATCGGCCATCCGTGGGACGGTGCATTGGGGGGCGGCTAACAACCATGTCGTCGTCTGAATCCTGGGAGTAGCGACCCGGCTCCGGGGTTGAAGATACCCGCGGTTCCCCAAGTTCAACGTTATCCGCCACAATGTCGTTCCTTCTTCTGTGGTGCAAAGTCACCGTAGATTTCAATACACGTGTCTGGTGCGCTAACAGAGGTTATTGTCTACCCCCAAATAGTCCTTGCAGCGCCAGATAACAGAGATAAGGACTAGGTCCCACTCATCCAGAACCGATAGCTAGACTTGAACTGATTTCACGAGAGTATATGCAATTTCCAAGGCGCCACTTTTCTATCCAGTACATCGGTCATAGATAGCGGATTCGTATGCGGCCAACGGTTCGGAGTAGGTGAGATTCCGGCCACGTAGAGGGAAGGGGACAGGGTGCAGGGGTCGTGGCAACAATGATGGGCGATGTAACCGAATCCTCTGAGCGAGGTTAGGGTGAGACAAATCTAACAACACACAACACACGGCAAAGAGCAAATCGGGAATTGATTGGTGGTGAACCCGGGGAAGCACACGATGTCCTAGGAATGGATGCCTTCGTCATCACAACTCTGTTCCGCTTCGGGGATGATGGTGTCACGTGATATACACTGAGCACAAGCCTAGTCCTATTTAAGATTAGCGCAAACTTAGTCAATCAAGCAGGTGACCAGGAGTCTCGAATGACCTTGTTCGGTTGTCCATGGCAAGCATGCTTAGACTGCCAGCTGACCTCACAACTAGATCTCTACATATCACATTGCTTGGAACAATATGAAGAATAGAGCATGCATTCTAGAAAGGTTCCGGTCAACAGAGTGTCCAGTGATATTCAATCAATTATCTGCTATTTCTATGCACCACATGTAAATAAAATCGCCTCCTAAATCGTCCTCTAGTGGCGCTGTTCCTTTCAAGCCTTCAACCGGGGCTTGAATAAGGCCTCCTGGGTGTCATAGGTGTACTTCAGGTCAAGGTGCCAGTAGTTCGGAGAAGTAGGCTTCGTAATCAACCACGCCTTATCAAGAATCTGCACCACCTCCTCTGGGAGTGGTCCCTTCTGCAGGTCCTGCAGGTTAGTCTCAAGCTGGCCAAAGCTGCTAACTCCGATCAAGATACCATCCCGGCCACCGTTGTCTATGTTGAGAGCAGAGTGGTAGCGCACCCAGCGCAACGCAGTCTCCACTAGAGTCAGACCGTGCTTTTCCACGACCGGCTCAATAATCTTGAGAGCATCAAAGTTCGCATCCTTGAAGTAGCGCTTGCGATAGAGGGCACCCGCGACGGTGGTGTCACTGTATCGTCCTTCAGCAGGCACATCGTGGGACTTGTATTTGCCAGAGAAAAGACCGCCAGCAATCGGGTTGTAAATGACAATATCGAGACCGTAGCGTCGGCAGGCAGGGATCAGTTCAGTCTCAATGTTGCGAGCTATTTATTCAAAATCAGTTATTAGCGAAGAGTTGTCAAAGTGGTAGGAGGTGGAGAGTTCACATACTGATAGCATTGTACATGCCCTGGTAGATAGTAGGGCGCACCCAGCCTCGCTCAGCACAGAGAGTGACTATCTCCGCGACCTCAAAGGCCGTAAAGTTACTCAGTCCCAGTTGGACAAACTTGCCCTCCTTGTGAAGTTCATTGACAGCCTCGAGAGTCTCGGCAAAGGGAACCGAGCGGTCCGCAGCATGGAGATAGAAGATGTCAACCTGGTTGGTGTTCAACTCCTTGAGTGACAGCTCCAGGTTCTCGCGCAGAACGGCAGGCTTGTGCGCGCCGGGCTCGTGGGGATACCATTTGGTCGCAATGGTCAGACCTCGTTCCTTCCAGTTTGCCTTGGCAGTGAAGGCTTCCTGTTCTCCACCCACGTAGATGCGTGCGGTATCAACTTCGTTGAAACCTTGCTGCTGGAAATGGTCGAGGCAGCGGTTATATTCATCAAGCGAGGTGATGCGAGCACCTTTATCCACACTGGGCCCAAACGTCATCAAACCCAGGATCACCCGGGGCTGCAGATTTTGAGTAACGAGAGGCATGGTGACTGGGTTGAAGAGTGAAAGTAGGTTGAAGAGTGAATCTGGGTTGAAGAGTTGAGCAGATGAAAGGTGGGGGAGCTGCGGAGTAACCCGACTCGATAACAGACCAGAGCTTGCTGTGGACCCACGTCCAGCATTTCATATATGCTGGCCATCTCTGTTCCTTGAACACATCCCACTCTCCACACTATGGCTGCATCGGATAATGGCCCAGTCCGCATATTGGTGATCAATCCCAACGCCTCCACGCATATGACAGAAGCATTGAAGCCTATCCTGGAGCGACTCAACTACGGCGACGTCCAATTCAAATATTTCACAGCGCCCAATGAAACCCTCATAATTAATGGACGTACCTGCGAGCCAATTGCAAGCATCAATTCCGGCGAAGAATCTGCCAAATCGGCACTAAACTGCACTTCGGTTCTCGAACTTGTCCCTCAATACGATGCTTTCTTGGTCGCATGCTACTCTTGCCATCCTCTGGTAGGAATGTTGCGACAGCAAATCAGAAGTACCGAGCAGGCCAATTCATCACGGAAAAAGTATGTGACGGGCATTTTCGAAGCTAGCGTTATCGCTTCTCTGTCCCTGATCAGCGCGTTTGATTTCGTGAGCCCTGGAGCTCTGAAGAAGAAACAGGTGGAAGAAACATTCGGCATCATTACCACCGGCAGCGCATGGAAAGATGAGCTCATCCAGGCTGTGACAGAAATGTTAGTGGGCCAGGGCTCATGTTCGCGCTTTGCTGGTGTTGAAACAACCGGCCTCACAGCAGTTGAATTGCATACAACTGCACGGGAGGAAGTGAAGCGAAGGCTTATCGAAGCTACTCAGAGGTTACTTCGGGATGCACCTAGCCCTGTCGGTGCAATTTGCTTGGGCTGTGCGGGCATGGCAGGTATGGAGGAAGCAATCCGGGAAGGTTGTATCCAGGCTTATGGAGAGGAAGGCCGTCGAGTGAGGATCGTTGACGGCGTCGTTGCAGGAGCTGGAAATCTAGTGACAGCCTGCAAAGCAGGATTCTAATCCTTTATTGAAACGACTTCTGAAGACTTCTCATCAGAATGATATCCTAAGGAAACTGTCACTAAGAAATCACCTGGATTCTGCCATTTGACTCAAAAGGTGCACACCTTACTTAGTAAGGCATTTTAGTGTAGTTCTCTAGTTCCGACAGGATCAAAGGACATGTTCAATCGAATAAATAGTTATGTCGCATAGAACACTCCTTCTACTGCCTTTGATGGCAACTGAGATCGGTATCAATGCCTATTTAAATCTGAAAAATAACACAGATGCCCGGTGTTGATGTGTTGATGTCAAACCACATTGGTGCCTGAGGATTTCAACTGCCAAAAGTTCCCCGCGCCCAACGCGGTACGCGTGAAACCAAACCCTCTCGACAGCACCTGTCGACCACGATGCCTAGGTAAGTGCCTCAGGACCCATGCAACCTGACCAAGGTCTCATAGAAGCCATCTTACTGAAGCTTATGCGATCATTAGGGAAATCATCACGATCCAAGCCGGCCAGTGCGGCAACAATGGTATGTGGTCTCCACAATCCTCAACCGATCCCTCCAGCTTCACGGATGCCCTATATCCCGGTTTCAACATTGGCAACCCAATATGTGTGATTCTAACATTGATCCTCTGCAGTCGGTAGCCAGTTCTGGCAGCAGCTGTGCCAGGAGCACGGAATCAGCCAAGATGGAAACCTAGAGGAGTTTGCGACCGAGGGTGGAGATCGCAAGGATGTCTTCTTCTACCAGGTGAGATTTTGGAAACTGCAGCAGGCTATTTGGTCAATTGCTCGACCTTGTATGGTTGCCCCAAGCTAACGGACCCTCCGACAGAGTGACGACACCCGATACATTCCCCGAGCGATCCTTCTCGACTTGGAACCCAGGGTATGGATTACTATCTCAGAAATAAGTACAATCCAGTCAGATAACTGAGAGTTCGATAGGTTCTCAATAACATCCAATCTGGCCCTTACCGCAACATCTACAACCCTGAGAACTTCTTCGTGGGACAGCAAGGCATTGGTGCTGGTAACAATTGGGGTGCTGGATATGCAGCGGGAGAAGGTGTACAGGAGGAGATTTTCGATATGATAGATCGAGAAGCAGACGGAAGTGATTCACTCGAGGTACGGCCTTCCCCTCGCAGATGTCCAAGTTTGTGGCTCATGTCCCGATGCAATAGGGCTTTATGTTGTTACACTCAATTGCAGGAGGCACAGGCTCGGGTTTGGGCAGTTTCATTCTGGAGCGGATGAACGACCGCTTTCCCAAGAAACTCATTCAGACATACTCCGTCTTCCCGGACACACAATCAGTCGATGTGGTTGTCAACCCTTACAACAGTCTGCTCGCCATGCGGCGATTGACACAAGATGCTGACTCTGTGGTATGGATCCTTTCTGGAATACTCTGATTGAACAAAAGCTAAAGAATTGGCAGGTTGTCTTGGACAATGGCGCTCTGTCGAGAATCGTGGCTGATCGACTGCATGTGCAAGAGCCTTCTTTCCACCAAACTAATCAACTCGTAAGTACTGTTCTAGCCGTGTGCCATATACGAGGCCCGGAGCTGACTCTCATAGGTTTCAACGGTCATGTCAGCCTCCACAACTACTCTTCGATACCCTGGCTACATGCACAATGACTTGGCAGGAATCATTGCTTCGCTGATTCCCACCCCACGCAGCCACTTCCTGCTCACCTCTTACACACCATTCACGGGTGACAACATCGAGCAGGCCAAGACAGTGCGCAAGACAACCGTCTTGGATGTGATGCGGCGCCTTCTGCAGCCAAAGAACCGCATGGTTTCTATCAATCCGAGCAAAGCCAGCTGCTATATCAGCATCCTCAACATCATCCAGGGTGAAGCCGACCCGACCGATGTGCACAAGTCTCTACTGCGCATCCGCGAGCGTCGCCTTGCTTCATTCATCCCCTGGGGCCCTGCCAGTATCCAGGTGGCGCTTACCAAAAAATCACCGTACCTGCAGCACACTCACCGAGTAAGCGGTCTTATGCTGGCAAACCACACCTCTGTTGCAACCCTTTTCAAGCGAATTCTGCAACAGTACGACCGTCTACGCAAGCGCAATGCATTCTTAGAGCAGTACAAGAAGGAAGCGCCCTTCTCCGACGGCCTAGGTGAATTCGACGAAGCGCGAGCCGTGGTGATGGACCTCATAGGTGAGTATGAAGCTGCTGAGCGTGCCGACTATCTGGACCCTGGGGCTGGGGAAGGGCAGGAGATAGGGGCGTGATATGATAGGAGGAGCGCATAGGACTATTTTTGCTTTTTCTTGTTGGCTTCGTATTTGCTTTGGCAGGGCAAGGGGTTCAGGCGCATAAACGGGTGCATGCGCAGGGCCGGTGTTCATCTTTGTCTTAGTCCAACCAAGGTCCATCGCATTCTCTTTGATGCGTCTCATGTGCCAGCACATTTTGGCCTAGAACACGTAGCTAGGGATTCCGGGTGATCCGCAAGTACAATGGGCTGCTTCTGCAGTAGGGTAGGTAAGATGTATGTAGGCCAATCTTCAGAAGAAAAAAATGAAAATAAAGAAAGTACATGTACAGAGGAACACTGGGAACCTCTTCCTGTGCTGCTGCAGATAGTGTGGGAGCTCACTACGTGGCCCAGGATGAACAATGGCTGCTCGCAGATCATTTGTGCTTTGTTAGGGCGGATTGGCTAAGAGACTCGTATATTTCTGCAGTGTACAAGTGTCGTGGGCCATAGCTCTGTCGCCTTATGATTTTGGGTATGTTAGGTACCTAAAGGTGGTCCCCTAGGGTCTTATCTGTATTACAGTGGCCATACTCGAGGAATATCTCCGAACGAACACCCAATTCCCTCTTGCCACACATGGTGGAGCTCGTGAACTGAAATCCAAATCGGTCTATCGATTACTAAGGTCATTCCTAGTATTCACGTGATAACAGGCCGAAGTCAAGTGAGCCAATCTGCTGCCCTAGATATACAGTAGTTAGCGGTAGTAGTACATAATCTCTTAAATAAGGGCACAGACGTGGCTGCATTCCGATCCTTGGCCTCCCCGATGGGTCGCGTGTGCCCACTGTCCGCAGATGCAGATGGCGCAAAAAGGGGCTAAACTCCATACATTCTATCACGATACGGATATGGTAGGCAGAGAGTACGTGGTAAAACGCGCCACTCCGAAGTTCGGGGTACACGTTACTGTAGGACCGGCAAAAGGGGGGGCGAGAGCAAAGGACAATAATTAAGTGGCCCGAATGGAGCCTATCGAACCTTCCCGGACCCGCTCGCCTCCACGCCGAGCGATGGCTGATTCCGTCACTCATGGACTTCTATGGAACTGACTCAGCCATTAGACTCAGCCGACCATTTAATCTCCTCCTGGATCCGGATCGTTCGTCTTTTGACTTTTCTTTTTGCCTCCCTGTGTTTTCCACCCTCCCTTATATAGAGGCATAGCCCCGTGAGTCTCCTTTACATCATCTCCCTTATCCCCAGCATCCCGAGGGTAGTACTCCGTCTACTACGCCATCCCTACCTGTTCAAATCACAAACTTACCATCTTCTCTAGCTCTGCTCCTTTTCTCTCTCTCTCCCCCCTATCTTGAGGACCTCTTCTATCTCGCCACTATCTCAACTCCCGTCCTCGGCGCTTATCTCAACCCGGCTTATCCACTGCAACGGTCACACCAGTGAATCCAGCACCCGACACCGCCGATTCCCTTCCATTTGGCATCTTTTAGCCCCTAAACCACATTCTATACACTATGGCACCTCGCAAGCCCCGGTGCAACTTCAAGGAGTGCAAGGAAGCCGCCCAGCGGATCGTCGGTGACTGCAGCTTCTGCCATGGCCATTTCTGCTCCAAGCACCGCATGCTGGAAGCACACTCGTGCAGTGGACTGGAGGACTGCAAGAAGGAGTCACACGCCCGCAACGCCGACAAGCTGAATTCCGAGCGAACGGTGGTCGTCAAGGGGGTATGAGACGA
Source organism: Penicillium decumbens (assembly GCA_027569385.1). Classification (NCBI taxonomy): domain Eukaryota; kingdom Fungi; phylum Ascomycota; class Eurotiomycetes; order Eurotiales; family Aspergillaceae; genus Penicillium; species Penicillium decumbens. The sequence goes on from JAPDEZ010000007.1 coordinate 152,913, forward strand.
TATGTGATCGGAAATCGAAACCCTGGTGGTAGGCGCCACTCAGCTGGTTGAATTTAGCGCGGTGTTCCTGTTCCGTTCGTCTTGACCATTCTTCTGTGGGTTATTTAATTTTGCCATCTCTATTTCCGTTTCTTCCATGGGGCGGTTGTTCTTTCACCATCTACACGGCGTTTTCTCTCCTTTATTTCTTTCCCTCTATTTGGGGCTCTTGTTTTGCATTTGCCTGGCATCAGGCTTCGAATCAGCCTATCCGCTCTTCATCTTTGGACTTTCGGGAATGCTACATAGAGATCCTGCGGGACTCCCATGGGCATATTATCTGTTCTAGCCGGGTTTTGGAATTCATATGAATATACCACTTTATCTTGGGTCATATAATACGGCAAAGTAGATAATACGGCAAAGTAGAGACACTCCTTGACCATGTTAACCAGGTCCAATTTTAGGCCTGTCGTAGTGGTTAGCGTACTCTCGACGCAGAGGACAAAGACACAAAGGACAAAGACGTACATGTCATGATGCTCGCTCAATCGGCTGAGATACTTATTCAGCTCCTCAACACGCTCCTTGTGTGTCTTGATACCCTCCTTCTGAAGCCGCTCGTGCAACTACTCTCATTAGTTCCGTTCAACAGACCCAGCACATCAAGATACATACTCGTTTCCGTCTGATCTCTTCATACTTCCTCTCTGCCTCGGTCTTCGCAGCAGAGCCCTCCGGTGTGTCTCCCCGAGGAGATTTAGATTCGGTCTCCGCATCTGGCTCCTGGGGTGATTGATCCTGTTCGGCCTTCTCTTTCTTCTTCAGGCTTTTCTTCTTTTTCTTTTCCACGCGCCCGTCGCTCACTTTGCTGCCCTTGAGCTTGAGCTTACCGCCTCCGCCAGTGGAGTACTCATTTGCCGCCATGGGTGGGGGGTATGAAAGGAGATTCGCGTGCGGAGTAAGAGGGGGAGAAGAGCAGTTGCGGTTGGGGCGGGTCCTGATCCCCGTTTCCAGGAGCGGGTCTGATCACGCCAAACTTGGAAATGGTGGGAGGATTTAGGGAGATTTAGATTTGCGGAAAGAAGACGGTGAAGAACGTTGCGCAATTGCACTTGACGGAAAGGTGAAGTCGGGGACTCCGAGGCGGTGGCCAATCAGAGGCGGTGGCGGTCTATCTTGGATTTTGAATCTGAATTTTGGGCAAGTGAAGATACCAATCAAGTTCCATGGATTTAATATTCTGGTTCATTTGAGCGGCTTGTATTTTAATTCTATGTATCCCTAAATTCCTTCGGTGAGAGTGCCTATCGGGAAATGGGCATTTTATATACTTTGGGTGTCACCGCCCCAGCTGAGGGATTTATAGCTTACCAGGTGCACAGGCGAGGAGCTTTTCTTTTTCATATTCTCGTTAATTTCATGAATACTAGATGGAGTTAATCTAATCAAAAGGAATCGGGCGCAAACCCGATCCGCCCATCCGCTTGCGCATCTCCGCACCTGCAGCCACCGTACTAGGTACCTTGATGCCGCAGCAGTCTCCAAACCAGTCACTGTGCTGGTCGTGGGAGTGATCATGGATATGTTCATGACCCTCCGCGCCATCTTCTTCCGAGAGCTCGCCCATAGCATCCGCAGCGGGCAGGAGACTACCGAACAGGAAATGCTGCATGATGGGTAGTTTCCCCAAAACCTCCTTGACAAACATCTTCTTCATGCCGCTCTCAACCTTGAACCAGTTCTTTGCACCCGAGATATCATCCAGCATCGGGCTATGCCAGCGAAGACCTTTAACGGTCTTGACGCTGTCCACCCACCGCACCTGATCCAGGTAGAGATACTTGTCGCCCTCCTCGTCCAGCATGGCCGTATTATGAATGCCCAGCGGTGTCACGTACGGGTGATCAACCAGCTGGCTAGCACCAAACAGGAATGGGAGGAAGTGGTAGTCATCGAGGCCCCAGACACCATGAGATCCAGCGGGCTCCAGGTAGTAGATGGACTGGATATCGCGCATGAGATGCAGGTACTCAACGTAGACTTTGAACACCACAGCGGGGAAGTCCGCGGCCGGGAGAAGACCCAACTGGTAGAGAGAAAGCAGCCACATCATAAAATTCAGCTCGTGACCCGAGCCATAGTCCAGCCGATCTCGCGAGCCCAGCGAGTGGAGCAGGTATGTCGACACCTCGTCGATTGCTGCAGCATCCTTCAGCCCCAGGATATCACTGTGCCATGACGGGCTCTGATTGGATATATCATCGAACAGGCTACGGAATGCAGGGTTGCCGAATCGCGACCCACCCTGGTCAAGTGCCGGGTGCTTGTCGATTAGGGACCGAATTTGTCCCACGACGGAGGAGATCTTGGAAATGGCATCGGACCCGAGTTTCTTTTCATCGGTAATGGCTTGACCGCGCACGGAGTCGGAGAGACCGAAGATAAATGCAAGCACTAGGTTGTATGTAGGGGAGGAAGTGAATATTTTGTGGTCTTCTTGGGATAGAATGCGTCGAACGGGGCGAGAGTACTGGTGAGCGGAAAGGTCTGGCGGCGAAGGCAAAGGAGGCGTCTTTGGGGTTGCGTCTCGTCCAGCAGTCTGTGATCGGCGGTTGCTTGACCGCAAATCTGACAGCTTCTTGGATAGGTCCACCTTGCCTACTTGGGGCGGTAATGAAGTCGGAGCCATTTTGAGGAGGGATGGAATATCAACACTGACGATTAAACGACGGATGATCTCCAGAAGGGCAGAAAGGACCCTAGTAATCAGTCACCGCCTGCCGCAAGCAGATGAAAATGACGAAAATGGCCAAAAGCAGACTAGCGCAGTGGGACCCGTGATAATGAACATGTGATCTTCCCCGGAAAATAACGATCATATCTCCCTTCGCTACTCACTAAGTCACGCCGGGCAGACCCATGATGACTCGAGAGTGAAATAACCGCGACAAACCGAGGAAGACATAATATGTCATCATTCTCATCAAGACCAACCTCAACAGTCTCGCCTTAGAGCTTTCGACATATATCCGGTCTCTTCTCTGAGTTGGTTACCGGCGTTCCTGTGCTGTATAAGCCCTGCTTCGTGAGACTGTCTATTGGACGATACTCGCAAGTGGCTGAACAGGGGATGAGCACGCCATAATGAATACTTTCGACTCATCGGCAACGTCTCCGACAGGCCCTAACAATGGCGGGCAAGCCAAAGAAAACGGCTCTTCATTGTCACGCTCGCCAACCCATGCAAATTCGGCCATGTCGTCCTCTGCCGGCAGCAGTCGGTCCCGTTCGAGCCGAAAGTATAGCAGGAGCCCGCAGACTCAGCAACAGCCCTCCAATGAATCCACTACCCTTTTCGATGCGGCTGACTCCTCGACGCGCAACTATCAAGCCACCGAGGCGTCAGCTCCTTCATATGGGCAGTCTGACCAGGCCAAAAATAGACCGACGGACCCTTCAGCACCAAGCAACGGTTCAAGCCACGTTAATGGCAACACCGACACCCAAAACCGACCGCCTCAGTCGCCAGAAGAGCCGAAGCAGTCGTGGAAAAGCCGGTTCGTAGATAGATACGGTTCCCTGGAGCTGGAAAACAAGGGCAGTGTGGCACGTGATCACTTAGCCTTAGGTATGCTTATCCTTCAGCCTCAATTTGCAATTTGATAAGCTCAACAAAGTATACATCATACTAACAAAGCCCAAAGAGCGGACCTTCCTAGCCTGGATGCGCACATCTCTCGCCTTCGCCTCGATAGGCATAGCCGTCACTCAACTCTTCCGTCTCAACAATGCAGGTGCATCAACACACACAAATACCATCCACTCCCTCAACACCCCGCCATCTATACACCCACACTACTCTTATGCCTCGACTTCATCATCCCAAGACACCTCTCGTCTCCGCAGCATGGGAAAACCACTCGGCTCGACCTTTATCGGTGTCGCCATCCTAATTCTGATCGTGGGTTTCCACCGCTACTTCGAAAGCCAGTACTGGATCGTCCGTGGTAAGTTCCCTGCGAGTCGGGGCAGTGTTGCTCTGACGGCATTTGTGGCGGCCGCGCTGATTGTTGCCACGTTTGCGGTCATATTGGCTGTTTCGCCCGGTGCTATTGAGCGGTAGATATGTAATTATGTTTCTTATGTCTTTGCCTATTCTCGGGTGCATTGCTTTGCGTGGTTTTGCGTTGAGCTTTCTATTCTTCTTACATACTACGGAATACGTGGGAGGTTTTCTAAGGTTAGCAGCTATAATGCATGTATGGGGACTGGTTTTCCGTCTTCATCTTAGATATCCGTGCATGCGGCTCCAAGTTGATGTATGACAGCTTTGGTACCTTGAAAGGTGACCTAGCACCGAAAAATATCCCAGCTCTTGACCACACATGCACAACTACATACTATAAAGACCAACAGAGTCGATAGAAATGTTTCTTTCTTTTATGTCAAACAGGCCCAAATCCACCCGCACCAGACCAGTCTAGGCACAATATAGAGGAGACAGGGAGACACTGCAACAACGGGATGGGAAGGATATCGACAAGGTGGGTAAGTGGAAAAGACACAGAAGAAACGGGGCGAACAAGGCTTGCGGAGAATGCGGAAGTAGCGCAAGGCTAACGCAAAATGAGAAACGAACATCCAGCTAGGTACAATCGCTTATCGCGGGCCGAGCTTGGCCAGCGCGCGGGCGCCCTGTTCCTGCCACTCCTGTTTGGATACCCACATGTCGTCCTTGTCGGCGATCTAAAGACCTTGATTAGTATCCCGGAATTAGGGTGGTATGTAGTCAAGGAACTTACAAGGTTGGCAAGTACGGCACCGCCCAGGAAGACCATGTGTCTCCGTCGCGGGGGGTCTTCGATGCGGACCTTGAATTTCTGTGCTGTTGTTAGCTGTGTGTCCTTGTAAAGCCGGGCTTATAAACGTACGTTCAATCGCTCGGGGTCACCCTTCAAAACCTGGGTGAGCCAGAGTTGCTTCAGCTCTTTCTCCAGCCGAGAAGGCAGACCGGGATACATGCTGCTACCACCACTGAGCACGACGGCCTTGTATAGACTGGACCGAATGTCGACGTCAGTGCCTTGGATTGTGTTGAAGAGCAATTCTGCCATTCCAGGTTGGTCAACATCCACCAGGTGAGGCTGGAAGAGACACTCGGCAGCCTCGAAGCGCTCGCTGCCGACGCGAATGACGCGGCCATCGGGGAGAGTATAAGACTCGACCAAAACGGTGGTATCCTCGGACAGCTTCTTGTCCAACTCGAGGTCATACGAGACGTAGCAAAGCTTCTCCTTGATCTGACGGACGGTCTCGAAATCGGCGGTTCGGTTGAGCGCATAGCCACGGCGCAGGAGGAGGGCAATTAGGTTGCGGGTGACATCGCGACCGGCAACGTCCAGTCGGCGGATGTGGTGGTTTAGTACGGTCGACTCGTACACGGGAATAATGTGTGTCACACCATCACCGGAGTCAACGACCACACCACTGCTCAGACCTAAAATCACACCATCAGCATTTCGTCTGAATTGTTTACACCTATCGTCCGGACAGGAGGTTCGTTCATACCCTGGGCATACAGTGCCAGCACCGCCTGGATCGCCACATAGACGCCTCCGAAATTGTATCCCTCCAGCATGACCTCGGCCATCTGTTCACGGTTCTTAAGCGGGTTCATCGGGGGCTCTGTAAGGAGGATCTTGCGGCCCGTGGGGTCGATCTTCATCTTGTCGTAAAAGGTGTAGTTCCACAGATGTTGCATATCATCCCACTTCTTGACGATACCATTCTCCATCTAAAACCGCCCGCCAGGAGCTGCAATTAATGTTTCTGCCTTTCTGCGGAGAGGGCGAGGTAGGGAACGGTGAGGGACGCCTCGTCCGGAACAGACGTACCGGGTAGCTGATCTGGAGCATTGATCGGGCAGCGGCGGCTTCATCTCCGCACATGATATCCTTCACCACGATATCGCCGGCCTGCTCCTCCGTTCGCAAGATGGGCCGCCCCACTATCGAGGGGAACTGGTGCTCTGGGAAGTTCTAGGGGCGCAGGTCGAATTAGAAGGGATTCAATCGGAATGGCCGTGTGCGACATACCTGGGCGGCATAGCCGACCTTGAGGAAACCGGTTCCTCCATCGAGCACTGCGGGCTGTTAGCTTAGGAGCTGAGGGGGGCTTGACACGCGGCCGTCTGGGGTTGGAAGCAAGTACCAATGGGCATGTCCGCCATGGTGGAGGAATGGAAAGGAAACTGCTATCAGAAGGAATTCTGTGCAGGCCGATCGGAAGGAATGGAATTGGAGGTGGGGTGGAGGACGCGGGGAGAGTTGATGTCGGTAAGTGAGGTCTGTCGCCTGGCCATCATCATCGTTACTTACGTGACCGTACCGTACCTTCCATCCTCCCCGCAGATGGGAGAGCGAGCCGCATCTTTACATGACGTGACTGCATCAACAATGGCCATCATTCTTGAGCTGTCGAGATCATTATATATTGAAAAAAGTAAGTCCTCTGTATTTTACTGTCAACCAGGTATTGATCTGTACCTAGGTAGGGTTTGCAGTGCCGTAAGACTAGAATTCCATGACTATATGTATCAGGAGCTTAAGGAGACCCGACGAATAAGCCATGAACTATTCCAAAGCAAAACCGACGCGCGAATGCATTTATAATCTCAGCCATGCATAATCTCATTGAAAAGCTTCAATCGGTCCAATAGCAGCTAGAAGCAGCTATCTAGCCTTGGTAGAAGACAATCTGCTGCTTTATCGGCCGACTCCGAGTCCCTCCGAAAACGTCACGGGCTCCACCAGACTCCTTCACCTCTTTATAGAGCCAAGAGCAGGAACCTGAACGTACCACTTTAAAACAGCCCTTCATCGATATCAGTCGTGTCGAGTGACGGCAGCTTCAGCTTCTAGCTCCCCGAAACCTGTGCCTCGGTTGTTATCAGCAGAACATCTCACCCTTCCTACGGGCCACAACTTCAGACACTATGACGCAAATCGGCTGGGTATGCTATGCATCAAGTTGAGTATGAAGGCTTGATAGATCCATATCTAACATGTTCCTAGTATGGCCTCGGTTCCATGGGCCTCGCCATGGCCAACAACCTGCAGCGACACCTCGCCGCAAAGAAAGCCCCGAGCCTTCTGTACACCAACCGTACAATGTCGCGCGGTGAACCACTGAAAGCACTCGGTGGTATCCCCGAGCCAAGCTTCGAGCAGCTGGTCTCTCGCAGCAGCATCATTTTCACCATGGTAAGAACCCAAGGAATTGGTATCACCCGCATAAAGCTGAAACCTCTCACTAGGTTGCCAATGACGCTGTGCTGCAAAGCCTGCTTTCCTCGGCTATTGGCTCGGGCACGTCTTTGAAAGACAAGATCTTCGTGGACTGCTCGACCGTCCACCCGCAGATGGTTAAATCTGCAGTGGACCAGCTGAAAGAACAGCAGGCTTCGTTTGTGGCGGCGCCTGTCTTTGGTGGGAATCCCATTGCTGTGGATGGAAAGCTGGTTTTTGCTATCGGAGGCCCGAAGAGCGCTACCGAGATCGTCAAGCCACTTATTCAGGATGTTATGGGTCGTCGCGTTATTGACTGCGGGGAGGATGCAACCAAATCCTCTTTGTTGAAGATTGCTGGGTAAGTGCTCGGATGTATTGAAGTCTTGATTGGAGAAGTGTGGTGTCTAACTCGTAATTCAGAAATATCGTCACTGTGAACATGATGGAAGCCGTTGGTGAAGCTCAGGTCTTTGCTGAAAAGACTGGACTTGGAACTGGTCCCATGGAGGAGTTGATTGGTGAGGCATTTGGTCCCGTGGCTGGTGGATACTCGAAGAGGTATGTCTTTTGAACCGATGGGAGGCACGCAAATTCTTACACTTGTATAGATTGACTACTGGTGCCTATGCGCCACCTCTAGACTCGCGTCCCGGATTTGGCGTGTCGCTGGCTATCAAGGACGCCAGATACGCCCTATCGATGGCTGAAGAAAAGGGTGTGCAGCTCCCTGGCCTCGAGATTGCTCGTAAGAACATGGAAGATGCCCGTGACTATGCGGGTGAATGTCTTGACAGCAGCTCTATGTACGGGACGTTGCGGCAGCAGGCTGCTCTCGAGTTCTGGAACGAGAAGAGCCGGAAGCCTTAGGTTGTGATCATTGACAATTGTCCTTAGATTAGTTAAGTAATCTTAGATTCGTTTCAGATTCTTTTGGCTTTTATAGCATGCATTTCTAACGTAACAACCCAATGTTGAATCGGTGCGTCCATCCCCGATTGACCAAGTCTGCGAACTAGAATTGTATTTACAAATGTCTTGGAAGAAGGGCGTCAAAGAGCCTAGAAAAGACGAGCTTGGTCCAATGACAACGGAGATAATGGCTGCGAAACCAACCACGCCAGATGCGTTCATTGTGTTGGATAGCAGCTTGTAGATCGATCACCGAGTCGACCGGTGAGGGGGCCGCATAATCGGACGAGTCGAGCGCAGCATTGGCCATGGCCCTCATGCACACGCTAGCCAATAATGGAAGCCATAAAGATGAATGAGAAGGACAAATGACTCAGCGCCTGGGCATGCCAGGCAAGTGAACTATCGGCATTTGGCGTTGAGGTGGGTCGAGGTCAAAGTCATCGGGGACGCGGACGGGGGCGGGGAGTAGAGTTTCCTGTGCGGACCTCCTGGCATTCTCGAACCACTTTAGGAAGAGATTCTTATTCGGCTACGACACTTCCCAATTCATCCATACTTCGATTCTATCAATGCGATCCTCATATGGAGTCATGGCATCGTGATCTACAACGCTTAGACTCGCAAGCTCCACTCCCAAAAACGGTATCACAACTCCATTTGTTCCAGATGTGTAGACTGTACTGTATGTATCAGATGTAGCAAATGTGCAGACAGATTTATGACGCAAAACGAAGAACCATGCATCATCACACAGGGGAAGCGATCATGTATAGGTCAATATCAAGAATATGTAAGGAAAAGAATGGTCATGTCGATCGTACAAGGTATGGACAGGCCACAGACTCCAGAAAGATGAAAAGAAAGATAAAGAAACACAAGGTAGCAGGAGCGGTAAATAATGTTATTGAATCATATGGCCCATTTTCGAGATCTGTCAAAGCGACATTGTTAGTACTATCCCTCGAACCGCACGGTTTGTAAAACCAACCTTTGTCTGTAAATAGCCCTCAATCTCGGAGCTCTTAATACCCCGTTCACCGCCAGTCCGCCAGGCCAGAGGAATCATGGGCACTCTCTCCTTCACTCGTACTTCTCGGTTTGGCCCTTCAATTGCCCGCACCTTATCGGGGTTATTTGTGAGCAGGCGAATGCCTTCCGGGTTACTATCCACTCCACAATCAAGATCCACCAACATGGCCGTGGCCAGACCATAGCTTCGGGCATCTGCCGGATGTCGCAGCAAGAGATTGGCCTCAACGGTATCAGAACCAAGATCTTGCAAATTATATGCCTTCAGCTTCTCTCCAAGGCCAATTCCTCGACCCTCTTGTCGTAGATATATAATAACACCCCCCGCAGAGTTTGACCGGAGAGACTGTAGCTCCGGTGGGGCTGCAGATGATAGATCCTCAACGGGGAAGGACATCAACCGCGCCGCTTCATCTAGCTGCTCGCCACAGTCGCACCGGGCCGACCACACCGTCTCCCCTGTATAACACTCGGAGTGGATGCGCACTAGTGGCGGCTCAAGATGCCGACTCCCCGATAAATTTGACCCGGCCTTCTCGTCATCAACCCAGCTGCTAACCCGGCCCGGGTGCAACTTCCCCACATACGCACCTCGGATCATACGGTCCATCTCGGTCTCTCCCGGTTGAATGCGGTCGAGACTGCGACTGCGAATGTTGTTTCCAAATACAATGGCCAGGTGCTCTTTATTATCCAAGTCATTGTGGTAGAGGTGCAGGAACATCTCGGCGCCGTTGGAGGTCGGAATTCGTGCTCGTACAATACATTCCACCCGTGGCAGTTCCTCCAGCAGTTTCGGCGCTTTTGTGTTTTCTCCCTGGTGCTGGATGGCGGCGGATTGACTCTTATGAAGAGCTTCCGTCGGGTTGGTGGCCAGGTCCAATGAGCCGCCGGGCGTTACGGGTGGAGTAAACGCAGGCGACAAAAATGAATCGGGCAGCACGGGAGTCTGTTCACCCGTTACAATACCGCTTTTCTGGCTCGCATTGTCTGATACAGGCTCGGTTTGACTGGGATGGGGGGAGTGCGGGGCGAGTTTCGGGGAGGCGTGCGCGGGAAGGTTCGCCATTGCGACGGTTAGAAACGCAGGGCGTTGGTGAGAGAAGACTTCGTCGTATCTACTTCAGGGCAGCGTATCAAGGATCTTGAGAACAAAAGGGCATCGGTGACAATTCGAGAAAGATCACGGACGAGAAAGCCATGGCGTCAATCCACCTTCTTCGGCCCGCGAGTAGGCTGAGTCATCACGCTGTCAGTGCTTACTCTAGCAGCTTCCATCGCTTATTCGAATCCCGATAAGCGCCGATATTACAACTCACGAATGTGAAGTTGTGCGGATGTAAACGAAGAAAAACCGAAACCCAGTTTTTATTGCCTATCTGCAAGAAGGGATGGCCAGGACAAGCGCCTGTCCTGTAGCCATGGGCCCTCAAACTCCAAGTAGCGCCTCGCTAAGGGTATATCAATCATATCAGATCATGGGAACGTCGCCGTACGGTCCGATCTACTTATTTGGAATGTCCAAGACGTAGCGGCGGTCAACTTCCATCTCCTTGTCATCTTCCTCGCCCTCAAACTTGAGACGGTAGGCTTCTTTCTTCACTCCCATCACTTCCGCGCGGTAGAAGGTAGTGGTATCCGGGTACCTAGCAAGGACTTGTTTCCCGACTGTAAACGGAGACATTGAGGAACCCATCTGCGGGATAGGAATGAGAGACGCAGCGGTGGTCTTGTAGACGGCGCCCTGCTCGCCATTTTCATTCGGCTCGGGGTCTTGGACCTCGTACCACCTGTGGCGCTGCTGTCAGTTCCAGGAACCCATTCAAAGCTGTATGATACCGTACCGTTTCTTGTGTCCATCGCCAGAGATGTTCTTAATGATACATTGGATCCCCTCGCCTTCCACGCCCTGCTTGTTTTTGTTGTGTTTGAAAACAACCTGTGCCCCGAGCTGGAGAATCCCACTGCGCTCAGCCATCGTCCCCTTAGTGCCTTCGCTTCCTTCTTCAATCTTGACGGCTACGCCGTCTCCACGGCTCTCGCGTGCCTGAGTGCTTGACACGCTCGCGCTGCGCGGAACGCCGCCCTTGGAACGACTGGACTTGTCGGCGCCAGAGGCACTTGGGGAATCGGCGGCGGAGCTATCCATGTCGGACCTCTTCTTGCGAGATTTGGAGAGAACATTCGCGCGACCGCCGGGGGCCTCAGCTTCGGATGCTTTGCGGAGCGCGGTGAGGAGTTCCAAGTTCTTGATGACGTCGCAAGGCTCGTCCTGCATGATTGACCGCTCCTCTTCACTGAGCTTTTGGCTTTGGCGCAGCCATGTATCGAGTTGATCATGGTCGGCCATGGTAGGTTCTTTTTAGTATCCAGGTTTAGCTACTTTGGACAGGAGGCTCTCGAGTAATACAGTGCCGGGGAGGTAATTGACGGATGGATCGAGCTGGTGCATTAACTGGAAGGGAGAACTTACTTCCATCGCGGGTGATCCTATCTACCAGAGCTTTAATTTGCACAGATAGGGATGCCTGTTGGTCAAACTTCTCTTTAGACTTGCGGATGTCCTGGCATATGCGAGTCCACAGCTCCATCTCCTCATTGTTCCCGAGCCCGTTATCGCGGGGCCGAGGGCGATTGCGAGACATGCTGTTTGACCTAACGGGACAGGAAGGTATGAAAAGTACGGGATGCAAATTGCCGATGATTGGCAACGCGGGGAATTGCGCGACCGTGGATGTGAAGCCGGGGGTGTCGAGACTCGGAATCCCGTCACTTAGTCTCGGGGATAAGTTAAGGCGGTCGGGTTAAACGCGCGCCTAATTCTTGCCGAAAGGAGTCCCTTGTTTCTACAGTGCGCTTCGTAGTGTTTGGAAGTATACAATTATGTTATGATGCTCGACAAACATTGTCATACATTTTCATGGTATTTACATAGATTCTGGAGGCAATTGTTCCCAGTGCGGGCTGCGCATGTTGCGAATACATCGCAGTTTACGGCTGCTTCCGGTAGTATTTCCGCCTTTGGCACAGCATAATCGGGGTTTCTAAATAGCAGACTTGTCATAAAAAGGGAAGAACAAAAACCTAGTCGGACCGACTGATAGTAGTTACAGTACCCTGTTTAGTTAATCTGATTCCGGACACTTTCATTCGCCTTCACCGAGAGTCTTGGCGCGGGGATTTGCATACATAATAGAGAATAACTGAGGTGCCCCTCACTTTCCCCAGACACAATCCTTTCAATATGCAGATTCCATTGCTTCGTCTGCAATGCGGTAAGTCGACTTGACTTGTGTACTGTTGCACGCATGCCTAATCAATTTCTCTAGGCGTGAACAGCTACGACTGGGGTAAGCTACAATCCATCATGTTGAACGCCCCGCACTGAACCCCGTCATAGGCAAAGTCGGCCAGGAGTCGGCTGCAGCCCGATATGCCGCCACCACGGCCCCGGCGGATTTCTCGATTGAGGCTGAGAAGCCTTACGCAGAGGTAGGTGGAACTTGAAGCTCCAGAGAGGCCAATTAGCTCATCTATACTCCAGCTATGGATGGGCACCCATCCTAGTCTGCCCTCCAAAGATGTCGAGACCCAGCGCACCCTGCTTGATCTCGTTCAGGATAATCAGGCTTTGATGTCCACGGAGATTAATGAGCGCTATGGAGGACGTCTTCCCTTCCTATTCAAGGTGTTGTCCATCCGCAAAGCGCTCAGTATCCAGGCCCACCCCAACAAGAAGCTGGCGGAACAGCTCCATGCGCGCGATCCTACGCACTATCCAGGTATGTGCAGATATCTGTATAATTAGGCGGATTGAGCTTTGAGCTTACGAAGTGTTCTTCCACTGCAGATGACAACCACAAGCCTGAGATGACCATTGCCGTGACGCCCTTTGAAGGATTGTGCGGCTTCCGTCCCTTGGCCGAGATCACCCACTTCCTCCAGGCACTCGAACCCCTCCGCAAGCTCATCGGGTCCCAGGCCGCGGACGAATTCGAGCGGGTCGTCAAGGGCAACGAGGATTCGGAGGACGAGGCTATTATACAGCGGAACAAAGATGCGCTGCGCTCAGTGTTTACTGTCCTGATGGAATCTTCTCCGGCGGACATCGAAACCGCCTGCAGGGACCTGGTTTCCCTGGCGGAGAACTCGCCGGAGACATTCGGTACCCTGCCCGACGAGGTTGAGACCAACCCCACCAACCCGGCCGAGCTGGCTGCAATTATCAAGCGTCTCGATGGCCAGTTCCCCAACGACATCGGCTTGTTTGTTTTCTTCTTCCTCAACTTTATCAAGCTCGAGCCCGGCGAGGCTATGTTCCTCAGGGCTGATGATATTCACGCCTACGTGTCTGGCGATATCATCGAGTGCATGGCCTCCTCGGACAATGTCGTGCGAGCGGGCTTCACCCCGAAGTTCAGGGATGTGCCCACACTGACCAAGATGTTGACGTATTCGTACGCCCCAATCGAGGAGCAGAAGCTGCAGCCTGTGAGCTACCCGTATGCCATCTTGAATGCGACGGCGTACTCGAGTGCCTCTGAGGCTGTGCTTTACGATCCCCCGATTGAGGAGTTCAGCGTCGTCAAGACCGACCTGAATCGGACTGGTGCTAAGGCTACTTTCGACCCGCTCGCCGGTCCTAGCATTTTGATCTGTACCCGCGGCAAAGGCAAGATCACCGTTGGCCATAAGACCGAGCAAGTCCGCGAGGGCTACGTCTTCTTTGTTGGTGCTACGGCCGAGTGTATCATCGAGAACACCGGCAGTGGAGAGGGGGAGGATGATGTCTTCACGACGTACAAGGCGTTCTGCGAGCTGACCGGTAAGGAGGATATGGTCAACGGCCACTAGACCACCAATTCTAATTCTGGTCAACTAGGCCGTGCCGGCGTTAGTGCCAATCTGTGATGCCCGTCAAAGGGTGCTCCATACAAAATTGAATGTGTTAATGACGGATGGAGTAATATGATATTTTATAGGATGTGTGGGCCGCAAGCTATGCAATAATTATATATATATAGGCTACTATGCTGAAATACCCGGCCCACGAGCCTAGCATCGGGGGATTATATGAACCCGAGACATGGGACTATTGAATGATGGAAACACCATCCCACTGGAAGGGCTTTAGAGAATGAGCATCTGTTGTCTCCAATGCACATTGCCATTGCTAGGCATGCTTATTTTAAGCCCAAATCCCCGACCTAAGGGTAACTGACGGACGGTCGCCTTCGTCAAGCTATTTACGTAGTCTGCCTTGTTCTGCCAAGTTTGACCGAGACACAAATCAGACGGATCTCGGCCACGTGATATAGTTGAGGGGGACCATAATTAGTCATGATTTTGGGCGCCCCACATTAACTATCAAGTCTCCTCATCCGCTTCAATACATCAGTTCTTCTACCATGGCTCGTTGAAAGTCACGTCTTCCTTTGGAAGGTTTTAGAATGCGCCATCACTCCTTATCGCGGGCGAGCAGGCCATTCAATAGAGGTTGGAACTCGAATAAGGAATAAGGAATATTTTGAGTATACAAGAGGCCGTTTTGTTTTCGACGAAGAACACGAACTTGCTATTCATCGAGTGAGATTCGATATGAATGAACTAGCAAATGTTGCTTCTCAGTCTTTTGGGTCCAGTGAATGCGTATAGATTGAGAAGCTACCCGATGGAATGTTCAATAAGACTTTCCTTTTCACAATGGAAGATGGCACCCAGGTCGTCGGCAAGGTGCCGAACCCCAATGCGGGTCAGGCTCATTTGACTACAGCAAGTGAGGTGGCTACCATGGATTTTGCAAGTTCCCCTTCAACATGCCCGAACTTTGGCAAATCTCATTGATTTCCCTTGGATAGGTTCGAAACGAGCTTGGAACGCCAGCACCGCGTGTCCTGGCTTGGAATTCTAAAGCCAGCCAAAGTACTGTTGGCGCTAAATACATCATCATCGAAAAGCTCCAGGTGTCCAACTCCAAGACTTCTGGCAGAAGATGGGAATTAAAGAGAAGTTTGAATCGTGAAAAGTTTGCAGTTGGCCCATCAACCGGTCGAGATCAAGTCGACTTTTCGAGTATTGATATAAGCTTCGACCGTGGTCCTTGTGAGTTTCAGTCCCTGTGAGTTTCACCGCTCCATGATCTTATTTGGTTAATAGCTGCTGACTTGAAGCATCGGGGGACGACGTGCTACAATATCGGCGTGCAATTGGACGGCATGTGTACAAGCTATGGCAAAGCTCCCAACATCACCTTTGACTCTTACTGGGCCAACAACATACTGCCCGACTCGATCAGAAAAGATAGCTGAATTATAAATTATCTTCAGCTGGTACAGTATCTTCTACCGACAGACCCATCCCTCACAGCATCTGTCTTATGGCATGGCGATCTTCATCCAGAAAACATCTTTGTTAATCCTGATTGCCCGTCTGAAATTTTAAGCATCATAGACTGGCAGTCCTCGGAATTATTGCCTCTTTTGGACCATGCTCGCGACACCTATTTACTTGACTACGGTGGACCGCCTGTTATAGACCTGAGACCGCCAGAATATCCAAAGAATCTCAGCGAACTTTCATTGACGGAGCAGAAAAAGGCAAAGGACCTTTATTTGAAGATGTCCTTGTCTGCTCTATAAAGAACGCTTGTCCACGGCACCAGCCAGAAGCTCTACAAAGCGATGCAATTTCGTGAAACGCAAAGTTTTGATCTACTGCTTCTCGCGCAAAATATTTTCATTGGTGGCGAGGCGCTCTACCATCCGTTCCGGACCTGGAACCAGATTGGTCGAGTTTACCAAATGTCCAAGCGTATGGAAAGCCCCCTTTTCCCATCCAGCTAAGCTCTGATGAGATCGAATCCCTTGAAAAAGACGTTGAGGGCTAAGTACGGGGCATGCAGTTGATGGGTCAACTTCGACGTTCACTTGGTGAGTTGAAAAGGACTTGGAAGGCATGAGCAGTACGGCCGTGCGGAGAAAGTCTTGAAAGAAGAAAAGGCCAAGATTATGGGTCAAATTCGACACGGACACTCAGAGTAGAGGCGCTGTAACGGGGGTATGTCTCGCATCGGCTACCTAACCAACGCCACGCAGCAGGCAAGTGCAGGCTCTCCCAGTCCCAGTGGGCCCAAATGCGCCATAGAAGACAGCGATGAGAGCCGAGGTATCCCAATTAGACGGGATTCCATGTGACTTGGATCTGATGGAGGCATCTAGTATATTGACGTATTCCAAATTAACTTGGAACTTGGCCATACTAATGCTATCCTGGTATTATTGCACGCGCACAGCAGCCAACACGAGAGAAAAGACTGCTTCAAATGATAAGCCCATATCCTGTTCGTGATACTTCTGTATCACCCTCGCTCTCTCCACATCGTACCGGGCTCCCATTGAATAGGTAAACTTCCTCATGAGCTCCTCTATGTTAAACAGGCGTATTTCTTCAAAACCAGCTGGTATATACTTCTGATAATTATTTAGCAATATATCTAACCAGCCCGAATATCGCGATCCTCCACATCAAACGGGAATAGCAAATGCGGGGCCCCGTAGCTTCAACCGAGGCTGAGACCCTAAGACTGTCGATCTAAAAAGCGGAGAAGTTCTATAAACTGGTGTGCTGCCATTGGAGAAATTTCTCATTTCATACCTCAGTTCCACGGTATATCAAATTATGGCTTCTAAGAACGTTGACATGCCCGAGCTGGGCTTTTGGGAGAAAGTAGATGTACCTTTCGCCCGGCTCGCTATCGCGACCAACGCCCTCCTGGCTGCTATTACGGGCGTGTTTCGAGGCCAGGCCAGCCCGAAGAAGTATAACCATCATATCATAGCCGCTGCTCTTCGCCGACTATGTGATCGTACCTCGGATCTCCAGAAGCAGTATGTTCCTTCGATCCCAGGAAATGGATCTGGGAAAGACCCATGGAAATACAGAAGGCAAAGAAGAGAGGAAGATAATAATTTCATTGCTAGATACATGTATCCCCCTACAACCGATGTCTATATCTCCGTGATGCAGAACCGCGGCCTCCAGCCAGAGATCGTGTCGCTCCCCCACGACACAGAAGGTTTCTGGTTAGGAAACAAGAATGCAAAGAACGTCGTCATATACTACCACGGTCCGTCCATGAGATTCCCCGGTGTAACGCTCTCTGCACAAACCATCTTTATTATCCGCAAACCTAATCTCTAACCCATGTCGTACAGGCGGCGGGTTCGCCATGGCAGCCCTACCCGCACACTTCGAATTCTGGCTCGACATCCTGCAGGTAGTCAACGACAATGGCCATGACATCGCTGTATTCTTCCCTCGCTACATCCTCACCCCGTACGGTACATACCCGACCCAGTTACGCCAGGCCACCGGAGCGCTGCGATACATCCTCAACGAGACGGGTCGATCACCAAGCAGCGTGATCGTAGGCGGCGATTCAGCCGGCGGGAACCTGGCCATGGCGACGCTGCTGCACCTGTCGCACCCGCACCCGGAAATCGAGCCCATCTCGCTATCAGAGTCACTGGCGGGTGTGTTTGGCTTTGCGCCGTGGATTAACTTTAGTAGAGACTGGCCTTCTATGAAGGAGAGTGCGTGGAAGGATATTCTAACCCCCGGAGTGCTGAAGACATGGTCTACGGCTTATGTTCGGGGTGTAGAGGGTGATGCTTGGAATGAGCCAGATAGAGCGCCTGTGGAGTGGTGGAAGGATGTGAAGACGGAGCGTATCCTGATCTTGGCTGGTAGTGATGAGATGTTGTTTTCGTCGATTGAACAGTTTGCAAAGAAGATCAAGGTATGTTGGATCCTTGTGCTTCGGATGCGATGCGTTGATTGTGTACTAATTTTTCGTTGTAGTCTGTTTTCCCGAATACTACCTACGTCGTTGGATATGACGAGTCTCACGATGCGCCCTTTTATGTCGCTGCTGGGTCGAAGGAGGAGACTCAAACGGGTAGGGAACTCCGTCAGTGGATCGCTTCGCGTTTATAGGTTGTAGCTGGTTGTCACGGATGATGTGCCCTTTTCCTAGGGATTGGAGGTGGTGTTAGCTCGATGTAGTAAGGGTAGGCGTCTGAAGATAAGGGATATATACGAACTGAAACTAGATTAAACCGTCTACAGTGCTGAAAGGCCTATGTTAGCCGATTATCAATAGAGATAGTAAAGAAGGCTGAAAGCCAGATCAGATCAGAACAAACAGAGTACGTATATTAGTCATGGGGTAGACGAGAAAGAGAGATTAGGGTATAGCGAGGTTGGACGTACTAGTACGTAAATTGGCTTAATTTTATTAGAAGCAGGTCCCTTGGATTAGTGGTCATATCGTTCGGTTTTGACTCTAATTTAAGATCATTCCGAAAGGTCGCCGGTTCAATCCCGGCAGGGACCTTCTCATTTTGTTTTTATTTCCACTTAAATTTTCCCTCATCATCTTCAGTACTATTTTTGCTTAACCAAAGCTATAATAATGATACAGAAGTGCCTAGGTAGCGTAAGACTCGTGAAATAAATACGGAGCTTTGGGAAGTACCATTTCTTAGACACTTATAAGGGGCACTCTTAGAATTAAGTTAAAGGTGATTGTAATAAGAGTATATATACCCTTTTCAGATGACTTCTGATTTACTCCTGAAACATATCTATCACACAATATGAGAAATTTCGGCAATTGCACTAAATAAGGGTCGTGTCAACTCATAACAAAGCAGGATATCAAGCACCCTGGCTCCAAATAACAGGCTTCGCAAGCAGAAATCACACAAAATCTAGATCGCTCCTCCTTTATTACTCTACGACGAGACCTTCGGTGCGTACTTAGCCGCTGCCGTGTCGAAAAACTCGCTCTTCTCCTGGATATCGGCGAGCAGGGCGTGCGAGGGTTGGGTCTGTTGCAGCCGGCTACAAAGAACAGTCAGTATATCTGGCCGCATATAACGGTTTAAGAGAGAGACATACGACTCCAGGTCTGCAGTCTGCTTGGCTGCCAACACATTCAACACAATAGAGTTGGCGATCAAATCTGCGTCCTCGGGGTATCTCTCCAATGCGGCGGTCAGGGCGGCTTCGGCTTCGGGTAGACGGCCCAGGTGAAGTTCTGCGATAGCCTGGCCGACGATGGACAGCGGGGCGGAAGTGCTGGGGGCGGAGGCGAGTTCTTCGTAGACGTAGAAGGCGGACTGGTACTTCTCACCACCCTGCGCAAGAGACACTGAGTTAGCTTATCTATAGAGCATTACTGCGGCTTCGACAATGATGCATACAACTCTCAGACCAACCCATGACTCGGCCAGGTTGACAAGCAGCGAGTCCTGGGCCCAGCGCTTGGCTGCCTGGACTTCCTTCAAGGCGAGATCGGCGCGGTTCTGCTGGAGGTGAATCTGAACAATTAAAGCGACACTAAAAATGACGAGTAAGTCAGCGCTTTACATCGTGTTGCGAATCTGCAACGGGGGCAACTCACGCCTCAAGGCTACCCTGGTGCTTTGACAGCAGCGCAAGTGCCTCCTCACTGTGACCCTGTGCCTGCAGCACTGTGCCGGCAACGAACTGCACAGTGGTATTATCCGGGTAGTTCTCGGCGAGATCCTGAGCGAGCTGTAACGCGGAGTCGGTGCTGCCCGCAGCCTGCTGGGCCAGTGCCTTGATGGCGGCAAGGTCGGGGGTGTCCTCTTCGCTGGATACGGCGGCCAGGACTTCGTCGGCCTGGCCCAGGGCGATTTCGGCGCGCAGCTTTAGCACGCGGGCAGGGAGCTGGTTCTCGGGGGAGAGTGCGGCCGTGTCGAAATCGATCACGCTCTGGTATTGGCCGGAGTGGAAGGCATTGTGGATGTTGACGAGCTCTGGGCGAGAGATGAGTGGACTGGAGATGCAGACTTGAAACTTGGAATAAGCTTACCGCCCTCTGCTGAAAAGGGATCCATCTTGTAGACAATTGGGGAGGATTGGAGGGAAGTAGTAGTGTCGATGTTCCTGGCAATTGTTCAAGCTGGCGTTTCGGCGCACGGGACACGGGGAACTTGGCCGACCGCCTTTTGTATACTTCGACTTTACAGCTCAAGTCACTCGTTCTCTAAGAATACTTTCTTGCTCATCTATTGTTGCCTAGTTGATACCCATATGTTTGCTATCTGATCTAATGAGAACGCATTGCACTTTCGTATATTTTGTCTATTGGGCCAAAGGGCATGGAGCCGAAGCCGGTAGGTAATTGACAACGGAGGTAGTCCTAAAGCCCCCGCGGTGGTTATATATTTTTCTTAATGTAAATCTTGTCGACTGGGTCGAGGAGCATGGACTCAAAGTCCATTATCGATAAATCTCGTGCTGTGATTCTCATGAGCCCTGTCGATGAGAAACCTTCGCGAAGGCTGTACAGAGACAGTCTATCAACGCTGGTAGATAGTACGTTGAAACCATGATGAAATGGTCTGCGATATCCACCTTGGATGTTTCACTCCGACATCTTTTAGTATAACGAAAGCGATCGTGTCATATCATTAACCTCATTTGCCCTAGATAGTGGGTTACATTGGTAATGCGGGGTTGAGCTTGACCTTAATTCGTTGCCTTTACACAGGTCTTAATGAACACGAGGTCTCTAAAAAGCCTCTCAGAGTTTACTGAGTCGATATTATGTCGTAGCCCCTCAGGTTGTTTTTCACCTCGCCTAAAATGGTAGTCAATTGCAACCCATGGATTGACCCGAATGTGAACACTCATTAAGAAAAGTACGGGCTGCCCGAGTCTAGAAATATACCCGACTTTTATACAGGCTTAGTAGGTTAGATGGCGGTTTATCTCTCTTTTCTCCTTCTTTTCTTCTTTATCCATTTCTCACTTTCGCATCAACTATTCATCAAAACTACATCCGCTTCATCATCACTACCTCGTTGAAGCCCTAGAAAAGGCTTTACACAACATCTCATTACCTCTTACCCACCTATACCTCTCATCCACCTACACCACTCATACACCTACATACATCTGCATTCCACAAGTCCATATGTCGGAAGCATCCATCATGGTAACTATCAAACGTTCTCCTGGCTGGTTGGAGCTCTTCTCCGACAACAAGTCATACTTCGACCCGCGATCACTTGAAGTGCATTCAACCGTCGCCGGGTGGGCCCAGACATCGTCACGAACTTTGTTAATTACGGGCTTCGACCCTATGCCATCCGACCCAGTTGACCGGATATACAAAAAGAAGTCCAACAAAATATTACCCGAGAGATGTCCTTCCCCGGGCCGGGAATTTGACTTCGAGCCACTTCAACTGGAGGCCGTCCCTACGATGCGCACACCCGACAACTCCCATTTTGGCCTCCGAACTCGGATCCGACAGAACACAGTTCTGGGAGGGGCGCCGCCCTCGGCCGCTCGAGAAAAGAGACACAGACGTCCAAGTATTTCAAGCGACTGGACCTTGTGCGAATCAGAAGCTCGTGATTTTGGCACATTCGGCAATTTTGAGGGAACTTCATATCCGGGCTACATTGGAAATGGGATTTCCCAAGATGATTGGTCCGAGAAGGCGTTCTCTGAGGATACCCTCGTGGAGGAGACAGACGTGAAGAAGCTGATTATGAGGGTATTGAAGAGAAAGCTGACTGGGGCCAAAAGATTGTGTTCAAAGGTCCGGGACAAGTTTCATTATTAAGGTGCTTTGCATTTCTTATTGGGAGTTTGATTTAGTATTGTGTTTTAAGATACCCAGGGCCATGTACTATCTATGATATTTCTGTTATGAGCAAGTTTTGCATAGTGTGAACCATTTGATTTCTTTTCAATCAAAAGATTATTCAACACCTTCCATGAGCGCTTGTCATCCGGAACTATTATCTCGGACCCTTTCCCCGGAAGGCGAATTTTCGCCCATAGTTAGGACCTTAGTGGACAAGTGATGGGCCTAGGGTCTTCAACGAGGCAGTGATAATCAAGTTAATATAGGTTGGATGAACACTAATGCGATGCGAATGTGAGAGATGAATGAATTAAGAAATAAGAATCTTGTGTCGATATTAAGCGCCACAAAGATTGTCCCAAGCACTGTTCTGATCAAGTGCAAAGCGGCCCTAAACACCGGACTCTTGTCCCACAGCCACGAGCTCTTCGGTCGGCTCGTTAACGTGGACTTTATCATTGTAGAATGTTTCCAGAAGAAAAGAAGCCAGAGCGTGGGTAGACGTGCTACGAGTAGTAGATATTCTCTGCCATTTACTACCTACCTAACAACGCATAGGCCAATAAGCGCTACTATATATCCCAATACAGAGAGCTCAGAAGTGAAGGTCAATAGCATACTAGACTTGATAAGTTAATCTCTTCTCTTTCATGGTTCCGCCTTAACTAAATAAACAGCATCTTGAGCATGTTCGAATATTTCTGCCGTACCTTAGCCAATAGTGCGCTCTTGAGTATGTCATGACCCAGGGTGGAGCCTGATTTCACGTCCAGAGACAGACTATAAATATCTCTGTATTGTAGATAACGCATGGATTCATAGGATCTGAAAGATTTGAAGCTATACCGATCATGCTGAGGTCTTCTAATGTCCAATATTCCCTAGTGACTGCTATTGACACCCACAGCAGATATTTAGAGCTACTTGAAAATATCCTGGTAGAAATAAGAATTGTTTTCATTTTGATAAGATTGCAAGCACATGGGTATCAATTTAGAATAGGAGAGGGAAGAAAAGAGACTGTTCCGTCAGATCTGCTATCTGGAGCGTTCTTCCTTTCAAAGTCTTCACCACGCCCAGAGGCATAAACTCCCGGTTGACTGCTGACAAACTGCCATACGTACGAACCATGTCGCTGTGATACATTTCTGCCACCCAGCACCAGTAAGGAGTCATCAGTCTCGAATTTGCTAAGATCGGGCTACCCGAAACGATTCCCTTCAGATCAGCCTGGCTCTTTTTAAAGCTTGCAGTGGGTGAGACGCTCTTCTCTTCAGGGGCCTTTCTCAGCATGATGTATGCCTCCCGGAGATGGAAGCTGTATGTCTCAGGATACTTGGTGTACTCTTCCAGTGACCAGAAGGGGAGGGGCTTGCCATCTTTTCCAAAAATGGCGGTGGAATCAGAGTCACGCTTCTCAAATGTCTCCTTGTCTGACTGGTAAGTCATTTTATCCTGCAAGGCTGCGTTCTGAAGATATCTCTGAGGGGTATGGTCGATGTTTTCACGCATGGAAAGCAGCCGAACGAACGGGTTCAGGAGCCCCAGGCCACCCAGCCCCATAGGATAATAGAAGAAACCCTCAGGCAGGTCGTGAATGTCAAACCGCTCCGCAATTACACCCCGCAAATAGTTGGTAACACCTCCTTCAGTCTGCGTTTTGTTGGCGCCCTTGGAAAGAGTTTGCTCAATGCGGCCGAGGGTGGAAATAGCCATGTCGATGTGATCGCGTCCCAAGCACATGGCAGGTTTCGTAAGGTTATTGGTAAAGAAGTCGTTCCATGCTTGTACCCAGGCAAAGACGCTTTTTCAGGATGACAGCTGTCGGTCAAGCTCTTCAATGTGCTGGTCCACTTGTGCCTGGTCGATGACGAATTTGCCCTGCTCAGCGTCCAGAACCAAGAAACCCCAACGAATGTCACCGGTGAGAAGAACCGAGGATTTTTCCGCACTGGCTTTGCCCATGAGCACCGTTCCTGTCTTTTCCTCGTTGAACTGCAGACCCATTACCTTGGCAAATTCAGCCATCCCCAGCCAAGCTTTCTCACA
Organism: Penicillium decumbens; assembly: GCA_027569385.1. Classification (NCBI taxonomy): domain Eukaryota; kingdom Fungi; phylum Ascomycota; class Eurotiomycetes; order Eurotiales; family Aspergillaceae; genus Penicillium; species Penicillium decumbens. The sequence continues at coordinate 176,862 of JAPDEZ010000007.1, forward strand.
TCTTTCCTTCGCGCCCCAGAACCAGAAGTCATTGTGGAGCCGATACAAAATATCACCATCGGTGACTTGGTTGACCGCATAGTCCATGCAGAATAGGACCGATTCTCCAAAGCAGTCCGATAGGGTGTGGCTCATGGGAACACCGCGTTTACGAACCTGAGTAGGAGCAGCAGAACCGTCTTGGATGAACTTCAGAGGGGCCTCTAGAAAGACCTTGAAAAAGTCAAGCCATCTCTCTGGGACACCAAAGAATCCCATGACCGTGAGGATTGTTGTATGAGGCAAACCCGGACCAAACCACTCGTAGTCGGACCTTATAGCAGTGAATTCACCTCGCTGGCTTTTGTGGATGAGACACTCGGTAACCAGGGTATGAAGAAGGGAATGTTTTGTGTCAAGAGCGCTCTTTGTCTGATGATGCCTCACATGAGGTTCATAACGGTCAGCGTACGTTGATGTAGGCAACTGACTCATAAAGAAATCATTGCGGTAAGTCTCCTTTCGCAGCCCATTGATGCCCTGGCCCTGGGTAATTGCATCGTTACTCCACGAGCTATTCCAATGATGATAACTGTTACCGAGGAAGTACTTGTGCATATCCTTGTACTCGTTAGGGACATCATCAAGCATAGGACTCCATGCATGCGAGCGCAAGAACTTGGTGAACACGTCTGGCAACTTAAAAGCCCACTTCGATCCGGAATACTGTAAAAACAGACTGTCGAGAAGGTCCTCGTCCATGTAGACCCGATACTTTCCATTCAACTGGCAGCGCATCTCAATGGGGATACCGTTCCCTCCCCAGCCCCAGCTGTCGAGAGATTTCAGGCGCATATTGAGAACGTCAGCCACCTCCTGTGCGGCCTCCGTATTCGCCATGAGCTCCTCGAGGATTGTGGCTTTTCCATTGCTGAGGGGGTCACTCTTCATCAACTCATCTGAGACCCATTGGAGCTCGCGGACATCCAGGCGAGTGGAGGCCCAATGGAGCTCACCGAAATCCAGCCACTTGCCTTGAGAGACTAAGTCGTTTGCAAAATTCTGGATGTCCTCACGGAGCTCTTTGAGGGCCTGTAGAGATAGTTTCGACTTGGTAAACAAGTCGTCGAGGTAAGCCCGAAGGGACCTCTTGTCGACGTGGGTGGCCGCTGTGAAAACCAAAGACTCCCACTTCGCTCGCTGAATCTCTGCTCTGCCCACATTCTCAAAGCCGGTGTCAGACTTATTTGATTTGGTATCGTCGGCCTGATCCTCGGCTGAGGACTTAGTTTTCTCGTCCAGGTGCGTCAACCACTCGGTAACCAGCTCGCTGTAGAAAGAAGCAAGTTCGTGCTTCAGTTCTAAGTACCGCAGCTCTTTCTCAAGAAGCGCGATCCACTCGCATAGAGTAGCCTTTGTAACAGAGGCGTCGTATTTACCTTGCAGAAGAAATCGGCGAATGTTGGTGAGATCTGCTGCTTGCAGTTGGCCCATCCCGGGCGAGGTCATCTTCAGGTCGGAGTCATCAGCAGATGAGTCAACATCCAGTTTCATGTCGTCTTCATCTAGTGCATCCATGGGGTATCCTTTTAGGCGAGAAACACCATCCAGGAGAGTGCGGGATCGGGCGCGCAGGTCAGGAGCGGCGTCGGCATCCGCGAGAATCTCATCTTTGCGCTTGTCGAAGAGAGCCCACTGCTTGGATAGTTCGTGGATTTTGGCAGTAGTGATAGATTTGAGGGTTTCAGCAAGAGTCCCGGCGGTTGCCATGACTTAGACTTCTTTGATAGGATAAGGAAAGGGAGTCCCAAGTCGTGTCAAGGGTGACAATGATGAGAGAGTCAAGAATGAGCGACGGTGGTAAGTTGGGGGTGAGGTTTTGCTTGTTTAAATATTGCGAGAGCTGAAAGATCCCCTCGTTTGTACTCAGGTGGGTCGAAGGAAGCAGGATGATGGCAGGATGATACTCACAATGAGTGGGCACCAAATAGATGCTACATAGTTTGTGTTGGTGTATGGCATACAAGGCCTTAGGCCATATAAGGGAAGTTGCGCAGTTTAACTATAGAGTAACCAGTTCCGAGCACTTACAGACAGTCATGTAGCTTCAGTCGATAGACCTTATTTCTGTGCCTTAGTAAAGAGAGAACGGAAAGCCACAACCTTGGAATTATAACAATGGCCGAAGTAAAGACGAAACCTCGAATATTCACTGGAGTCGCCATAAACTACCAATGACTGATGCAACTCAACACACCTGCCCTTATCCCAAGGTTGATTCCTGATTCCCCTGACCTATTATTATAAAACTAACTGGCCCCCGTAAACTCACGAAGAATACTACACATCCTCTCCTTTTCCCGCTCACCTCCAAAAATAGCATCCACCGAACTCGAGCACAACTTCAACAACTCAGCACGGCCGAGGCCAAAATGCTCAGAAGCAAGAAGATACTCATTCGAGACGGGGCTACAAAAGAACCCCACATCATCAGTCTACAAGAACGAACAAGTCAGTATCATCCTAGAACAACACCAAGGCCTAATCTGAAAACTCACACACAAAGCAATCGGGCACTCCTCATGCCTCCACTCTCCAAAATGATGATCCAAAAACCCTCCGTCAATTAACTTCGCATGCACATTACAAGACATGCAAAGCTCGAGCCCGAGCTTTCGCCGCGCAATCTCCCGCTTGAACTCATCAGGTACATGGATGACATGTCCGAGCCGATCAGGCTGGAAGGAAAGCAGCGCGGCCAGCTCAGTCGGGTTGCCTGAGGCTGGTGTCTCGGCAAAGTGCAGCGTGACACCGAGGCCGTGAGCTTTTGCTCGGGCGAATGCGTCGCGGTATACTGTAACGTCGCCTTGCGTCGGGTTGCCGCAGAGGTCGATGCCGACGACCCCGCGCGGCTTGTTGGTGATGGCTAGGTCGACGATGCGCATTGCTTCGGTGGCGGTGGTGTTGCCGCGATCTAGGGCAAGGATGAGAAATACGGACATTTCTTGGGTTTTTAGCTTGAAGTTTTGGATGGTGTCGAGGACTGTGTTTAGGTATGCTTCCTGGGTGATGTCGGATTCTGGGGATGCTCGTGGGATGGTTCGGAGCTCGAGGTAACGCACTCCATCATTGAGGAAGTCTTCCAGTAAGCTGTTGGTGGCGTATGTGAGACTTTCTAAGTCGTTGCATAGTTGGTAGATGAGTTTGGAAAAGACTTGAAAAAACCTGCACCGCGGTTTTAGTGAACGGCATTTGGAATATGTGGGAGATTTTACGTTTGAAGAGTGTAGTCGACCTTGCCCCGAGGCATTAACAAAAGTGGATCCTCGATTGGCAATTGAGGATGTATCTCTTTCTTGCGCTTCCATATCTCATGCAAACACTGGCGGCTGATGCTTCCGCTGAGATGGGCGTGCAGCTGGAATTGAGGGGCATGCGATAAGCTTGATACAGAGTCATGCCGTGGCTGAGGTGATCCATACCTCGACCTTGGGCAAAGCCTTGGCGAAGGCGCTATCAACTAGAGCAGGGAGATCCATGATAATCAAAATGTTGTGCCGGTAAAAATCAGTAGACAGCGTCGAGAGTATTCCTGAGCGGGGAAGTAGCGAGGTGGGATAGGAGAAAGGACCGATAACCTATCATCTGCTGTAAAGACATCATCGATCTCAATTCAATATTCACACTATCTGAAAACAAACTACTTGGATATCGCCGTTGTGAGATCTGCCAGATTTACCCTCGAACTCCCCCCGCAACCACGGCTCTGCCCTGGTATCCGAATACACACTACCACGGCCAGAGAGCCCGGAGCTAAATGTACCGTATCTTCCTCTCCGCGTGCCAATTTGCGAGTTCAACAGTTTCCAACATTCGAAACATTATTCCAAGAATTACACAATGCCTTAATTATAGGACAGCGTTGACATACAACTTGCCCAGAAAAGAGAAGTATTATGAGCGCTCAGCTTATTATTACCGGCGGACCCGAGCCATCCCGTAGCCAAGTCCAAGAGAATGACTTGTGTTCGCGGTTTCGCATAAATTGCACCTCGGATTCCAGAAAATGATATGGGAAGTGGAGCGGGGCAGGTCAGGAGAACAGCGCACATTTTTCTTTACGACGTATAATCTGATCGCGGCACATGTAACTATATTATTTTTGATTACTTATCTCAAGGTACTGAGATTATTTGTTTCATATCGAACACGGTCTCACGTATAGGAGGTAGTGAATGAAGACGCGGTTCATGCTGACGACCCGATATACCGGATCGCGCGCTTCAAAGACGCGAGCAAGACTCGACCCAATGCATGCAATAAAGATTACCTCAAACATATGCTAAGAATAGCAATCGGGGCTTGATTGCTGGCACCAGACGCCCTGTATGAATTATGGTCAATACTGTATCTCGAGAGAAACATATGATGGGGACGCAAGATCCACTGATGTTTGATACGGCTTTGTTTCGAGGGTACCGTTGAAGGTTCCAAGATTAGAATCTGTCAAGCGAGAGTTGCCAAGCCTAGTATTGACAACGGCCTGGAAGAAGCATCCAACCTGTGTTTTGTGCAGCAAAAGTAGAATAGAGGCCGCGGCTGAGGATGGCATTGACGGGGGTTTTGAATGCATCTTGACCTCTCGATGATGCAGTTCTTGTAACCTGCAGGTAGATGGGGTTCGAGGCTGAATCTTTCGATGAAGATTCTGGAAGCCACGTGTGCGCTGCGAGGTTTTGAGTGGTGTGGGTCGGCGCAGATACGAAGCCGACTTAACTTTCAGCCCAGATTCACGATTGGGGTCCTGGTGTCCACATCCACGATCGATATTTCCAGCCTTCAGCAGTAAGATGACTTCCGGCTATACATACCGATATAGATCAGTGTAAATATCCGATCATACTGGATATTGATCATGGTGGTTCCTGTGCTTCGGATGTATCAGATTACAGACGTGGCTCGACGTGCCGCGCGGGATGGAGTTGAGACGCCTCGAAGATTCCGTGGAGCCTCCCAACTAGGACTGTCTGTAAGGGTATATTTGGCTAGAGCGGTCCTTTTGGACAGCCGTGACGCTCATGACCAGATGAAACAGCCGTTTTCTGGTACTGACTGACTGTTGACTGACGATATCTTCAAACGCCGGTAAGGACCATTTCGGTGCGGCTGGCGAGTACAGCCTGTCCAGTCTCACATGGAGCAATGTCAAAGGAGCCGCTGAGCTAGAACGGAGGGGGGTGGATAAGTCCGGATATCTGGGTCTCGCAAAAGCCCCTCTGTAGAAGATGAGTCGTCATCTCAGCCCTGCCAAATTGCGCCATTGCTTCGCTGGCAGGTTCGATCGGGCAACTGACATCATGCGCCATGCCCAAGATGGGAGGAGTCTTGTAGTTCAAAGCTGTCGGAGGCTGCTTGCTTCATCGTCGAATCACATGGAGTGTCGGCCAAATCAATGCCCCTGTGCCGGATGAACGTCCGAGTTGACGGGAGCACCCTGTGTATAGTCGCATGACTCGCAGGAGTCCAGTGCTCAAGTGCCCCAAGCGGCCGGAAAATGTCCGACAGGTCCTGCAAGCCATAGCTCACGTATCCGATAAGAGTTCCTTGTATTAACATCATAACCGAGCTTGGCGCCTCTCAGTCTCGCGCAGTGAGATAGCAGCTGATGCTACTCGGCGAAAGTTCGATATGAAACGCACGTCATTCCGAACAGGGCTGACAAGGGTCGCCCACTGGAGGTTACACACTGTCGGCGCGACCCATACCAATCCTCTCCTGCAGAGTTGCACCAATCGCTTCGAACAGAAGTCCACCGTGACTCACATGGTCAGAAACAGCGAGTTCCGAAAGCGCTCCTGTGCAATTGCAATTCGGACTAAGCCACGCCATGCTATTATAGGAGGAACTGAACGGGGCTGCTGCATCCTACGTTGATGGTCCGACGAAGATAGAATGTCCCTCTTGCGTGGCTGAGCGTGGCGGTAGATGGAACACGGAAGTATATGATAAGGAGCATCGAAGACCGCATCGAAGGAGCCGAACGGGGCTGAGCTGAGTGGCTGCAGGATGAGACATGTCGGTGTACTCCGTATAGGCATCGCATTGCGGTTCCCCAAGTTTGGTCACCTTGCGTGGAGGAACGCGCAGCAGAAACATTCGTACCTACAACTGTACGGAGTACCTAGTAACTAGTGGAGGTGTAGAAGAGACAATTGCTCATCTCCTCGGACAGTCTAGCAGATTATCCGAGAGCGCATTTATACCGATTGAGCATTTTGTCAAGTCACCAGAGACTCAGGAATAGCGTTGCCTAACGGGTTACCTAGGTACATGAGTAGGCGTTCGAAAATGGTCAAGGAAGTAATTTGTACAGAATATACACTGCATCAATGACGCCCGTCATGGCCCCAATGAGGCGCAACGGTTCCATCCCGTTGGGTCTCTGCAAGGCTGTACCTGTAAGTAATTTTAAATTCGCAGGGATAAAGGGTCAAAGAGATGCGCTAAGGCCTCTGCGAAATGGGGGGACAGTTTTTCCATCCGCTCGGCTGGGATTTCCATTCCATAACGAGATCGGGGCGAAGGAGGCCATAAAAAATCCCGCTGGAATGGAGATAAGCCCCTTCTTCTCCTGAAGATCAGACCCATCGGAGACCCCGATTAGTGAATTTGTTTTTCTTTTGCTCTTTTTTCCTCTCTCTAATTTTCAATTTCCATCTCTGTCGAGCTAGTGATGAGTGTACCCCTGAGTCTTAACGGTGAGTGGCTGGCAACTAGAAACCCCTGTCTCCTATTAGTTCGAAGGTGCCATCGAAGATGCGATGTACCTATGTACCTGGTGTATCTGATGAAATGAAATACCGTGCTGATACAGTTTTGGTATTGAAACAGCACTAATCATTTGTACTCCGGGTATCACGGAAATGGGGCTTTTCTCGCCTGCACGTCTTCATGATGTCATCCAAGCCCATCGTCCTTTCCTCGAGTAAGACATTGACTTTATTCGAGTATGTGTAGTATAGAGGCTGTCTAATTGAAAAGAAGGAAATTGCGTTCTTGAAACAAAATTACTGTAAAAGCATCCTGAGCGATGAAAGTCGGGCGCTACAGCCCTAGTTTCTTAGAAGTCCCCGCAAATTCACAAGAAACAAAGGGGATCTCTTTTCCTTGGCCAAAGATGCCGTCCCACCTGGGCATAGGGCAGGGGCTAGAGAAAGCGGGGTTTCTCTACAGTATGTAAGGCTGCTGATCGTAGCAAGGTGCGGATGCGAGATTGAGTGACTGTATTACATACATGCGCATTAATCTGCAGCTCTGCTCCTCGAGTTGCTCAACCTAAATTTATGTGGTGGCAACGCTCATGATTGTATAATGTCTAAACTTGATACACTAACAGTGCAGCATTCCTAGAGTGTGGATGTTGACACCGAACAACTGGCGTCTGTCTAGTTGGGAGATGAATACAAAGATACATACTCGATGACGTGTGTCGAGGATAATTTACGGTACAATCTTGAAACAACCCTGTCAAGTGAGCATGTTCCCCGGTTCACAAAGCGCAACGTTCAGGGCCCCACTTAAGCCAATGGAAGAACCTAAGAACCTTGGAAGGATACCATCCTAAGACATACCTTGTTGGCAATTATACCCAACTCGGCCATCGATTCTTCCAAGTGGGTGGTTGTATGGGGTATATAAAGCGGTGTACTTTTTTTTACATACAACTTTGCATAACCATGATTGGATCCCAGCTGTCACTGCCCTCGACTGAAACCGGAAATCGACTTGAAGAAAAAGGGTCACGGGAGTGAGCGCCACGATACCGGAGAAATAGATCCCACATCAGTAGGACCCGTCCTCCGTTCTCCCCTCCTCCCGCCCGCGGTCGTCACGACACGATTGTCGATAAACACCCACTTAGATTCCACTTATGACCGGTGAGTGGCTGAGCATCGCGAAATGGAGCATTTGATGAGCAAAAGGCGATAGGGGCGGTCTGACAAAGGAATCCCTGACCTCAGCTCGGCCGAGCACGCGAGATCATCCCGCACTGGACCTTTTACCAATGCCCGGGTCTTTGCTGAGAACTCCTTCCCTACTGGACGCCCTGAGAAAGTAGATGAAACTAGACGATGACGATGCTTGATGCGGTCAATAATGATCGCTGATAAGGTCGGATCCTGGTCAAGATGATCTTATCGTGTAAACCGCCACAACCGCTTTTTATGATAGCGCACGGATCTACCGGAAGCGGAGGAAACGGTCAGCATCATTTGAACCGGGATGAGAGTGAGTCACCTAGCTCATTTCTAGCACGTACGGTTCGAAAGTATCGTCCTGCCATGTTGGGATATATACATCATCTTAGGGTCACGCGGGTCATATTACTCTACAGGCCGAGGAGATTCGGACTGCATCTCAAATGCATATTGTCCGCTGACGAAGAGATCGGTATCGAATTGACCGATTGCCTGAGGGAATACGCTAAAGTAGTGAGAGGTTGACTTGTATGTATGCGATATCCTTCCTCCGTAGCTGAAATGTTATCAGGATCGAGGAAATGCTGAGCAGCACGGCAACGCCAATGCACCAAGTAACGTGGGGTGGACAGTGACCCCGCAGAGTTAGTTTTGATCGGTGCTACGTATCAGTCTGCATATCCCAGTATCGCCTGGCACAGGTAGGAGGTACAGCTCGAGAGAGCCGAGGGACAGAATTCCAATTTTTACAGTTAACAAAGATATCACACGACAACAGACCGCCTGTATTGCATAAGGAGGAAAAAGAGGGGCATAGATAATCATCCAAAAACAGCCAGTCAAACATTTGTTCAGACGACGGACTCATTGTGGGGATCCACCGGCCCCATCTGCACCGCCCAAAACGTTTCACTGCCACTCACTGCCACTGCTCTAGCCTCAAGGGTTTGGGGATTTTGGGTTTCTCGGGTTTTCTGGGTTTTCTGGGACGAGCTCTTGTCGGAGAAATGACGGTGTGCCTTCCTACCCGTCGCCTTGTCGGTGTACGGGGTATAGTATGGGCCACGCTTCCACCCTTACCGCATAGACCGAAAGGGAATGATGATGTGCATCGTGATCGACTGTCAGTGGCACATGCGGTTTTCCATCTACCGGGCTTCCCCTGTTAGGCAGATACGTTGAACAAAGCACAACCAACATTTGAAGATAAGCAGGGTTGTCGAACCTTAGCAACGAAGGTTCATCAAGTGAGCGATCAAAACGCAGGAATCCGAGAGCTCCGCATACTCTCCTCCCGGAGTGTCGGTATAGAGATACAATACTCAGCTCAGACAAATCAAAAAAAAAAAAAAAAAAAAAAAAAAAAAACAAAAAAGCGCCAGGTAAGAATGATGAAGTGGGCCACAGTATGTAATGCCATAGAAAAGTGCAATGCCCTATGACTCAAAAACATGGCTGTGGGGAACTGGAGCCCGGCATGGTGTCAGACTATGGAATTCTAATGGAATAGACTGCCTTCTAGGGCTCCACCTAGTTCAAAATAATCCTCCGTGAGCTCCGCCAAAGGAGGGACCCCCTATATCGTGCCTGTTCTCCCTCTACCGCCTTTCCCGCATCTGAAACACTGATCGGCTCCCGTTTGGCCGATAGCATTCCCCAGAAATTAGAGGGATCGTCCAATGACATGGAGAAATGAGATCTGTTCATTCGCGGTGAACCCTCATTCCAACATCGTCATCCCGTCTCCTACATGTACCCAAGTCGTTGTGTCCTGATAGGGCGGGGACATAGAGTCGTACCTAATAATACCTGACCGGGGTTCATTGCATCTTTGGATTGCGATCCTGTCTTGGGCGGTTGCTATGCGTTGTTCGTAGGACATCTACTGCATGCCTGTATTTAATTGGGCTGCCCTTTCCCTTCTTTTTTCCTTTCCTTTTAGATACAACTCATCTTGAATACTATACATATACCTGGCCATTCCCAGGCTATCCTTTTCTGCTCATCATACCCAAAGCCTCGTACAATCACATACGTCGACTTTGTCCTTATTCGACATTTCCAATACCCGAATCAAAAAAAAAGAAAAGAAAGAAAGAATCAGGAACAAAAAAGGAAGCAGCGATACCACTGTAATACGATACGTGACACATACACTCAGTGCTGAGAGTCAAGCACAGCGTAAGGCCATACATACGCCATTACGCCCGTTTAGTTTACACCGTACACCACAAGTCCCCACTCCAGCTTCAATTCAAACCAGGAATTGCTGGGATTGATTCATTGATTTAATTATTTCCATTCCCCCCTTCTTTCTTCCACTCTCATTCCGAAATCACAAACCACCACCTCAATCTTGATAAAGGACGACGGCTCTTGTTATTGCCCCCGTTGCGTGATCATCGTGATTTCCGCTGCAGGAAGCATTCCAACCCGCCTCGCATCCCGTTTCTAGTGGCCACCACGTAACCCTGCAGCGAAAATTGGATCATCTCACAACGACTTAACCGACACTAAAAGCCACAAATCCAACATCAGCGAGTCGCCTTGGTCCAGTCGCCCACCAATTTTCCTCTTTGGACCGCCTGCATCCACTGAGTTGGCAGTGTCGCAATTCCCGATCTTCAAATCGCATTTTACCCTTCCGCCGTTGCGCCGCAAAAAAGTTCCCTGCGCCCTACGAACGGGTACTCCCATCGCCCACTGCATCGCTAGTCTCAATCACGAATCAATCGAGAACTGCCGCTCGACGACCAGGATCGTACCCCAGTCAACCTTTTCCCTTTCTCTCTGGGGCCCTCGCCGCTGTCGCCGCCTATTTCCGAACACGCGACGACGTCTTTGGGGCTCTTCTTGAACCACAGGGATTAAACCCGCATATGCGCAACTGTCCCGCCTCTGACCTGCGTCTCATTTCCCCTCTGTCACCAAGAGCATAACGCGCTGCAGCAAAGCCCCCGCCCCCTGTTCTTCCTTGGTTCGCTCACTGGTTGCGCGAGATCAAGCGGTCCAAATCGCAACAGCCACCCCTCTCCTTCCGTGCAGAGCAGCAGCTTACCCCACGGGACGGCAGATCGACAGAAGAGAGGGGTCACATTGCGCTATCATTGGGACTAATTTCTCGGCAATCAGGTCGGTCCCCAAAAGAAGAAAGTGAGACGTGCGGACCGGAACCTTGGAGTCGGAGATCATCATCCCGTTTGATCTTCTTCCAGGGTGTGACGTCTATATTCAGTGGCTAGCATCGGAACAAGCTTCTCGTGGAGATACCCAAGTCATTCATTACACGGGGCCAGTGTCCGTTGCAATTGTTATCAGGGACTTTTTTTATTTCCCTCGAATTTCTCTCTCTTCTTTCCTCGGCTTTCCCACCGCGAGGCGCTTTCCGATAGGGCTCTCCGTATTGCATCCCGACCAGGCCAAGATGCAGAGTTCAAGAACGGATCATCTCTGCTGAGGACGTGGCTAAAACCCAATTATCGTTTTCTTACTGTGTCAAGCTATTCCTCTTTCTCTCTTCTTCCTGGCTCGGATCGCTTTGGAGACGTGATCCTTGGAACCTTGAACGGCTGGCTGGTCCTCTGTGCTGTTACTCATTCGCCATTTAAAGAGTCCGGGTGACTCTGACGTTGGCAAGGTTTACGAGAAGCTTAGCACTTGCTCCTATTGACGACAGCTGAGCTGTACGTTTTACGAGGCATCCGCCATGGCTTATGCAGCGACCTCCCCTCCGGCCCTGGATGCCGAGACCCAATCCAACTTAAAACTTCCCTCTCTCGCCCGCTCTACCTCCCTACATCATGCCGTTACCTCTCTGCCTCCTGGACCTATACCCTCCTCCGCACCTTCATTCATCTCCCCACCTTCCTCTACGCCCACCTCAGCTTGTCCTGGACCGGGCACACCAAACACTCTTACCCCCGCCGGTACTCCCTATCAACTTGCTAGCGAGGGGGTTCGTGGTCGGGGGAACGGATATCCCCTCCCGGTCCCTGCACCTCTCGAGCTCGGCGAGGCCATTATGGCCGTTCCCGAAGCGCCTGGTGCCCTGGAGTCCTCCTCTTCTAACTCCAAAGCTCCCGGTTTGATGCGAAGGATCTCGCGCGGTGCTGCCAACAAGCTTACCCGGAGAAGACAATCTGCCTCGCAAAATGACAAGCGAGATCGAAGCTCTGGCCCCGTGATCATGCGCCGACGTAGCGACAGCAAGACTGGTCCTCAGCCTCCACGAGACGTCGCGCTGGATTCGAGCAACGAGGATGACACCTGTGAAGCACTGGATGGCCTTGGCGCATGGGCTGGCTCAGAACCGTCAAGTCTCCGCAGTGAAAGCCGAATGATGTCGGCTCGCGACGTGGTTGGTGGTACTGCAGTCGCCATCGCCCCCAAGGTGGACTCTGCTTTACAGCGCGGAACCGTCTTAACCAAGGTGACGAAGAAGCACCGCAAGCAGGTCCGCTTCTTTCTGGACCTAGGTGCCGCAAAGGTCTTTTGGGACCCTTCAAATCCGGCGAAGCGCTTCTACATTGATGATATCAAGGAGATCCGCGTCGGCGCAGATGCGCGGAATTACCGTGAAGAACATCAAATTCCAGAAGATGTCGAGCGCCGCTGGTTCACCATCGTCATTGCAGACTCGGAGCGCTTCAAGGGTCGCGCGGTCAAGACCCTGCACTTGATCGCCCCCAGCGATCGCATTCTTGACCTCTGGTCGACTACCCTCGAACACATTTCCAGATATCGGATCGGTCTCATGGCTGGCCTGGCTGGTTCCGGTCAAAGTGAGGCGGTCCTCCAAGCTCACTGGCAACGCGAGATGTCCCGACGATTTCCGCAGGGCATGCGACCCGGCGAGGAACAAAGTCTCGATTTCGCTGCCGTGGAAAAGGTCTGCCGCAGTCTGCACATCAACTGCTCCAAAAACATGCTTCGCGCACAGTTCACCAAAGCCGACGCTGCCCGCAATGGAAAGTTGGACTTCTCCGAGTTCAAGGACTTCCTCGGGCGATTAAAGGAGCGAAGGGATGTTAAGGAAATCTTCAAGAGCCGTGCCGCGGACCACAAGTCGGGCTTGACTCTAGAAGAGTTCTTGTTCTTTCTTCGTGATGTGCAAAAGGAGGATGTAGACTCCGACCGCGCTTATTGGATTAACCTCTTTGAGAGATTTGTTCGAAGATCTAGGCGCGTCCCTTCTGATGCGTCGGATATCAGTGCTCCTACTCCAGCTCTGATGAGCCTCGAGACTTTCTCTGCCTTTTTGACTTCCCCCAGCAACGGAATATATGCGTCTCGCGCCCCCCAGTCGCGATTCGATCGTCCATTGAACGAATACTTCATTTCGAGCTCTCACAATACCTATCTGCTGGGTCGCCAGGTCGCTGGTGCTTCGAGTACCGAGGCATATATCAGTGCCCTCCAGCAGGGATGCCGCTGTGTGGAGATTGACTGCTGGGATGGTGCCGATGGGCGCCCGATCGTGTCCCACGGACGAACATTGACCACCAGCGTTCTCTTCGCCGACTGTATCACTGTCATCAACCGATACGCCTTCATTTCTTGCGACTTCCCTCTGATCCTTTCTCTTGAGGTGCACTGCAACCCCGAGCAGCAGTTGGCAATGGTCAAGATCATGAAAGATACCTTCAAGGAACAACTGGTCCTCGAGCCCCTCATGACCAACTGTTACATCTTGCCGTCACCAGAGGACTTGAAGCGCCGTATTCTGGTCAAGGTCAAGACCTGTGACGAGACTACGAGCGACTCTCGCTCAGGAACTGTCGGCACTCATGGCCGTAAACGCAGTGCCAGCTCGCCATTCGTTCGCCCAACCCCGCCTCTCGATATCAACCCCAACACTCAGCTTCCTTCGCTCTCTAGCCCGCCCTCCATCGGACCCGTTGATGGGATCGGCCCTCTGATCACGCAAGATCGACGCTCGCTCACTGCGACCAGCTTGAGCAGTGCCACCGAAGACAGCGATGGGGCCCTGGTGTCTGCGCATGACGAGAAGAAGAAGCGTCGACGCCAGAAGAGCAAGATCACCAAGCCTCTCTCCGATCTGGGAATCTACACTCGTGGCTACAAGTGGCACAGCTTCTCTTCTCCCGAGAGCCGAAAGTACAACCACATCTACTCTTTCGCAGAGCGATCGTTCGAGAGCATCTGTCAGGGCTATGACAACAAGGTCGCGCTCGAATCGCACAATCGCAAGTACCTCACTCGAGTTTATCCCTCAGGGTTCCGCCTTCGTTCCTCCAACTTCGACCCGAACAAGTTCTGGCGTCGTGGTGTCCAAATGGCTGCCTTGAACTGGCAAACCTATGACATTGGCATGCAGATGAACCAAGCCATGTTCGCGGCTGGCACCGATCGCACTGGTTACGTCCTCAAGCCCGAGAGTCTCCGACTTGCCCCGCCTGAAAACGAGGGCCCGAAGCGAAAGATTGAACGGAAACTGATCCGCTTCTCAGTTGATGTCATTTCAGCTCAGCAACTTCCTCGTCCTCGCACCATTGGACCGGAGGACAACATCAACCCGTATGTTGAGATTGAGATGTTCAGCGCCGATGACCGTGGTCAGAGCTTGGTGGTTGGTGAGGGCGGCATGGACGCTTCTGCTCGGAGCGGCATGTCTGGCATCGGATATCCCCACCGCCGGCGCACCAAGATCGAGCAGAGCAACGGCTACAGCCCGGTCTTCAATGATCGCTTCAAGCTATCTCTAGAGACCAAGTATCCTGATCTGGTGTTTGTGCGGTGGACCGTCTGGAGCTCCATGGATGGCCGCAGTGCAGGCAACAACAACAGCGTGCAATTGGCAACCTTCACTGCCAAGCTGACCAGTCTCTCTCAGGGTTACCGCTATCTGCCTCTTTATGATGGTAGCGGTGACCAGTACTTGTTCTCGACACTGTTTTGTCGGATCTCCAAGATGGATCCCGTGCCTGTTCAGCGGCTGGACCTGGAGGAGCTTCGTGCCGAGCGCATGGGCATCCTGCGCCAGATCGGCCAGACCGTCTTCAAGCGCTCATCGTCGACTGACCGCGAAAAGGATCAACTACATGACCGAAGTTATCCTGTCAGTCCCGAAGAAAAAGAAAGCTCTCCCGGCCTCACACCGACAGTCTCCACCACCTCAACCTCATCATTTGTGCAATGAGAGGGGACTTTCGTGATGCTCTATCATCCTATCCGTCAAATCTTTTAACAGGTTCGGCAACTTTTTCCACCTCTTCTCGGCTTTTGCAAAGCCCGCTCTTTTTCCTGCATTCGATGACATTCTTTCATCAAATCTCTGTCTGCTTAGTTATTGCCATTGCTATACCCGTCGCAGCGATACCCCCCCTATTCACTTTGAATCCTGTGTATATTGCTATTCTCGTGTCATATTTCCTTTGTACCAGCACGGCTCGGTTTGCTTTTCGTGTCGGGAAGGGCGTTCATGTCTTTAGGTTGGGTTCATTTTTCGGAGCATGGGAAACCACATTTGGACTTCGGTTTCGGAACAGCCACTGCATCATCATTCATCGCCCATCGCATTTGCGGGAGTCAATTATCTGGGGAGAGGTTACCGTGGCTGGTTCACCGGAGCACATCATCACATTCTGGCTTACGCCATTAAGGAACATTCACATTCGGGGTTTCCATTCGCATTCAGTTTCGGTTTATTTCCTGGGCTTGGAAGGCGTATCTCATGTGGCTTTGCTTCTATTTCGACTGCATAGCCAATCTTTGCTTTTTTATCGATTTCATGAAGGCAGAAGTTATCTTACCTTGGCTCAAGGTATTCTTCGTCTTTCACTTTCATTAGACCTTCAGTAGGGTGCTGGATTCCACCCTATGTCTGTCGTTTGAGGTCTTTCATTCCCCTTTGCTTCATTTTTATATCGCTTGTTTTAATAGATGATGCGCTGGCTCGCGTGAATGGGTATACTTTTGCCGGTCTCTTGCATATATTGGGTCAACTTTTGTACTCAGTAAGGTACCTAGGTATATATGGATCAATCTGATCAATCTCATATCCACGTCAACATTTCACTTGTAGGTACATGAATCTGTACATAGTACTGCTAGCAAGGTGGACACGATAGACATAGAGGATATACTCGTAGCATGTCTACCCCCAAATCCTACTGCGAATAGCGCCACCGCCTGTTCGGGATTAGTCCCTCATTGCATGTTTGCTACAGCAAAATAACGAAGTAGGCTGTTGCTTCCTTGGAATACCGCTTGCGATTCTCGCCAATTTTCCCCTGACTCACTCCAGCCCGCCCATATTTGAAGTCCAATTTACTTTGTCAACCCTGCAAAATGCAGAATCTCCAACCACAGCCCAGTCAGCTACCAAGCAATGAGAGTGACTTGGAAGGCGCAAGGAACATATTGTCTCTCCTTGAGAGTAAACTTGAGACATCCGATCTCTCTGAAACGAGTAAGCTTGCTGAATCAAAACCCTCTGGAGCCTCTATACTAAGGGGATGACGAAGAACACTCTGCCAGATATTCACCCAGCTGAAGGCTTTCGCAGCTTGTTCTTGTGACCTTGAGTCTCTCTTGAGTAAACGTGCAATCTCCATCGTCCGTCGTTACGGACACAAGAAGGCCCCAGAAACCGCAAGTCGAATCGCTTTGCGGTGCATTTGCAATGTGTTATTACTCGCTGAACCAACGAGGCAAATCTTCGTCAACCAGATAAAGTTCATTGATTTGATGTGATGCGTATTTTTCCTAGTAGCCGCCATTCACGGCCATATACGGAGACTTATTCTATGCCAAGAGACTCGTGGAGAGCTTCGAGGCCCGATTATCATAGTATTGAACGTCATTGCATCATGACCAGTTCGAAATACACCCTTGCTACATACTGTACATCCTGCGTACATGTGTATCCCAGCAAAGAAATAGACAATAGAACATAAAAATAAAAATAGACCCATTAAACTGAACAGATATTTTTAGATGCAGAACTCATCCCCTTTTGGTCATCGGGCGGCAGCGAACTCGTAGCCCAGCCACTCTTCCCATCAACACCGTGCTCTTCATCGACCTCCTGTCCGTACGATATCTCGGTATCGATGTCAACCTCGTTCCAGTGGTCACTCGTTGCCGGGATAGGGAATAGTGTAGTCAGGATCCAGTAAACGCTACCGGAGACAATCACGCCGGAGAAGTAGTTCACGTTGTATATGTATTCTGCTCCGACGGGGACCTCGCGACCGACGGCACCGGCGAACCCGACAATATTGATCAGGATTCCAGCGAAGTAGGCAGCGTAGGCTCGCCAGGAGAATCCCATGCTGTAGAAGTAAGGGTCTGTCTTGCGGGCGCTGTATAGAGCTTTGATGTCGAGGTAGCCGCGGCGGACGATGTAGTAGTCGCAAATCATTACGCCGGCGATGGCGGATAGGAAGAGCGAGTAGGCGGAAAGGTAGGTTGTGAACTGGTTGGAGGTGACGACGAGGTTCCACTGCGGAGGAAGTTAGAATTCTGCTACAGTTGGAGACGAGAGATTTCACATACTGGACACATGGCCAGACCGATAGCGGCACAGATGTAACTACCACGTCGAATGTTTAGGTATCGAGGAAGCAGTGCGGTCAAGTCCGTGCCGGCGGAGACCGAGTTGGCGGAGATGTTGGTTCCCAGCTGGGCCAGAGCGAAGCCAAGAGCGATGATGAAGATCCCGAAGCGCTGTCCAGAGCTAGCTCCATTCAGGAACATGCCCAGCAAGTCCAGCGGGTTCCAGACTGCTTTGCCATAGATGACAGACGAGGATGAAGACACGATGATTCCGATGAACGACGTGATTCCGAAACCAATGGGGATGGTGAACAGCTGAGACCACAGAGCATCCTTTGGTGTCCGGGCGAAGCGCGTGAAATCGGTATCATTCATGATCAGCGCAGCGAAGTTACCAATGCAGCTCATGATACCCTTGACAAATGCCCACGCCAGCGTGCTTCCGCGGGCACTGTTAGGCTGGTGAATGATCGGGCCGATGCCGTGAGCTCGCGAGATGGCCCAGGCGAAGAAGGCAATAGCGGCAATAGGAGAATAGATGGCCTTGACGGTGAACAGGTGGCGCACTTTGTGAACAGGGAACCACAGGGCGGGAAGAGAGCAGAGCCAGAAGAGGAAGAAGCTGAGGAAGCCTTTCGTATCGACACCGGCACTGGCAGAGAGGCCATTGTGAAGGTGCTTGTAGCTGGGCCAGATGGCCTCAATCATCAAAGTCACGCATTCGCCTGGGATATGTGAGAACGAGCGTGAATGTTTGGGCAAGTGGACTGTGTATATCATACCTCCAATATATCCCTGCACTCCGTACCAGATAATAGCCATGACCACTCGGTTGATCACTGGCCAGAAAGATCCCCAAATTCCAAAGGAAGCTCGAGCTGTCACGGGGAAAGAAATATGATAAACGGCGCCGATACGACCGGTCAGGCACACGAAGCCTGCGGCGACGAAGTATCCAATCCAGACACAGATCCATGACTGCCACCACGAGAGGCCGCCCACAATCATCGAGGATGAAATCATCCATGTGTTCTACAAGATTTCACATTAGACATGCATAACCTCTTTATTCTCGGCTCGGAAAGAAACTCACGATATTGAGTGAATCGGCAATCCAAAACGTGATGTAGTTCCACCATTTCCATTGGCGACGTTCGGGATCGACTATAGCACGCGAGTCCCACCGGTCAGTCTTATGTCTTTTCACCAGTGAATGTACGACGATGTAGACTCGACCGAGCGGGGACAATCTCACCTGGTCGCAAGTCATCGTTGGTTAACATTATCTGGGCATTGGAAAGCCCAGGCTCGTGTGTTACGGCCACTTTTTCGAGAATGGATTTGAGTCTGGACATGATGCTGAGGGGCACAGTCAGATGCAAGTTAAAACAAAAATGTGAAAAAGAAAAGGAATAACCCGAGGTCAAGATGGGAAGAGTGATGATAGAGAGATCAAATTTATTTGGGGAAGGGAAACAAGGTTCATGATATACAAGGAAGGCCAAGTCATGTCCGAATGTCGTACGCTAAACCACGGTAAGATAAGGAGACTATACCTACATAATCGGCTTCGCCATGTGTACGATATCACAGAGGTTCGAGCACCAGTACCAGTACAAACCGCCTATCACTTTCCCATTGCTTAAGTTGTCCCGAGTAAGAATTGACTATCACAGATAAGGATGAAAACGGGGGCCCACTTCTCCCTCGTATGATTGGTGCTTGAACCTATCTAATCATCAAGTGTGGAGCTGATTTTGTCGTTGACTCGATGCCATCGAGTAATCCCTTCTATCGGTCACGTGCTTCCTCATTTTGTGCGGAGTAACTAGTTATCCATTCTTCAATCCATGGCTATTGTTTTATTAATTCCCTACTTGAAAGTAGGTCAATGCCTTGTCGCTACTATACTGACCAGACAGTATACTATTACCACAAGATGCTGGCTGCTGCCTTTTCTATCTTCCACTATATCCTCCGTCCTTGCTAACCCTTTATTGATACTGCACATTGAAGGTAATCTATTGCTGCTCAATGCATAACCAAGGATCAACTCTTGAATTGAAGAACATCAAGCTAAAGAGAAAGGAAACACTGCCGAGCAGGGCGCCCCAAGACTCTATACCGTCAGGTCGCAGTTTGAACAGATTTAGGATTTTATGCTTCTCCAGGACCCATTCACCGATTTCCCGACTCCTGTACAAATATCGTACACGATAGGCCGTGACACTTTTTACCGGCGCAGAGCATCACGGACGGGCGAGTCGCCGCGGCGGAAGGAGGCTGCACCAGTCATTAGTCCAGCTGTTTCATAGCAGAAAATGGAACGCTTGGGCTTATAAGCTCGAAACTCATCAGGTGCAGGGCGGCATTCACTTCCGAGATCTCCAAATGCAGCCGCATAGTGAAAGCATCGCGGATAGAGCTCAAGAAAGCTGAAAACCCCACCCGGCACCATCATGACCAGGTAAAGGTTCCCCAAGAACCCGGTGTTGTAGCAAATCCCAAGACAAGAGCAGATGTAAACATACCGTCAGCCTCTTCCCAAGCACGTCCAGCACCGAAACCGAGTCCAACCCAGGCGGGCCAGGCCCTCCGCTTGAACAGAAGAACGGAGAAGACAACACCGAACGACAAGCCAAGAGAAGACTTGATGATCATGGAGGAAATGGCGCGGTCCCACTATGCATTCAAAGTTGGATTAGCTGACTGTTTCCATTGTTCTGAGCGTCATTGAAGGCATCTGCCTTGAAAATAGATTATCTCAAATAGATTCCAGCTTCGAAGTAGGTTGATGCTTTCCTAGGCTGTGGTCGTACCTTCTCGTTGAGCAGAGCCTCACTGACGGGCTTGGTGACCCGCGCGACGGGCCGGGACTCGCTGGAATCGGCCATTGCGAAGGGTCTAAATGCACAATGAATTAGTGGAAAGGCAAAAAGGACAATGACTATTGACACGCAGCTCACATGTGAAAGTTGGGTTTATTGAGACGGGGTGAATAGGACAATAGTGAGGAGTGAAGGAGTTTCGGGAGTTACGAATCAAGGTCGGGTAAAGGCGGTCGGGAAGTTTCGCTGCGGGTTTTCTCTTTTCGGTCTCTTTTTTTCTTTACTCTCGTAAACCAAGCCCTTACAACAAACCGCCTGGTCACAGGATGCCTTTTATTGCGGAGGTAAGTCTAGGTTTTACTCGTACATTCCTGTCATCTTCCATGATATCTAACGAAATTCTCCAACAGCGCTCGGGCGCGTCGCAAGAGGCGCTTCTCCGCCTCGAAAAGGGCAGTGATTCACCAAATACTCAATTACATGAAGCAGCGAAGATTCTCGGCATAGAGCTGACGCTGTGCGAAAGCCATCCCGAAACTCATCGCAATGCGAAAATTCAACTTGGTGCAACTCCAAAGGCAGAATGGACTCTCCGATGGCTACTGAAGCGATTGAAGAATGGGAAGAACTACCGTGTGGACCCGGCATCGTTCCTTTTGCTTCGACAGCTCATCGACGTGATACCTCCGAAGAACCTCGCAACAACTCTGAAGGAGCAGAAATTCCTCTCGATTCTATGTGACACGGTTGCGGATCTGGAAGCCGATATCTTTGCGACGGTGGGAAGAGGACAATCTATCGCGAGTTTCGACTCCGACTCGAGCCACACCCTGGCCAGTTCTCCGACTCAAGATGACCAGAAGAGTCCTCAGGGAACAAAGCGGAAGAGGGTGGCTCCGGAGAATGGTGCAGAGGCCATGGATGAGGACGAACAGCCACAAAACCCCGCTTCATGCCTCCTCGCATTTATCCGTGCTCTGGATTGCCTTTACGGAGTTGTGACGCTGGCTCAGCAAACACTCGGAACGGACGAAAACGCCAACTCGCACCTGAAGTTGGCATTAAGAGGCGAACCGGCCCTCGTTGCCCGACTGCTAGGCAGATCATTCCAAGTGGCCTCAGTGGCCATTACACAGTTCTCCCAGGCCGGCAAAACCACCGATCTTCAGCACTTGATCTTCGTGCTCCCCGCGATTGTGGAGCTGTGGGAATCAAGGTCTTTCCGCGAGGATGATATGCACAACAAGACAAGCAATGAAGCTTTCGCAAAGTTCTGTTTTGCGCATGCCCTCAGACTGCAACTCTGTCTGCGGACTACGAATCTTGATACCGATGAGAGAGCTCATCTCCTGCATGCGCTTGAGCGGATCCTTGCACTTCACGTACTACTTCCAGCACGTGCGGCCTTCTTCAAGCGCGGTGGCACCGGCATCGATTACTCTCATCAAGAACCGGATTGGAGCCCTGTTAAGCCGGTAACGGATACTTTCAGGTCAATCATTCGTGAGTATTCTGTTATTCAAATGTCTCAGGGCGAATCCAAAGACGCATCTTTCCACCCCTCGTGGCGATCGATTGAGCTTCTCCCCGAGCTGTTTGATAATGCAGTTCGTGCGGTCCCGAGAGACTTTTTCCGTCGGCAGACGCATGAGGCTCCTTGGCTGGAGACTCTGTTTGTGGCAGTTGCTGAATTAGCATACACCACTGCAAAGGAAGAGGACCCTGACACATCATCTGCTCGCTTTATCACCGTTCTGGAAGAGCTTCTCCGAGTGGCTCTTGTCCGTAACGTGGGTCTTTCTTTGCATACTGTTCTCACTCATGCCGGTTATACTGGTCTCCTTGCGGAAGGGCTAGAGCAAGTCCAGTGGAATGTGACCGCTCTGGTTATCAGTCTCGGCGTCGACATCTTCCTGCCGAACTCTGGCCTGCGCGACTCCCGGAAGCTTCTGGATGCATTGCTCGAGAAGATCAGGCTTCAGTGGCACAAGCGCTTCCACAATAAGTCTCATGAGTACAACGTCGTCAAAAATGACGTCGTCATTCCACTCGTGCGAGGCTTCGCGGCAGCGAGAGATTTGACTACTTTCATGGAGGTATGGCGCAATGAGCTCATGAAACTGGAGGACGCTCGTGCGCAAAACGCGAGTCTACCGAAGTTCTCAGTCTGGGAAGACGATGATCTATGCGATGTCTACAGTGAGTTGATGCGGACTTCGCTTACCGGTACCAGTCTTGCGGAACAGGTGCGCTCTGCTGCTACAAAGGTCAAGGCCGACAATGATAAGGTCTCCGAGTCTTCTGAGTCCTATGCCACATTTGTCCTTGTGGAGGCTGGCTTCCGAGGAAGGATGCTGGCTTCGGACAACTCCGAGGAGATCCTGGTGTCTCTCATTGAGACACTGTCAGCTACGCTTTCCTCGAAACAGGTTCTCCACTGGCGTTGGCGATTGTGGCGATTTGTGCGAGTTCTTCTGGAAAACAACACACTGCCGACGGATGGCAAACTCGCCCGGGCACTCAGTCCTCTGTTGGGCTCTGTTCCAGGAATGATTCGTCGCAACCATAAGAACCTCGAGAGCATTCCCCTTGCTCCGCTCGAGGCCTGGGAGGGCTATCGGTATGCTTTGGTGGTTGTAAAGGGCAAGCCAACCGATGAACAGCTGGAAGCATTCGCCGATATCTCCAAACGTGTCACAGACTTTATCGTATCCGTTTCAACCGATAGCGCTCAAAAGTCCATGAAATCTCCGTGGAATGGCCGAATCGACACACTGGATTCTCCGAGGGCTCTTTGTTTGGCTTATTTCATGGCACTCATTAGGGTCCCGGAAGCCTGGGAGCGTGTTCCATCCGAGAAACGTTCGCGTCAACTCGAACATCTTCTATCCCTGGCTGCCGTTCAATATCGATCATCCTCGCTGGGCCTAGAGGCCGTGGCGGATGATGCGCGGTTTCTTCAGGCGTGGGCGAGCGTTGCTTGTCACGAATATTTGCTCAGCGTACCGTTCATTGTGCAGGACCTGGTGCAGATCCTCAACCAGACCATCGAGAATGATCATCACAACCGTCGTCTCTGCGTGGAAAGCATGCAGAGAATCCCGGCCGCCTTGATCACTCGTGGTCTCCGGACCGCCATTCTGAACAAGTTTCACAGTGTTCTGCTCCAGCAGGATAGCTCTCCTGAAATCGTTGTTGGTCTGCTAACGATGATGGCAAAGCTCGCCGCCATGCCCAAGTGCGATGCTATCTTGACCGCGGAGTGGGAACCGATCTCGACCGCGGCCCGAGCTATCAACCTCCAGGGTACGGAGGTGGATCTTCAGATCATGAAGTCCTTCCGGAGCTTGCACCGCGCGGTCATTGCCAAGTTGCTGGTGCTGAGAGAGGACAATCGGGTGGAGATGTCTAAGAAGCTGTTCGCAAGAACATCCAAGCAGACGTCTAAGTTGCGACAAATTGATCGTAACTCCATGGCCGACTTCCTTCTACGCCTGACTTTATCAGAGATGTGGGTTCATCGCAAACAACTACGCGATGCATTCTCGGAGGATGACCTGGCGTCTTGTCGCCAGCACGTGTTCGGACTGATTTTGGCGGACATGAAGGCCGTTAAGGAGCAGTGCAGAAAGCAAAAGTTGGAGGAGACAATTACGCTCATCAAGACGATCGATGCTCTGGAGGACTTTGAGGATATGGTGACGAACAACATCGAAGTAGAGAAGTTCCTTTCCAAGATTGAGAACTACATGGAGATGTCTATCGACTCGGCCCCATCTCGGTTGATTCGCCGCCGTCTACTTGCCAGCAAGGGACCCGAGAAGAGCATCACCAAGCCGGTACTGCAATGCGCCGAGACTCTGACGCTTCAGTCGCTCTACGCCGAAGACCAGCAACTCTTCATGCGGGCCACGACCGAGCGTTTCCGCGCTATGACTCCGAAGAAGATCAGCCAAGCAATCCACGAAATCCGGGAACTTGGCTTCACTGGTGACAATGCCGGTTACCGACTTCTAGTGGTCTATCTGGCCCTGGCTTCGTTTCCTCCAATCGAGGACAAGGAAAGTCCGGTGGCTCAGGAGCTGTCCCAGCTCGGCCTCGATCTTACAGACGCTCTTCCCAAGAGCATCTCCATCATCCAGTTTTGTTTGATTGCCGAGTGCCTGTCCCTCTTGTTGCGCGTCCACACCCGCAGCCTCGGACAGTGCAACGTGGACGATGTCCTCACGTCTATCGGATCCTGCGCCTCCAAGGCTGGCCCCCATATCTCACCCGAATACGCCCCAACCATCTACACGCGTCTCTGTCGCCTGATGGGACTCGTGCTGGGACTCCAACGGCTCAAGATTGGCGGCCGCTTCCACCTCGTGGTCAAAGCCATGCAGCGCCTGCTGGCCTGTCTATTCGCAAACTCACGCAAACGATCCCGGTCCGCTAAATCCCAAGCCAACCTCTCGCAGCCCTTCTGGCTCTCCCCACTCAGTGCCTCGCATACTACCCACTACACTCGCCTGCTCACTTCTCTCTGCGACCCCACCGTCTCAGCCGTGAT
Organism: Penicillium decumbens; assembly: GCA_027569385.1. Classification (NCBI taxonomy): domain Eukaryota; kingdom Fungi; phylum Ascomycota; class Eurotiomycetes; order Eurotiales; family Aspergillaceae; genus Penicillium; species Penicillium decumbens. The sequence continues at coordinate 201,719 of JAPDEZ010000007.1, forward strand.
CCGTCCCCAGTCCGGTGGATCCCGCGAGGCCCTTACCGACGAAACAAAGAAAGCAAAGCGCATCGCCGGCCAATACCTGCAGTACGTCATCACGGCATACAGCAAATTCTCCCTGAAGGCATCTCTCGCACCGGAGGTCAAGGCCGCGTTGATGCCGGGTCTCTACGCTGCACTGGATGTAATGTCGAAGGAATCGATGCGCGCTCTCAATGCCGCGCTGGATGTATCGGGTCGCGCCGTCTTCAAATCTCTCTACGATGACTACGTGAAGTTCGGAAAGTGGAATAAGGCGTGATTTGATGTCTTGCGTGTTATCCCGGTGTCGGTGTACAATATCTTTTACTTTTTATGATATCCCTGAATGCATGATTCTATCATCTTAAGATTCCTATTTCCAAGCTTTTACTCCATATCCTGCGAGTCATAACTCCATTAAATCGATGTCCATGATATACTCTCACTCCAGGCCCATCCCATCAAGGCTGTCAGCATGGGTCATCTTGTATTGACATGAGTCACTCGTATCCGCACCCTGGTTGGGTCGCCTGCCTAGGGAGTCGAGGCACGGCTGGAACTTTTTGGAGACCGGATGGAAGGCCTCAGGCGTCAGCGTGGCTAATGTGTTGCGGCCTGAGGAAGATATCGATGCGGAGAACGACGAATGCGGAGAACGCATGCCAAGACGAAGTATAAAGCACCCGAGATGAATCATGGGTCAAGAACAATTCTACGCATCACCATTTACAGTTTCGCTCGTACCCAGGAATTTCGTTCATTGAACAAATAATCTTGATGAAAGTAATGTTAAATACGAATATCACAAATAGAATAACCAAAAAGCATTAGGATTCCTAGAGATTGTTCGAAAGGGAGAAGGACATGAATAGATGGGAGACGACATTGCAGAGTTGCAACAGTACGCCTGGGTATTATGAGGCTCCACAAAGTTGAAGCCTCCATTGCAAAGAACACCGCCTGACCCATCGCACTTTCAAGCAAAACGCCATAATACCCGGTTCCGCTCCGCTGATGTGGCATACCTCGGTAAAACCATCCAACAGCCAAGCTCAGATGCAGAAATAGGAGGAAAGAGGAAGCAAAGTGAGAAGCCCTTTTGTCGCCTTAATGAACGCCGACGGGATGCAACAGGAAGAGGAAAGAAAAAGTCAAGGTGTCGTAGGCGAGAGGATCGGTGGAATAGCTGAATCAGACTTGAGGGGCAGCAGTCTGGGGAACGGAAGGAAGGCTCTGCGAAATGGGCTGGGACTCAGGCTCGGGTCCAGTCGGCTGGGGAAGAGCCTGCTGCAGTCCGGCGACAATGCGCTCCAACTCCTCCAAGCGACGATCCTTCTCCTGGACCTCGCGGCGCAGTCGCTTGACCTCATTGTGGAGCTCAGGGCTGACGTCGTCCGATTCCGGAAGGTCACCATTGGGCGACTCATGCTTTCGCTTGATCCCGGTGGCGGGAAGGGAGTTGGCGCGGAGACCCTCCAACTCATTGGCACGCTCCCAAGGAAGGTCGACCATGACCTGGGGGGTGCCGTCATCTGCATGCATGTGACGACGTCGAAGATGCTCTCGAAGATTCTCCTGGCGCGTGAATCCATTGCCGGTGCTTCGGTTGCAGTCGGCATAGGGACACATTAGAGGCTTCTTGGCGTCAGTGTTTTTCTTGTGTACTTCACGCTGGTGGCGTAAGAGACCACCTGAGTAGGTGAAGCCTTGAATTTTGTCGCAGCCGGGTTCGAAGCACTTGTAGGGGCGATCGTGTTTATCCATATGTTTGCTGCGAGAATCGTATTAGCATGAAAGATAAGAATTGATAGCGATAGCGACAGCGACAGCGAGGTTAACTTACTTCCATTCACAGGGACGACGGAAAGTAGGAGGCGCAGCCTGGCAATCCGGGTGGTCACAGAAGATTTGGTTCTCAGAGTTCTTGGGGGGGTCGCGGGCGCGTCGGACGGAGAGGCGCGGGCGCGCGCCATCCATGCTATAGCCCATGGGCTCGTTCATTCTGGCAATTGACGAAAGGGTCTCTGTAGCAGAAGCTAGGGCAGAGGCAGCTGTAGCCCCGTGTGGAGCTTCACTTCGGGGACTAGGATAGTCAGGTCCTTCTCCCATATCGCGTCGAACCCCGCACCAGCTGAGGGGATTCGTGATGAGATGGAGATGAAGATACCAGCAGGACGCGTCAACAGAATCTCTCAAACCCACACTGATAAAGGCTCAGAATGGGAAGAATAAGTAGACAATAACCGGACACAACTGTTCGGAAACAAGTGGTGGAAGAGACACTGATGGAAAGTCGATGTGGATGTAGATCGTAGATAGAAGAAAGAAGGCCTTGGTTCCTTAAAAAATCGGCAGCCTCCCTTTTATAGGCGGTGAAGACTCCAACTTCCGCCACCCGTGAACTGCCCAGGTGTGGCGCAGTTGACTTTAACTGTGGCGTAGTTGGCCCTTGTGCAGACGCGCTTCTCCGACCTTCTCTCTCACGGCGTTGCCGAGTAGATTACCTACCTGGAAATCCTTTAACAGGAAAAGGCCAAGATGTTATATTTTTGTTTCACAAGGTCGCATTTTATTCTGGGAAAGATGCTACAATGACTCATAAGCGGATATTACCCATTCCCTATCATTTGTTACATTAGGTACCAAGTCCTGTTCCAAGTCAGGCAGCAACTCCCGACTTCTTGAATTGCCACATCTGACAAATTCAAGTGGCGTCAAAAGTCACGGGATGCGTGGGGGATCTGTCAGTCACGTGCTCCCCATTTAAGCTTAGGGCTTGATGCAGTACTTAGGCTGCAGAATATCAAGTCACTTGTATGGACTCTGCGGGTATGAAAAATAAGCTACGGACCTATACCTTGCAGATTGATTGCGAATCTTCAGGCTATGCAGCCTATTTATAGTTTAACATGTACGTGTTTTAGAAAGACACCGTTTGTGGCAGTGAGTATAGCTAGTTCCCTATTAAGACTTAAGCAGGCTACAGTATTCGAGAGATCTGCACTCTGAAACAGCTCTGCAGAATGATTTTGAAACTGCTTTTTCTCTACATTACAAAGCAATACAAGATCAAGGACAGAGAGTACCCAGGCAAAAGGCATAATAATAGTCTCGATTCAAAGCAATAACATAGCTAGACGTCTGAGATAAAGACCGCTAGGAGGAATCGAGCCCGGGAGGAAGGGTAAACTTTCCAGGCTGCCCTGTAACTTGATATCGGACTCATCAAGGCTGGAGATCAATGACTGGCAACTGCCTCTTCTGGCGTGCATCCTGTACAAAGGAATACCGTAAGGCCAATGTCAGCCAAGCAAAGCCCGCGGACAACGCATGATAAAGAATACCCCGGCGACGATGACATCTCCAAGGCCAAAGGATCGCCTCTTCAGAAGGGCGTTCGACCTTGACTGGCAGTTCGGAAGAGCTCAAGCGCCCCGAAAATAGCGGATCGATCCTAGCCTCACAGATCTGATGTCCTGATCGGTGCGTGAAAAGACGGGCGGGCAAGACGCCGGTGGAAGAAACTCTGACATTTCGTGTGAGACTGTTTCACCGGTGTGATAAAAAGACGACAAGTCTGTTGGAGAAAGCCCCGAAATACAACACATGTGGTGTGTGTCACTCAATCATAATTTCCGCCAACCTGGCTAGCAAACGCGGTGGAAACACTGCGCGCATCATCATCGTCGTGGATGATGAGGCCTGCATTGCCGCGAGGCGTGACACGAAGACTGGCAGAACTGCCTCCAAAGATGCTACCGTTGTCAGGAACACCAGGACGGTAGGGCTCGCGCCCACCAGATTCCACGTAGCGCTTCAGACGGTCGGACTGGCTCAGGCTAGGCTGCTTGTTCATGTCGTGGATGCTAAGGCGGTTGAGAGTATCAGTGAGGCTAACGCCACCCTGGTCGACACTACGTCCGTCGGCAATGCTTCCGTTGATGTCAGACTCAGTAGCAGCAACAGACTCCCCAGCAACACTGGGGGCGCCTTTTGCACGTCCGCCATTAGGACGACGACCACCAGAAACCGAGGGCCACTGGTCCGCGAAGTTCTGGAACATCGGCGGGTATCCGGAAGGAAGACCAACTCCACCGAGAGCGGAGGAGTGGACTGAAGACACGTCGTCAGGAATGTAGCCAACCACCGAGCCCGAGTCATGATACTCGTTGCGGTGGCCGTTGCGGCCATTTACAGCGCTGCTAGCAGCACTGGAAGCCTGGTTGAATGACATCTGGAAACGCTGGGGGCCCCGATAAGCCTGCTTGGGTCGGCTGAACTGAATCAGAGACTCCTGAAGGTTAGACAGAGGCCCCTCCACAAGACAGTGTGCCTCCTTGAAGTGCTGCAGGAGGCAGTTCCAGAGGGGATGTTTGGACAAAACCTTCGGATTACCAAGGATAACCAGACCATAACGAGCTCGAGTAAGTGCCACATTGAGACGACGAGGGTCGCTCAAGAAACCGATGCCCTGGTGATCGTTCGAGCGCACGCAAGAGAGGATAATATAGTCCTTTTCTCGGCCCTGGAACGCATCCACAGATGCCACTTCAATTTCCTTGTAGTGCTCTTTCTTGAAGGTGCCATTGGTCTGCATGCTACTGACAATGTAGCTGCGCTGCCCCTCGTAGGGAGTGATGATACCAATGTCTCTGGGTTGAACACCAGCTTTGAAGAAGCGGGTAACAATCTTCTCGACGTTGGTTGCTTCGGTACGGTTGAGATACGAGGTACCAGAGGCGGAGATTTCCTCGTTGCCCAAGTTCGACCAGAACATCATAGGCATGTCAATCACAGGCCAGGGGAAATCGACGTCGCGGCGAAGACGGTCTTGGATCGTGATACCGTTCTGGAGGGAGCCCTCGTAGAACATGTTCGATGGGAACTCCGATAGACATGGGTGCATACGGTACTGGACGTTCAGTCGAATTGGTGCACATCCCAGAATAACGAGACGCTCAAAGAGGGACTGGTTCAGACCCGCCTTGGCTGCTTTCTTGTTCATGATGACAGGGCCAAGCTGCTGGTGGTCACCAACCAGCACGACCTGCTTGCAGCCCAGAACAAGGGGAATCATACACTCTGGCTCGGCAGATTGGGTCGACTCATCAATCAGGACAGTGCGGAACTTGAACTTGGCAAGGCGAGGATCACCTGCACCAACACAGGTGCAGCAGATAACGTCCGCGTTGTTCAGGATCTCGCGCTCGGCGGAGCGAGTAAGCTGTTTCAGCCGCTTTTCATCCTGACTGGACAACTCGCCCAGTTCTCCCTTCAGCTGGTTGAGTTTTACTAGCTCAATGTTGCTATCATTCATGCGTACTTGCTCGTGCAGAGAAAGGAATCCGACAGGAGACTCGACATCCTCGCGAGACTTGGCAGTCACTCGCACCGTCTTGAGACCGGTACGGTGAATGCGCTCACAGAGCTGATCAACCGCAACGTTGGATGGAGCACACACCAGCACCTGGCCGCCATTGAGCTTGGCAAGGTGGTAGATGATAGTGGCCGAAGTCACAGTTTTACCGGTACCAGGAGGGCCCTGGATCAAGCTCAATGGGCGCTGCAGGACGCTCTTCACAGCGTTAATTTGACTGCTGTTCAGATCTGGCAGACCAGGTACACTATACTTTTTGGGGATTTGTGTCTTCATGGGGGCCGCAGCAACCTCGTGGCCGAGAAGACGGTGGAAAATGTAGCCCGAAACACTCATCTCGTCCACGGCGAAAGTCTTCATGGCAAATTGCATGCGGTCGAAGGAAGTAGACTTCCAGACATAGTCCGCAGTGAAGTTGTGTGTGCATTCCGTAGGCACTGACTTGTGATCGCCCTTAGAGCGCAACTCAATGGTGACTTCGTCAGACTGGTTGTTGGGAATCTTGATGACATAGCCGACTCCCTCCCACTTGGAACGCAGTTCACCATTGTACTTGAGGCGCATCTCGTCGCCAACAGCCAGCTTCACGTCTCCGAGCTCGAGCTTGGGAAGGACGAAACTTGCAAGGTGTTTGTTGTTGAGACCGAGGTCCCAGCGCACAATCAGACCATCTTGGGACTGTGACTCCTTCAGCTTCCGGTCGTAGTCAGCCTCAATCTTAACAAGAGGTCCGAAAATATTCTGGTATTGGAAAGCATCGTCGTAGCGCAACAGGACCGGGGCAGGCTCGTCGTCCACAGCCGTAGCCTTCTCCAGATCTTCCAGAGTTGCCTGAGAGTTCTCCTTCCACATTTCCTCCAGCTTCGCAATTAGCTGAGGGCTAAGGTGGCGAGCGCGAAGCTGTTCTTGATCAGTGGGCGCGCCAACAAGCCACGGCAGGAAGGAGCGGTCCTCGATCAGCGGCTGCCAGCGAGAAGTATCCCAATTCATATCCTTTGAAGATGGCATGGCGGCGCATGGCTGTCGGCAAAGAAGAACAACAACTGTATCCGACTTTGCAGGAATGAAACCAAGCAGGAAGACGTTCTTTGTGCCGCAGTTGTAACACTCGAGAATGGTATCGCCGAGAGACGAGGCTGGGTGCAGCTGGACCTCCTTGTGACGCGCGCGAACAAGGTGATTGACGATGTGGGAAGAAGAAGTGTTGCCACGGGCGCTGCAGAACCACTTGTTGCACGAAAGACACTTCACGACGCTGCTGGGGTTGTGGATGCCACAGTACCTGGAAGGTCACTCATTAGTAAAGCTAATAGAAAGCCATGAAGTGACTCCTTACGCGCAAGCATGAGCAGGAAGCTCCTTCTCTTCTTCCGAGTATCCCTGGCCCTTTTGGTTTCCATGTGTCGGGCCACCGACCGTACTCTCAAGATCGTCGTCCTCCATGAATTCAGATCCGTCGTCTTCATCATCATGTCGTCTAGGTTGAGCACTCGCAGTGCGGTCATCCAGTTCTGCCATCACCGAGGAATCGTCTGCCAGACCTGAAGGATAGTTGTTCATGAGAAAAGCGGGTTCTTAAATTAACCGACGCTGTAGGGGTGAGCGGGGTCGAATCGAAGGCCAATTCCCGTAAAGCCAAGCATGCAGGTGGAACTGAAAAGAGATTCAGACCGTAATAAAAGAGCGTAGAGGACAATGGGTTCCTCCTGCGCGGTGCGGTGCTTCAGTTCGCCCGAAGTGTGCCTGAGGGGCAAAGGAACGGGAAATCTACAGTGGCAAAGCAGGTCAGCAAAATCAGCAAGGAAGGATCAAGGACTACTCACCAATCCAGCTCTTTGTCAAAAAGACCGACAAAATAGCGAGGAAGAGTCGGGGAAGGCGAAAAAGTGTCTCCGCATTTGCGATCTCTATCGGTGGGATCCCACTACGGCGGTGCCAGCAGACCACTTACGCAGTCTCGGAGATTAGAAAAAAAAGTTGACTTGCCCGCCGTCCAAACTAAAGATCACTTCCAGCATACACTTCCACCACAAGATGTTGGTAGGTTCTTCTCATTTCTGTCTAATTTCTGCCAGTTGTACTAACTTTTAATAGCGCCGTCAAAATCGTGAGCGCCGCGACTACCTCTATCGGAGAGCGCTGCTCCTCCGCGATGCCTCTATCGCAGAAAAGAGAGCCCAGTTGAAGGCCGCCCTGGCATCTGGCAAACCCCTAGACCCTTCAATCGCAGCCGATAAAACTCTCCGTGGGGATTTTAAGTACGATGAGTCGAAGGACAAGGATACCGATATGGATATCGACGACGAATATGCTTTGACTTCCGGCGTCATTGATCCTCGCCCACTGGTCACCACTTCCCGTTCACCATCTGCTCGCCTCGGCGCTTTCGCCAAAGAAATCCGACTACTCCTACCGACCGCTATTCGGCTCAACCGTGGTAACCTTGTTCTGCCCGATCTGGTGTCGAGCGCCACCTCTGCTGCTCTGACCGACATGATCCTGCTGCACGAGCACCGTGGTACACCCACTGCTCTTACCGTCTCGCATCTTCCTCACGGCCCAACGGCGAGCTTCTCCCTACACAACGTGGTTCTACGCGCGGATATCCCGAATGCTGCCCGAGGTACTGTTTCCGAGAGCTACCCTCACTTGATCTTCGAAGGCTTCACAACCAAGCTGGGCGCCCGTGTTGTCCAGGTTTTGAAGCATTTGTTCCCTCCTCGCGAACCAGGAAAGGTCGGTAATCGTGTTGTGAGCTTTGTCAACAAGGAGGACAGTATCGAGGTGCGGCACCACGTTTTTGTGAAGACTGGGTATCGGGACGTCGAACTTGCCGAGGTCGGTCCTCGCATGACAATGCGGCTGTTCGAGATTCGGGGAGGAACCCTCGAGAAGGGCTCGAGTGGAGACATCGAATGGGCTCTTTCCCAGTACACGAGGACCAGCAAGAAGAAGGATTACCTTTGATTGCTTCTGGAAGATTTTGCATTACGGTGTCGGATATGAGTGTGGATATCTGTTTTGGCACTTGACTGGCGTATCGGTGTTTGGAAATCGACTAAAAGGCTTTTTCATCCGTTTCATGTTATATTAAACTTTTACTATTCCCATGTCCAATACCGCCGTGAATAGCGGCCACTATGAGAACTTCTGAAAGATTGGTGTATCGAGTTATCCTACCTAGCAAAGGTATATTTTCTTGATAAACTTCTCTTTAAACGTGTGGGACTAGTACCTATTCTACTATTCAAAAAGTAGTCTACCTAGGCATCTCCGATATCATTGCTTCTAGTGCCCAGGTTGCCACTATTAAGATCCATTCCAAGGTTGTCCAATTTTTTCCTGCACTTTTAAACTACCATCTTATGTAACTATCCAACTCCTTCCCATCTTCCCAACTCCTTCAGAACGCGCCAAAAAGATTCAAAGGTATCAAACTTGCCTATCTACCAAGCACCAGCAGCTTCGATCGAATCAGTAGGAGCTTCAGGGGTCGGGCTCGGTGGCTGATAAGACTTCATCCAGTTTGAAAACATGTTGGATTTATCTTCGTAAACATACCAGCCCTCATGGCTGGGCAGTGGATTGCCCTCGCCGTCGGTCTTGGGGGCTGGCATCCGGCCATCAGCTCGATTATCCCACTCCTTGCCAGTCTGGGCAAGGAAGAACTCTTTGAATGCCTTGATAGCGGGTGCTTTGTCTCCTTTAGGAGGCGCCAGGATTTCGACGTAGGATTTGCCAACTTGGCTATACTTGGCGTAGGCCGAGTAGGTGAATGGTTCGGAGCATGACTGGAAGACCTATGAGATGGCCATATTTAGCATTTCGGTAAGCATGATATTGAGAGTCACTTACTCCAACCCGGAATTTTCCTCTGGGTTTTTTGGGCGTCTTTTGACGAACTAACTCTGCATCCCAGGTCTCACCAGTATCGGGATCCGTGAAAACCAAGTCTTTCGCTAAATTTCCTCATTGTTAGCCAAAGGACGAGTATTCGTATTAAGGTAGCATTCACGAACATTTAGCTGAACCCGCTTTGCCCTTTCTTCCCTTCGTATTCTTCACGACTTTGTTTGCAAAAGGATCCTCTGCGTTCAACATCAAGGTCAGTAACCCGGAAATGGGAATTCCGTTATCAGATCTCGAGACTTACTAGCTGTTCTTTTTGTCGCGGGTTCTTCTCTCAGAAGAGTAGACCAGAGAAATGGCTGCTCTGGCTTCGGCCGCTTTGACCGGGATAGCAAGGAATCTTCAAGCCAGTCAAATGAAACGATTTTGACTTTTCCGGACTTTTTAGCTTTTTCAACTATAATGAAAGTCAGTCCTGGACATTATCAAAGCATCAGAATCATGTACATACTTTCTTCCCCGTTCTGAAGATACACTTCATCGGTCACAATCAGATGCGTGACCTGGCTGTTGAAGGAACGGTGATATTTCCCACCGTTGGCCTTCACCCAGCCAGGGATCTTGTCAGCATCCTTGAATGAGCCCAGCACGCGGACATGAACCTTTTCGAAGGTCTTGCCCATATTGTCGAGGTTATAGCAGATGGACGATCACGGGTGTTCTTGTTGAATGAGAAATGCAGGTGGAGAGCAAAGACGGATGCAAATGGAAGCGATGACAGAGGCAAACGGAAGTTTATAGATGGAGATGTAGATAGATGAAGAGAGGAGATATATGACGAGTATAGAGAGAATATGTGAGGCAGGTGTGATATTGGAAAGAGGGTAAGAAGATATGCAGTAGGCTTGCTGGTTTGGGAAACGACTAAGAGGGCAGAATGTGACTGGAAGGCCCCCAGCGAGCGGGACAGGTAGCAAGACGGGGTTTCCCGATGGAGAGAAAAGCGAAGGGTAGGAGAGGGATAATGAGAGATAGTGCTGGAGTAGAAGGAGGATGGAAAGATAGCAAGAGGGAGAACCTTGGAAGCAGTTTTACCAGACGTATGCATAAGATGTTGTATTGCTATCGATACTGAATATGTGAAGTGAACATTGGTGAGAAGAAAAGTCACACCATGGACTAAAATATAGGTAAAATATATCATGAAGTATAGATCACGCGCGAATACTTTTGGCAGCCTTCACGAACGCGCGGATCTTGTCCAGATCCTGAGAACCGTTGGTCTCCACCCCGGAACTGACATCCAAGCCTACAACCTTCGATCCCGATTCGCCAAGCCTTTTCACGGCGTCGACGACGTTGTCCGGGTGCAGTCCGCCAGCCAATATCACTCGCAAACCCTCGTCGCTGTCGAGAACCTGCTGAACACCGGCCTTTTCCAGAAGCTCACCGGAACCGCCAGCACCAGAGTCCAACAAAGGCAGACTGTGGTATGCCCTGCGTGCAATACCAATGTCTCCGGGTGCGAACTTGTGAATGACGGGCACAGGAATCAAGCTAGCCCATTCCACGGGCTCAGAGCCGTGAAGCTGCACAACGTCGAGTCCAAGCTTTTGTTGCTGGGCAAGGATATAGGAAAGAGGCTGATTCATGAAGACACCCACAAGCAAAGCGCGAGACGGGTGCCGCAAGACGCTGGCGGAATGATCAAACCACTCCGAAGAAGTTGCATTCGATATTTGCTCCGATGCAACATTCTGTTGAGCTCCAGGACGGGATGTTGACTTGATAGTCTGGGAGATACGGATAGCCACATCATCCGAGACGGTTCTTGACCGTCCAGGAACTTGGATGATGCCGATCAAGTCAGCGCCGGCTTCGATAGCAGCCTTGGCAGCCTCTTCCGATCGAGTACCGCAAATCTTCACTAATGGAGTGTTTGTTGGGTTTGATGCAGCCTTTGACCCACCCAGAAGCTCCGCCACAAAAGCAGAGGTGTCGGGGGCCCGCATCAAGGCTTCTCCCACAAGAATAGCCTTGACACCCTCCTTCTTGTAAGCCTCCACATCCTTAGGGCCCATAATACCACTAAGGGCGCACACGATGGTGGTTTCAGGAACTTGGTCCATAAGACGGCTTGTAGTTCCAAGATCGACCTCAAAGCTCGTTAGGTCGCGGTTATTAACACCGATCACCTGAGATCCCAGTTCAACTGCTATCTTCATCTCCTCAGGGGTGTTGACCTCAACGAGGGGCTCCATCCCAAGACTCTGAGAGTACCGGTACAACCGTGTGAGAAGCTCAACACTAAGCATCTTGACAATCAGGAGAACGGTATCGGCACCAGCGAGTCGTGCCTCAAGAATTTGATATTCATCAAACACAAACTCCTTCCGTAGAAGAGCCGGGCGGTTAACCATACCTTCCAGACTCTGACGCACTGCTCGGAGATCGTCAATCGTTCCCTTGAACCACTCAGGCTCTGTGAGAACAGAGATGACACTGGCACCTGCTTTAGCATACTCGCGAGCCTGAGCAGGAGCATACACGTCTGCCGAGATGATTCCCTTGGAAGGTGATGCTCGCTTAATCTCTGCCATCAATGAAAGAGGATATTCCGACTGTCTCAACCGCGCAGGGAACGACACCTGGGGCGGTGCGATGTCCAAATCATAAGCGGCCTGCAGGGCCTGTGGTCGCAATGCGGGAATCTTCTTCTGCTCAGCAACAGCGTTTCTGCGGTGAGCATAGATTTTCTCCAGAATGGACACCTTCTTGTCAACCGGAGCGAGAGCCTTGGTAGCCCCTGTCGCACTCTGCTTGTTCCCATCCCAAGTACCCGAGGTGAAAGTGAGGAAATTCCTGAACATCTTCCGTCCGTACTCTGTCAGTATACTCTCGGGGTGAAACTGCACGCCTTCCACCGCAAGCTGCTTGTGTCGGACTCCCATGATAATGCTGCCGCTACCGTTTTCGAGATCGGCCCAGGAGGACACTTCCATGCACTCCGGGATGGTCGAATGGGTTCCCGCAAGTGAGTGGTATCGAGTGACGGAGAGAACGGTGGGCAATCCTTCGTAGACGCCCTTGGAGTCATGCTTCAAGACCGAGGTTTTGCCGTGGAGAATCTCGCCCGTTACATCGACCTTGCCGCCAAAGGAGGAGATGATGCATTGTTGACCCATGCATACACCAAAGATCGGGATCTTTCCGCTGAAGTATTGGATCGCAGCGTTGCTGATTCCTGCATCTGTTTCCGGGTGACCAGGGCCAGGACTGATGATCAGCTGGGTTGGCTTTTTCGCGATCAAATCGTCTACAGTGACTTCGTCATTGCGGAAAACAGTGACTGTAGCTCCCTCAAGAACCAGGTACTGGTAGACGTTCCAGGTAAAAGAGTCGTAGTTGTCGATCAGAATAACATTGGAGGCGCTATCCAGCTTCGCAGCTTTGGTGGGATGGTGGGGTGAGTGGTCAACGAGGTCCGCCATGGCTGCCGAGGTTGCCCGGGATCGGGCTTCGGAAGAGAGATATTAAAAGGGTGACAAGAAATGCAAGTCACAATTGACCGCAGCGTTTCCAGTCAAGAAAGTCGAGCTCACCGCTAGAAAAGCCGAAGTGACTCAAAGCGACAAAAGTGGGCGACTTTTGTCAATCTTCACCGCCTAAAACTAGCCATAGTTTTTCTCCGTTCTGCCTGTGACGAACATCGCATATAGATAGATGTTTGGTATGTTTGCATCATGGGTCACGTCATTGATGTGTTATGCCTCCATAGACTATATCTCTATGTTTGGTTCTAGTTCTTCTTCCTTCTTTCTTTCCCTAGCTTATTTTTCTTGTTTCTTGCTACTAGTAGGTACAGAATCAGCTAGTTTTGGCCTTGTAGGAAAACGAGGATTTACGCGCAGAAAATAAGAAAAAGACGCAGAAAGGGGCGCGCACACAACGACGGGGGGAGCATACATTAGGCCTATCAGTAAGAGAGGTCAGGGACTTGATTGCGGCTCCTAAAGCCCTAAATAACGCCGTACAGCCCGTTCTAGATGAGCCGGTCCAGTCGGTTTATTCCCATCTTGAGCAGCCGCGCCGACGCGTCAAAAACACTGCAAAATCTAGGCGGTCGGCCAACTTGGCTGACCGCATTGTTGACCGCTGAGCGCGCGAAAGAAAGCGAAATCTTCCTGGAGCTCTCCGAAAAGCTATAGCTACCAGTGGTCACCTCTTCCTTTTTTTCTTTTTTTTACCTCTCCTGCTCCGTCTACCCTGGTATCCTTCAAATCCTATGATGTTCTAAATTGCTCTGCCAAATGGCTCCCATCCCGGAGGCCTATTTCCCGTCCCTGGACAAGTGCTTCTCCGGGGACGTTCAACTTTTGTACGTTGAACTCGGTTCTCACGCTTTGCTTTGTTACTCACATTTTGCAGGTCTTGGAGAAGAGCTTTTCTCTATATCGTCGATCCCGAAGCTCACGCAGACAATGGCGGAAACGTCGTGGCCTTTCTGTCGCATCCCAAAAGCACCGAGTTGCTATCCCAATGTTTGATCCCTTCCTCTAGCCCTTCCGCCAAGTCGAAGTCCGAATTTGACTCCAAAACCGCGGCGATCCACGTCGAGACGAATTCCAAGTCTTCATTCGATCTCAACGAGATTAAGGCGGACGCGCAATGGCTCAGCGAGAAAGCACAGATTGACGAGATCGCGGCTCTGCGCATCGTCGTCCTCGAATGGCAGAATCGGCCTGCTTCCCGCTTGACAACGACCTTCTCAACGGAGGAGGCCACGAGCCTCCAGAGTGCGTCAGGGACCGACAACCTTCGTGTGTCGGTGGCTGGACCGAATCTGGCGAGCGTTCTGAGACAGGCCGCGGACAAGGAGGATGCATCTACGTTCGACACAGAAGCCAGCAGACGCTTACGATTGGGAAACCTTTATCTCTCAGAGAGAAGCCACATACTGAAGACTTACCGCAAGCTGCTGGTTTTATCCCTGCACGGTCTTTCTGGTGAATCAGCCAATAATAGCACCCTTGAGAGCGAGCGCTGTCTCGCTCTGCGTAATCTAGGAGAGACTCTCTTTCAGACAAAGGCTAGTGGAGAAGGGTTGAGCCAACTTCTGATTGATTGTATGACTGGGATTCGCACCCGGCTGAAAGATCTGGAATCAGATGGTGGCTGGTTAGGAGCAAGTGAGAGTAGCCAGGAGACAGAGGATATCTGGAGGACTACCCTCGTCGAGGAGATTGTCCATATCCTACAGGTCATGTCCCATCAGCTTCACGCGTCAGCGGAAATTCCATCTGGCGATCTTGTGATATCTTGGTTCAACCTCATGGCCGATAATGACTTCTTGGAGTCGTTGCAGGTGGTAAGTGGCCCCCAACATAGTCAATTGACAACTATTGACCAGCATGCCAGCCGTGTCAACAACCTTTGGAAGTCTTGCTACCGCTTCAGGCTTTTACGTCCCTGGTTACAATGACTTTCCTCAAGTTCTCCCTTGCCATTGACCATCTCCTTGAGTCAAATGAATCACCGACCTTTCCTCCAGGACAGAAACCTTATTATCTCTCCAAAGAAGCCATATCTCAGGTTACTGAGATTCTTGTGGGCGCGTGCATGAATCTCAATACCGCTAATCCCGCTGCATTGCTATGGGGAGCGGTTCTTCAAGCCCTAAGAGAGGGGGGCGAGGCATCTCGGAATCTGCGAGAGCAAGAGCAGTCCGATGTAGCCGCGGCTGCATTCAATACGAGGACAGAGTACACGGCCCTTTCCCGTGGACTGGAGCCATCACTTTACGAAGATCTTCTCGACTGTGCTCGAACACCCAAACATACCGCAGAAGACGCGATTGATCTTTTCAGTTCTCCTGAGATGGTCGAGATGGTTCTAAGTGTGGTCGTCACATTGTCTAGCAAGGCCGGCTCCATGTCAGCAATCGATGATATCTTGACAGAACAATGGGTCCGATTGCCTTTATTTGACATCATTCGAGTTGCCTTGAATCGTATCGGTTACTCGCCTGAAGTCTTGGAGTCTGCCTTGGCCATATTGATGGGTACTTCGGATAACCTACGCTGGAATAAAGCAGTCTCTCTTGATCCTACCAGTGATCCCCGATCTGTCTTTTTCAGGGACCGTATCTTAATGGCAGGGATCTTCGATCTCGCCCGGTCTCGATTCCCTTATGAAACAGTCCCTTTCCTGAGACTCTGCCGCGCTCTGGTGACTCACCACGAAGTGAATGAGGACGGTTTGCCCCTGATTATTGAGGAATTAGACAACATGAACACCTTCACTCAAATCGTCTCTTCGGGCTTCCAAGGGTATGAAACAATTCGAGAGGATGAAAATGCGAACTGGGTGTCTCTGACCCAATCGCTCCCAATGTTTGAGTCTGCTTCTCGCAACCTCCTTCCAGAGACTCAGACGAGCAATGCTTTGATTGTGAGTGGCTCGTCAGAAATCCCAGTCTCGACGGTTGGCCAGGTCATTTCCGAATCAAAACCAGCCATAATCATGTGGCAGCACCAGTATTCGTGCTTAAGCTTCCTTGGAAGCTGGTTGGAAGAATGGAGTGCAAGCGGCGGGTACTCATCTGATTGGAATGCTGCAGCTTGCACGGAGATCATTGAACTCATGGCAGATCTCGTTGCTGGAGCCAGGAATGCCCGTGCCCATGACGCTGCTAGCGCCAGTGCGACGAGAATCTTGGAAATGGCCAGCGACGGGCTATCCAGACAAGGCGATATCATGTCGGTGGTTTTGGACATCTTTGAGCGTAACTTGCAGAATGTCGGGTCTCGAGGTGATCCAGCGAATGCGTTGGATCCCATCATGGCCTGTCTGCGATTTATTCAAGAGGTCATCAAAATTCTTCCCAGTCGAGTGTGGCCGTTCTTCAGCCGCAGTAGTTTCATTGGCTCGGACGGCAAGGGCGGGATTATGACTGCGATCGTTTCAGCCATGGAGCTTCCATCTGGAGAGTACCCATTTCTTCTCAGCTGCGTGAACCTGCTGGTGGCAGCTATCGACGATGCCGCCTCTCGATCAGTGCTTAGGAAGAGCCCCGGCAGCGTCGCAGGCAAGTCGACGATTGCATCTGACTGGAGTGCCGGCATTCCTTCCCATGTCATGAGGACCATTCTGTTGAATTTCACCCGAACGATGGTTGAGATTTTCAATAGCAATGGCAACTGGCGGTTCAACCTCCCCGAACAGCAGTTTAAGCTGAATGAAATGCTGGCTACCGCTTTCGACAGGATTCTCTACTATGTCCACGGCGTCAATGATACCACGAAACCGGAAGCAAAGATCACTGGTGTCTTCTCTGACTCTGCGGCGTACATCCTGGACCTTTTACGACCTCGTTCAACCGCGGATCTCCCCTTCAACCCACTCCTTCGATTAATCTCCGATGGTCTGCAGACTCCACCTACCGTCCATTTTCGCTACCTCGCGTTGGTTGAGAACCAGGTCAATGCTACCCTAGGCCTCTGTATCAAGCTCGTTCAAGCGGCACGACTTACTGAACAGCCTGGTTCACTCCTAGAAGAGCAACTCTTCAAGGCTACACCGGTTCTTGTCAAGCTTTATGCGTTGCATGATGCCTACAGGTTACCCGTTGTGTCCTTGCTTGAAATTATCATTTCCGTTGCCGCTTCTGATCCAGACAATGAACCCCCGTCCCTTGTCGGTCATCTTGGAGCCGAGTCGTCGTGTCTGTTCCTTGACGTGTTGTCCCAGCTTGGCAAGCCGCTTAATGATGAGGTACTGTTGCTTGCAAATTGGAAATTGCTGTCAACTTTTGTCAGCAAGCGTCAGCAGTGGTTGGCAGTCTTCATTCTGACCGGGGCCTCCCCTCGGCAAACATTGAAAAAGTCTATCAAGTCTAGAGACCCGAGCATGAGAGGCGTACCATTCTTGCAAATGGCGCTTGACAAACTCGCCGACATTGACAATGAAGAGCCTCAGATGGCCCTGGCCTTGCTAGAGTTCGTCTCTCGTGCCCAAGAAAATTGGCCGTGGGCTACTCCCCATCTGAAGAATCATTCTCATTTCTTGAACAGCATTGTGAGCTACGTTTCCAAGCTGAAGATCTCTTCATTGCCGATGATTCAACAGATCTTTGCGACTCGTATTGCTGCTGTTGTCGCCGACATTTGTGCTGTCTACCTGCACGCTGCAAAGGAAATGGGCGATTTCAGCTTTGTCAAGACACTGATTCCCTTAGTACAATGGTACTCCAAGGACGCTGTGGAAGTTGATGCTTACAACGCCTCCCTTCACGCGAATTTGAAGAAGAACTTTGAAATGCGATACACCGGCTGCAAGGTTGTTGATTTCAAGAGGACGCCGCTCGTGCCCCGTGCACTGGGCCGGAATTACTATTATGATCTGGAAATGGGAGATAAGCTACTGTCGTACGACTTTGCCTGGGCTGGATCTCGCAACCGGGGCTTCTCCGAGGAGTTTGAGCGGGCAAACATCAACTTGTCGCTTGTGGAAGCGCAGGTGGTAAGTGTTTTCTTGATCTTGCACGAGTTTGACCCTTGCTAACACCGAAACAGACCCTTCTCAACAGCTGGAAGTTCTTTGCCATTGAGCATTGCGCCGACTTCATGCCCGACTATGCCATTCAAAAATCCATGGCCGTCGTGGCCCAAAATTGTCTCGAGGCTAACACGCGCAGCATGCCTCCAGAACCCTTCTTTGAAGAGGTCCAGCAGGATCGCGTTGACTTTGCACAGGCCCTATGCCAAGGGCTGGTGCAGGTGAACGCCCGTGGGGCCGAAGCATTTGCGCTTCTCGAAGCCGTCTACAAAGCGCTACGGAACCGGCACACGACATACGAAGATGCTCTCATCAGCAACGACACCGACTATTACCGGTCCCTCCTCAACGTACTCTTCCTAGCTCTTCAGTTCCACCTAGATAAGCCATCGCGCAGCAGCCCTGAGACCCTGAGCAAACCGGCAAAGCTCTCAAACGACCTGACTCTCATTGTGGAGATAGTCAAGGTGATTGTGGCGCAGGGCTTCAAGTCGCTCACGACCTACCTGCATGAAGAACCGGAGAAGTGCACTCCCAAGGACTTTGCGATTATTGTTGCTATCCTCCAGAGCTGTCTGCAGGTCAAGAACTCGGAGCGGCTCCATGAGCACATCACATACCACATCCAAGATAACGATGTCGCTCGACATGCCACAACATTGTTCTCTTGGGCCGACCAGCTTGCGGTGGCTGGTGACCCGATCTATGGCGAACTCAGTCTCTCGATCCTCGTCAAGTTGTCCACTTTGCCCATGTTGGCCGAGTACCTGGCCGTTGAGGCAGTCCTGATGAGACTGTCGACATGCCGCCTATCAAATGGTCTCCGTCAACCCAAGGGACTCGGCCCCTTTGATCCCATTCCTCGGCTGTATACCATTTGGAGTGGAGGATTCCTTCCACTGTGTCTGAACCTACTCTACAACGTCATTCGCACGGCACCCGAAGTGGCCGCATTCCTCAACCAATTCGAGGGACAGCTCAACCGTGCATCCGAGTGCTTCTCCATCGGCCACCCCACCGCCAGCGCCGGAGCCTCGTCCCAGTGGATCAGTCTGAGTATGGCCTCTGAGGCTTACTCACTGGCTCTGATCACCTTCATGTTAGACCGTTTCCGCGAAGCTGGCCCGAGCGCCGGTCTGGATGCCCAGTCCATCCAGGAACTCAAATGGAACAAGGCTCAGGTCAAGGAAGACATTGAAGAACTGCTGAGTCGCCGATCGACCCTACGCGGACGCATTGTGGCTACAACTGAGAAGGAGGCCGAGTGGTCACGACAGAAGCCGCTTGACCAGGCCTCTGGGGCTGAGAACCGGTTGGAGGAAAAGGTTCTGGGTGAGTTGAGCGCGGCGGTGGCTTGTTTGGGCGGGGAGGAGGAATCATGATACTCATGTCTTTTTTTGTTTACTGTCGTGTTCTGGGCCGGTCATTGTAGGTAGCCGAAGCAGATCAATATGCTGAGATATTTGCATTGTCTTCATTTCATTTCGCGTGTCTGAGTAACGTATGACAAGATCAGGGATTATAAACCCCGACACATGGCACGGAACCTTGATATCATAGCCTTTCCCCTCGTCCATTCAATTATAGTATTCTCGATCAGGGCCATAGCTTCAAGAACAGTCACTGTTATATACAAACACTGACTCAGTGCTCGGCCCAGAACATCCGAGGCAGTTATTCTTCCCCGCATAAACATAACCGATCTATGCGGGGATGGACCACGTTGATTCGATCTCGTCGATCTCGCTTATGCATTTGTGAAATGGCTATACGAGGGAACAGCGAAGATTCGTGCCCAACTATCTCCCTCTTTATATTCCTCCTAAGCTGGACCGGATCCCTCGCAACTACCTAGGTAGGTATAAACGTACCCAACATCATGCCCTACAAGTCTCGCTGGACGATCGACGTCCCCAACATCCACCTCGCCTCGCTACTCCTTACCTCCCCCACGGCACCTCTATCACAGACACAGCCATGTTTCCTCGATGCAGCCCGCCCGGACACTCACTACTTCACGCCTCATGACTTTCGCCTCTGGAGCCAGCGGTTCGCCGCAGGTCTACGCAAATCCGGCCTGCAGCCCGGTGACCGAGTCCTCCTGTTCTCAGGAAACGACCTCTTCTACCCCGTCATACTCATGGGCATCTCCATGGCCGGCGGGATCTTCACGGGAGCCAACCCAACCTACGTCGCACGCGAGCTAGCCTACCAGCTCCAAGACAGCGGCGCAACATACCTGATCTGCGCCAGCGCCAGCCTAGCCACCGGAATCGAAGCCGCCAAGCTAACAGGCATGAGCCGCGACCGAGTCTTCATCTTCGACAACGCCATCTACGACGGGCGCGGCCATGCGCAGAACGGATGTCGCTACTGGGGCGACCTGATCGCCTCACCAGAGGAAGGAGCCAGCTTCACATGGGAAGAACTCTCCACGCCCGAACTCGCCGACCGAACTCTCGTTCTGAACTATTCCAGCGGCACGACTGGGCGGCCTAAAGGCGTGGAAATCACGCATAAGAACTACGCCGCCAATATGCTGCAGTATACGCATCTTGCCACGTTGTATCCGGATTACGAGGCGCGCAAGGCTCGGTCGCGCTGGCTATGTTTCTTGCCCATGTATCATGCCATGGCGCAGAATATTTTCATTGCGGCGGCGTTGCATCGCGGTACGCCGGTTTATATCATGCCGAAGTTTGATTTCGTGCAGATGCTGGATTATACGCAGAAGTTCAGGGTTACGGATTTGATCCTTGTGCCCCCGGTTGTGGTTATGTTGGCTAAACATCCGCTTGTTAGGGAGTATGATTTGAGTAGTGTGGAGAGTGTGGGCAGTGGTGCGGCGCCGTTGGGAAGGGAGACTTGTAGTGAGGTGGAGAAGTTGTGGCCGGAGGGAAAGATTAATGTTAAGCAGGGGTGGGGAATGACTGAGTAGGTTTTTTTCCCTTTTTTTCTACAACTAACTAGGATGCAGAACTAGGACTAACTGGTTTAGGGCTACCTGTTCTATATTGGGATGGGATCCGAGGGAGAAGAGCTATTCGGCGTCAGTCGGGGAACCGAATGCCAACTGCGAGGCCAAGATCATGGCTGAGGATGGTATTACCGAGATTTTGGAGCGAAATCAGCGCGGAGAGCTGTGGGTACGGGCGCAGAATGTCATGAAGGGATACTGGCGGAATCCGAAGGCCACGCAGGAGACCAAGACTGCCGATGGATGGCTCCGGACGGGCGACATTGCCTATGTGGACGACCAGGGCAAGTTCCATGTAGTTGATCGAATGAAGGTACGTCGTGAACAGCGAGCAAGAGAAGCAAGGATCTGACGAGGCTGCAGGAGTTGATCAAAGTCAAGGGTAACCAAGTAGCCCCCGCCGAACTGGAAGCACTACTTCTGGAACACCCCGCAATAGCAGATGTTGCGGTGATCGGAGCCGTGATGTGAGTTGTATACTTACTTTTCCCACGCTCATTGCGTGTATCCTATCTCCTTTCGGGTCAATATTAATCAAGAATAGCAACGACGACGAGCGACCTCGTGCATACGTCGTTCTGAAGCCGGGCCAGACTGCCACAGCCGCGGAGATCGTTGGATTCATGGACGGCAAGGTCTCCGCAACGAAGCGGATCACCGGCGGGGTTGTATTCGTCGATGCGATCCCGAAGAACCCATCGGGGAAGATCCTGCGCAAAGCACTGCGCGATCAAGCAGTAGCGGAGCTTAAGGGAGCCACGGCCAAGCTTTGAAGAGGATGATAACATATATACCTACCCCGTCATATCATAGGTATATCCCAGTACAGTACCGAGAAGAAGTAAAGCAAACACAATATTGACTTGTATGCAAAGTACAAAGGGCGATCCTCCGCGGGGATGACCTAGGGCTAAAGTGAAAGTGTGATTCGACGGGCCATTTTAGCGCGAATAGCGCCAGGTCTGAGACTAAACCAGAGTCAGATCGAGATTCGATGACTAAAACCCTTTGATAAGCGCACAATGCGACTGATGATCGACACAAATGTACTATTACGATCCCTGTTGAGTATCGGGGTGTTTTTGCGAGAATTGGGGGAAGTTTGCAGATCTCGGCTTTGTTTGGGTGGCGTCTGGAGGCTCCAGCTGAACATTCGTGGCTGCTTTCGTGTGCAGCTGGAATTGGTCTATTTAGTGTCATTGGATCACAATGTTACCCACTTTGATTCATCTTTACATCACTAGCCACTAAGTCACTAGTTCACTGAGGGCGAGGTCGAGGGGTAGGATAAGAGAGGGGTGTGTTGAGTGTGTATAGAGTACATACTCTGAGTGGGGATTTTCTTTCATTTTTACTTCATTTTCATGATATCCTACGTCCTATACTTTTTACTTTCTGATCCATCACAGTATTGGTTTGATATCATTTCCCGTTACTTGGATTTTCGCCACGAACCAGATGTACATGTAGATGCATGTAGATGCACAGATCAAACCTTGAAATAGATCTCGTGCCCCGCCAACTCTTTGCGAAATTCCGTAGATCATAGACCTCAGGCCTCCAGTCCAGTATTCCTATAATAAGGCGGTGCCCTTCTGTAACCCTAAACTATTCACGATTTCTCCGTTGTGACGCCTCGGTGCCTCAGTGCCTCAGTGCCTCAGTGCCTCAGTGCCTCAGTGCCTCAGGGTACCACTCTAGCAGTCAACTCAAGTCTACCCAAACGCCATGATACCGGCGGCTCTGGGATATACTCAATCCAAGTGCCTATCATTCTCTGCGTGGACATTGTACGGGATCAGCTTAATCGGCCTAGGTTTATTCCTAGCCATCCACTACATCAAACGCCGCGGTCAAGCATATCTCGAAAAAGAACCTACGTCCTTCGACATGGAAAAAGCTATAATCAAATCCACCGCTTCACCATCCGCCTGTGACATCTTGAAGCCACTATCACGAAACGGTACCTTTCCAAGCAGCGGAGCTGTTGCTACGATGGCGCGCCAGCAGATGCAGTCTCAGAATACACCCTTGGCTTCAGGTTCACCGGGAACCTCAAAAGCCGAGACCCCGACACGGTCTGAAGCCGAGAATGAGACTAGTGGACCAGTGCAGGAATGCGACTTAGTACAGCAGATGCATGTGGACGCCAACGGGGGGAGTTGGAGGCGGCTGATTGTCGAGTATAACTAGTTCATGTTATCTCGAGCATGTTTGTTTTCTGTTTCTTTGTCCTGTTTGCTTAGCCCGGAGGCACTTTTGCTATTTCAGTTTTATGCATGATCCTTCTTTTTATTCTCATTTTGCATTTCATTTCATTTCCTCTGGGGACTATTCTAGTCCTGTTTTGCAGTGATAGTTAACTAGTCAGTGTAGTTAACTACATAGTTATCGCCAACCTGATTGGACTAGCTGAGTCATCAATGACAGGTCGGTGGCATCTTCGTTTACTTATTCCAATCGCAAGACTGACTTCACTCCCAAATCCTCAAATACCCATGGCCGTAACTGCCTTTCCCTCGGGAGATTCTCCCGAACTCACACTACTGAATGTGGCTCGTCTTTTTACCCGCCTCGAACACAATCTCCTGTCTCCGGGTTCAGAGCTCCGCACCCTACGCGGGTCGGAGTTTCAGCGCATGCGAGTTACCAAGGTAGGAGGCCCCTTCATTCCGTTGCAGTGATAAGGTGAGGGAAACAATGGTCTGATTTCATGGTATAGAATGTCGAATATGCGCGCACTCTTCTTTCGCAGCTCGAACGCTCTCTTCCACAGCTGAAACCATTAACCAGGCGACACGAGGCACAGGCTGAGATTGTGCGTGACAGGCAGCTGCTGAAGCGGATCCAGAGTGTATTGGATGAAGAAGATGCTGCAGAAGACCGGATCGAGGATGAGGACGACGAGTGGAAGGAGTTGTTTGCCAAGCCTATGGAGGTGACTCCAACAGAGGCAGCACAAACGCAAAGCCGGGTCCAAACAGATCGGGAGAAGGACAAGAGCATACAAGGAACCAAGACTACAACCATCACATCACCCCCTGCGCCCGCAACAGCAACAGCACCCCTCGCAACACTCCGTAGTCGTCACGCCACGCATGAAGCCCCAAAAGACACAGCAAGAACAACAGGCCGCAACACCTCGCCGAATAAACTCGAATCCTCCGAACAGGCTCTCTCCTCCGATCGAATGGAACAAGAGGACCTTACCAGCTCGCTGCTATCTCTAGCCAGCCAATTGAAGGCATCATCACAGTCCTTCCAGACTACGCTGGAGAATGAAAAGTCGGTGCTGGATAGGGCAGTGACGGGGATTGATAAGACGTCGACGACGATGGAGGCGGCGGGACGGCGGATGGGGATGCTGCGCAAGATGAGCGAGGGGAGAGGCTGGTGGGGACGGATGTTGCTCTATGCGTGGATCTTCGGATTGTGGCTGATTGCTGTGTTGATTGTGTTGATGGGACCGAAGTTGCGGTTTTGATAACTATTTTGTTTCGTTTAGATACCCTGGATTCAACACATACGGAAATCCCATAGTCTAGTCTGTTCTTCTACTACAATGGATGACCAAGTCGTCGGAAACCGATGATTCAATTCCTGAACTCTGAATTATAACCCAACGACCGACCTGGCATGACACATGAGAAGAGACATGATAATCCGTGTATCCTGTCCACAGTTCCCCGTGCCCATTGCCCAGATGGTGGCTCGAGGCTTCCAACGGACGCGAGACTAAGGAAACAATGGGGGTGACGGTATGGTTACATACAGAATCGACAAAACGAGACAACGAGAGGGCAAGGGGCAACCAAGAGATGATAGGATATCCAGCATGTAAATGAGACAGAAAGGGGAAAAGGAAAATCAAAGAGGAAAGATGGGAGGGAAGACAAAGGAAACGAAAAACAGAGAAAAGGCCACGGCTGTGTATTCGTGGAAAAAGTTCCTGTTTCACGTCCTCGAGAGCAGAAAGAACCGGCTAGTGATCGTGTCCGGACGCGCAATTAGAAGACCCACAAGAAGAAATGGAAGCAGAGGAAAAGAAATGTTCAACGCCGGAATTTGAGAACGAGGCCTCTAACCACATCCAGGCGAGATCCGATTAAGAAGCCGAAAAGAATAACACATGCGATCTAGGTTCAACTGTCGACACCCAGGGATTCATTAGATCAAACCGCAGAGACGGAGGTTCTCTTGGATGATGATATCTAGACAGAGTCAGTTTTGATCGGTACGGATGGGGAAATTGAACGAGTCTTACCATTCACAGCAGCCATGACGAAACGGATCTGGGTAGTGTCGGTGGCGCAGGTGAAGTGGGTGTAGATCTGCTTCTGCTCGGCCTGGTTCAAGGACACGAAACGGTTGAGAATGTAGTCGCATGCAGCGGCATAGTCGGCACCGCCCTCGTAGTCGGGGAAGTAGTTCTTCATCGGGCTGACGGGCAACTTCTCCTTGAAGCGATCGATCTTGTTGAGGAAGAGAATGATGGAGGTCTTGACGAACCACCGGGAGTTGCAGATGGAGTCGAACAGGGTCAAAGCCTCTTGCATACGGTTGACGGTCTCGTCCTCGAACAGCAGCTGGTCGTACTCGGAGATGGCCACCAGGAACAGAATAGTGGTGACGTTCTCGAAGCAGTGAATCCACTTCTTACGCTCGGATCGCTGACCACCGACGTCGAACATCCGGTACGTCAAATCGCCGATGATGAAGGCGGTCTCGGTGATACCGGTAGTCTTGACACGCGAGCGGAGGACATCCTGGTCGGTGGGGAGGTAGTCTGGCTGGGCGATGCGGTCAATGGCATCAAAGTAGCTAAATGCGTAATTAGCACGGTCGTTGCAGCTGTAGCTCAACGGCAAGCCCAACTCACTATTTAGCAGAGTCATTCAACTGGTATTCACGCGAGCGCTTGAAGCACTCCTGAACACCGGTGTCGCGCCACAGGGCACCAATAGCGTTGCCAACCTCCGGGGGAATGCTGTCGCCCTCGATCTGTGCAGGCTGCATGAAGATGGTCTGAACATGATACTCGTTGCGCGCATCCTCCAGGGGCAGTTCAAGGGACTCCATCGCCTCGAGGATAACCCGCATCGACTGAACGGTGTTGCTGTAGATGATTTCCTTGAAGGACTCCCGCTCGTCGCGCGAGTAGCCACCCTCGTGGATGAGCTTCATCTGCTTCAGAATCGTCGACTTGCCAGACTCTCCGGCACCTATGAACCTATCGTCAGCCGACCGTTCTCGTTATCGCGCCAATCTCGGCTCGGGTCGAATCTCATACCGAGAAGCAACATCTTAATCTCGTTCCTTTGCAGCATCTTGTCGCGCTTGAGCTGGTTCTCAATCTCCTCGTTCCGCGCCTTCCCCTCCTTATCCTCAGTGCTCATTCCGCAGCCCATGATGGCGGTATGTGTGTAAAACGAAGGCGATGCGGATGTGCGAGCCGATCGACTCGGGAAAGCTCGGGATTAATTACAAGGACTGTGTACAAAGTAGGTGTCAGCAGGATATTCTTTTCCTCTTGACTGAAAGGTGGTGACGGTGTGAACGAGGACTTGGCGGAAAGGTGGTACAGGCCGCAAAGCCCGGCGTTTCAGGAAGCATGCCGACGCAAGGGTGAAACGGGGCCACGAGAGCAGGGGGAATCAGATTTGTACGCACCGAGAATCCCTTTAAAAGAAAGTAAAGGAATGAGTAGCAAGCGTGGAGAAGGGAAAGGGAAGAAACCCGAAGATAGAAAAGAAGGGGAGGTTTAAGGTCGATGAAGGTAAGGGGGGAAGAGGGGGAGAATGAAATTGGAAGTTTCAGTAGAGAAAGGGGATACGATGATATTACCACGGTACACACCGGGGCAGCCCCTTTGTTCACGCCGTTGAAACGAGGATGTGACCGTACGGTGACCACCAGTCGACTTTGGCATCGCGTTGGTCACTTCGATTGGCTGTTGATGCAGTGGAGAACTGGGGTCCATCGACTTCCCCTTTTTCTTTTTTTTTTCCCTTTCTGTTGATTAAAATCATTGTATTTTTATGGAGTGATTAAGATGATTCGGTCAAGTGGCTCATTATTCAGTCGTCGTCCCGTATAGGCATAGTTAGGTCTCTATCTCTATGTACTTTCCGTGAGTCTATGGATTATTTACTTTCCCTCATCCTTCAGGGGTACGGTACTCCGTAGAATGGAAACAGCTCCAATGCAGATCACAGTGGATCCCCAGAAAGTAATGTTAATGTCTGACGTGAACATGGAGAAGAATTTACAGACTATGCTACAGTATTCTGTGTCTCGACTATGCTGATGCTGACAGTCTTTCTGCATGATGCCATGATCGTTCACTCTCTGACATGATTCGGGAGACATGGATACAGGCTGAAAGAATCTCGGCACGGTCGGAATCATCCCGACTGGACATTGTAGACATTCAGTGGCGACATGGAAGCCTGATATCTTTGTTTGGAAGGACCAGCTCCACTGAGGACCTGACATTGCCCGATACTTTGGGGTGTCAGTCCGTCCTTAACCCTATAGACTACGTAACCTCTCCTTTCTAAGAGTGAGAATATTAAGTACACTTTACGGAGTAGACGGCAGTCTGCTTCAGTCATCTCGAAACACAGACATGGAGTACGGGTCCCCTGCGCTCATGGAATTTCTGGAAGTCCTGGAGTCCCTGCTTTTGCACTATTGTCCCTGACCCACCTTCTAGTGCTTTTAGGCGGTCTTTGCCGCGTGCTATCCTTGTTTCTGGAGACAATCCTCCGTATGGGGGTTGGGGTTATGCTTCTGTTTGATTGCTTCAATTACACTTAACCTTCAGCCAAGCTATGTCTAGCGCTATCTCGTCACTGTCTTTTATAGAAAAGAATCTCGAGTTCTTGAATTCTCCCCACAAAGAAATCCTACTGACTAGCCGGAATAAACCACAGGAGAATTCAATGACTAAGGTTCTGGTAAATAAGACACTTAAAGTGGCGTCAAGAATAGCCGTTTCTGGCACCCAATTTACCTTTATCTAATAGCGTTGTAGTGTAGAACTAACTGCCGAATGAGTGGGTGCGCACAATGTCTGATCTATATGGAGATACATAGAAGTTATAGATCAGAATTATTAGAGTCTTAGGATAATTGGATATGACATGTGAAAATAAAAATAAAAACTAAAACAAAAACACATATATTCCTCATAGATACAAAATACAATAATCCGTACAACGAGCCCTTCGACCCATGGTACACTCGATCGAGGGCAAATTGAATCGCGATCTGATTTTTAGGGTCCCTTGAAGGTCCCCACTTAAATCTTACAGTCTCCCCTGTTCGCAACCGCACCCCGGAGCACCCACCAGCACACCATGTCGCACGAAATGTCCCATCTGGGCCCGAGGGGTATGCCTCGCGTTCCAATTACACGTCCCTAAGCTAACCCGTCAGCCTTCAACCACGAACAGAGCAGCGACGCTGAGCAAGAGTACGACCGCCTGCGCGGCCTAGCGCGCCAGGAGGCTTCAAAGCGGGGACAATGTTTCTCCAGGGTACGAGCCGAGCCTCTCTTTTTCTCGTCCAATTGCGATGGAGTAGATCGACTGATTATCGGCGCAGTCGCAAGAAGCCTATGCGAGCGGTGATGGCGCGGGCGCAAAGCAGCTCTCCGAGGAGGGCAAGGCGCATGGTCGCAAAATGGAAGAATACAACAAGCAAGCGTCCGAGTTCATTTTCCGCGAGAACAATGCCAACGGGCGCGTCGCCGCCGACACCATTGACCTGCATGGACAGTTTGTCGAGGAGGCCGAGGAGATTCTGGAGGAGCGCATCCGCTACGCCAAGTCGCATGGCCAGAGTCACTTGCATGTGTACGAATCACCCTTCAGGCTAGATATCCCAGAATTTGCGCATTAACAAACCTTTCAGGATCGTCGGCAAGGGCATCCATTCTGCCGGTCATGTCCAGAAGATCAAGCCGCGCGTTGAGCGGATCTGTCGCGAACTGGGTCTTCAATACGCCACTGAGGAGAACGCCGGCCGGATATACATCAACCTAACTGGTGGCGAGGCCGTCGTGCCCCCTTACCAACCGCACCATGCGCCGCACCAGCAGACACACCACCAGCAGCAGACCCACCACCAACAGCAACCCCAGCAGCAGGACGAGATCGAGCAGGTTGTCAATGCGCTGTTACCCAGGGTCATGCGCAAGCTCGAGAAGGCTTGCTGTGTGGTTATGTAGAATATTCTTTGGGGATCTTGTTGTCTCGGGTGTTTTGGACTCATAGAAAGCATATGCATGATCGCATTTCGTGTATCAAACCGCGTTGGGACATTTGATATCCCTTGGATGGATCTGGCCGAGAGGGTTGGAACGTCCGAGGCTGACGACTCACGACGGGGAAATTTGGCAATACCCTGCATATTCAGCGAGGGATATTTGATCATGACTACCTAGCTCCAGGCCAGGTGGCCGTTACTGAATGCCATTGAAACATCATTCTTAATATAATCGTGACCTCGTATACACATCACTAGACAAAGCCAAATTGCAGTGACAGATCCAAAGGGTATATCGAAAACTGTAGCAAAAATTCAATCCACATCAAAGCTCAGTCAATCTTCATCCGTACTATTGCGTAGCGTCGTCCGATAGGGTGGACTCTATAATCTTATGCAAGACCGCACGCACCATCTGCCCATCCCCAGCACCGTTGATGCGGGGCGTGGCGTCGATCATCTCAATCAGACTCAATGCACGATCGCGTAGCTCGATTACGGTGCGGCGCGTGTGCGCAAAGCTGCCTGTGCTCTGCATGTAGTGCAGGGCATGGCGCTTAACCTCGTCGTCCTGGGTCTTCTGCTTCAGGATGCTCAGAAGCTGGTGATTGGACGGGTTGGCGCGGATGCTGTGGATGATCGGGAAACTGAACTTGCCCTCGGTCAAGTCCTCGCATAGGCCCTTGTTTTTAGTGTATGTTGGGTTGGATAGATTGAGGTAGTCGTCGCAGATCTGGAAGATCAGGCCCATCACGTTTACTAAGGCCACGCAGTCTTTCTCCGTTGTGCTTTCGGCTTGCATCAGCTTTACGGCGAGTCGGAAGAGTCCGCCCGTCTTGTTGCCCACCATCTCAAGGTACTCGTCTTCGGTTGGGCAAGTGAGCGTGTCCCGCCAGAAGAGGTCCATGCCCTGGCCGCGGTGCAGGTTTAGTAGCTCCTTCACGTAGATGTCGATCGCGGCGGGGTTATGCAGTTGCTGGATTTCTTGCAGGGCGAGGAAGTAGACGTAGTTGGCGGAGTTGATGGTTTGGGCTGTGCCGAATATATTATGTGCGACGGGGATTCCGCGGCGGAGGACAGAGTTATCTTCGACGTCGTCGATTCTTAGAGGAACAGGTCAGTAACACGCCTTATCGGCAAAAAACACAGGGTTGAACAGGAGGCTTACAATAGCGACGCCGTATGCAGCATAGTCACCACCTTGCTGATGATCGCCAAGCTCTCTGGCGGAACCTGAAGCCAGGAATTAAACGCCTCGATCAGCTGGCGGCGCACATCCTTGCCCGGGTGCTGGTGCATGTAGTCGTAGGGACCCATGAGGATCTTCTCATTCTCCGAGGACCATGTCCCATCCTTGTATTTCGTGCCATCCACGCTAGATTTGTTGCGCTTGTGTTTGTGCTTCGTGGCCAGGTCCCCGTCGACGACCGACTTCCTGTGTCGGCGGGATGGCGGGCTGCTCGGACCATTCGCAGCATTAGCAGAGCTCGTCCTCGGTGGAACTGGGTTTGGTGGCTGGAATGAAGAATTCATGGCGCTGCAGTAGAGACTAGTGAGGGGGAAGTTGGAGGGGCTGAGGGGCTGAGGGGCGCGTTTATGCGGAGAGCAGATGACATCAAGACTAGGCGCCACCGCAAAAGAACATTCTTTTGAGGCTCAATTCGCACCAGGCACGTGCATAAGGAGAGAGCTCCTATTCCCTTTCCGGACCTCATGTTTCTACGCTTTCGCAAGCCGAAACAGCCGAAACAGCTCTGGTGCGGCCTCTCTGATGACTAATCGGGCGTTGTCAGGCCAAAGGCCAAACTTGACCGATCAATTGGCGGTGCAGCTAGGGAGGGGTAAAAGGATAATAAAGAGACACATCACAGATGATCTTCAATCGGGTAGCAATAGGAGCATTAGTGAAAAAAGAAAATAAGTGATAGCCCCGCGTAAGGTGAGGGCTTTGCTACGGCAACAGACGGAGTCGCCGAGTTCAGCTTGCATTATATGTGATCTATACCGGCGATAAAGTCGACAAAGCGCTAAGTGACCAGAAATAGCACTTTCCCCATGGCCCAAACCGGTTCTAAAATCCACTTGAAAAATAAGCATTGACTGACGCCATGGTTTGATCTACGCCTAGAACAGCAACTAGCGGTGCCCTTGCAGTTAAACTGGTCGTCCGGGGCAACCGATAGCGTTTTGCCTTTATTTACTTGTTCGTGGCGGCCCGAACTGACCTCATCGGCCCCTCACGGACCACCCTATCGAAGCCGACTTTTGTTCTTTTAGAAGTGAATCCCTGCTGTGATATGCTTGACAGCTAAGCGCTGTTGTCCCGCCTGGTCAACAGCTCCTTGTTTATTTTTATTTCCTCTCTTCTCTTTTCATCTTTTCATACATCCTCATGGAGACTCTGTTGGCTCATTCCTTTGACTATCTTTCCTCCTACGAACCCAGCAAGGTCCGAAAGGGCCTGCGCCAGGTTGAAGGTCTGCTGGCGCAAATTTGCCTGTCCAAATCAAAGTCCGCGAACGACAGGCGGAGATCATATTTGGCTCTCGAGGCGCAGCCGGTGCCAAAGGAGCTGTGTGAGCTGCGCGATGACCCTGCCTTTAGAGAATTCTTCAAGCTGCAGGAAAGCTTTCAATGGAACGGTAAGATTTACAAAGATCGATTCGATTATTTTGATCACCCAGTTAATTCTGATCCCTCGATACAGTCGCAATGCGCCTAGTATCCTGCCTTGAGCACCTGCTCGGCCGCGGTAGCAACGGCACAAATGATATGCTCATCGTCTGCACCCTTGACCTGATCCAGGGTGCTCTGCTGCTGCACCCGCCATCGCGCACCCTCTTTGCGCGCGAAATCTACATGAATCTTCTCCTCGACCTGCTCGACCCCATCAACTGCCCGGCCATTCAATCAGCAACCCTGTTGACCCTCGTCACCGCACTACTGGACTGCCCGGCAAACACTCGCACCTTCGAAGACCTCGATGGCCTTCTCACCATCACCTCGCTATTCAAGCAGCGCGGCACCTCACGTGAGGTCAAGCTGAAGCTAGTGGAGTTCTTGTATTTCTACCTCATGCCAGAGACGCCTATCCTAGGGCCTGGAGCCAGCCCACCGGGTCTGCAGCGCAGCCCTAGCAAGCTTTCCAGCCGTCCACAAAGCTCACATGCATCTGCAGCTGGCGGAGGCAAGATGCTTCGCGATACGCGCACAACGGACGAGAAGCAGGCACTCTTAGGCCGTTATCTGAACAATGTCGAGGACCTTGTGGAGGACCTCAAAGAGACCGCACCCTTCGGGGCGACGGTGTACTGAATGAATATCTTGAGGCGGTGACTGGACTCCCGCCTACGACGGAACCTGTTTGATGACAACCTCGATGTGGTTGACTTGAGATTTTTTTTTTTTTTCTTTTCTAAGCTTTTTGTCTTTTTTTCAGCCTTTGCATTTTCCGATCCTCACAAGCTTTATGTTTCGTCCGGTACGGCATTGTGTGGTCAAGCCTGATGCTGTTTCCCGCTCCCTGGTTTCTTTGTTCGCCTTTCATCTTTTCCTTCCTCTTTTTCCTACTTGAGCTTCCTCTTTCACCTGTTTTCCTACCTCTGGCATTGTGTCAGCCTTCTGATAGGCTTCATGCCTCGTTTTCCTTGTGTGTCCTTGATGTCGACATGATTGTGTACGATTCTTCTTTGTTCCTAATTTGACTCGAAATCACGAACCTGTATACTCAATCCACATGCACCGTTCCGTAGATTGTGCTTCCGTAGATCATGGCCTCAAGTCCAGTTTGTAAGTAGGCCATTCCACCCCACTGGGTAACACGTTTATGCTGCTCCGGGTCCCTGCTGCGGGAGCGTCGGTAATTAATTGGTGCTTGTGCCGGGAGCCCTATGCGGGGTATGCCGACACCATCGTATTTTTTATTGCTTGAGTCATTCCCAGGGTGAGTCAACCCTGCTCGGAATTTATTCGTTACCCGGGGCCGGGCGGAGAGTGACGAACCATGCACCAAACTACACATCCCCACCATTCCCCCGAACACCTTCAAGGCTCATTCCCAACAACATGACGAAGACTATCCAAGAGCAGCTGGCTGAAAAGTCTCACAATGGAGATCCTCAACCAGTCCAATATCTCGGGACGGTGGAGGCATACGATAAATGGGCAGAGGTATGTTCTGGAGCCGGACCAACCGTCCGAACCGTGGATGCAATCTATAAACTTAATCACTGACAACAAACAGGTCTACGACATAGATGGTAACTTCCTTCAACGCCTCGACACGGTCGAAGTGCGTGCATTACTCCCTCAATTACTTGACCGAGTGAGCATGCGCTTCCAGACCCAGTCGCAATCCTCTCCGTTAAAATTCATCGACATGGGATGTGGTACGGGCAGGAATACGATCCAGCTACTTGAAGCGCTATCGCGCCAACAGAGCAGAGCTACTTCGGCTCCCGCAGAGGTCGTGGGTCTAGATGCTTCAACCGGCATGTTAGATGTAGCGCGAAGCGCAACCCAGACTGCCGTGACGGAGAAGGGCCTCCAGCATACCCAGATTTCTTTGGGTGTCATCGATCTTCTGCAGGGTGCATCGTCGAAGACACAATTACCTCCGTCGCTGCAGGAGGGTGCTGCGTGTGTCATTTCTACACTCGTGCTGGAGCACATTCCCGTAAAGGAGTTCTTCGAGGCAGCGGCGGCAATGATGATGCCCGGCGGGTATCTACTAGTGACCAATATGCACGCGGATATGGGTGCGATTAGCCAGGCTGGGTTCACGGATCCGCAGACTGGGGTCAAGATACGACCCACTAGCTATTGCCACTCCGTTATCGAGGTGCGGACGGCGGCGGAGAAGGCTGGGTTCCAGGTAGAGAGTCCAATTGGCGAGGATGGGGCGAAATGGGTCCTGGAGAGGGGCATCGATGAGCAGTTGGGTGAGGCGTTGGGTCCACGGGCGAAGAAGTGGGTTGGAATTAGGGTCTGGTTTGGTATTTGTTTCAGCAAGAAAACATAACATAGCAGGAAATACTCTGCCAGATGGACGGGTGGAGAATATGATTTCTATCCTTTTGACGCTCATAATAATACATTTAGAAAAACTGCAGGAGTCTCTCCCGGTGCTCTACGAGATTGGGGTGTTTTCGGAGTAATTGTGCCAATCGGTTCTGCTTCCAACCCATACCTTCGTCCAGAATAAGATGCGTGTAGGCAAATACGCTGGCGTCAAAGAGGCCGGGCTTTGGTCGGCCGAAGAAGTGCTCATCCTCTCCGAGCAGGGCAGACAGAGCTTCGAATGCGCTCGAAGCGTCTCCTTCCAAATCGGCCACGTCAATGTATTTCGATGCCTTGAGGAGCTCGTCGCGTGCTGCCTGCTGAAGCTGGATGCCTAGAGCGGTGCGGACGATAGTATTTGTGGTTACTGGAATGACGTAATGCCGGCGTGCGACGGCCTCGAAGTTTTCGCTGTCGAGATACAGCATGTACAACTAGATCCATGTCAGCAAGGATATTCTGCATGACTGATTTCTCAAGGTATAGGAAGACGACATACCCAGGCAGTGCGTAATCGGTGGTCCAGCAGCGATGCATAGACTTCGAACCGGAGGTTCAATTGTTGCTCCTCTTCACAGTGGACTTGTTCAATAGCCCACTTCTGGAGCTTATGCGAAGGAATGGGAGTGGATGCGTCTGCAGGAAGAGCGGGGAGGAGAAAAGGTAAGGCGCCAGTGGGCGATGCATGGTTGTTGGAGGGGGTAACCTCAAAGTCGACCCCGACGAATTTCAGGTACGCCTGCACCCGATCAGTACAGCTATTCCATAGACACCTTGGGCAGATCTCGTACCTGCCACTTCAGACATTGCGGGTTGAATGAAGGTCGACCATGGCGTGCGCTCTTCGCGTCGCTAAAGACATACAGCTGGTTGTTATGTCGCTGGGACGGAGACCGCTGCGGGAGGTCATTGGCGGGATACGTGGTCAACGGGAAGCGGTCGAAAAGGCGCTTGATAGGAGCTGGCACTGTGAATAACGAGTGGATGGCACTGGTACCGGCACCGGAGCTGGTACTGTCTGGCTGAAGGCCCTCATTGTCTTCGGGCGGCATCGCGACTTTATGCAGGAGAATCGAATCAACAAGGGCCTCGGCCAACCGCGACGATTAACGGATCGGATCGGATAAAGTGTATTCCGCAACAGATGCTTGCCCCACCTTATGACAGAGGTAAATCACGTGTGGCTATTTTCGGCGGACTTCAACTCCCGCTCACCCGCCAGTTCACCAGTTATACCAATTTAGTTACTGAACCGCCCGCTTTGTTGGACGTAACTATGCTTAGGTAACGCGTCCCCGCATCGTTTTCTTCTCATCTTTTCAAGTCGTACCTGGCCCACTCGGAACTTGTCTCCTTACTTCGTCGTCCTGTCGTCACCTCGCCGATGCCCACGGCCCATCCCGTTTGTTCCGATCGGCTTCGGTGACCCCTCCCACACGCCGACTCTTGGTTCCGGACGACCACGCTTCCAATCTCGACCTTACGGGGTAGCGAGACAAACGACGTCTCCACAGATATTCACCACTTGATATATTGTAAACGATCGGTTTCCATTCCATTTTCGTCCCGGCGCCAAGATCTACACTGGCAGACGGTCTCTGCGACACTGAGCACTCTATTGTCGTCATCCGGCGATTATCGCTGTTCTCCGATCACACCACCGACGCCTCCCACCTGTGACAATGCCTCTCGATGAAGAGGGCGCCAAGTGGTCTTGGTATGTCTACCCATGATAGTTCGATTATGCATGCGCTGACAGTCTCATATAGCGAACCATGCATTCGTGGCCATCGGTCCTCAAAATGTCAGCATTTCGACAGACTCATGATGAAAGTACCCAAGGCTGGACGCCCCCTGGCCAAATGCCCCCATCCGAAGGGAGCTTGCAGTTGCCAGAAGACATATGCGTTTATGGTCCGAATTCCGAAAGGTAGACAGCCCATCACCTTCCATGTGGGACTCCACTAATATAAGCACAGGCTCGACTTGTTTGTGCCGACCCCTATACAAGGTTCCCGCAAGTACAGATGATTCGTCTCAGTCCACCCCAGCACCTGTGGCCCCGGCTTCATCGTCTACTCCGGGTAAAGTGCAGAAATCGGGAAGGAGACAAAGCCATGTGCAAGCCGCCTCGGGGAACCTTGCAAAGGCACTGGAAGCTATGCCAGACAATCTCAAATTCGAGGAGGGCATGGTCAACTATGCGGCAGCCGTTCCTCGTCACTCTGAACAGAATGGCTCACACTCAGCCATGACCCCGAGCAACGGCTTTCCACCTGCACCTGTTCCCGATGAACCTACCACGAATGGATCTAGCTGCTGCCCCAAGAAACTCCAGCCCCAACCGGTGGCTTCTAATGATGGAGGTTCTTGCTGTTCTGGAAGGCCCAATGAACCCCAAGCACCCGACACTCCCTTCAGTGGGAACGGGTTCAAGGCGAGCCAGCCTTCTGGCTGGAATGACATGTCCTACATGGATTACTCTGCGCCCCAGATTCCTGCTTGGCAAAGTCCCATGGCTTCCACCGAGAGCCAATTCGTGCAGTCTTTGGGGATGCATAGCGCCCAGCCCCAGCCACTTTACATGGTCAATCACGCACCAAACGTGTCCTCTGCGCCATCGTACTCGAACACGATGAATGGACTCGGGACTACGCAAACAGCCGTGGCTCAGTTCGCCTCGGACCACTTCCAGAAATCTGCCTACAGCCATACCCATCTCGACGCCGACTCTTGCCATGATTGCAAATGTGGAGACGACTGTCAATGCCTAGGCTGTGCGGCCCACCCGTTCAACAACACAACCCGCCAGCATGTCCAGGAAATGGGCGTCATGATGACCTTTGATGGTGATGAACAACATACCCCCGAAACCATCACCAACGCGTACCAGTCCTCTCCCTTCCAGGGTACTACCCCATCGACTCCCCTGAACTTTGGCTTTATGCAGCACAACCCGTCCATGGGCAGCACCGCCCAGCAAGACTCATTCGATGCGTACTCAGATCCGAACTCGACCATGCCCTCTGGCTACTCCTCTCCCCTCCGTGTCAGCCATCACTTAGACCAGCAGTTGATGCACCCATCTGAATATTATACCCTGGAGTATCCGGTGGGCATTCCATCGGCTTGCTCCAATGTGACGGGCAGCTGCCAATGCGGCAATGACTGCAGCTGCGTCGGCTGTCTCACACACAGCGGCCACAACGGCGTGCCCCTCGAGGCGTCCGTCCCGGAGCCATCTCTTGCTAACGCCAAAGAGCAGCAATCTTTGTCTCATCGCCATACTCCTGTGGCATCTATCAGCAACCGCACCTCGCATATCCCCGTGCTAGACAGCATGTCAGTTCCATGTCTGAGCCCACGCACTCTTGAGACATCGATGATATGATTCGTTGTCCATGGTGCCCAACTTCTCTTCTGATTCCCCCTTATCTCCAACCAGTTTCTTACACGATTTATGATGTACGATGATACCCCTTAGATATCTCTCTGCTCTAGAAAGCTGGCTGCAATGCGCGCTTGCTGCACGGAATTAACTTACTCAAGTTGATCTATAATTTCAAAGCTCTCTTGCTCTAAGAACCCCGTAATCTAGCATGACCCCGTCGCCATCTGGAGAGCACGGTAGAATTCAGGCATGCCTGGCAATTTGTCTCGCAATATCCTCAAGTCAGAATCTAGTGTTTGACTAGACCGATACCATCGTTCTTGGTCTACCAAGGCAATGTTATTACAACATCATTGACTCCGGGGCTCGAAGAGATAGAAGAATTGATAGATGGATAATTCCAGTCGGACTGACGGCTTTTGCGTCGTCCATACTTTTTATATTGGGAGCTGGTGTCACGGTCCGCAGGTCTGCCACAGGTCAGTGACATGTGGCTGGCTTCAAAGATATCTTCATCGCATAAGAGGATATCTCAATAATGTATTGATTGTTTTGATCGGGGACCAATAGGATTGAATTCGGTGGGGACCGTAGCAATAGATGAGTTTAGGGATGCTGGGTTATGTCTCAGAAAATGGTTCCGTTTATTAAACCCCCACCCCTCCACTATGGCCTAGTGGTCTTCAGCCTGGTACCCAACCCAGTCATTTCCACTAGACCAATGTCTCGGGTTTGACCCAGGGAACCCCCTCAAGTTTCATATGCCGAGATTCGTCGAAGGTAACTGGCTTGAACGGGACCGACCAAGGATCCTCGGGACGGAGGGATTTTTTTTCCCTTTCTCTCTTTTCCCGGGTGAATTATTCGAAGTTCCTGATGTGCTATATTTCTCTCCTATACTCGCACTTTTTGAGGCCGTATACGCCAACCTTGGAAGATTGGTCCCGTCATCATATTTCCTTCAGCACTGCCAGACTTAGTTACACGATATATGTAGAGCTAGAGCTACGAACTAGAGGCCGTATAAATTTACCTGGGCTCTAAATGTCAGAACACACCAGAAGGATGCATGGGAACAAAGCAGCAAATACATGTCGACGTTGACAAGCGTGTGAAGTATGTATGTATGGGTGTGGGTCCAGGAGTGGATCCTACCTGGAACGATATTGTCTTA
Organism: Penicillium decumbens; assembly: GCA_027569385.1. Classification (NCBI taxonomy): domain Eukaryota; kingdom Fungi; phylum Ascomycota; class Eurotiomycetes; order Eurotiales; family Aspergillaceae; genus Penicillium; species Penicillium decumbens. The sequence goes on from JAPDEZ010000007.1 coordinate 240,387, forward strand.
CATAATATCATAGCCGACTTTATTCCAACCTCCCATCTTGGCGTACAGCGGACTTGCTATTATCAGCCATTGGATACTGCTCGAACTGCTCTAGAAGCTGCCTAGTTGTGAAAGGACCGCCTGGGAAGACCCTAAAGCGCTCTGGCACGCTTCGAGCCAACGGAAATGGCCGCTCGTCCTTGACGGCTTCCTTGCGCATGAAGCGGCACAAACTCCACAGCAACAGTGCTGACGCGGGCGGGATTACCTTCTTTTAAAGAACGCTGCTTCCTTCTTTTCTTTGTCTACCAACTGATTCCAGAGACTTACTTGACTCTGTACGGTTGACACGCCTATACGCCATGTCCGCACTCATTCCAACGGGCGAGGCAATGTCGCAGGACATTCAAGCCCATTATGTCTGCACGCAAGAATACACGTCAGCTCCAAAATATCCTCCCGGGCCTTCAACTGGCTCCGCATTAGGCTACTATGGCCATGAAGAGTACGAAGACGACAATGATACCGTCGTCGTTGACAGCAAGCTCTTCAACCCTGCGACGCATCAGTTCTCTGAGGGCGACTTCGTTTGCCCCAACTTCTTCAGTCTTGCGCATTTGGATGGCTTTACGCGCCGCTTCAAGTTCAATCAGTGGTCTTACGAGTTGCGTCGCGAAGCTCAGGCTATCCTTCCATTTCTATCCTTAGGCCCGTCCTCTTGTCTAAAAGACCGCGAATCTCTCAGTTCCCAGGGGTTAACTCTTCTCCTCGCCATCCGCAACACCCATTCTGCCCAGGCTCGTCTGGTTTCCGGTGACAAGGCTGCTGCTGATCTTGGTGTGCAGGCTGACACCATTGACGTTCTCGACAATCAAGAGCTGATATCCGCTTTCCCTCGTGCCATTCGTCGCATCAATGATCATCTCGCAGGTGTAGACGCCGATGCCTTTAGCAATATAACTACGCCCCAAGGTGGCCATTCGCCCCACAAGAAAAAGGTCCTGGTTTTCTGTGAATCCGGCAACGAGCGATCTGCAGCCGTGGTCATCGCCTACATTATGGTGATGCTCAACATGGATGCAGGACATGCCATCCGCTTGACTCAGCAGCATCGCTTCTGTGTTTCCGTTGAGGATCCGCTGAAGCGCATTCTCTTCGCGTTCGAATCCATTCTCTCGGCCAAGCGTGACGTGGAGCGCACCAAACGCACAAATATCCAGACTGGAGCAGCAACACTTGCTCCGCCATCTATGCCGCCTGTCCTACTCTCCAAGAAGCGGAGCTTTGCGGACCGCCGTGAGGATGATAGCGACATGGCCGATGATGATATGGACGTTGATGAGGAAGAGGATGTCTTCTTTGGGCGGAAACCTATCGCTCCATTCCAGGACCGTGTGGTATAAAATCCACAGAAGAGACACCCATGGTATGGCTTTACGGCTTCATTATTATCAATCATTCAATCGCTCACTGGCTCCAATTTCCCGTCTGCTAGAAATATCCTACTAAAGTTGCGTGTTATTACATAGGTATTTACCTTCGGTAATTGATCCTTGACCTTCCACAAGTTCTAGGATTGTTCGTAGCTTGTACGAACCTGATGGCACCTGAATAGAACGTTTAGGAAGTAGTTTCCATCGTCAGTCGAGGTCAACAGTTCAAAGCACTGGGCAAAAACGTCGTCTGGCTTCTCTCACTCCAACCTATCTCTTCTCTCACTTCATCGACTATTCTCTCTTCTCTTTCACCCTGCCTTCCACCCTCTCCCCTCTTCATCATTTCAGCTCTTCACACAGGTGAGTCGTCCTTGCTGCTCCTCTCTTCTAACCATCTCTAATTTAGTCACGTCCCAGCAGAAATTTCCCCGTCACCATGAGTGACATGAAGCTTCGGTCCAGCACTGGTGGTAAGAAGCTTGAGCAGCTCGGCGAGAGCTCTCGCCGCCAGAAGTCTCCCGTGCGGCCCCGTACGAAGCCCTACGACCCCAACCGGCCTCCCGTCGCTTGGAATACCAAGCCCTATCCAGGGCAGGCTGAGAACGAGCGCTGGGGAAAACCGAAGTCCACAGACCGACAAGTGGATACCCAGCTGGACTCTGAAGAAGGAACCGTGCGAGCTGAGAGTAGCAATTCCCCCGCCCTTCCTGCCCTTCCTGACGACTACGTGCCCGTCTTCGTGCCGCCCTGTGGGCCTGTGACCGATATTGAAGGCTACGACGCCAACAACGACCCCGCTTATGCGACGAGTGAGGGTGAGCCTGACGGAGAAAGCCACGAACAAGAGGCTGTCTTCTTGAACCTCCGCCCCCAGCCTCCCACCTCAACTGTAAGTTCAAGTTTACTCCTTGTGTCGGTCAAAATGGTACGACTAAGAGTCACCTGAGCGAAATTGCTGACACAAATACTGTGGTTACTTAGACACATCCTGTCATCAAATTCGGTGACCTGAAACCCTCGATTCAGCTTGAGATCGCCGATAATTACGTGGATCAACTCAAGGTCAAGATAGGCGCCGATTTCGAGAAGCCGGTCGATGGCTGCTGGTACGTAGCGGTGGCAAAGCTCGGTGTCTCAGACGACGAGTACGAGAAACTCATGCGGTACCTCAAAAGACGGAACAAGGCATTGGAAATGGAAGACGCGATTCTCCTTACTCACCGAAAGAAAGAGCGACAGGTTCTTGCTGAGCTCGATGACGGCGTACCGGAGCATATTGTTAAGAAGGCCCACTCTAAGGTCAAAAAGAAGACTCGTCAAAAGCTGAAGCGCGCCAGAGACAAGAACAATGATGCTGAGGTCATGATGGCGACCACCTCAGAGGTCCAACGAGCCTATCAATTCCTGGACCGACTTGACCTTGACCGAAGCCTTGCTGGAACCTGGTCCAATGGCATGAACACTGTGTTCAGCGGCGAATACGACCTCGCGCCCGAGCCCGAAAAGTTCGAGTGGAAAGAAGACCTGTCCAAGCAGTCGGACCCTCTTGCGGCATTCAATAACCCTGAGCCTACATTCACGGGTAATGACCCGATCAACCCTTTTGCCATCGAGACCATTGGCAATACTGGCACAGCCAGCCCGGCCGCACCTCCGACCATTGCTTCAAGCAGCAACCCTGTCCTGAGCCATCCCATTGACTCCAGACGAAATATGCCTTGGTGGTATACCGAGTATGCAGGCCCTCATGGGAACGTTACCGATGCCCAGTCCCACTACCAATGGCAGCTGACGCAGGCTGAACTCGAAGTGGCTAGGATCGAGAAGGCTATCTTCGAAGCCGAACTCGAGGAGGCTCAGAATGAGGCCCGAGGCCAAGCATCCGGTTCCGATGAAGAGGTTGATGAAACTACTTCCTGAACGAAAATGATGACGATGATTTTGCGAATACCAACCTGAAGATACCTGATGTGATATGCTGCGGCATTGCTGCCATTTATGCACCGGTGAATCTTTGCCATGAAGTTGTCGCATGATCGATGATTTATCTCGCCATCTACACTTTGATTTTTTCTTGCATGCATGTACTAATGATTAACCAAAAGCAACAACCACCTGGACTCCAATCCGTGACGAATGCCTCGGATGACGAACTGACTCTAGTATGTTTCGAAAGGAACACGGCGAGTGGTTCTGATAAGAGGCACTATGTCTGTGAGAATCGAAGGGATACCATGTGCTACAAAAATAACAGAAAAAGGTGTTCGATTATGATAAATTTGTGCAGATCGTAAGGTAGAACAAGAGCAAGTGATGAGTTTCCAAGACGAGGCGACGTTCAATCTAAAAGTGGCCCGTGCACCGACGCGAGAATCCGCGTCTGCGCGTGTCGCTGTCTTCTTCCTGTATCCAGTCGACTATCTACAGCGGAAACGCCTCGTTCATTTTGTTGAGGGTCATTCATGTCGATTATAGCATAACCGAGAGCACTTGGCCCTGTTTTCCCCACGGCCAACCATTGACTTGGTTGTGGAATGACGTCTTTGTTCTCCGGGCCTTGACCTATCGCCCCGTCTTCTCTCCTTCATCTCGCAAAGTCAATCAGGCGTCATGTCTGCCGCAAACACGCCGATTACCCCAACAGACTCCTGGGCTGGCACTCTGCAGCCAGAGTCAACTGGGCCGTCTTCGCCAATGACCGATCTCACTCTGCAAGACACAAAACTTCCCTTGGAGGGGACGAACGGCGAGAATGGCGAAAACGGAAAAGAGAAGGCCAATGGTGAAGAAGGTCACCCCTCGGATTCTGTGGAAGATATTGAGGGAATGGATACCAAATCGAAGGCTCTAATGCATTTGTTGAAGACTAGTTCGGTAAGCTGCAGTCATTGTCTGACTCTTTGTCTGTGGTTATTCCCTAATCATTTTATGCATGCAGGTATTTGTTGCTATCATGTCTGAGAAGATGCAGAAGCAGCAGGAAGAGGCTCGCCAACAAGCAGCCAGACAGAAGAAGGATTCCGCAGAACCAAAGGCCGCACCCGCTGCTCGTCGCGAGATTCGAAATGGGTCCTCACAAGACCCCGCCGAAGATACATCTACTGGCAACGAATCTACGACAGTGAGGAAGAGAGGGCGCCCGAAGAAGAGTGCTGGGAATGGCAACACCATTTCAAGCTACTTCCAGAAGGCCGACGTCGAAGTCACCGAAGATAAGCCGACTGTGCAGGAGGCTTTGGAAAAAGCTGCCGACGAGTACGAGGCCAACCCGACTGCACTCGGTGAACAAGAGCTAGTGGCAACTCAGCAGCCGACGCTGGTGACAGGCGGCCAGATGCGAAACTATCAGCTGGAGGGCCTCGAGTGGCTCAAGACACTGTGGATGAATGGTCTCTGTGGTATTCTTGCTGACGAGATGGGCCTTGGGAAAACAATCCAGTGCATTTCGATGATTGCTTTCTTGAAGGAAAACAACATCTCGGGGCCATTCCTGATCGCAGCTCCCCTCAGCACCTTGAGCAATTGGGTGAATGAGTTCAAGAAATGGACTCCAGATATTGATGCGGTCTTGTATCACGGATCGAAAGCCGAGCGTGCAGCGATCCGGAACAAGCATCTGAAGCTACGCGACCAGGCGAAAACGGAGTTTCCCATCGTGTGTACGTCTTACGACATCTGTATCAATGACCGAAAGTTTCTGGCGCAGTATCAATGGCGATACATCATTGTGGCATGTACATTCATCTGTGCTTTCGGCTCGTATCATGCTAACCAATTCCATAGGACGAGGGACACCGCCTCAAGAACATGAATTGCCGTCTGATTAAAGAATTAATGTCCTACAACTCGGCCAACCGGCTTTTGATCACTGGGACTCCGCTTCAGAACAACATTTCTGAGCTGTGGTCACTGCTGCACTTCCTTCTTCCCGATGTTTTCAACGATTTGAATAACTTTGAGAGTTGGTTCGACTTTTCCTCTGTTCTCGATGACAATGGCAAGGCGGAGATCATTGAACGACGGAAGCGAAACCTGGTCTCCACAATGCACTCCATTCTTAAGCCTTTCCTTCTTCGGCGAGTGAAGACAGACGTGGAGGACTCTCTGCCAAAGAAGCGGGAATACATCTTGTATGCTCCGATGACACCTGAACAAAAGGAGCTTTATCGGGAGATTATTAGTGGAACCGGCCGTCAATATCTCGAAGGAAAGGCTTTGGAGCGCCTGACGGCCAAGGATCCAAGTCTCTCTCGCTCCTCCAGTCGGAAACGCCGCCGCGAGAGTGATGAACTGGAGTCTTTCAGCAAAAGCCCAAAGTCAACCGAGACTGCTACTACATCCAATGAGGCCAGTTCTCGAAGTAGCCCGGCCCGTCGGCGCCGTGTGAAAACTTACAGGGAGGACAGTGATCGCGAGTTTGACGCGAGGCTGCGGAGACTTGAGCGCGGAATTGAAGACAATGAGGAGACGATTGAGCTCAGCGAGAATGAGCTCGAGGAAATTGAGCGTGCCAAGAATCTGAAGCTTGCCAGTACGTACCGGCTTGGTCTGCCCTACTACCGACGAGCAGCTACTAACACGTTGAACAGAAAAGGAAATCGGCCATAAAAAGATGCAAAACCCAGTCATGCAAGCCCGCTTGGCGTGCAACTCCCCGCACAACTTTTACTGGCCTTGGACAGACGAATCATCTGCCGTGGATGAATCTCTTGTATCAGCATCGGGCAAAATGCTTCTTCTCGACCGATTGATCCCTTGCCTCCTCAGAAAGGGACACAAAATTCTCATCTTCTCCCAGTTCAAGTCCCAGCTCGACATCCTCGAAGAATGGGCTACCGATTTGCGCTCTTGGAACTGCTGCCGCATCGACGGAGCCATTGCCCAATCCGATCGCCAAAAACAGATCGAAGCCTTCAACAAGAACAAAAACTACAAGATTTTCCTTCTTAGTACTCGTGCCGGTGGCCAGGGAATTAACCTCACCGCGGCAGATACCGTTATCCTGTTTGACTCCGACTGGAACCCGCAGCAAGATCTACAAGCCCAAGACCGGGCTCATCGCATCGGTCAAACCAAGCCGGTTATCGTTTACCGACTGGCTACAAAGGGCACCGTTGAGCAGACTCTTCTGGAAAAAGCGGACTCCAAGCGTCGTCTCGAACGTCTGGTTATCCAGAAAGGAAAGTTCCGTTCTCTGCTGGACCCCAGTGCCACTGCTCAGGACATGGAGGAGCTGCGGAAGGCTCTTGGCGAAGACGAGTTCGAGCGCTTTGAGACTGGTGCCGATCCTGAATCTATCTTGTCTGACCGTGACCTCGAGATCTTGACGGATCGCAGCGAAGAGGCTTATGTCCGTGCTGAGAAGGGTCTAGAGCAGAGCGGTCTTGCGTTTGTTGCTGTCGAGACTAAGCGCGATGGCGGTGATTCGCTTATGGCTTGAAGTCCTGGTCTTTCTCTTCCTCCTGGCAAGCCTACACACACCCCTTCCTGGTGTAAGTAGGCCTGCTACGAGTCTTTGCTTTTGGCGTTATCCGCTATGGAAATGTTCAGTGTTCTGGCTGTATTGCTATTTGTGATTTGGCGTTGGCCTGGCTGGATAGACCCATCTCATGGGTGTTTGGAGTGATTCAGGGTGGATTTGTGTCTCGGATCTCTGGGACATCCAGTGGTGTGGATAAACAGTGTACGATATGTGGTTTAAGTTTGTCTGGAGATACATACAGTATCAACTAATGCAAGAAACAATAATCCATTGTGCGCCTGCAAAGCTCCGTGCCAGGGACATGGCTGTACAAAGGGACAAACGAGGATAGATCCAATAGTTAATCAGCTCCTAGCGCTCACCGTCGAGCTCGCTCATCTTCGATCTGCGCGCGCAGGTCTGCAAGGACTCCCTTGCGCTGGGCTAGATGACTCTTCAAGCTCTCAACCTGATCGCCCACAGTCTTAACATCCTCTCTGGCGCGCTCCAGGTCCTGCCCATCCTTTGAACGCCCTACACCTTCCCGCAATTCACGGAGCTCTCGTTCCTTATATTCCAAAAGCTGCAGTGTCTCCTTCTTGATAAGAGCCCAGTTAGGCCGACCGTCGTTGCTGGGGACATTGCGCCGGTTCTCCGAAGCCTTGTTGGCGGCATTGAGCTTCGCCTCAAGCTCCGACAACTCCCGACGCAGCCGGACTTTCTCCCATTCTTCGTCCTGGACTGTCTCGCTAAAGTCGGTGCCCTTGGGCTGGTACGAGCCCTTGCCGCCAACGCCCAGCCGGCTCAAATATGTGTCGCCGAACTTGGCCTTGCGGCCGGTTCGCGTCTCTTGGGTACCGTCGGCGCCGTAGCGCTGCGCGGGCGCACTATCAATCTGGTAGTCGATCTGGTTACTCTCAAACGAGGCCCGTAGCGAGGCCGGGATGCTGCGTGGAATGCGGAAACCTTCATGGCGGTAGTTAAGGATGTGCAGGAATGCGAGGGTGGCGTCCTTGTTGATGGCCTGGCCGGCGGAGGGGTTGACCAAGTTCCATGCGGAGCGGATGTCGGTGTCGGGGACGTCGAGGGATTCGTAGAGAGGTTGTAGGGATTGGACTGGAGCTCCAAGGTTAGTGGCTTGTTTCAAGAACATAGACATACGTTCGGGAATAGCAACTGACAGGTAATCTGGCCACGGTGATCACGGCTGGAGCTATAGATCTCTTCGTACTTGGACTTGTCGGCGGGCTTCATATACCAATCAAAGCCGTCCTTCAGCCCGGGAGTGTCATCCTCATCTTCTATCCGCTCGAATGTCTCCTGGCCAGTGCTCAATGCGCGCGTCGCCTGAACAAGATGTGACTTTGACTCTGGTACTAGCCAGTCTGGCAAAACGGGTGGGACGTCTTGTAACTCCTGTGTTTTGCCATGTTAGGGCCCGATGATGGATCGTTTCAGGAAAGATTCCGAGGGGAATACGTACGCCGTTGACAAGGTCGAATACTAGGCGCATGGCGACGCAGAACTCTTCAAAATCAAGCTCGCCATCGCCGTCAACATCCGCAATGTCCCAGACCTTCTCGAGCTGATCATCGCGGAGTCGACTGTTGCGCAACACGGAGGCGGCTTGGGAGCTGTTCAGGTGCGGCTGGCCGTTTGACAGGGAGGCGAATATCTCCCAGTAGCGCTCGATCTCCCATTGCTCGATCTTCTTGGAGGAAGACATGGTGGGAGTAGAGGGTTGGGGAGGTGGAGAGGGTAACAGGGTTGGAGTGAGGTCGGATTTACCCGCTGTCCGCCTTCAGGGGATCTGAGGTCATCGTTTTTACCCCAATTTGTATACTTCAATCATTATAAGATCCGTTGTCGACATATTTTCAATTCACGTTTATATTGAAATTAAGTCTTCAAATACAGCAGGCTATGGTACACCCATTATTGAGTGGGTTCGGAGTAGGGCGCACACTCTCTGCTTTCTTCCCTGAGATCACGATGATTTTATGAATTCTTCTTCTCTTCTGAGGATTTGGTTTCCTTTTCTCTCTCCTTTTGAGCCGAAAGCTGCTCACTGACTTGGACGATGGCCCGCTCAGCCTCCAGGGCCAGCTCCGGAGCGTCCAGGATTGTGGCGAGCTTCTTGGCGTCAGACATCTTTAGAAGCAGACGGTCCTCGCTCTGTTCAAAGTCCTCGACCATTTCTGAAGCTGGCATATCAATGTGCGTATTGTCGAGTGTTAGGGATGCTCTTTTGGCATACAACTGTTCCAGACCAGGCAGGGAAATAGGGTTCAGGATACCCTTCTCTACAAGGAACTCCAGGTGCCGCGAGCCATTCAGCGCTGTCAATTGATCATTAGCATCTCAAGCCAGATCCATGTATAAGATCAACTAACCTCGCCAATGGGACCAGCCTCGATATACCAGGTAGAAAAAGGGAATATTGGGGACCCTGCATGAAGCCTTATCAGTATGTAAGATCGCCGCGACAGCAATCCCAGAGAAACATACACGGGGATCAATCCCAGAGGCGCTGTAATTGGCGCAAATCCGAAACTCCACCACATCTTCTTTCGATGGAATTCTTGTCGTTCTGTGGCGATGGCGCGCAATATGGTGGGAATCCTCTCCAGTCGTACTGCATTGCCTGGGAAAAATACGTCGATCTTCGTTTTGCCGTGGTCTCCATTAATCCGTTGCTGCGAAACAAGCGACGGAATACTCTTGAGGCCCCATTCTTCGAAAGGAATCCGCTGCTGAACTCGATTGCCCCAGGTCACCAGGTGCTTTTTCCAGCCCTTCTCGGCTTCTTCCCAGCTAGCCCACGTCTCAGCTACCTTGCTTGTAGCTCGGTCAAGCAGTGATAGCTCCTTCGCTATGCCTTTTCGGAGAGGTCGAGCGTAGATCAACGCCCGTCGTGTCGAGATGGGGATCAGAAAGAGGCGCATCGCGCGGGGTCTGAATTGAGGGTTTTGAAGGAAGGTGACTATCGCAGGGGGTGCAATGAGATTTAAAAAATGATATGTAGCATGCCTTGTGCCCTGCGAAGCCCCAAATTCGAGTTTTTGTCAAAGGTTGTTATCAAAGGGGGAGAAGCTACAGAAATTCGAGTGAAACACGGAGATCGTAAGCGGGAGACGTCATTCCGCGCCGAACCTCGTTTGGTTCTCGAAGATAATCTTGGACCCGTCATCTTTTTCCTCCTTGATTTTACGCTTTTGTTTTTGTTTGTGATTTCTGTGATTCCTCTGGAAACTTGGAATCGGGGCAATTGGTCGCCCCTGTCTCCCCAGGATCTTCGTTCCCGGTGATGCGCGCCTAGCATTGACGTCTGCCGCGAGTGTTGACTGCCCTTGTCATGGATGCGATCAACAGCTCCCAGCCCGACAACGGCACAGGGCAGGTTGCCAATGAGACCCCCTCTGAAAAAGTGCCGTCGGGCCTTGATTCATCAACCCGATATTCATACCATATGACCGTTGACACCCACGCCGGCGGCCTCCGCAACACTCCTTCCGACTCGCTATCCACGGCACCCCAGATACCAGATGGCCAGCTACAGGAAGAGCTCGGTCGGTCGCAGCACTTTGCTTTACGAACCTTACCCGGTATGTCGAATGGTCTAGCTCTGGAATTGTTCATGCTGATAGTGTTCCATAGCTTGGATTCGATCGGTTGAGGTGGTTGATGAAGACGGGGATGATGCAACAGCAAGTGACCGTCTGTTACCTTCCCAACCAAACGATGCCCGTGTCGCGCAGCATAATTATTCTCCCTATACAACCTCGCGACAAGGACATCCCCCATGGAATGAGCCGGTCCCTTTTGAGGAAGGTCGGTCACCCTCGCAGGGTCGTGAATCCCGCTGGAAGACATTTTCACGCACGATCCAGTATCCTCGAGAACCTGAAGGGGAGATCAAAGAGGTTACGCCGGAATGGATGAATGATAATCTCGGGGACTTCTCCGGCCCATGGCGAGGCACTCTTCTTGAGGGAGACAGTCCGGAGTTCCCGTTACATAGCAACGGTCGGCGGGAAATCTGGTTCAAACGCTTCCACAGCACGCTGCTTAAGAGCCCTATTGTACCGTTGATCCTGCGCACGACGGTTTGGTGCTTCTCGCTCTCGGCCCTGGCTCTGGGCGGATCTATTCAGCACATGTCCGATGCGGGGCACCACAATCAAGGACCGTCCGCGCTGATGGCAATCATTGTCGATGCCGTGGCTCTGGTCTACCTAATCTACATCACATTCGATGAATACACATCGAAGCCACTCGGCCTACGGTCTCCTACGGCCAAAGCTCGGTTAATTCTGCTCGACTTGTTTTTCATCGTTTTCGATTCCGCCAATCTTAGTCTGGCATTCGACTCATTATCGGAAGTGACGGGCTCCTGTACCGAGGCGGATGTCAACTACCAATTGGATCCTCGAAATGACAGTATCTGTGTGCGACAAAAGGCCCTGGCGTCTGTCCTCTTGGTTGCCCTCCTCGCCTGGCTCATGACATTCGCACTCAGTGTTCTCCGGTAAGTTGGCAATTTATGCTACAGCATACTCTCGGATATGACTAATTTCTTCTACAGACTTGTCGAGAGAGTGAGACACTGAAGTGGATGCCGTTGTGTTTCTCGGGATAACAACTATTTTCGGTTTGCATTTATGAGCTCTCCTTTTCTTTCCGAGCTCCAATTTCCTATACATGTAGAACAGGGCCATCATTTCCATACAAAGGGTCTTGGTGGAACCACTCCAAATTCTGGATGCCTTGCACTTTTGCTTCTTCGCCTGGCTTCCCATAACACATGTCCCACTCTTTCTGCGGAGGGTACGCACCGACCATTTTGAATGGCACATCACCCTGGTCATCCAATAGTCGATGCCCAACCCCAGCAGGAACGATGATCAAGTCACCGCGCTGAACCGTCGGCTCGAACCTCCCGGGGTTCTCTTCGCCTCCGAAGCACAGGCGTGCGCGTCCCTCAACGACCCCGAGGACCTCGTGGGTGGTGGAGTGGAAATGGGTCTGGCTATACATGGTATATTCCCACTGGGGGACCACTTCTCCAATCGATTTCAAGCGGCGTGTGAGCTCCGCGGCTGTGGCGTTGAAGGCGCCATGGTATACCATGAGAGGTTTCGATTGGATCGAGGTGTTGGGGACTCGATTCCATGACGGAATATGATGACATGTCACTTGAATCTTGTCTGGTGAGTTGAAGGCCATGGTTGTTCAGAGAATGTCCAGAGGAATATGCGGAGTATACAGAGTCACTCACTCGATTGAGGAATGACATTACATGCCATGACGTCATACAGGGTCTGGACGCTGGGACATATGGTGTATTACAACACCTGCATGCTTGACCAGCAACAACATTCTATCTTTGGCAATCTGTTTGATTCGTCTTGATGAATGAGTCTACATCTCAGTGCCAGATATACTTCTAATGGATGAGTGGAAAGGCTTCGGGGAGTGATGTGAATTTAGCAGATGACATAGTTTGTCTGCCACAGATATATTTGATCTAATGCATAGAAATATAGAACGAACAATTCTAAACAGCAACAAACATCAAACAAAAATGTCTATTAACTAGGTGTCAGCGGAGGGAAATTGCATCTTGAGTAGTCTAAAACGCGAAAGCTCCGCGACAGGCTCACCGCCTTCCACAATGGGCCATCCCCACGCCCATTCTCTCAGCCTCATCATGTTGCCGCCACACCTTCTGCCTGACCTCTTCACTTTCACTTCTTCTGGGTGGCATCCTTCTCTTGTTTCTCCTCCTGTCATTCTGTCTCGTGATTTATTCATCTGCTCAACGGCACACGGGACCTCTATCCTTTCGCTGCCTACTTCTCGGCCTGACTTGTGGCTACTTATCTCCGGCCTAGGAGAATCGCGGAAGCGTACGTGACCCTTTTCTAGAAACAGGCAGAACTTTATTCGTTTCACAGATCTCGCTGACTCTTGCACTTCTGTTAGAAATCCTACGTCTTCTATTTCCTGCCTTAGCTCATTCGCCCCTTGACACCATGCCACCGGCGGTGGCACAGCCTCCTCACAAAGATGACCTCCCAGAAACGTGAGTTTGTGGTAGCTCTGGATGGCTTGGGTGATGAACTATGGATGTTTGGTCTAACACTGGCATAGATGGTCATTCTTGGAGGCGGGCATCAACAGTGTCATGCTGAAGCTGGAGGATGGCGTTGACATGAAGACTGTGAGTGACGAATGATGACAGTTGCATCTGAAGCATAATTCTGCTCCCAAGTTTACTCGAACTAACGTCTGTCCTCAACTTTAGTACATGGCTCTTTATACGTTTGTTTGACATCCCGCGCTCTGCTGCTCATCTGCTTACATCGCATCGATAGGGCCGTCCACAACTTTTGCACGTCACAAAAGGCTGTTGCCAGTAACCAAGGCTTACAGGCTCACCGCGGAGGTTCGTCACCCTTTGCCTCGCCTACTCAAGGCAGCTTGTCCCAAGGAAACACACGCAAGCTAACAAAGAATTCTCTTGCATTAGCACACCTACTCGGCGAGGAACTTTACAAGCTACTAGGTGAATATCTCTCACGTCACCTAACCGCAGTGTACAAGGAATCGCAGGGTCATACGGATGAAGCACTACTAGCATTCTACATTCGCGAGTGGACCCGTTATACCACTGCCGCCAAATACGTCAACCACCTTTTCAGCTACCTTAATCGCCACTGGGTGAGGCGAGAGATTGATGAGGGTAAGAAGAACGTGTATGATGTGTACACTCTGCATCTGGTGAAGTGGAAAGATGACTTCTTCGAGAACATCCACGGCAAGGTGATGGACGCGGTGCTGAACTTGATTGAAAAGCAACGAAATGGCGAGACCATCGAGCAGTCGCAGATCAAGAGCATCGTCGATTCCTTTGTGTCATTGGGCTTGGATGAGAACGACAGCAAAAAGTCGACATTGGAGGTTTATCGACAGTACTTCCAGCGACCGTTCATTGCTGCGACCAAGGCATACTATGAGAATGAGTCCCGGCAGTTCGTGGCAGAGAATAGTGTGGTGGAATACATGAAGAAGGCAGAGGCTCGTTTAGATGAGGAGAAGGCTCGTGTGGGCCTGTATCTTCACCCGGATGACACCAAAAAGCTCACGGAAACTTGCCTGGATGTCCTTGTCACGGCTCACTCTAATCTGCTTCGCGATGAGTTCCAAGTCCTACTGGATAATGAACGACAGGAGGACCTTGCTCGGATGTACCGACTCTTGTCACGCATCAGGGAAGGCTTGGATCCGTTGCGTACCACTTTTGAGAACCACGTGAGAAGGGCCGGTCTGGCCGCTGTTGAGAAAGTCGCCTCGGATGGCGAGAACTTCGAGCCCAAGCTGTATGTGGATGCCCTGCTCCAGGTCCACACCCGGTATCAGAACCTGGTCGATGATGCCTTCAACGGCGAGTCTGAGTTTGTGCGTTCTCTCGACAACGCTTGCCGGGAATTTGTCAACCGCAACCGCATCTGCATGTCGAGTACAACCAAGTCGCCCGAGCTGCTTGCTAAGTATACCGACTCCCTACTCAAGAAGGGCTCTAAGGCTGCTGAAGAGTCCGAGCTCGAGGAGATGCTGGTGCAAATCATGACTGTCTTCAAGTACATTGAGGACAAGGACGTTTTCCAAAAGTTCTACTCGAAGATGCTTGCGAAGCGATTGGTGCACGTCAGCTCTGTATCTGACGATGCGGAGACCTCTATGATCAGCAAGCTGAAGGAGGCTTGCGGTTTTGAATACACCAATAAGTTGCAGCGCATGTTCCAAGACATTCAGATCTCAAAGGATCTCAACGCCAACTACAAGGAGTATCAAGAAAAGGTTTTGGGCGATGATGACCGGAAGAGAATGGTTGATGCACACTTCCAGGTTCTGGGCACTGGAATGTGGCCCCTCAACCCGCCAACCACCAACTTCACCGCGCCGCAAGAAATCAACAAGACTGCTGAACGCTTCCAGAAGTTTTACTTTGACAAGCATAGTGGTCGCAAGCTGACATGGCTGTGGCAGCTGTGTAAGGGTGAAATCAAAGCCAACTACATTAAGAACACCAAGGTGCCTTATACATTCCAAGTATCGACTTTCCAGATGGGCATGTTGCTGCTGTTTAATGAGACGGACTCGCTTGGCTATTCTGATATCCAGAAGGCCACCAATCTCACCCCTGAAATTCTTGATCCGAACCTCAGCATCCTCTTGAAGGCGAAGGTACTCCTGGCGAGCCCCGAGGGCGCCAAGCCTGAGCCCTCGACCACATTCACGTTGAACTACAACTTTAAGAACAAGAAGGTCAAGGTCAACCTCAATATTACAATCAAGTCGGAACAAAAGGTAGAAGCGGACGACACACACAAAACTATAGAGGAGGATCGGAAGCTGTTGCTCCAGGTATTTTTCTCTTTCCATTTCGCTGATGATTACACTTTCTCTAACTTTGCCCGTCAGTCTGCCATCGTCCGCATCATGAAATCCCGCAAGAAGATGAAGCACGTTCAACTTGTGCAGGAGGTCATCCAGCAGGTCAAGGCCCGCTTCCCGCCCAAGGTCCCCGACATCAAAAAGAACATCGAAGCCCTCATGGAGAAGGACTATATCGAACGTCTAGACGGAGACGAGATCGCCTACATTGCTTAAATCCCCTCCCGTCCTCCTTTCCGTGTACCCGACCCTCATCGCATCACCACATCCTCTTGCTTTGATCCCTTTTTTTTTCAGTTCCTTTTTCTCGTCTCCGCCTTGCTCGTATCCGCCAGTCCTTCTGTCCCGTCGCCCACATTCACTGCCATGAGCAGTCTAGATCAAGACTAAACTGGACTGGGAAGGAACTTTAGCTACGGTTGGAATGATAAGGGAGCCTCGGAGCACAAGATCGCCGCATTAAGTTTATTTTATGATCTATCTTTCATCATAGCGCTGGGACGGATCAATGATAACCCAGATTTCGCAATTTCCTCGCTGGTAGAAGACGATTGTACATGGTACCACCAAGTAATATGGCCTGTGTAGTCGTGAAGGTGTCCCAAGTCATGTCGAGTGTGTTCGATTTCGCAAAAAGGCAATGCATTCCATATCTATTTCCTCTAGGCACATGCACATCAACCTCATCACCGGAAACAGACATGGACATTAGGCTCGGACAGTGCTAGATACGTATATTCACATGCGAAAAAGAAGAAACAAAAACAGACACGAGTATGAGTATGAACAGATGCAACAGTTTGTGAAATGGGTATGCCGCGCTTCAATGCCAAGTATCAGGGGGTAAAAATGGAAAGTCTTGATAAGTAGTTCTCAGCTCACGGTGTAGTAGATGTCTTGGACTCCGAAGAATGCGTGTCAGCAGCGTTGGTGGACGCGGGCTGAGATGCGGGCTGGGACGCGCCCTCGTCTGGGTTGAGGTCTACTCGGAGACCTTCATTTGGTGTGAGTGAGACCGCGCGGAACCCGTCGGCATCGTGAAGGACTTCGGTAGTCTTTTCAAATTGTGGTTCCGAGCCAGTGTCCTTCTCGGCTTCTGTTTCATACGCTGGCAAGCCTTGGGATAAGGGGGACTTGGGGTAGGCGACATCGGAAGCCTCTGAGCTGGTGCCATCATCGCGTTTTGGGAGACTGAACTCGCCGCTGTCGCGACGTAGGATGATATTGCTCCATCTTTTCCGGCGGCTGAGGCTGCGTGAAAGACCATCTGCGTCCTCGCTGTACCGGTGTATGGAACGACGACGGCCACGGTCAGACTCGGCCGTTTCGGTGACTACTGGCAGGGCTGGGGCGGATGGCGAAGCAGTCATGGACAGGCTTGGGCTGGGAGAGGAGCTACGCTTATCTTGCCATTCGCGGCGCTTCTCGCTGGCCCATGATCCCCACGAGCTGAAGTATGCGCTGGCCTTTTGGCTGGCTGCGCTCACTGAGGCTTGAGCTTGGCCTACGTCGACAGAAGGCTTTTGACGGCTTGCGAACCAGGTGCCCGATGCATCGGGAGAGTCTGGGGAGGTCATTGATGGGGAGGCAGTTTGGTCGATTGAGGTACGCTGGGACTGGGTGGCTTTTTCCTCATTGCGTTTCCGCTGGGCTTCGCGCATAGATTCAATATCGGACCAGAAGCTATTAAATGCGGCGCTGACTTTCTTTTGGCCCGTGCTGAGATGGCGGTTGAGTGCCTCCCGACCCTCGCGCACTCGTTCATCGAGGTGCAGCTCTGCTACCTGTTGAGATAGCCGTCGTTGAATATCGTCCATTGTCAGCCCGCCGGCACTCGGGTGTTTCGGCTCGGTGATGGAGAATAGGAGCGCATCCGACGTTAGCCGTGAGAAGAGGGCGTAATTCGATGTTTTCTGCCATTGTGTGAGGAATTCTAAGTTGAAATCAAGCGCGGGATCACCCTCGATGTTGAAGTTTTGCAGCTGGGACCTGCTCCGATGGGGTGAATCGCCGGAGCTGACCGAAGTGAGTTCCTCGTGATATTTCATGGAAGACAGCAGTGCCAACAAGTACTCCTCAAACTGAAGCCGGATAAACTCTTCTGAGCCCATGAAGCCAAGTGTCTTCGGCCTTGATGGGTGCTCATCGTCCCACGTTTCATTAACGATCTGAGTGAGGAGGTCGATCCAGCGTCGATCAGACACGGAGAGAGTCAAAGCACTGCGCAATGTCGGCGATAAGATGTTGATGCTATCTTCATCAAGCTATTTTGTGTTCGAAACGCCTGGTTAAACTGGATTCCATGTATGTTGCTGTTAATTTGCGTTACTCACGTTGATTAAAATGTCGCTGTAGCGATCCTTCTGTTGCAGAAGCAACGAATTCGTCGATCCCACAACATACGACTTTGTACCATCATCGGCTAACAGATCCAGTTGCTGGAGAGGGGTATAGGGCCCGAACATGCTTCCCTAGAATCAGAGTCAGGACTTTGCCTTCTTAAGAATCAAAGACAACACGTACCTTTCCAAATATCTGCAAGGGGAGGCCCATATATGCCAATACTGATGTAATTAGTACGATTCCTTTCCAATTCAAGTTCGCAATTTGAACATACAGGATGCCCGGTCACTTGTCTTGAGAGAAGTCGGTTTCTCAACAGCTTGCGCATAGTTGTCAAACGCTGGGTCCGCACAGTCTTCCAGGCTGTTTATGAGACCGGGTATTAAGGAAATGAGCGAGAATTGAATCATGCATAAACGCTCACATCGGGTGCCGAAGAAGAGCATCTGCAACATTTAGTATGTAAACCGAAACGGATGCTAAGGACATTGCATACTTTGGGTTGCAATAGTAATCCCTTGAAGAGAACCAGTGTTTGGTGTTTGAACTCGTGGATCATTTCTCGGAGAGAGAGGCCTGTGGACAAAGTCAGTACAAGCCCTCGGCAAACACATATTGGATGGTACTTACCCAAATTCTGATCCTTCGGACCATCGTTCTGCAGGCTAATGACCAGACCTTCGCGGAATTTCTAAGGTGCCCGTGAGTCAACTGCCCGCCGAACCAAGGACAAGAGTAGGCAAATACCTTCAAGATATCGATATCAGAAAAGTCCCTAGGGAAGTATGTATCAGGTTAGCCCACTGTTCCCTCGGGTAACCACCTTCCATCACCAAAACCCCCCTCTGTCCTTGACAAGGAAATCATTTCCGGCTAGTGGAAAGTCATCTACGTACCGTTGAGCAAACCACGCTAAGGTCACCACAGAAAGCTTCTCGCGCAATTGGCCCACTCTCTGAGGGCTATCCGTAACCACAACGACTGCCTTCTGCACCGTTGACCGAGTCACATCTGGTGAGCGATGGATTAGAAGTTTGGAATCGAGCTGGCGCGAGCAAGCAATGCCGAACAGGGAGGTAGCCGGCGTTACAGACGTCTCCTTTCGGCGGAGTGTGAAGTAGGAGAATTCCTCGGTCGAGCTAGAGCAGGATGCGATCGTAGTTAGTCTACCCGCTATTGGCCCATGCGATCGCGAAGAGTCTCATACAGATGTGCGCCATCGGACAGAGCCATGAACGGTAGCAGTGACCAGTCATTCTCGATAGCCGGATTCGTTCCTTCGTCGGCGATGCAGTGTTCAATCTCGGGGCCCCTGAAAGTTCCGGTCAGACTTAGACAATCACAGGGACACTTGCGCCTGTTTTGCGCCAGCATTAGCTAGGGCACTTACCGTGCATGGTGGAAATCAATCACCAGCACACTCGGATCGTGTTTGTGTTCAGCCATGGGGCGATTATGCGGGGTAAGGAGTAGTTGTTGGAAGATTCGGCAGAGCCGATGCAAGGGTCATGGACGTTCTCCACAGATTCCAGTCTCCATGAACTACAAGAGAAGATCAGGAAGGTCACGATCGAGAATCGCAAGCTCACAGGGGAATTCGATAGTGTTATCGCTCACGTGTTGATTACGGGCGGTGTAAGCCCCGTGTCGACATTAATTACTTCTATGTAGTTACCTTTTCTTCTGTGTTTCTTTTTTAGGTACAAAAGAGTACAGCACCGCTCAAGTTTGTATGAATTTCCCCCTCGCCAGCCTGCTCTTGACGACGCCGAAGAAACTATGGACAATGTTTTCCAACGATAAAAAGATCAAAAAAAGGCAACAGACACGCCGAAGTTTGCAGAAGATTCCCCCAAGAGATATATGGCTCGGATCCCATGTCCCGTGAAGACCCGAAAACAAAGGTGAAGAAAAGGAATTGATTAGAGGCTGCGATTAAGAGCTTATGCGAAATCCTGGGCGAAGTTGCCCTGTACGGGACCCTCGACCAGAGCCTGCCCAGCCTCATTACCTTGCTCGATGTTGTGGAAGTCGAGAATCTCAGAATACCTATGGTCAATCGTAAGCAAGATTGTCGAACAAGCATTCCACGGTGCACCTACATCATAATCTTCCAAGTATCCACAGGCAAGTCGGCATCGTTGAAGGACCAGTCGAACTTCTCTTGAGCGACGGGTTCATCGGTGGGGTCGTGGTAGGGCGCAAGGTACTCGTGGGCCAGTGCCTCTCCGGCACGGATTCGCTTCTTCGGGTCGAAAACAAGCATTTTCTCGAGAAGGTCGACCGCTGCCAATTGTCAGAACATATATTAAATTGAGGGAATCCCCAAGTATCACGTATCACATACCATCCGCATCGGCATTCTTGAACTTATTGGCCAGTGGTTGGCGTTCGCGCTTGGGGAGGGACTTGACGAATCGCAGAGTCTATAATCATTGAAGATAGATTAGCCGAAAATTCCCATAAGTCATACTCTGGGGGATAAACTCACGTTCTCGCTGCAAATGGTCTGGATTACATCATCCGGAGGAGTACCCAGCAGCTCGGTAATAATGGAGAACTGGTTGACGTGATCCTTGCCGGGGAACAGCGGCTTGCCCTCTAGCATCTCGGCGAAAATGCAGCCCGCGCTCCAGATATCCACCTCCACGTCGTACTTTTGCCACGTGAGCATGATCTCGGGGGCCCGGTAGTATCGTGTTGACACATATCCGGTCATCTGCGGGTCCTGGATACGCGCAAGACCGAAATCGCAAATTTTCAAATCGCAGTTTTCATTGATGAGGATGTTGCTAGGCTTCAGGTCTCGGTGGACCACACCAGCGGAGTGGACATATTTCAATCCACGCTGCAGATTGTCAGTAAAGAAGAAACATGGGTTCTGCCCTATGGCTAATTCGACTCACGAGAATCTGGTAAAGAAAGTACTGGATGAATTGCTTCTCGAGAGGCCGAGAAGTCAAGAGGCGGTGGAGGTCGGTACCCAGGAGCTCGGTTACGAAGTAGCTGCGGAGGTTAGTACGATGATGCAAGTTGGATGCGGCAGCATATTCCAGAGACGTACATGTCCTCGAGGGGTGAAATAAAGATATCACTCAAGCTGATAATCTGTAACGGGGAGTTCAGTACGTGGGCATTGAGGCTGTCGGATGGTGGGCGGGACCCACGTTCTCGTGTCGGAGATGCTTGAGCAGCTTCAGCTCTCGGTAGGTACGCTTAGAGAGAACCGGTGTGCTGAATGGCTTCATGATCTTTTTGACTGCCACAGGCTGGCCAGTCAATTGGTCGCGCGCCGAGCTATCGGGGACGCATTCCGATTAGCTTGAAGGCCATCACAATGCGACACGGGGAATCACAACATACCAGACGAGCCCGAAGGCTCCCATGCCCACCGGCTGCAGGTCCGAATACCTAGAAAGCAAATCTCAGCTAAAGAATCGACGGTGGGGCAACTGTAGGCAAGGCGAACCGGCTGGTAATCTCGAATGTGGTGCCGAAGATCTGGGATCGCACGAATTCAGCCATTTTGAAGGATCGCAAACCGACGCGCTGGAAAAGAGCAGGAGTTTTTGGGGTTAAAGAGCGCACGGAAAGTAACCCTGGAGGAAAGGGGATATTGGTAGCGTGTGGGGTAGGGTTTGCAAACAAGGACAATGACGTCCGCGACCAGGCAGGTTTCTGTCCAGCTGAGTCAGCCCCTAGCTTTGTGCCTTGTCGGCTTTTAACTAATTAACTAGGTTTGTCTTTATTTTACTTTTAATTTCAGCAATAGATCCGATTGACATCTCTATTTCTATTTCCCCTCTCCTCACTCGCCGTGTGCCTTGAGGCACCCTGATGTTGTACCCGCTCCACCAACCACGCGGCTTTTGTCTAGACCGGGTCCATTGTTGGAAGAATCTTACCACTAATCCGGATAGGAGAGAATGGGAGTAGAAAGATACTATATAGTATGATATACACATCCAAACTCCAGCGCATTGAAGAAACATTGTACTCTGTGTAGCTGAAAACAAACCTGATGATCGTTATCGCGCTTAGGCCGGGCCTAGTACACCTGCTGCGTTGTGCGGCTGTCATTCGCGGCATGTTGCCCCATTAGGGACTTTGGCCTCTTGGACTCAACGTGTGGGCCTTCCCTCCTTACTTTATCGGGGCATGATAGCCCTGATGCGACACCTGCTAGTGCTGCGTGCAGTCTTGATCCGATCTAGACCGAGATCTCACGCGAGGGGAGATCTCTATCTTTCCACCGGAGGCTCCGGCTTGGGAAAGGTGAGCGGCATGAGGCATTTAGAGATGGTTTGATAGCACACCGGAATGCCTGGATGGACAGCTTTACATAGAGCCGGAGCTTTAACAGAGCCTATCTGGGTAGACGAACCTAGACGAATCCAAGTTGTCGTTCGTCCGCTGGCGTGGGAACTGAGACATGTTAAACAAAGCGAGCTAGGGTACTTGCACGAGAAGAAAGGCATTTTCTGGGGTTTAATACACCGGGGTCGGGCAGTAACAGGATACATTCGGTAGTACATAGACATCTAGCATATTTATATAGGGCATCCAGTCAGCATTGAGGGGGAAGACCTTGGAATCTCGGACCGGCAATCGCCTGTACCCCTGCACATTCCTAAGGTTATCGCGAGTCCAGACCAGATCAATAGCCGTTGTCCTAGGAATCCCCTACACCGCGTTTCAAGCTGTCTATATCATATGCACTCCACGCAAAGAAAGGTGGGGAGGACACGTGAACCCCGCTGCCTGAGGCGCTGAGGGCCCCCATGTGCGTCACGGCTCTCCACTTCGGAGCTCCGGTGGGTTTTGTCTTACCGCTCGTTTCCTATTTCCTAGTACTGTACATAGACAGAGATTGATTAAGTATTTTGAGATTTGACGACTTAGCTTCCGAGGACGTAATATAGTAGGGCCGTAGGTACCTAGATAGTTACCTAGGTAGCAGTTCATCTCATGCGGTCAAGCCCCGGGAATTGTCCAATATGCCGCCATGGCCACCAGTAAAAGTCGCAGTATGTTCTTCTCGTGCGGTGAATGGCCCGGGTTTGGCCCCAAACTGGAAGGTTCAAGGATCAGGAGAGGCTTAAGAGGGAAGCAACGGCGATAACATTGGAAGAGCAAAAATAGAAAATAAAAAATGTAGCCGTATTCCCGTTATCCTTGGCCGTAATTACAGGCACGATGTAAGCTCACCCGTACATGTTTCTTACCCCCGTAATCACCCTTGTGGCATCTCCACCCCCAGCATGACGATGGTGGTACCGACCTGACCTTCCTCCTTCAGCTTCACCTTCCCCTGGTTACCTTCACCATCCTTTTCCTCGTCTTTCCCATCCCTTGGAATCCAACCCCGAGATTCCCGTCTTGCTAGCCCGTTGCGATTCCGCTTTCAACGTCGAACCCGCCGAAACCCTTTCACCGTCTCGAAAACCCCCCTCTATCCCCGCCTTTAATTCACCGAAGTTCATTCCTCGCAATTCCGCTCGTCGCAAGAGTCCACGAATCTCCTCGGTGCTCAGGTTGCGCAGGTTTTGTTCCCGTGCGTGACGGGTGGCCGTTTTCCCCAACCAAGCGAAAGGCTGCGGCCGTCCCGTCAGGCTGACAACTGTCGCCTTTGCGAAACCCCGAATCGAATCTCGTTCCCTGCTGGTTTGGGAATCTCGAAAAATACTCGTGAGCCATGGGGATATGTTTTAGCTCCGAGTCCACGGAGGACGCGGAACAGAAGAAGAAAAGTCAGATGATTGATCGGAAACTCGAGGAAGACTCCAGGCGGTTACGCAGGGAATGCAAGATCCTCCTCTTGGGTGGGTGCCCGGCGCGACCTTTTCGATTGTTTTTGTTCTGTCTTGTCTTGTTCTTTAATTATTTTCTGGTGCCCAACGATCGGCGTATGACTGACTCTTTATCGCAGGGTCTGGCGAGAGTGGCAAGTCCACGATTGTCAAGCAGATGAAGATTATCCACCAAAATGGATACTCGGTCGAGGAGCTAGCTCTGTACCGACTGACGGTCTACAAGAACCTGCTCGACTGTGCCAAGGCCCTAATTGAAGGATACCGCCTGTTTGAACTCGAACCGTCGAGCCAAAAGGTCAAGGACTACATGACGTTCCTGGAAGAGTACCACGTCGATCCCGATCCCAATACACCGTTGGATCCAAAAATAGGAGATGCGATCACATACTTATGGAACGATCCCTGCACATCAACCGTTCTGGAGCGGCAGAACGAGTTCTACCTGATGGATTCTGCACCATAGTAAGCGCATACTCTCTCCCTCATTTGTCCTACCGTGGCACTCACCATGACAAGTTTCTTCGAGGAAGCCAAGCGCATAACGTCCCCGGACTACACCCCAAACGTGTCGGATGTGTTACGAGCACGAACCAAGACCACTGGTATATACGAAACGCGTTTCACAATGGGCCAATTGAGCATACAGTACGTGACTCAAAACTAGCTTTAAGTCTGATCACTAACCAGTTGCACAGCATGTTCGATGTGGGTGGCCAGCGGAGCGAGCGGAAGAAGTGGATTCATTGCTTCGAGAACGTGACCTCCATCATATTCTGTGTGGCTTTGAGTGAATACGATCAAATGCTGCTGGAGGAGAGCAATCAAGTAAGCATGCCATTTACGGCTCAGCAGCTTGAAATTGAGGCTGACAATGCTGTAGAACCGCATGATGGAAAGCTTAGTCCTCTTCGACTCCGTGGTCAATTCTCGATGGTTTATGCGGACGAGTATCATCCTCTTCTTGAACAAGGTCGATCTCTTCCGACAAAAGCTCCCGCGCTCCCCATTGAGCAACTACTTCCCAGATTACTCGGGCGGCAACGATGTGAACCGAGCAGCCAAGTATCTTCTCTGGCGGTTCAACCAGGTGAATCGCGCACATCTGAATCTCTACCCACAGTAAGTACCTATGAGCTTCGGCATGTATATAAGATATCAGGCGCTAACGAACTTTTATAGCCTGACCCAAGCCACTGATACCACCAATATTCGCCTGGTCTTTGCGGCGGTCAAAGAGACCATTTTGCAGAACGCGTTGAAGGATTCGGGCATTCTTTAAGCCGACAGACCCTGGAAATGTATCGTCCAGTGACACCACCTACTTTTCACGACTTCCTTCATCCTCGCCCACGGAGCATTGCTTCTGTGCCTTTGATTCTTGTCCGCCCCTCCTACTCTTTACGACAAAGCATACCCCCTTAACTCTTTTTTTTTCTTTTTTTCTTTTGCTTCAGGACTAGCTGCTGGCGTTAACCGGTCCCTTCAATTATTTCCCCGGACTATATCCCAGGCGCTGGTTAAGTGATACCCCCTTGTCTGGTATCTACAACGAGGTATCCAGTTTTCTTTCAGGTGGATCTCCTTGGCTTCGGCACCCCAAGTGCGACTGGGAAAGGGCTCACTGATACTCGCTTTTGGGTTCCCTACTGCGTATTCAATTCCAAAGGAGGGATATATTTGCAACCTCAAAAGTTCCCGGGACATCAATTGTGAGATCCCCGCACCAGTCTTGACCTTCATGTGTCATCAACCATTCCATATATCCCGAATGATCCGCTTCTCGGATATTGCTTCTTTGTTCTTTTCCCTTCAGCTTTCCGATGCATATCATGGCGGATTCGAATTTACCCCCGGTCATGTTCTGCGTTTTCTTCTTATTTGGATAAGCGATTTGGAGCGCTTCAATGCATGTGATGCAATTTACTTTTACTCCGCGTCCATTTCTGTAATCTTATAGGTTTTATAATGTCTTCCCCATAGTTCCGCAGTTTTTAATAGTTCACTTTTCGGACTTTAAGTTATTAGGGTCGTCGCTAGTATCGGAGCTGAATCAACATTAACTACTTCACGAATCAGTTATGAATCAAGTATTAATTATTCAAAGCATAGCTGAAACCCCGCGAATAAAGTACGAAGGTCAACCTTGGAAACAATGCGGGGGTGGCTCGATCAAGATCCAGACTCTCCGAGCTTCGTATAGTTCCATGACCAAAGTGAATGATCAAGCCACTTGCGGGGACATAATGCAGACCTTGTAAGATAGAATGATCACGGGGGATGTCGCACCCTTGCATTTGCCTTTCCCTCTTTCCCTCTTTCCCTCATTCCCTTCTCTCTGCCCAAGTTCCGAGAGCCCCCGCCTGGTGTCACCAGGTCTTACAGCTCTCCCCTCTTTTCTCTTCCTCTCCGTCATCTTTCGATTTTTATCTTCGTTCTCACTGTCAATCATGTCCGAACGTCGAGAACGTAAACCCTCCGTTGGTACCCCCATCGCCGACCTTCAGGGTCCCGTTGGTCCAGGGTTCAGTCGGCCCAAACACAAACGTACCTTTACTGGCTTCGGGCCTGCGGATATTAAAAACGTTGAAGCGAGCATTCCTGAACCGCTGAGAGAGGCGTGAGTCTTGCATTTATCCCATGTCTCTGCATGCTTGAGCTGACTGCGAACCGGGGTTACTGTACAGATGGCGGGAATATGTCGGTTGCTCTTCAATGAATAGCTGCCTACCGAATCTCACAAGAATTAATAGTCTGCCACCGAGTTTACCAATAAGGAAGAATTCGAGGTTTCTCTAGAGAGATGGACACTACTTGGGTACAAGCTGACAGTACCTGCAGAAAGAACTCGTGCGACACATCGAGACGACACTTGCTCGATCTCTGTACAATTGCGATGAGCAGTGAGTACCTACTCCGGCCGAGTCCATCTTTTGGAATAAATCACTCACGCCGTGCAGTGCGGCCTACTCAGGTACGGCTCTCGCTTTCCGAGACCGGTTGATTATCGAATGGAACAAAACCCAGCAGCACCAGACGTTTACCGACAAAAAGCGAGTCTACTGTATGTTCGAATTATGTTGTCAACACCCCCTTGACAGAGAGCTAATACACTTTAGACCTCTCTCTTGAGTTTCTGATGGGTCGGGCCTTGGACAATGCTATGCTCAATGTAGGCATGAAAGATGCTGCTCGAGGTAAGGCCTCTTCCACTTCTTCATCCCTCAAGCCTTCTACTGACAACGCATTAGAGGGTCTGAATGATCTCGGTTTCCGTATCGAGGATGTCATCGCCCAGGAGCATGATGCAGCGTTGGGCAACGGTGGCCTTGGACGCCTGGCGGCTTGTTTCCTGGATAGCATGGCAACACTCAACTATCCGGCTTGGGGCTATGGACTCCGCTACCGCTACGGAATCTTCAAGCAGGAGATTGTTGATGGCTACCAAATGGAGGTCCCAGACTACTGGCTTGACAACAACCCGTGGGAATTCCCCAGACACGAGATTACTGTCGACATTCAATTCTATGGTCGCGTGAAGAACTATCAGGATGAGAATGGCAAGATGGTTCACTCGTGGGAAGATGGAGAGATCGTTCGAGCTGTCGCATATGACGTACCCATTCCTGGCTATGGCACCAAGACCACCAACAACCTCCGGCTTTGGTCTAGCAAGGCGAGCAGTGGAGAGTTTGACTTCCAGAAATTCAACGCCGGGGACTATGAAAGTGCGGTGGCAGACCAACAAACTGCGGAAACAATCTCAGCCGTACTCTATCCGAATGACAATCTGGAGCGAGGCAAGGAGCTTCGACTGAAGCAGCAGTATTTCTGGTGTGCAGCCTCTCTGTTCGACATTGTGCGGCGATTCAAGAAGACAAAGAGAGCTTGGAACGAGTTCCCTGACCAGGTGGCCATTCAACTGAATGACACCCATCCCACCCTTGCCATTGTTGAGCTCCAGCGTATTTTGGTTGACAAGGAAGGGCTGGAGTGGGATGAGGCATGGAACATTGTAACCAAGACCTTCGGGTACACCAATCACACTGTACTGCCAGAGGCCTTGGAGAAGTGGTCCGTTTCTCTCGTGCAGGACCTGCTCCCACGACATCTGCAGATCATCTACGACATCAACCTGTTCTTCTTGCAGTCGGTTGAGAAGCGTTTCCCCAAGGATCGAGAAATGCTATCCCGCGTCTCGATTATCGAAGAGTCGCATCCCAAGATGGTGCGAATGGCGCATATTGCCATTATCGGATCCCACAAAGTGAATGGGGTTGCTGAACTGCACTCTGATCTCCTCAAAACGACCCTCTTCAAAGACTTCGTGGAGATCTACGGGCCCGATCGTTTCACCAATGTGACCAACGGCGTCACTCCCCGAAGGTGGCTGCACCAGGCTAATCCGTTGCTTTCTGCCTTGATTGCAGAGAAACTGGGTGGCTACGAGTTCCTGACAGACCTGACGCTTTTGGATAAACTCGAAGCCTTTGTGGACGACAAGGACTTCCGGCGCGAGTGGGCTCACATCAAAACCATGAACAAGCTGCGCCTTGCCAGATTCATCACGAACACTACTGGACAGGAGGTGGACCCCAACTCTCTGTTCGACGTGCAGGTCAAGCGTATTCATGAATACAAGCGCCAGCAGCTCAACATCTTCGGGGTCATCCACCGATACCTCACCATCAAGGCGATGTCGGCCGAAGAGAAGAAAGAGGTGGTCCCACGAGTTTCGATTTTCGGCGGCAAAGCAGCACCCGGATATTGGATGGCCAAGACGATCATTCACCTCATCAACAAGGTCGCAGATGTAGTGAACAAGGACGCGGATATCGGCAATCTTCTTAAGGTCATCTTCATCGAGGACTACAATGTCAGCAAAGCGGAGATCATCTGCCCGGCTTCGGACATCAGTGAACACATCTCCACGGCTGGCACGGAGGGCAGCGGTACAAGTAATATGAAGTTCGTGATGAACGGAGGCCTAATCATAGGAACCTGTGATGGTGCCAATGTGAGTGCAACTCCCAAGCTTGCCATACATGGTCAATCTAACATGGCCAGATCGAAATCACCCGCGAAATTGGCGAGAGCAATGTTTTTCTCTTTGGTAACCTCGCCGAAGATGTCGAGGAACTTCGCCACCGACACTTCTATGGTACCTTCCAGCTCGACACGCAATTGGAAAAGGTCTTCACCGCCATCAAGAGTAACATGTTCGGCGATGCAGCCGATTTCTCTGCCCTGACCGCATCCATCGAAGAGCATGGCGATTACTATCTCGTCTCTGATGACTTCAACTCATACATTACCACCCAGGGAATGGTAGATGAAGCGTTCAAGAACAAAGAGGAGTGGCTGGCCAAGTCGATTACCAGTGTCGCGCGCATGGGCTTCTTCTCTACTGATCGCGTTATCAACGAGTATGCCGATAGTATCTGGAACGTTGAGCCTCTCGAGGTTAAGGATTGAGGTCGGTTGCTTGTTGTGCAACGTTCAAGAGACCACTTGCACTGTGTTGTAGGTCGTCTTTCTTTTCATCATCTACACCACTGGCCCGACTGCGTGATTTTAGTCCTTAACTTATGAATACGTCCTGAATTAGTAATGTCATAACTTTTAACTATCGGTTCTCTGAGTACGCTGTAGGTAGGAGCCGTTACATCTAAGCACCTAATGATGCATGTTGTGCGTATTGAGCAATGATTACTCAAATCAGGAAAAGTTACGGAGTATATATAATCTGCTCTCAGTGAACGGACATTCTTTTTCGTTTCCTGGGTAGGTTTTGCTTGGGATTGTCACTATTCACCTCGTGTGTTTGCATTAATAACATTTATCACGGACAATTTAAGACTGTACTTCTGTAAGGCCAGATCATGAGATAAAGTAGAAAGAACATGAGCCCGCAAAATCATGACCGTGTCCAGCACCAATCCATGCTGTATCACAATAACAACTGCGGAAAAAACTCACGTCACGCTGAAAAGTCACGAAGCTAAGTTGAAAATTAAGGCCTAAGCAGTCTCAGGCTCAACCTTCAACAGTCTGAGGCTTATAATCCGAGAAAGTCTCAGGCCAAAGGAACATCTTCTCCTCATTAGAAGGCGTGGCAGCCGCCATAAGCGTCGGAACAGCCTGGTTGGACGAAATGCGTCTCCACAGGTTCGCGCGCGGGTTATACCGCACCGGCTTACCCACACCACCTGTCTTCTTCTGGTCCTCGGCAGAGATTTTCTCAATCTCGCGCTTGATGTCGGAGAAGGTGTCATAGGGTATATAAGGGATCTTGTGCTCGATGCAGTGCTCTTCGAGACGGAGACCACGGCGCGCGAAGAGCACGTCGGCGTGGCTGGCGGCTGCTAGGTCTGAGATGCCGTCGCCGATGAATACTATTAATGGCATCTCGTCGGGGTCGCATTCAGCTTGGGCTGCGGCGCGGGCTTCATCGACAGAGAGGGCCTTGTCGTGCCCGGTATCGGTGTCGTGGCGCCATATGGGTTTCCATTCGGAGCCGTCTACGCTGATGGTGGCGTCGTTGGCGACGATGTTGATGGTGGAGGCCTGGTTGAATATTAGTTTTTGTGTTTCCGCTTGTAATGTGCATGGAAATGTACCTGTTGCTCGCCCAAGAACACATCCAGGGTCCGCTTCAGGATGGGTTTCAGGCCAGCACTGATGACATTGAATGGGAAGCCGTTGGCCTGGCAGTACTGGTGGAATTCCTGGAAACCGGGGTCCATTGAAAGAGACTTTTGCATAACCATGAAGCCATCCTCGAAAGGGACATGGAGGGATCCCCACATGTCCTCGGAGGCTTCACGGTAGGTCCGCTCGCCGCTCTTTATCTGTGCTTCCAATAAGGCCAGACCCTCCTCGCCGCAGCCGTGGGCGCCGACGAGGATGTGGCCTGTATCTTCCATGAAAATGGTGCCATCGAAGTCTATTGTGGAGTTAGTCTTCGCATTCCATTGCCGGTATGGGAGATGGATAGGGCTAGCATACCGGAGAAGATGACAATCTTTCTCTTTTGAGGCGTAGCAGAGGTCGTGGGTTTCATGTTGGCGTTCGTCATTATGAAGTATACAGGGGAGCGTAGAGATACAGAAAAACCGTGGATAGAAAGATAGGTGTAAGGTAGATGATTGAAAGCCCAATAGACGAATCAACCAAGATAAGAGACGCTTGGCCGTGGCAAACCAAGAACAAGAACAAGAACAAGAACCAGGTTTATGACGTAGCGAAGCGACGACGATATCATAGTGGGTCTGTCGGTACCTTTTGCGTCGTGAAAGGGGGAAAAGGAAAAGAGCGTGCCGAAAATCGGGGCCACGATCGGCTCCACAGCCCAAATACGTGACATATGATTGGGCGCCAGACCGCTCTGGCCCCGAAAAGCCGATAAAGTGGAGTCAACTGATATCCGAGGCCGAGGACCACTCTTGATTGGCTGGGCTACGGGAAATGAAAAATGCGGTCGACAGGCACATGGAATGCATTTAACACATTGTGTACAATGAGATTATCTAGGTCGAGGTAAGCTCCGTGATCCTCCTCTGTAACTCGGGAATTGTTCGAAGTTGCAGTTCAAGCTCGTCTTTCTCACTATGATGAGAGATAAGGGTTAGCATAAGTTCGATAATGGCTGGAGGATGTCCGTACTCTTCTAATTTCAGCCGGCGCTCCCAGTCGAGCCCGGTAAAGATATAACTTCCTTGGCCGTCGAACTGCAGAATCTTCTGGTGGTATTTCCAGAGACTGCGACGGTGCGAGACCGTCATCAGGGTGATACCCAGCTTCTTGGCCGTTTCGTACATCACCTTCTCAATTTCCAGCGTCACCGAGGAAGTACATTCGTCCAGAATGGCGAACTTGGGACGATGGTAAAACAGACGGGCCATCGCGATGCGCTGCTGTAGGCCGCCCGACAGCACGTCACGCCACTCCTCCTCGGCGTCCCAGCCACCGGGTCGGTCAACGACAGACGCAATCTCGACTACGGAAATAACCTCGTACAAGTCATCATCGGTCACGCCCTTGGCGCGCATTTCACGCACACCGTCCGGGTAAATGACCTGCTGTCGGAGCGTGCCACGTGATAGGTATGGCCGCTGGGGAATGTAGAAAATGTCTTCAAATGTCGGTTTTTTGACCGTGCCGCCGTACACGGGCCAGAGCCCGCCTAAAATGCGGAACAACGATGACTTACCGCATCCATTAGGTCCGACAATTAAGAGATGATCGCCAGGATAGATGGTGAAAGACAGCTTCCGCACCAAGACATCTCCGTTGGGCGAGACGATCGGGACATCGGTGAATTCGATGCAATCGCTTTCGATAACCTTGCCTCGACCAGAGAGGACTGCTGCATTCTCCGCGGTGGATGCAGAAGAGACCAGCTTTTTCTCGAATTTCCCGGCCGCCAAGTCATCCATTACCTCCAGTAACGATGAGACACGGGCAGTGAAACCGGCCAGCTCAGAGATCTCCTTGTAGGAGAACATCAGACGGCCAAAGGCATCCGATGACGACAGCAACATTCGTCGGTTTGTGACGAAGTCTATCCCGAGTTAGTTGGCTTATACTGATATGGGCAATGAAACTCACTTTCGGTACGATCGCCCATGGTATGGGTGACTTGGCCAGGAATCTTGAAAAATACGGGCACGCTGCACAGGACCAAACCCAGAGCGCCCCAGAAGTATTTAATTACAAAATCCTCCATGAATCCGTGGTACAGACGCCGGCGCAGAATGCGATTCACGTGCTTAATGAGGGTGAAGTAGCCCTTGTCCAAAGTGTCTTTCTCGGCCTCATGCCCATGGTAAAGGGCGACTTCTTCACTATAGTCGATAAGACGCGAGTGCAAGAATCGGAACTCGCCCTCGAGACGGGCCTCGTCGGCGACATACTTGCCAAATGGCGGAGTGAGCATGCGCATCACGTTGGCTGACAATTGCACCAGCAGACTCATGATGAACAAACCCTCGCCCCCGACATTCTTAGAAAGCGAGTAGTTGTAGATGCACATGTCGAGTATGGGTTTAGCCAGGTTGGAGTAGAGCTCGGCCAAGCTGTCCGAGAAGCGCGATACGTCAACCGTGACAAGCTGGTCCGGGTTCTTGATCCGATCATCCAGGGCGGAGATGGCGTAGAAGGTCATGTTGGAGAGGTATTTGTCGTGTATATAATCCGTCAAACGCTTCCGATAACTCAAGGCGAGCTTGCACTGGTGGTATGAGAGCTAAGGACGCGATGATTCAGTTAGCCACGAGCTTCTCCACGGTCGCGTCTTCTCTGGGCAACTCAACACAAGCTTACCATGGAGTTTGTAAATGTTGCAGGAACGGCAACGATCATCCACCAAACAAGACCAAGCAAGAAATCCTTCCCTTTCCCTCGCACCAGGTTGCTCACCAACCGCCCATCCAGCTCGGCTACGTACAGACTCAGCAATGTCCGTAGCACCAGGAAGACGCTGTGGCTCACCAGGAGCCTCAGCTCCTTGCTGCGCCATCCAGGAATCACGATCTTGAGCAGGCGCAGCAGGTTTGTGAAGAACTCCCGGTTGATCTCCACCCGCTTCCTCCGCGGTTGTTCATCATCACCGAGACTGCTGGTGCCGGGCCGTCGATGCAGCTCTACCTGCTGTGAGGCAGCCTTCTGCTCGGAGATAGCATTATGGATTCGTTTCGCGAGTGCTGCAAAAAGGGCGAGATAAACGGCGCGTGAGATGCGGGTGCGGTGTTTGAGGTAGAGGGAGGTGAGACTGGAGAGGATCTGCTTGATGGAACGGTCGGTTGGTAACAGCTTGGACTGGGCGGCCATAGCGACTCGATGGATCAGCCAGAGTCGGGGACTGACATGACCATAAACTGCGAAAGAGTGTAAATCACTGGTGACGAGCAAAGAGATAGAGAGAGCGAGAGAGATAGAGATAGAGGTGTGGAGGAATCGGATGACGGAGCTAACATGTGATAACCCCAGGATCCTGGGGAAGTTGGGCCGAGGTGTGACACTACTTTCTACTTGCTACACTACACACGTAACCACCTAGGTAGTTGTATTTTGTCATTTCCAACCACTATTCACAGACTCATTCCCACTGCTTGCCCACACTGCTCAACATTGTCAGGATTTAGCTCCGTCTTGTCAGACTCATCCTCGAACTCGCCAATCCCTGACCTCGAAACTCATCCATCATATCTCAACCATATCACTGGATTGTATGCATCGCTTTGCGGTTGTATGCATCACGATCGTTCTTCCAAAGCTGAAAAACCTCTGGATCGGCGGGGTAATCGGGGTTGGGCTCGATGAGCAGCTTGTAAATAGAAAGAAGAGCTGTATTTCCATTAGCTTTGCTGAACAGATCATCTCACAATACAGGAGAGCGATACATTCATGCATGTTCATGTTCGGAGCCCACTTATCTTGGAGAGTCTTCAAACGTATTTCGCCATTTGCGTCGACATTCAAGTGGTAGACGCGGCTGGTAAATGTCACTTTTGGTGCATCGAATGGGTATGCCTCGGGGAAGTGGACTGATAACTCTAGTTTGCGGCCTTCATAGGGAGTTTGGGCCTGTCGAGCATTAGTTTATTGAGCTGGATTATGCTCCCCATGAAGCATATCAGGATGAATCCATCACATACAGGTCCCTGCATGACTACTCTCCATCGAAACTGGATGACGGTCAATTTATACTCTTTGTAGGCCATAGTGCTAGGGACTGGCTTACCGGGTCTTTATCCGAACTAACGGAATACTCATTCGGGGGATTGCTTTGCTTTGTGTCAGCAATGACTTCCTTGACCGTTGGAATGGATGGTCTTGGGCAGTAAGTAAATACCGGATGACGCTGGTAAGCTCTTTTTGGATTCTTCCCTCTGCCATTGTTTCGAGTCACGCGGTAGAGCTTGGATGTGTTTCCCGTCTGCTGATAGGGTGAAGACAAGGGCCTCTTGGATGTGCTTGGAGGACAGGTAATTCCCAGTGACAGCATCAAGAACGGTCTGGGAGCTTGCTACTTATACTCCACCTGGACGCGCTGCAGCTGCAGGGCTCGAGGTCGGCTAAATTTTGTGCACACAGTCAAAACTGATATCTAGGATCACCTAGGACTCACCATAACTGGTAGCTTGACGAGGTTGGGATGCATGTTTGAGTTTGCTCCATGTAAGGTATCTCCAGATGATGTGCCGCATGCATGAAGCCCCCTCCTTAAGAAAAAGCGGTGGCGAGCAGGTGAGAAAGAGCCCCGCTAGAAGGGGACAACTTGGTACGTATAATTCATGGATGAGTAGTAGAGATGGTTATGTACAAGATTAAAGAATGTTCCATCAGACGTGTAGACGAGAGGAGAAACGGATTATGCCAAGGCAGAACAGGGCGTAGATAGGGGAGTATGTACAACAAAAGCAGCGCTTGAAAAACAGGCAATGGCATAAGAATATGAGGCTAAAATATAAACAGAGGACGAGCTAAGATGGAGGCGACTTGCCCTCAGATGTGGTGGCATCCTTCTTGGAGCCGCCGGCAGGGCGCAGGCCACTGTTGATCTGCGCCGCAATTTGAGACTGCTTGAACCTTTCGAATGCTTCGGTGTCTTGGCGCTGGACTGCCCAGAGCTCGTCGACGGTATTGCCGAGCTTCTCAAATGCTTGTTCTGCCCGAGCGCTATCGAGAAGTGACTCATACTGCTCTTCATGCAGACGCTCCAGCTTCTCACGCAGGGCCGCGACGTGTGACTCGTCGTCCTCGGTGCTGTCATCATGCCCCGTCGGTGGATTGAGGAAATCACGGCGCAGGTTCTGCCCCAGGCGGTGGACGTGGCCTTCTTCGGATGTCATGGCACGGGCGTGCAGGGATGTCATCGAGCTAGTTCGGGAGAGATGGATAGCGTATTGGTCGGTTTCTTCGTCGTCGATGGCATTTTCATCGAGCATGCTGCTGTTCAGGTTGCCAGCAGCACCTGTTCCTTCTGCATCTTCGCCGGAATTTTGCGAGTTTGAGTCGGGAACCACGGCTGAAGGAGCGGCTTGAGGAAGACGAGTCTCGGGATACTCGTCCTCAAAGCGCTGGATCATCTTAGCCAGAGTATAATCCAGGAACTGGAGGCGACGGTAGTTCGCGTCGTTACCAGCTCGGTCCTCACGAATGAGTGCTGACTGAATCCGCACACGAATGTTGCGTGCTGATTCGAGTAGATTCTTGGACATGTCGCGAGGCCGCTTTGTTACAATGCCGCGGGACTTCCGGCGCCTGGGAGTTGTGGTACCGCTGGGAGCTGCAGATTGGTCTGCGAGAGCGTCGAGCGCATGGTGATGATCCAGGTTTCCGAGGCAGACACCCAATGCCTTGACCACACCTGTACCTCCAATAACATAGTCTTCGTCTGGAGTTAACTCGTCCTCATCTTCACCGCAAGGTTCCTCAACAGGGCCGTTAACTCCAACGATGTGTTGTAAGATCTCCGGCACAGGAACGTCCTTTGACCCTAGGGGTACGCTGTTTTCAGAGAGCCCTTCTGCAATGGCACCGCCCTCAAGATTCCGAAGCGAATATGCAACAATCTGGCGTGCCAAGGCCTTCACAACTTCGTTGTTCTCTGTGGTCGGAACTTCAATATCGACTGCAATTATAGTTCTCGAGACACGAACGGCGGCCATCATGGAGGCGTAGACAGCACATGCCTCTTCCTGGACAACTGGGTTCACGGCAGATGCCAGGCGGACGATTTGAGGGTTCTCGAGTATGTTCAGGTGGCACAGGCTAGGACACTCTGGCAGGACCTCAGCCAATCCAATGATGTGATCCGGCGATAGATCAACATCGGCAAGGTGAATACGCTTGAGAGATGGCATCTTGGGCAAGAAGCGCCGGAAGGCGCCAAGGGCGTTGGGCTGGACCGAGAACAGCTCAGGGTTGTGAGAGACATCAATGAAACGGAGGTTGTGAAGTCGGGTGAGAGCCTGGAGCAGACCACAGATCACGGTGGGATTCAAAGCGCAATCGGCCAGACTGAGCGCGTATAACGGTTGTTCAGGCTCAATAGCATCGGCGAGGAGATGGAGGTGATCCTTAATAGGGTTTCCTCCCAGATCTAAACCCTCGCATGAGCCAGCCTTAAAGTACTCCACCACATGCTCGAACCCCTCTCTGGACAAGTCGTTGTTTGCGAAACCCAGTCGCCGTAATCCCATTTTGATAGAGGCCTCGCAAATCATCTTGACTTGGCCAGCTGAGGGCTTGCACTCACTCAACAGCAGTTCTTCAAGGTGATCACCATAGAAACGCTCAGCCAACGCATTCGCAAAGATGCTGCAGACATCCGGAGGTGGCTGCGACTGATTCGATCCCGTGGAGCCATCCGTCGGAGTCTTGTACTTGGGGAAAGGAACGCCCGACAGGTCAATAGCCCTGAGAGACCTGGACAGGTGGATGAAAAGACCAATATGACGCCAACCTTCCCGACCAATTTTGGGGTTGTCTTTGAGGGAAAGTTTCTCCACAACGCCCCATCTCTCGTCCTTCATATCCGGGGAACCCAAACTGCGATTTCGCCTCCGCCGATAACGCATCTGCTCCACAGTCTTCGTTGAGAGAAGACCGGCAAGAATGGCTCGCACAGAGTCATCTGTAAGAGCACAATTCTCAAGGATGAGTTTCCGGACGGGAACGACAGCGAGCCAATCGCTGAAGGTTGCAATGTCTTGCGGGGTCATAGGGAAGTTGCTAAGATCCAAAGCAGCGACAGTGCCGGGAGACTCAGCCAGCGTCGAAGATGGCGAAGAGATCTCATCAACCACTCTCTTAAGAACTGGCGTTTCCCGCAGTTGACAGCACCGACGGTATATTCGCACTGGGTCCGTAGTGGGATGGCTCTGCGTCTTGGAGGGCCGGACATCCGCCGCTGGCACTTGGCCCTCGTCATCATCATTCTCTGCATCCAGCTGCAGTGGGATAGCGCCGTTTGCCACAGCTTGTCTCCGCTTACGTTCCTTTCGCTCCTTTCTTTCTTCCTCCGAGCGCTTCTTTTTCTCATGCTTTCTGCTGGGCTCTTTGGTTTCGCCATTAGGCTTTGACTCCGCAAGTTTCGAGTCAGCGGTAGTTGCCACGGGAACAGAAACAGGTGCGGGAGTAGACTGTGCATCCTGGGTGGTACCATTCCTTTGGACATGAGCAAGAGGAGGACAAGGAGCAGAAGGCAGAGCCGGAGATTCTTTCTCGACCACTGTGGCCTGTGGATTTTTCAGCGCTTCGGCTTCCTCATTCTCTTTACACTGGGCGACCGCTTTAGTATCCGCCTTCGCTTCCATCTTTTTCGACTTGGAGCGATTGGACTCAGAGAGAGGCTGTCGGAGCTGGCAGGTAGGCGGCGCATCCTCATCGTTGTCACGATGAGAAACACCTGCGATCTCAACATCCACGCAAAACGCAACACGGTGAAGCTTCGCCTGATTGAGCTCAGCAATCTTGCATCTGTCTCGATCTTGGTCAAGGTTCATCACGCGGCGCGGACATATCGCTCCGTTGGGAGGGATCTTGGGCAGCCCGCTGGAGTTTGAGGAGAACTTGCGCAATGCATTATGGAGAAACGAGGGGCCTTTCGGTGAGGAGGAAGTGAATGGATTGGACTCGTCCTTCTTTTCTTCTTCCTTGTCCTTCGGGGAATATGCGGCGCCGAAAGGGTTGTGAGCATCAAGAGGAGAGGTCGCTTTAGGACTGGCTGGACTCCCTTTCAGATTGGGCTGCGATGGGGGCGTAGAGCCAGACGAGAACTTAGAGCTCAGACTCGAGATCCAGGAATTCCTCCGACCGCCAATGGCCCTGGGTGTGCTCCGCTGTGTGGCCGGCGACGGAGTTGATGGAGGTTTCTCCCCCGCGGCTTTATTCTCATTCGGTTCTGCCTCCTCCTCTACCTTACCCATATCATTTTGAGTTTCCTTCGGCGGCTCCAGAGGACTTGACGATGGGCGTGCCAGGCTGCTACTCGAACGGGATCTCCGATGCGACTTGGATGAAGTAGTCTTGGCTTCTTTCTCTGCGCCAGACCTTTCGCTGGTCGCCGAATTCACTGATTTTGTGCGCTGGAGGTGATCTAAAGTATAGTGTTAGAGACTAATGCGACCGTTGAATGCGCCCCGGATGACTCGACTCGCCGAGGGCCCACTCGCACAAACAGGGCACTGACCTTTCTGCGAATGATGAAGCCAGCTCACATCAACAGTCTGAACGTCCTCCATGTTGAATAATTCCGCACTTCAGTTTCCAAAAGTTGAAGGAGCCCAAGTCGGCCTAGGCAAATGATGACCGGTGGAATGGGCCTGGTGTTCTTAGGGTGGAATGATAGAGTAGACCTTAGATCGAATGATGCATAATTGTCCTGAACCCCCTACTTTTGGCGAACGATATAGGTCTGGGGGTCATAAATCAATTCCTGCGAGCTTCTTAGGGCACATGAGGGAATGCGGCGGCTTGGAAATCCGGGGGAGAAATGCGACCGTGGGAGGTTCCGAAGTTGAGTTGGGAGGTGCCCAGGTACTTCGTTACAGGTGACAGAATCTCACCATCAAGTGTTGAATGACAGTGGACATGTTGCCAGGATATAGGCTCAAAGGTTATCAAACAAAGAATTAGGGGCAAAAAGTAAAAAGACTAGGAGCGACCGGATGTGGAAGATTAAGCATTGACAGTGACATAATACCTGTACCGGTTGCTCACGTGAGGTAACATATCTGTACATTCCCACTGATTTATGGGGAAAAGATCAAGCACTGGATTATTATTGGATTATTGGATAGGAAGGGTCACTCCGTGTGCGGTGGCGTAAAACAAGAGCAGCTTGGTATCCAGTCGCGTGAAGACAACTCAATTTTGTTTAGCCGAATTGGAGGTGGGAGAGCCTATGAATGGTACTTAGTACTAGCTAGCGCCTTCCAAGGTTCTGTTAGAGTGGTTTAGGCTGTGTCTAGCGTGAATACAAGAGTACAAATGGGGCAAGTATTGTAGCTACATATCTAGTTATGTACCGTAGTTTAGGTATAGAAGTGTATCTAGCCACCTTATGTATAGTCCATTCTTCACCGAGTGGGTAGATCCATACCTACTAGACCCTATGGTATGTAACACAAGGGTATCTGCGGGGGGCAGGCAAAGTACATACCCTATTCTGCCCACTGTGAAACGCCTCCGAGTAAAAAAACTGGGGAAACAAAGCACATAACGCCCGCCCTTTTATGCAAACGAAGGAAGACAAAAAGAAAAAAAGAAAATAGTCATCACGCCATGAATCCGGACCCTAATTTTCGTCCCCTTCATTATGCCATAGGGATATCCTTGAGAACCTCCCAGCCGTACTCCTCCTCGGGTTTCTCGGCCTCCATCCCAAGGGCATTGCGGTATGCGCGGACTTCGTTCTGCAGCCCCATTATAATGCGGACCGGTAGCTCCTCCTCTTCTGACCGGAGTCGGTGAGCAGTGCGGATCATCTCGGCGCATTTCATTGTTTGCGCATGCCAGTAATCACGGTCTAGTCGGCTCTCTAGGTGGGCGTCCCGTTCGGCCTGCAGGAGGTTGTTATAGTGGGTTTTCTGGTAGAGGAAATGCATGTTGTTGTTCTGGCAGTAGTTGCGGATCTGCTCCACCATCGTGCCGACGCTGGACTCATATTCGCCGATCAATTTGGTGTTCTCCAGCTGCTCACGTTTAAGGCTTTCGGTCAGTCGCTTCTCCTTGGCAAGGGCACGTTCGAGCTCAGAGATGCGGGCCGCTGGGGGATAAGGAATATTAGAAATAAAGCCCAGTGAGTCGAGGGAAGATATAGAAGAGACATACCGGAAATTTCCCCGTTGACCTGCTGCGCCGCTGGACTGGCACCTTCCGAAGAGCCGTGCTTCATAATCTCCTCCGCACTCGTGACGATATTCTTGGTGACTTCCCGGTTATTTTTAAGAACATCGGCCAGCTCCAGCACCATGTCATAGAGATGGCGGAGATCCATCTGATGCCCCGCGTTCAAGGGCATGCCGGCACCGAGAGCTGGCCCAATCCCACCGCCGTTAACTTGGGCGGTCGGGTGCGGAAGCGCGGGAGACATGGACTGCCGAGACATGCTGCCTACGATGGGGCTGGGGGAGGCAGAATCGAGACGGACGGGTGTGTCAAAGCCCGAATACACGCCGTTGTTGGAACCGTTGTTGGACGCGGCACCGCTGTTCATGGACATATCCGCCAGAGCAAAGGCACGATTGAGTTCCTCAAGCTGAGGGTCGTTGGGGTTGATACGCGAGGTGCCGCTTTCCTCGTCGTACCAGGAGGCGTGGTTTTCAACGCCCAGGACCTCCTTTTGAAACTTCTCAAGGTCACGGCGAGTAACGTGGGTGGAACGACGGCGGTGCCCACGTGCAAAAGGTGCCTTGGAAGGGGAGGTAGGAGTGGCGCCCTCGATGATGGCGGCGCGCTCGGCGATGAAATGGAAATCGTGGTCAATCGCAGGATCGTCGTTGTAGTCGAATGTCGACGTCGCGGTGTCGCTGTTGTGGTGGTCCGGGCCGCCGTTCCAAATCGGGTTAGCCTGGTCTTTCATGAGTCGGTTACTGCTCTCCAGTCCAACCAACCTCTTCATCCTGTTGAGCGTACTGATCACAGAGCGTTGAGGCGGATATAGGAATGAGCCGAAAATAGCACATGCTCAAGGTACCCAACCATTGCCGTTCCCAACTTCCCTCCACTGAACCTTCCCAACTAAGCTCGGGAGTTCGGGTGTAGGTGTAATAGATGACGGATGCCAATTGGAAACCGCCAAACTTTCTCTGAAATGCGCCTGCTGCAACTATCTCTCTGCAATGATTACCAGGGGCCCGGGTACTTGCCTTTTCTTTATTCCTAGTTGTCAAGGCCTGGATCCATTGGAGATTCTATGGTCGCATGCAGCCTGGCGTAGATGGATATACTTAAAGTACGTACTATGGCAAGATGCGATGAAGTATAGGTTACCAGGGCTACGCCGCCAGGTGGGGAATCGTGTTGTATGGACCAGGGTCATTTGAAATCGTGCATGTAAGAAGGTTCAAAATTAATAAGAATTGTGTCGTTAAGTCATACCTCCTTGTCCAGTAAGGCCTCCAACCTTCGGTCCGACCCGGGCAGCAAGTACTCCTGGTCCCCCTGGAGGCTGTTGCTTCTCTTCTGTTGTGCAATCCTCCCCGCTACTCGCGCCACAAGCATGCGCATTTTTTCCAATTCCTGGACCAGTTCTCCATCTTGTGTGACGAGATTGGGTTGGATGTCCTTTTGAGGATCCTTGAACGGTTCGACGAGTCTTTGTAGATGCCGTAATTGGTCCAGACGCCGTTGTCGCTGCTGGCGTAGCTGGTCCAGACTAGCCAGTCGCCCTCGGAGCTGTTGGTATCTGTGTTACGGTTGTTAGCCAGGTGGAACTCCAAGGGAACGAAAAACACAGAACATGAAAAATCGAAAAATCCAGAGATCCTCGAGCAGACCAACCTTGCAGCCTCTTCGTCACCTGCACCCTGAGACTCGATTTCCAACGGCAGGTTGGTGATGTTCCTAAGCATGTCGATGAGGATCTGAGATGAATTATGCTGTCAAGTCAAATCTTACGTATGCCTGGACAGATCTGCTGTCTTTTCCACGCCATTTGTAAATGCTGCACGAGATCGAGTTTCTTGATTGATGGAGGACCAATAGAGACTAGCGATCTGATAGGCCACATGGTGGATTGCTTGCGAGGAGTAGACGACGCGGTTATGTTGTTTCGCAGCCGCATTCACTGATGATGAGTTAGCCTCTAACGTCTCCAATGGACGCTTCACAAAGCAGATTAGTGCCGTAAAAGAGGCTCTATAGCAGCAAAATAGGGAACACGCCTTTGTGCAGCACGTCTTCGATCACCTTCTCGCCCAGGTCGCCCTCCTCTGTCTCCACTGCATAATTCCGCCAGTCGTCCGGGAGCTCGAGACTTTCGGAGAGAATCCTGACCTGGTTTCGGACAAATGCCGACTTCAATTCCGATATTGTTCGAGTCGAGTCCATCGCGGCGATGCAGCAACGAAAGACGGCGCCTCGTGTTGCCAAAAACGCGTCTTTATCGCGCTTATCGATAAGCAGTCACATGTACTCCGCATCGGCGTCGGCGATGGCGATCGGACAAACGTCTTCATTCTAAAGTAATTCACGTTCGTGTATTTTGCTCATCATTGAGGAGGGCGCTTGTTTGGTATACTTATGAAAACCCGTCATCGAGTTCCAACTTTGGGTGGTCAAAGACCGTTCCTCGCTCTCGAACGACCCAGGACCTCGGCAATTCCAGATCGCCTTAAAACCGTCTACTTCTCCGCAACAGCCTGATGACTTAGCGCTTCACTTAACTAGTTATCAGATCCCATAGCCATATGGGTGCATCTGTCTGCAAGAACCAATCTGGCTTGAGTATCATTCGACATGACAGAAATCAAACGGCCGGTGGGCCTCCTTTTCGATATTGGCGGCGTGTGTGTAAGTCAATCCTGGGATCATTGCCTCTAATACCCTTGCTGACCCTCTTTAAAGGTTGTATCGCCGTTTCAGGCCATCCTCGATTATGAGGTTTCTCAGAAAATCCCACCTGGCTGGGTGAATTTCAGCATCTCCAAGACAAAGCCTGATGGCAGCTGGCATAAGCTCGAACGAGGCGAGATCTCGATGGATGCCGATTTCTTCGCAGGCTTTAATAGGGATCTATCCGATCCAATGCTATGGAAACAGTTCCACGAACAGCTACGGAAGAAGAAGGGCCTCGGCGATGATGCGCCGATCCCCCCACTCCCGACAGTCGACGCGGAGTGGCTCTTCTGGGAGATGATGAGGATATCTCGTACGGCCGACCCATACATGTACCCAGCTCTAAAGAAGTTGAAAGCATCGGGCAATTACATTATTGGCGCCCTGTCAAATACTGTCAAGTTCCCGGATGGGCATCCATACAACAATGATGCATCCGGGGTCAAGTCGCAGTTCGACTTCTTTATCTCGTCTGCACACACGGGGCTGCGCAAGCCTGACCCGAAGATCTATGAAGTTGCTATCCAGGAAATGAATGCTCTGGCTAAGCAACGTGGACTAGGCCCGGTCCGGCCTTCTGATATCGTCTTCTTCGACGATATCGGAGAAAACTTGAAGGCGGGGAAGAAAGCTGGGTTGCACACTGTCAAGGTCACTCTCGGAAGAATCCAAGATGCAGTCAAAGAGCTAGAGAAGATCACTGGACTTGAATTGCTTGAGGGTGAGGACAAAGCACGACTGTGAGGAGATACTACAAGTGCCAACCTTTCTAGAGTTTCTCAGGATTTGATTAGCATTGAATACGGAGTATACTAGAGCGAATGAGAAAATACTATGGAGTTCGGCATGGATGATTCCCATTAAATTAGATGCAATTATCGTGCACTACAGAGTATGCAGTTGGCTAAATTTCCGAGTTGTCCTTAAGCCGTTTGAAATTGGGTGGTCGTCGCCGCTCGTCGCCAACCGCACTTTTCATGCTGCGGATGCAGGCCCGCTAAGCGAATTTCCCCACAAAGTCGGCGCCCGAATTTTTCTTCCACTTCTTTTCCCATCACGCCCAGGCTTCAGCACCGACAACCGTCAAAATGGTGAGTCTAGTTGTTAATGGCTGAAAAATGCCCATTCTGCTCCTCGCATCCTTGTCCTCTGCCTCGAGCGGAGCCGGGTCCCTGCAAGATGCTTCGGAGAAATTTCTGAAGCGCTAATTGCTGACTCGTGATCTTCTTGTACAGCCTTTCACCAAGAACGTCAAGAGCGATGCGTACTTCAGGTAAGAAATTACACCTTATTGCCCTTCATAGGGGGAAAAGTAAAAATAAAAATTCATGGCGCTTGTACTAACTTTCTCACAGTCGCTACCAGACTAAGTACCGCCGCCGTCGCGAGGGTAAGACCGACTACTACGCTCGCAAGCGCCTGATCACCCAGGCCAAGAACAAGTACAATAAGCCCAAGTACCGCATGGTCGTTCGCTTCACCAACCGCGACATCATCACCCAGATCGTATACTCCGAGATCTCCGGTGACAAGATCCTCGCCTCTGCCTACGCCCACGAGCTGAAGAAGTACGGCATCACCCAGGGTCTGACCAACTGGGCCGCTGCCTACGCCACCGGTCTGCTCCTTGCCCGCCGTGCCCTCTCCAAGCTCGGCCTGGCTGAGCAGTTTAAGGGTGTCGAGGAGGCCACTGGCGAGTACAACCTCGTCGAGGCCGTCGAGACCGAGGAGGGCGAGCGCCGCCCCTTCAA
This sequence comes from Penicillium decumbens, assembly GCA_027569385.1. NCBI lineage: Eukaryota > Fungi > Ascomycota > Eurotiomycetes > Eurotiales > Aspergillaceae > Penicillium > Penicillium decumbens. Next base: position 285,196 of record JAPDEZ010000007.1, read on the forward strand.
GGCCTTCCTTGATGTCGGTCTCGTCCGTACCTCCACCGGTCACCGTGTCTTCGCTGCCATGAAGGGTGCCTCCGACGGTGGTGTCTTCATTCCCCACTCCGAGCGCCGCTTCCCCGGTTACGACATTGAGTCCGAGGAGCTGGATGCCGAGACTCTGCGCGGCTACATCGTCGGTGGCCACGTCTCTGAGTACATGGAGACCCTCGCCGATGAGGATGAGGAGCGCTACAAGTCCCAGTTCGCCAAGTACATCGAGGAGGAGATCGATGCTGGTGACCTCGAGGAGCTCTACCTCGAGGCCCACAAGGCCATCCGTGAGGATCCCTTCAAGAAGGATGAGGAGGCTGGCCCCAAGAAGTCCAAGGAAGAGTGGAAGGCCGAGTCCAAGAAGTACAAGGTCAACAAGCTCTCCCACGCCGAGAAGAAGGCCCGCGTCCAGGAGAAGATCCGCGAGCTTGCTGCTTAAGCGAGTCGTTTTTTTTTGACGGGGTGATCGGTCGGTTGAACCGGCTCAAAAAGTTCCATCAAAATTCAATGAGGGAATCGGCTTTTGCCAGTCGGCGTTTCTTTTTTCTAATGTGATGTAGATTTGATGGATCATGGCTTATACCAACCACTGTTACGTTCAAGGGGTTTTCTGGAGCAATTAGTTCGGTGTATCATTCAAGGCATTTCTTCAGTTCTAACTGCTCCCCAATGTCCATGAAATCTCATCATTCCCTCAAGCGCATTCTCATACTTTCCTGGAAATCGTGCATTGTAGACGGGAATCTGTAGATCGTGGCCCACCCATGATGATGCCTGCTACATATACCCAGCAGCTCACTGGCCCCGGGGCCACACGACGTCTAGCGGTGTGGATTCAGAGGACCTTGTATTTGATCATTTTTGGCAGGGGATACTGAACCCACTCATTAGCCTCGACATTCTCCAACATTCTCCAATGCTGAGACATATCTGCGTGACCAGTGAAAGATTGAAAGAACTACATATTTCCGTACGTGTTCTCCAACTGTCTTTAACTGAGAGGTTCGTGTCACGTGACCGTTGTCAGAGAAGTCAAAGGCCTAAAGCTTGGTCCAGAGTCCTATTCTCCGATGGACTGAATACATCATGCAAATAACCCCAGAAAATGAAGCTCTTTCTCATCCGTCATGCCGAGACAGTGCATAATGTTGAAAAAACATGGTAAGGTGGAATAGTCGACACTATATATCCCATCTAACATTGAACACCAGGGCCGGCACAACCGACTCGAAACTCACAAACCATGGAATGCTGCAGATTGATTGTTTGGCCAGATACTTTGCATCTCAAGCCATTCATTTTGACTCTGTATTTGCATCAGACCTAAGCAGAGCTCGCATGACAGCAGAAGGCATCTGTCGCCAACAACGCCCAAAACGTGGCGGGGCTCGTTCTTCGCCTATCCTGACATCAGACCTAAGAGAGAAAGATTTCGGATCATTGGAGGGAGTGCGGTTCAGCCCTGCTTCAGGTAAAGCTGGCAATCGAAATGCATGCCATGGTGACTCAAGTAGTACGCCTACATTGACGCATATCGAGAGCGAGTCCACAGCCTCCATGAGACAGCGAGCGACTTCATTTCTCAATACACATCTCTTGCCATTACTATTCGACGAGACCCACCGAAGGGCAAACGTGGTCATCGTCGCTCATGGTATTATACTTCGTGTTTTGTGGCACTGTCTTATCGAATTATTCGACCCCAAAGATATCTTAACGGCTCCCCGCATTACTGCAGGAGATGGTCGACCACCGGTCCTCATCTCACCGAGCTGGTCGAATACGGGGTTTATGTCATTATCGATTCAGCCACTTCGGTCTGTTTCTACATCACCTTCCAAGGGACAACCCTATAATCAAATGCAATTGGTAGCGAATGCCGCACAACCTACTGAGTGTTTACCGCCAACACAAGACACTTCTGTTGCAGACACGCATTTTGTACTATGCGGGTGGTCTATGAGAATCCTGGCTCTCGATAGTCGAGATCATCTTTCCAATCTCCGCCGCACCCGAGGTGGTATTGGAAGTGCCTCGCATGACAATCGACAAAAGAGAATCGATCAATTTTTCAGGTCATAAGGGGATCAGATATCCCCAATAAACTTTAAGGGTTGGGCTATGGAAATTTTACATGAGGTTGTTGAACAAACCGAGAGAGTTGTCTAGACGGATATCCACGAATCTAGGACATCGCCTTGGAATCAGAGAGATAAGAAATCTCACTGCCTTATCCTAAGGAATATTATTGGAATCTGTCAAAGGGTTTATTTGTTGTAGAACACCTCATCCAGCACCTTCCACCATCCAGGGCCATCAGCACTGCTCACAGCACCCGGGATAGGACTCTCCTAATACATCAACATGTCAGCTTCTTCAAGTATGAACTCACGATGGCCTATATGACATACCTGCATACCATCGGTCATAGCCCACCACTCCCTCACTTTCGGGTTCGCCCGCATGCGCTCCATGTCCCCCTCGAAGTCTGTGCCGGCGTACTTCATAGTCGCAAATAGGGTACGGTCATTGTCGAAGAAAATAGAGTCTGTTTTATTCAAGAGAATCAATTAGCCTAATTAGTTAAGACATACGCAAGAAAGCTGTGGTTCGTACAATCCTTGATGTTGCAGTCCTTGATCTGCTGCAGGACCTCAGGCCAGACGTTGGCGTGGCATTCCTTGTATGCAGCCACGGCGGAAGGCTTGAGGTGGACGATCTGGGCAATGGGGCGGACTGGAGTCATTGTATATTGTGTGATTTATAGTCTTGGTATAATTTGTACTTGATTTCGCGATTACGCGCACCGGTTTGTAAGGAGGTGATAGGGACAGGGCAAGAGAGACGGGTTAGAATGAGGCAATATCTCTGAACCACAAGAGTGCGAAGAGAAAGGAACAGGAAAGGCAAAATTTTGGAGAAACGAAAGTTTTACATGCGACTACTGCATGCCCCTCGTCGTCGCCGGAGCGTTAACCCGCGCTCGGCATGAGCTACCCCGAAGCTGGTTCTATCGAGATGCCGAGGAGTAGAAATCACTAGGTAGACGAGAACCAGAAAAGGAATTAAAATGATGAGTCAAAAAATGTTGGAACATTGAATCATTGATATTTGAAGCCTTGGGTATTTACTCCCCTGATCGAACCACGGGGTTCTTTGGGACAGGACGAATCCAACTGACTGCCAAATTGGCCGCGATTGAAATGACACCGATGATCCACATCGATTTTCCATAATGGGATCCATTATATCTGAAAATAATGGCAAAAATAATCCCTCCAAGATTACCCAATCCACCCACAAGACCCGACACAATACCATTGGCATAAGGATGCACATGAGGAACAAGAGCAAAGTTAACTCCATTGCACGCCTCTAAAAAGAATGCCAGTCCAGCAATCAGACCAAACATAGTCGCCTCGCTAGTTGGGTCTGACAATCCAATTGCCAGCTGAAACGCGCCCATGATAATGCCCAAAAATGTCAGCAGGAGCTTCTTGGACCAGACGGTGCCCGTGAAGCGGTAGAAGACGTCCGCTAAGAAGCCACCCGCTGGTCGACAAACCACGTTCAGAAGGCCGAACATGGCGGCCCACTGACCGGTCTTTGTCTGGCTCATTGTCGGGAATTGGGCGGCGTAGTATGTTCCCAGTATCGAGTTGACGGCTAGTTCGGAGCCGAAGGAGCAGGCATATGGGATCGCAACTGCCATTGTTGATAAGCTCAACGCGACGTGCATGGCTTCCTTGCGAGTTGGTGCCACCACAGTGTCTGGCTTGAAGACGTCCATTTGTCCTGTTGCGGACGACTCTTTATCAAAGACTGGAGGTGTCTGTACACCTTTCTTTTCCACGTCTACAGCTGTGACATTGTAGACCGGGGTTGAACGTGAATGTTCAACGGAGGCGTTGCCGGAATTGATATCAACGATGTTGCCGTCAGAAAACGAAGTGGGGGAAGAGTTTCCTTGCGTCCAAAGATGTCGCTCTGACCATTTTCCCGTGGGAGTGTCTTCACACAAGAACAGCATGCCCAATGCCACGGCGGTGATGATGATGAAGGGGATAACGTAGGCTACACGCCATGCTTTGTGCGAACTGAGGCCTTGAGAAGTGACGAGGGAGTTGTAGATTGCGGGCATGACGAAGCTATAATCTTGTGTCAACCGGGGTGTCAGAGCCATCGTATTTGACCAGTGACGACATACTAAGTAATTCCTCCGCCAGAATTGCCCCAACCACCTGCCAGCGAATTGGCCGTGCCGACAATCTTCTTTTGAAAAAATGCGGTACACCACACCTGACACGGCACAAAGGTGCCACCTAGGATGCCGATGAAAAATCTCAAGGCAATGAGACCCTTAGGGTCCGTGACAAGTCCAGCCATAGCAGTCGGAATGGCTCCACAAAGGAGCAGACCGACGAAGACTAGTCGTGGTCCAAAGCGATCACAGAGGGGCCCACAAATGAGTCGGACGAGCAGCCTAGGATAGTTAGATGGCGTCTCGCAAGGTGGATGGGATGAGGTTTCACATACGTTGCTAGCAGGGCAACTATGTTCGAGTTTGCGACATCTTGCTGCGTCATATGCAGGTCTTTTTTGATTGTGACGGTCATCTAGAGAGAGAGAGATTGTTAATTGCTAATTCACTGAAAATAATCTAGTCTACAATGTAATGACTTACCAGTGGTGGAAATGCATACCATGATAGGAAAGCAACCATAAACCCTAGCCATGAAAAGAAAAAGACCCGTCCATATCGATCGAATGGATTCAGTACAGGAATCGACTTTGCCTTCCTGTTACTAGAGTTGACCTCTGGTGATACGACAAGGAGCTTGAAGAAATTCGCGGCCATTGCCGAGACAGATAAAGGAACTGAGATGTGCCGAATATGACTCTCGAAGGGGCAGACTCAAACACCTATATAGAGATGCACAATCCTGCTAAGGTTTGCTCAGCGGAGATATACATCAAATGTATTCCATCATGACACACGGAGCCACAATCGCAGGTATCAGTTGCCTGCAGGGCATCGCCAAGGAATTCCGGGGCAAAGTAGTCAAGAGAAATCAATACGAAAGCGAGTATATCCAATCACTCTGATTTGATAGAACACCGTTTTCCCCAGCAGTGCCTGACAGCAGTAAAGGAGCAGTGAGCCAAGTTGAGGCTGACAAACATGTCGTGGACGTGATAGCGATAAGAGACCGCGATGACCTATGAAAACGGGTTCACATAGCAGGGTCCAAGAAATGCTGAACGATAAGAGTAGCTCTGTGTAACTCCGCGGATCAATCCATGCAATTCCTTGTACAATGTCCGGGGATGGGTGCTCCACCATGAGAGTGTATGCTCCACGATCAGGCGCTTGTTGATAAACACGCCACCTCTCATTGGATATCGGCCAAACATTGAAGATAGGAACAGAAGAGCCGGACCCCCATCGTGTGGCGATGGACACCGTTGTGTCGATCTCATCTCCGCGGAAATAGTCTAAACAGATTCATTGTCCTCTCTCGGTATTCTTTATCCTATGCCATCATTTGCTCTAGGTATCTTCCTAATTTGGTTGCCAGAGCTCCCCCTTCTCATGGATTGAGTCTAGTCAGCATATTTGTGGTCCTCTTGGCGTTTACCGGACTAGTCCATATTAGACTGCTCTAACGTGGTGAAGCTCCTATTACATGAAAAGATCTTGTGATAGAGAGCCATAGCCTTCTAGTAACAGTTCTGGACGCTTGGCAACCCGTTCTTCATTCTATTTTCATTATATCTCCATTGTATAAAGCTAAGTACTTAGAAGAAACAATCTAGCGGATCCCAAGGTATAATATTCAAACTATAAGATACAAGCAAATAGGCGTAGGCTAACGTAAATTCGGTATACATTCAAGGATGGTTCCACTATGGACTTGAAGTATTGTCATCCAGAACTCTTAGTCTCTCAGATCACCAGTCAATACCATTGGCTGACTGGACCGCAGGTTTTGAGACAGTTTCGCCATCGGAAATCTTCTTGCCCTTCATCCCCTTGTACTTCTTATCCATTTTATGGAATGGATTCGGAGCTTCTTCCTTCCTAACCTTCCATTTCTCAGTTCCAAGTACTGAATCCAGCTCTTCAACAGGAGGAAGCTTGATATAGATCCAACCATCCTCTCTCTCCTCCACAGGGAAGGTGGCAATGTTCATATCCTCATCGTTAGAACAACGCCCGGCTTGCTCGCCATTGAGCTCGAAGTTGCGCTTGTGGTAAGGACAGGAGACCCAATATTTGCCCGCGTCATCGTCTCCAATCAAACCGTCAGAGAGTACGAATGTTCGCTTGTGAGGGCACATCTGCTGCGTGGCGTAGTACTTGCCCTTAACCTTGAACACGGCAAGCTGTGTATCTCCGCGCTTGACATTGGCCGACGAAACCTGTGGAGGTTTATCAGAGAAATGGTCTGCTCGGATAACGGGTTGCCATGAGACACTCGACCACTTGTGGCCCTTGAAATCTTCCTTTGCAGAGTCTTTGGCCCAGTACGCAGGACGGTTTTGGGAGCGTTCTTGGACGACTTCCACAGTGTCGACCGTTTCGTCTGTGTTGGCGAACTGCTGGAATGTCTTGCGTCGCTTAGGATCTCGGACAGTTTCAGTCCATTCGCAAAAGTAGCTGTCAACTAGCTCCTGCATCTGCCTCTCCATGTCGGCACAAATACCCAGCTTATCGTCAATGATGACCTCCCTCAGATAATTGATTCCACCTGGCAGGTTTTCAATCCACCGAGCTGTTCGCTGCAATTTATCCGCAGTTCGAATATAGAATATCAAGTAGCGGTCAACGATGGGTATGACCATTTCTGGCGGGACGTCCTTTATGAGAAGCTCGGAATGCCGAGGTTTAGCGCCTCCGTTACCCCCGACATAGATATTGAAGCCTTTCTCAGTTGCAATGAGACCAAAGCTGATGACCGTTAGCATGATGCTTCCATAGAAGGAATCAATATGCTTACTCTTTATTCTGTGCCTCGGCACATTCCCGTACACAGCCAGAGACAGCCCCTTTGAATTTATGCGGTGCCCGAACGCTCTTATACCGCTCCTCAAGACGAATAGCCATACCGACACTATCACTGAGTCCAAAGCGACACCACGTTGTGCCGACACAGCTCTTGATAGCGCGAAGAGCCTTGGCATAAGCATGTCCACTCTCCATCCCAGCGTCGACGAGCTCCGTCCAGATATTCAGGAGATCTTGCTTCTTGGCACCGAACATGTCGATTCGCTGCGCACCGGTGATCTTGCAATACAATCCGTACTTCTTTGCAACTGAGCCAATGGCAATGAGCTTGTCAGCTGTGATCTCCCCGCCGGGTACCCGTGGCACGACGGAGAATGTCCCGTTTCTCTGGATGTTGGCGAGGAATTTGTCGTTTGTGTCTTGAAGGTCGTTGTACCCTTTATCCATAATGTGTGGATTGAACAAGCTAGATAGGATGGAGCCAATGGCGGGCTTGCAGAGTTCACATCCCAGAGACTCTGAGTTCTTCCCGGCAGCTTTCATCACTTCGGGGAATGTCTTGAGCTGTTTGATGGCGACGATGTTGTAGAGGTCGGCACGCGAATATGGAATATGGGAGCATACTGCTCAAGTCAGTACATAATTTCAAGATGGTCGATTTGATAGAATGCTCACAGTGGTTTGACACTTCGTGTCCCATCTCCAGCATGGTCTTGTTGAAAATGGACTGCACTAATGGGAGGCATCCACCACAGCCAGTTCCTGCCTTTGTACAGGACTTGACCTGGCCCATTGTCTTGCAAGTGCCGTTCTTGACATTTTCAACCATATCACCCTTGGACACATTGTGACAGGAGCAGATTTGAGTGCTATCGTCACTGTAGAATCGGTCAGTTGCTGCTTAAGTGAAGGTCTCGAATGCTTCTCACAGATCGTCTGTATTTTCTTCTCCGTCTTTCTGAGCTCCCAGAATGAATTGACCTGGTGGGATCTCCAGCTCTTTCTGACTCTTGACCATCTGGTTCAATTTGAGGTAGTCTCGAGTATCCCCGATCATCATGCCTCCAAGCAGGTACTTCCCATCCATAGTGAAGAGATACTTCTTATACACCCCACCAAATGGGTCCTTGTATGTCAAAGCCTTGACAGCAGGCTCTTTCTCTCGACCATCTGTGCTTGGCCCAGGAATCGAAGGTCGTCGACCCGGAAGAAACTTGGGCCCATCTCTGTCGGCAAAGAAGTCTCCAAATGAGGCAACATCGACACCAAGGAGCTTCAGTTTCGTACTGAGATCCGGTCGCGTAAAGCTTTTAGGCTCTTTTTCAGGATTGGTAAGGTTGTAGGCCAGTACATCGGCCATCTCGATACCAGGCGCGATGATACCGAATGTCTGATTCTCCCAACTGGCGCACTCGCCCACGGCATAGATATCGGGTATCGAAGTTCGCAAGCTGGCTATGTCAGAAATGCTTCCCTCAAGGAACCCAAGTGAAAAGACAGACCTTTCATCAATCACAAATCCTCCTCTCTCGGCAGACTGGATGCCAATGGAATGGCCTAGTTCATCTCTCGGCTTGACACCGATCTATACACAACGCATAAGCAACCTGTATCAGCCAAGCTAAGACGGTGAATATTTACCGCGAAGCAAATACAACAACACTGAAGCTGTTCCCCGTCCTCAAAAGTGATGCCAGTCACATTATTATCCGAATCCGTGTTGACAGCAGCAACTTGCTTCTGATGCAACACGTCAAGCCCAAGCTCACGGATCTTACGGGTTACAAGAGTACCCGCATCTGCATCCAGTTGACGCGCCAGCACCCACTTATTGCGGTCAATCAATTTGACATTGCCAAAGTCTTGCAAATCGGTCATGGCTTTGGCAGCCTCGAGCCCTAACAAACCACCACCGACTGTGACCGCTGTTTCACCTTTATGCTGCGACGCAAAATCAATCAGACGCTCGAGATCTTGGATTGTGCGGTACACGAAGATCCCTTTGGCGTCATAGCCCGGGGTCTGTGTGGGAAGGACGGCATCGGAGCCGGTCGCGAGGACGAGGATGTCATAAGGTATTGTATCTCCGGTGGAAGTTTGGACGGTCTTCCCACTGGGATTGATTCCGATAACACGAGTATTGAGATGATGGTCGAATGCCCGCTCTTTGAATGATCCATACTAGGAGATATCAGAATCGGGCGGGTCCTTCGAGTTCATCCAGCACTCACCCATTCCTTGGGATTCAGGTAAAGCTCCTCAATCTTGCGATGTTCAAAGAATGAAGATAGTCCCACACGGTTATATGCAACATGTGGTTCTTCACCAATCACTAGGATATCGTATCGTCGTGTTGTATCCTGTTTGATGACTTTCTCACTGTTTTTTCCGTCAGCCCATGGATAAAAGCCCAGGGACCAGCACGGGGGACCTACATGAAAGAAATGGCGACCATGCCCAGACCGACTACTATAATTTTCTTTCTAGAGTTCTCGTTGGATCCGGGACCGGGACTGCCGTCGACCGGTTCGCCGTATCGAAGCCCATCAAGAACCGGCATGACTGGATATTGGAGTATGAGTGATGAACAGCACTACGAAATACGGTCTCTATTACATTTTAAGAGAATTGTACTGAACATGGGCTTTGCAAAGGGTGCCATAAGAGGCGAATATATCACGAAAACAAATAGGGCTTGATAAGACAGCTCCGCGGAGATCGAAAGATTCTCCATCCAAGATAGAAATCAACACCGCTCCGATTGGCCACTGGTCAATCTAGTGATAAGGCATGAACTACACTTAGTTAACTACTTATTTTAGGACTAATTAGTTACTAACACTGGTTATGTATTCTTTTGGCAAGAATCTACTATTCCCGCGGAGATGTCTTGCATTAGATGGCGCTTGACATAGACGCCGTTTATCCCGACACCGCACTACTCTATACTGTGCTAGCCCCCAATGGCTCTGGCGTAATTAACTTTCATATTCTAGATTTGTCCGAAAACTATAGTTACTGGTGCTTGCAAAACACAAATATTTTTTGAGAGTGTGGTACGCATCGCACTTGGCCATGGCTACCATTACCGAGACTATCGTGGAAACCGACAAGTTTCTTATGAAGGAAAAGATCAATTGGCATGATCTTCCAACACCAGAAGAGCCTAATGTCCCTCTTCCACCCCCATCAACTCATCCGACAGCGATCTTAGAGGCCGACAAAGGCACACCCGATAGCCATGTTCCTCGCGACCCTCGACTTATCCGCCTAACAGGCGTGCATCCATTCAATGTCGAACCGCCGCTTACATCTCTTTATAACGAAGGTATGAGCATATCAAAGCTGGATATGCTGGATATTGGGCTAATTTATACAGGATTCCTCACATCCCCCGAGCTATTCTATGTCCGGAACCACGGTCCTGTGCCTCAGGTTCTCGACGAGGATATTCCCGATTGGGAAATAAGTATTGAAGGGTGAGTGACCAATTTCACATTCTTTTAGTGCAAAGTTCCGGAGACTAACTTCATGAACAGATTGGTCGAAAATCCGATAGTCTTGAATTTCAGAGACATCCTACAGAAATACGATCAAATCACAGCGCCAGTCACTCTTGTCTGCGCAGGCAACCGACGAAAAGAACAAAACACAGTTCGCAAATCGAAAGGGTTTTCATGGGGTCCAGCTGGACTCTCAACCGCCCTGTTCACAGGACCTATGATGGCCGATATCTTGCGCAGTGCGAAGCCCATGCGACGGGCCAAATATGTATGCATGGAGGGAGCCGATAAATTGGTAAGAATATACATCTCTTTTCACCATGACTGAGAAACTGATTATTTACAGCCAAATGGCCACTATGGTACATCGGTCAAATTAAACTGGGCAATGGATTTCAACAGGGGAATCATGCTGGCTCACAAGATGAATGGCGAGTCGCTGCGACCCGATCACGGGCGTCCTTTGCGGGTTGTTGTGCCTGGTCAGATAGGAGGGCGGAGTGTCAAATGGCTCAAGAGATTGATATTGACCGATCATCCGAGTGATAATTGGTATCACATTAATGATAACAGGGTGCTACCGTAAGTCGTTTCCTCAAGGGCTCGTGAAAGATTCTAACACAGGCGCAGAACTATGGTGTCGCCGGAAATGTCGGCACAGGACAAGAACTGGTGGACTGACGATCGGTATGCGATTTACGACCTCAATGTTAATTCTGTGGCGGTGTATCCTCAGCATGAAGAGGAGTTGGATCTTGCTACGGCTGGTCCGACTTATACTGCGAAGGGCTATGCATATGCCGGGGGCGGCCGAAGAATTACAAGAGTTGAGGTGTCTCTGGATAAAGGCAGAAGTATAATTGCACTTTCGCATTCTTCATTCTTCGAAGAGGCTAACTGATGATTTTGTTCCAGCGTGGAGACTCGCCGACATCGAATACGCGGAAGATAAATACCGCGATTGGGAAGGTGAACTATTCGGCGGTAAGGTCGACATGTGGCAGCGAGAAACCTGCTTCTGCTGGTCTTTCTGGTCTCTGGATATTCCAGTAGCAGACCTAGAAGATAGTGGAGCGATGCTCGTCAGGGCAATGGACGAAGCATTGGCTGTTCAACCGCGCGACATGTACTGGTCCGTCCTGGGGATGATGAACAACCCGTGGTTCCGAGTAACGATCTCGAAGGAAAGTGGCTGTCTGAAGTTTGAGCACCCGACTCATCCAGTAAAGGCTGGAGGATGGATGGAGAAGACCAAGAAGGCAGGCGGAGATTTGACCAACGGCAACTGGGGCGAGCGAGCAGAGGGCGAAGTCCCTGTCGAGCCAGAGCCCATGAAGGAGATCAGTATGAAGAAAGAGGGGGTGAACCGAATGATTGACCTTCAAGAGTTGAAGGCAAATAGCAGCGCCGAGAAACCATGGTTTGTGGTCAACGGGGAAGTATATGATGGTACGGGCTTCTTGGAGGGTCACCCCGGAGGAGCAATTAGTATTACTTCCTCCGCCGGTCTGGATGTCTCGGAAGACTTTCTTGCTATTCACAGTGAAACGGCCAAGATGGCAATGCCCGACTACCACATCGGTACCTTGGACAAGGTGTCTCTCGAGAGATTAAAGAATAACTCTGCATCGAGCTCTGACGAGCCACGTCCAGTCTTCCTTCAATCCAGGGCCTGGTCCAAGGCCAAGCTTTCAGAGGTGAAGAATATGTCCTGGGATACTCGAATATTCGTCTTCGACTTGGAACATGAAAAACAATGCTTGGGTCTACCAATTGGCCAGCACTTGATGATCAAAGTCTCGGATCCCGTCACCAAGGAGGCAATCATCAGGTCCTATACTCCGATCTCCGACACAAGCATGCAAGGAAAGATGGAGCTACTGGTGAAGGTATACTTCCCGTCCGAGACAATCCCGGGCGGCAAGATGACCATGGCCCTTGATAAGCTTTCCCTGGGCGCAAAGATAGATTGCAAGGGGCCGACGGGCAGATTCGAGTATCTTGGAAATGGCCGAGTACTCATCGGCGGCAAAGAGCGCAAGGTTCGCTCCTTCAAGATGATCTGTGGAGGAACTGGCATCACGCCAATATTCCAAGTCTTGCGTGCGGTCATGCAAGATCCTCAGGACCCTACAACATGTGTTGTGCTCGACGGGAACAGATTGGAAGAGGATATCCTGTGTCGGGTTGAGCTCGATGCTTACGTCGCAGCGGACCGTCGGAAGTGCACTGTTGTACATACCCTGACGAAAGGCTCAGAAAGTTGGAAGGGCCGCAGAGGCCGCATATCTGAGGAGTTGCTCATGGAGTATGCGGCGCCCGAACATGAAAGCATGGCAATTCTGTGCGGACCGGAGGCGATGTTGAAGTCGGCCAAGGAGATTCTCCTTGACCAAGGTTGGGCTGAGTCAGATCTTCATTTCTTCTAGTTTTTGTTAGGGGGATGTGCATTTGCATCATATTATAACATTGAGCTGACGGCAAGGTTGATTTTGTACATAGACACGGAATCTCAAGAGGTGGGTATACAACAGTGTGGATAAAGCGAAGAGGGTCATGATTCGTAACATATCATCGCCGATGCTGGAATATCATGCCATGCAGGTTAATAGTAATCCTTCACGTCCAAGCGCACTCGAAGGTGTTCAAAAACGCTCGTTGGCTCGTTCTGCAGGGAAAACGCCGCTCCCGACTTTGCCATGGACTTGACAGAGGTCTTCCCCGGGTCCAAACTGCGCAGGTAGCTCACGAAAGCCGAGGTCTGTTTCCGAAAAGTGGAATACAAATGAAGAGCAGCACCTTCATTTTCATGGCGAAGACCGCTCATCCCTTCCATCTTGGATAATGGGCTAAATGCGAGAATGACACTGAAGATGTTGTCCAGCAACTTTGCAGCGTGCGAGTGCCGCTTGCTAAGGAGGAAAGCAAACAGCATTTGATCGAGGATATCCTCGTGGTAGTCCCGAAGGCGCGGCACTGAATGAGCAGCTTCGATTGTGCCGTCTATGTCGCCGCGGTCAACACAGCGTTCGATTCTTGAGAGGGTTTTCTGAAAACGGCTCCAAATAGACCCAATACCGATATGAAAGCAGTAGTCGCTGACTGCGAGGACGAAGTGCTGCGCGTCAATTCGGAACCTCTGGAACACGTTCCGTATGTCCCCCGAAAGCGATTCTCGGGAAGTAGAGTCACGGATCAATCCTTTGACGACTGATACCATGCGAAGTAGGCGGAGCAGTTGCTTGAAGAGACGGTCGTATTTCCTCAAAGACCGAGCTGTGATGAGCGCTTCGAGAGTTTCTGGGGGCTTGTACTGTAGACGGAGGAAATCCAGTGCCTCGATGGCATTGGGATTTTTGCATCGCTCAACCTCTTCATCTGTCAATTCTCGAATCGAAAAGTTCAGTCCACCTGGAAGCTCGTTTTCTCTTTTATCCTGTGCGTTGTCGGCTGACTCGGGCTCTGTGTCGGAGAAATAGCAGTCTCCAAGGATTCCGATCAGAACCAGCCGCAGTTCTGAGCTCGCTGGTGGCCAGGTATCACGACTGCCTAGACGCAACCCAGTGTGCGCGCCGCCGCGTGCTTTTCCAGCTTTGCGTTCACCGCTGTCCATCTCTGGGTCGAACAGAGAATTGGACAGACGTGATGCAAATGATCCATCTCCCAATAGCTGGAATCGCCACTGCAGGTTCAAATGATGCCGAACGTCGTGTTCTTTGAAGAGATGGTGGAGGCATGAGAAGTCGATGAGTCGAGCCTGAGATGAGATAACTGGAGCAAGCGAGAGATAGAGACTGGATGCCAAATCTGGCCCGAAACGATTGCCGAAGGAAATAGAGTCAGGGCCGGGATCTCTGGCTTTCTGAAGCATCTGGCTGACTCTGTCATTGGAAAGACTCTTTTCGTCCATGGCAGATCCGGAGACATGTTTCTGATCATCAATATCGAACAGCTCAAAGGTCTTCTCCACGATATCAATTGTACGCGATTCGCCGGTATCCCGACAGGAGGAATCAGATGTTTTTGACAGCCTAGGCGCACCCACTTCGTGATACCTCAAGATCTCGGCACGAAGCCTGGCTTCATATTCATGTGCTCTTTTCTGGATTCGCTCGATGTCCGCCCAGGTGGTCACATAGTCAAGTCGTAGGTGACCTGCCCGGGCGAGAACATCATGTCGAGCAATGGGATGTTGCGGGTGGGACTTCTTGAGGAGGCGCAGACTTCTACCACTCTCGAATATCAATTGCGCTTGATCTGCTGGTATGAAAGATGGCATGTGGGACCCAAGGTAGATGTAATCGATTCGCGAGGGCCTCGACTTCAACCTACCGGGGTCTTCATGATGCTCCTCCTTAACGAAGGTTCGGCCAAACTCACTCAGCGCTGACTCTTCAGGGCGAAGACCGATCCAACCCTCGATAAAAGCAAACCACGGCGCTATTACTCGAAGGACCACTTCGTGTACAAGGTTCTCCATCCAAGCAAACTTCTGAGCAAAGAAGGTAGCCCATTTAATCGCACCCGAGATCACTTGAGCGTCTGTGACAGCTTTTTCGACCGCTTCGACAAACTCAGCCAGAGCGCCTATTAAGTCACCAAAGCGGCTAAACAGCGTCGTGACTTGAAGAAGCGAGACGACATGTCTGGAATGGGCGAGAATCTGCTGCTCAAGATTGTAGATGATCACGGCGACAGTACCGCGCAAAGTGAACACAGCAGACAAGTCCTCGGACTTGGCTGGCGGAGTCCTAACAAATGTTCGTATTCGTTGCATATTGGTGCCGCATTGCAGAACCTGTGTAATCGCCTCATATGAAACTTTCAAGCTGACACCAGAGACGCGAATATCCGTCATACATCGCTCGAATGCCATTTTCTTGTGGTTGTAGCGGAACAATGCCGAGCTCCATCCGAGCCCAAGGCGTAACAGTGAACGGATAAAGACATCGTCTCGAACCAGACGGCCTGCAATATCACGGCCTTTGGTACTCGGTTGCGCAAGCAGAGCATCGAACCCTTTGGCGCCCGATTCACTGAAATAGGCCGACACTGGTTCCTGAAACGACTGACTGTAGTATCTCTCCCATGATTCGAGTGGAGCGACGTGACCAAGCTCCTCCTGCAGACTGCTGGACGCCCATATATCAAGGTCTTCGAGCTCTGGCAGTGGCTCACTCGTCGCATCGGACTGGGTGTCTATCGAGGGTTCGATAATTGAATCGGGAGCCGACTTGGGCGGGTCAGTCGTAAACAAATTCAGTTTCCAAATCGGATCAGCCTTTTCGTTTGTATCAGCGCATTGGTGAATAAGAGAGCCCGAAACATCTGTTCACATGGTGAATGTCAGTCAATTTGTCTCCGGCTGGATCAACGGTTACGTACCAGGCAATGTAGTGTTCCACGGTAGAGTCTCCAATGGTTGCAGAGCCTCTAAGCTGAACCTTGAAAGTCTCCAGAGACTGTCACTGGAGAAAGGATCGAGCTCATGGTCATGATCACAATCCATCGTGAGCCCATAACCGAGATCACGCAGGTGTCTCGGAGCGTGTTGGACACTTGATTGAGTTCGTGAAGTTCGTCCCGCGCAAACAGACACCTATCGTGCACGGACCACGCGATAACAGAAACTCGCGAGTTCGTCATTGCTTTGCTTTGCTTCGTCTCCGTCGATTTGTCCTTTAACTCCAATTCACAATGCCTCCCCGCAAGAAAGCGAAGCGCGGGCATTCCGTCACACCACAGGATGATACTACGGCACAATCCAGTGCGAACACCCCCGGATCAAGCGACAGCGCCGGAAAGCCCGAACCAGAATACGATTTCCTCGCAGATCCCTGGACCGATGACCAGGAAACTGCGCTGTTGAAGGCGATCATAAAGTGGAAGCCAGTTGGTGAGTTGGATGATGCTATTGGCGTTGTGATGACCTTGTTGCTAATGCGCGTTCTACTCAAGGCGTGCACAAACACTTCCGCATGCTTGCAATTGCAGACTACCTAAAAAGCCAAGGATATGGCGCATCAACGGCAGATCATATGCGTATTCCGGGGATATGGAAGAAGCTAGGCACACTCTACAACCTCGAGGCTCTCGACGAGCGGGTAATCCAATTCTTGGGCTGCATTGCACTACAAATACTCAGTCTCGCTAACTTGCATTGATTTGTGCAGGAGAACGCCGTCATCAGAGGCACCAACGACGATGAAGACGAGGAGAAAAGTGAGATGTACTGCCCATTCGAGCTCCCGTACGATGAATATGGCGACATGATGTTCGAAAGACGACTAGCAGCGGAAGGATCCTCCTCGCCTGTGACCAGCCGCCACGCCGAGTCACGACGGGGCAGCACTGTAGCAGACACAGACGGTAAGCCGCGACACTGTGCCCATAGGGTCTCATTTCAGCCACTAAGCAAGCCGGACACAGAGCCTCGCTCCTCTCCGGCTCCCTCGCGAGGTCGCAAGTCCACCCGCGGTACCCGCTCCGCTGCGCGCGAAACACGGTCTACAAAGCTCCATGTCGAAGCTGGCCCCGGAAGCCAAGGAGAAGCATCCGATGATGATGGAAAGTCGGATGGAGAGGACACTGGTGCCAATGATGAGGGTGATGAAGAAGGCGATGAGGGCAGCGATGGTGCGAAGGATAGTGAAGGCGAGGAAGAAGAAGCCGAGGAAGAAAGGGGGGGTTCGCGAACCACACGGGCAAAAACGTCAAAGTCCAAGCCGAAAGACAAGAAGGCTTCGGCGAGTACGGCGACTCGGAGAACCAATCGTCGACGTTGATGCGATGCGTATGACTTATATTTCTGCAGCTTTTGATACCTATGGGTCCTCGGATGGGCGTTTTCGGTGGTCTTGATTCGACGCTTTGTACGATTATGGAGGGTATGCTCGAAATCCTACTTCGATAGTGAACATCCTTAGAAGAACTCAAAACTGTAGAAAATTGCACCGGTGTAACTACAACAGTAAGTATAGTTCGATCGCTATACGAAGTCTAATTTCGTTCGAGGGGTACAGAGGGAATAGATCGGAAGGTCATAGTACAGGAAATCCAAGTAGCAATGTACTTTACAGGCGCTTCATGATGGCCTCGGCGTACTCGTAGGTCTTGGACTTGCCACCAAGGTCACCGGTGAGGGTCTGAAAGAGAAATTGTTAGCTGAGTTTTCAGTTTGGGCTGAACGAGAGAAAACTCACCTTGCCCTCGGCCAGGGTGTCAAAGATGGCCTTCTGGATGCGACCAGCGTGGTCGTGGAGACCCATGTGCTGCAGCATCATGATGGAGGACAGGAGCAGAGCAGTGGGGTTGGCAAGACCCTTGCCGGCAATGTCGGGGGCGGAACCGTGGACGGCCTCGAAGATAGAGCACTCATCACCAATGTTACCGGAGGGGGTGAGGCCGAGACCACCGATCAGACCGGCGCACATGTCGGACAGAATGTCACCGTACAGGTTGGGCATGACGAGAACCTTGTCGTTGTAGGGGGTGGGGTCGGTGACGATCTTCAGGCAGGAGTTGTCCAGCAGCTCAGCGTCGAACTCGACATTGGGGAAGTCCTTGGAAATGTCACGGGCAGTGTTAAGGAAGAGACCATCGGACATCTTCATGATGGTGGCCTTGTGCACAACGCGAACCTTCCTCTTGTTGATGGACTCGGCGTACTGGAAAGCGAAGCGCAGAACGCGCTCGGAGGCCTCCTTGGTGATGAGCTTGATGCTCTGCACAACACCGTCCACAACAACGTGCTCGATACCAGAGTATTCACCCTCGGTGTTCTCACGAATGAGAACAGTGTCGACGTTATCGTAAGGGGTCTTGTAGCCGGCAATGGAGCGGCAGGGACGGACGTTAGCGAAGAGGTTGAAGGTACGGCGCAGAGTCAAGTTCAGGGAGACGTGACCCTTGCCGACGGGGGTCTAGAAAAGGAATTGCTTAGTATTGCGAAGTCGCAGTAGCAAATCGCGATAGGAGAGGAAGCGTACGGCGAGGGGACCCTTCAGGGCAACGTAGTTCTTCTTGACACTCTTGATGGCATCGTCGGGAATGGCGGTCTTGCCATCCTTGAGGATGGGGGTGACATCGACGGGCTCCCACTTGATGGGGGCCTGGGACAAGCTTAGCATCTCAGTCGCGCAGCGAATATGTGATCCGTACCTTCGCAGCCTCGAAGATATCCTTCACGGACTGCGAAATCTCAGGGCCAATGCCGTCACCCTCAATCAGAGTAACGGTGTACTTGCCCTATATTACCAAAATATCGAATCAGCATTGTCGCCATTGTAAAATAGCCTCCATCACAAGGGTTTGTCGGTGGACGTTTTTTTTTGCGCGGCTGGCGCCGGCACTGAAGAGAAAACGAGATTTCATTGGAAGACGTACATCGGAGCCCTTCTGGCCCTTGAACTTAGCGACGGCATCGTCAGGGGAGACAGCATATCCACGGATCTATTATCAGACAAACAAAGGTTAGCCAATTGATACTCCATCGGTAAGAGAGGGAGGGGGTTGGTAGTCGGTACCTGCGCAATGGGGGCGAAGCTTGGGGCCACACGGACGGACCGCAGGCACTGACGAGCAGCAGTGAAGTTTCTAGCGGCGAGCATCGTGAACAGGACCCGTCAAAAGTTTGGGGGGGCAAGAAATGATGGAGAGGGAGAAGGAAGAAGGGGAAATGGACGAAAGAATCGAGTTTCTCGGCGCCGCCCCGATCCGACCGGGACGCAGACCACATTGGTGGTTTGACGTCCCTGCCACCGGCAACCCGAGTCCACTCCTGCCTTCATCATTGGTGTTCGATTCCCCCTATTGCTATCGTTGCTTGTTGCTTGTTGCTTGTTGCTCGTTGTTCGTTACTTCCTTTATTTGACTCGATTGTCCTCTTCTCCTGCTCTACGGCTGCAGTCTCCTGCAGGAGACTCTGCTCAGCATTCATTTCAATTCGTCCCGTCCCCACTCCACGCGAGCTCCAGCTCCGACACCAACCGCAGCCTGGACACCATGGCTGATCTCGATGTGACCAGTCATTACAATCTTCCAGAGGAATTTCCCGAGGAATGGCCGGCAGCTTTGGATGAGGCTGACCAGTCGGATGAGGAGCCCGAACAGCGAAGCAAGTCCCGCCCCCGCAAGTCGCGGTACTTTGCGCTAGAACGCACCCCCAGCGACTGGCGAAGTAATTTCGGATCTCGCAGAGGAAAAGATGGCAGAGATAATGTGCAGAATGATGAGCCCGACCCATTGGGCACTGGTGACAGCGTTTTACGGATCTTAAAGCAGAGAGGACTGCGTCTGGAAGAGGAGGGTGGTAAGCGATCTCGGTTTCTGCTCTCCTCGACATCCTTCTCTCCCGCACTCTTCCTATCTCAAGCACACCATACGGACTCGATTGAAACACTGGTAGCCGGTCTGGAGAACCTGTCTCAGTCCATCGACCAGAAGTCGGCGTCGCTGAAAGTGTTGGTCGAGGCAAACTTCGAGCGCTTCGTTCGCGCCAAGGCAACCATCGATAGCGTATACATGGAGATGAGAGATACGGGGGCATCCAAGGAGCAAAATCTGTCTGCCCGCAGGTCAGGGCATTTCCGAAGCTATTCTGGTCAGCAGCGAGGCCCGTCGACTTCTCCGGCGAGGGGTGCTGCCCGGAAAACCGCGCTGACAAAGGAAAGCGAGTACGGTATGCGAGGTATTAGAGGCCCCTTGGTGGAAGCCTCTGTAAAGGCAGAGGAGGTGTGGGGGCCTGCTCTTGGAGGTCGAGACCGAGAGCAGATGCTCAAGTCCGTGGCGGACACTATGGAAAAGCACCGCGACGTGTACGAGATTGGAAGCCTCTTGTCCAAGTCTATTAAGCAACGCGACTACGACTCCGTTTTTGAGCAATACACCAAGGCGAGGACGCTGGCGAACCGCGCCAAGAATATCGTGGAGCAGGCCTCCAGCAGCCATCGGCAGTTGACCGACCTCGAGACACATACGATATTGGCCATGGGGCGAATGTGGGTCGATGTTGACCAGCAAATTTATGCCTTCAAGCGTGATCTTTGGAGACGTCTCAGCGATGCACCGACCACATCGACCACAAGCACTGCATCGGGCCCCGTAGAGGAACATATGGAGCTCATTGGAGCTTTGTTAGAATTGGGCGTCGATGATAACCCCATCTGGACATGGCTTCGCAGCCGCTACGAATTTCTCAAGAACAAAATCGCTTCGTTCTGTGAGCGCTGCAAGGTGGAGATCGAGATTCTGCGACGCAGGCTTGCCGCAGGAGAAAAACCCACGCCTCAGGTTACCGCGTCTTACCTTCGCCTGGCCCCTCGTGATGGCTCTGCAGAAATTCCCGAGAGACTTGATACGGATCATGTCATCGAGCTGTGGGATTGCGTTCAGGCCTTCCTGACCCGACTCCTTTCCTCCCAAAGTGGCTTGTTGGGCGAGGTATTGGACTTCTGGGAAGTTGCCCAGTCCTTTATCGATGGCAGCCGACAGAGGCTTCTTCCCGTGGGATTTGAGGGTGAAAGCCGGAAGCACCACCGCCTTTCTCCTAAAAACATCGAGGAGTTGGAAGAGGGTGTTGTGGAGCTGGTCAATCTCATCCGCGAAAATGTTCTGTCTCTCTTTAACGAGCCTCCGACTGACGATGTCTCACTTCTTTCCTCCCCAATCCCACCGAGTCCCACGAGCCCCGCTTCGAGGGGTATCACTCCCACAGAGTCTCGCTTCAAATTGGACCCGAAGAATTTACCCTTCCCGGTGCCTAAGAAAGGAGAACCTTGGGAAGATTATGCGTTTTGGCCTCCCTTCTCTAACTCGCTGAGCGGTGCTCACTATCTTGGCAAGTTCCTTGTCATTGTTGGCACCGCCGCCAGTGAGATGGCAGCTCTGCCCCCAGTCGGTAGTGCTGGGCCCACTCGTGATTTTCTCAAAGCTCTCGTGAGTATCGCTCGTGAGCGGTCTGCTCGGGTGGCATGCGCTGCGTGGAGTAAGGATGCAGAGGTTTGCAAGATGTTGGAAGACTGGACGCGTGATTCTGAAAAACGAGACTTGACCAAGATGCCGGGCTTCTTCGTGGCTTTTGAGAGCGCCAATCTCAGTGGTCTACAAAAGATCCTCTACATTTCCGAGGCCATGACGAGGCCAGGGTCCATGGATGTCGTGACTCCGCCTCCTGCGAAGCTGCTTCAAATGGTCCGCACTCAATTCGTGTCTAGTGTCTACAAGGCACTCAGTGGGCTGGTTGAGAACGCAGAGCGATTGACGACTTCGGACGAGGAGAACGAATGGGTCATTTCCAGACCTGTCATGACGAGCCAAGCCCTTGATGCTGCTTTGTCCATCCTGGCGGCAGATTCGGTGGATTCGACCAACAGGGTAAGTGCTTGGTTCTACGGTGAGCGCAGTCACAATTACTCACAGGCGGTACAGAATGTCCGAATTCTCCTCACACTTTCGAACCTCAAAGCTCTGCAAGCCGAATACGTGCCTCGTTTAATTTCGAACTTTGAGACTTCGTTCTCGGTCAAATTGACAGAAGAGAGCAAGACGGTCCGGGATGTTCTCAAGCAGATCGAGGATCGCCTGTTCCAGTCGTATACCGAACCAACGATCGCTAAATTGAATGAGATGATCACCAACGGTATTGCGGCAGCCGATTGGGTGCCGTCGACCGACCGACCTGATCAAGTCCGTCCCTATGTCTACAACACCATGCTAACTCTCGTTCTGGTGCACACCGAAATCTCGACGACTATCCCGTCCAGCGTATCAGTCAGTTCCAGCCGCGCTCCGCCAAATACCCCGTCATCTCTCCTATCTACAGTACTTACACATCTACTGGTGAAGATTTCATCGTTTCTGCTGGCTGCTTTCCGAACTCGATCCAACTTCTCACTTGCTGCTCTAATGCAAGCCACCTTGGACACCGAATTCATCGCACAGACATTGTCACAGTACTCAACCGATGAAGCATCCGATATTCAGAGCCAAATCTACGTGGAACTGGATCGTCGGACTACGAACGAAGCTCGCACGAAGCTCCAGGCCGAGCTGGGGGAAATGAGAGTTGTGCTAAAACGACTGAGAGATCGGACAAAGGGCGAGTTCGCCTGCTTCCGAAAGTCCCGGAGCGGCGCTTCCAAGACTTCTGTTCCCACATAGTGTTTCCTTTTAAGCGATATAGCCAATGTTTAACAAATGTATTCATCAATTTTGGTCCTATGAAACTCAAACAACCGGGTATCAAAGATTTTGCCGTAGTCCAACTCTTTTGCTATTGACCAACCATACGCTGCACCCGACTGAGCAAGACATTGCTCTCTCTGCCGAGTCTTCTCTTGCCAAACTGGTCCGGACGCTTGGCTCGCAACATCAACTCCCGATCCTTCTGTTTCGCTTCGCGCTGCCGTTGGCGAGCTTCGGCAGCCTGTTTGCGCTTCTCTGCAATCTCCATCTCCTTGGCAAAAGCTAACGGTTTCGGGTTGCGACCCTGTCTCTTGCCATCCCCTCTTGGGCCACGTTGGGGCCTTTGGGCAGGCTCCGGCGCAGGCTCCGGCTCTGGCTCGTTCAACATCGTTACGCGATCGGGATGAAGTTCCAAAGATGCGGGCTCTGCTCCATCACTGTGTGTCTTTCCCTCTTCTTCGTCGGCTCTATCGTATACGGACTTGAGTGTTCCGGCGGCCTGTTCTTTTGCCTTGATCTTGGCGTAGGCTTTTTTTACTTTGGCTTTTTGGATCAGGTCGGACTTGATTTTTTGAGCTGATCATAGGCACATTAGTCAGGCGATTACGAATGAAGATAAAGCTGAATACTCACTCTTGCGACGATACGTGCCATCTGGAAGATTTGCCGGGCCGACACTGAAACCCTTGCGCTTTTTGGTGGGTTCAGCGCCAGAGTCTTTGGCAAAAAAGTCGCCGTCGCGGGTGCGCTTGGGTGCCATGGATTTTTTTAGGTGAGGAAATCTGAGCTGGCTGCTGAGTTTGGTGTTGAGTGGAGTGAATTGAAGCAGGGCAAAAAAATGGCCGACACTTAAGAGTCCGAGCACAAATGGTCTGGAACCCCGAACAAGAGCTACAGTGATGCAGCAAAAATATTAAGACCCACATACCGATTACATAATATTCTGCCGGTCCAAAACTCTATAACTACACTTTTTGCCTATCGATCTAATACGGTATATACCAGCCCTGGCTCTCCATGATTGCTATTACAGGGTGCAGTATAGTCTCAAATAGATGCATCAAATCTGTAGATCGATTCTGACCATACTATCTACGCTATTTGTATCTATGCACTTACCTACTAGTACTTTTTGGTAGGCGGTGTACAAGCTGGGTCACGGGGATGCTAATAATTCTGCTGCGTCACTGTACAAAATGTCCAAAACGTGCTCTATTATTTTCACTGCTATAACTGTCCTCACTATAACTGGTTTCACCCCTAATTTTCGTTTTATTATATATAAGGATAATACTTCAAAGGCTGCGTTTCTCAGTTGGAGTGCAAACTGGAGTGCCAGTTATGATCGTCGGAGGTGAATCATCTGAGACCCACGACAATGTCATCGGGTAACTTTAGGTGTGACTGCGCACTCACTTACACTCCACGAACTCGCAACTTTACCCTCTCGGACTTTCCTTCCGACACGCCTCAGCACTTATATCTCTCCCACTTTCATACCTAGGTACTCTATATATATTCGGCTTTTTTCCTTGCCAATCAGTCTGGACGTCCTCTAACCGCATATTCGCTCATCCTCTCACACCGCATCCTTAAACAATCCCCACCACGGCTCTCCCGAGCCTGGTCGTGAAAGTGTTCGCCACGTGGTCGACCTCCTGCAATGTCCAATTCAGCGTTTCAGACCTCATAGTCTGTCAAACTTGCCACAATGCCCCTATTCCACGACCCTGATCGCCGGCGACATTCCCCGGGGCCTGATGGCCACTGCGAAATCGAGCAGTCTGCCCTAGGGTCCTCTTGGGACCGGATGGCAATACACAGTCATCATGGACTGGACGGGCCAGGGTCAGCTGGGCTAAACCTAGAGCAGTTGTCTTCGGGACACCGTTCGGCTAAGTTCTGGACCAACGACAGGCGGGAACTCATACAAAGGATCAAAGGATCGTCGACGTGGAGGTTACCAGATACGGTATGTGTGCGCTGTTGACTAGTCTCGCTCCTCCCTTCGCCCCTCATGAACCATTTTGCCAGTTCTGTCGCAGCAGCTCACATACTCCGAAGTCGCAGAAAAGCAGCAACAGTGACGTCTCCATGTCCCGTACCACACCCGAGGAGTCAAGGTCAGAGGAACCGACAGCAGAGCATGGATCGGAAAATCGAGAATTTTTGCAGATGCCAGAGGAACTGGGTTCGCCGGCCGATATCCGGAGGCCTCGATCTGCTTTACATTCCGGCGATTTCAGAGAAGGCGACGACAGCTCTACGCAACATGCTCCCCCATCACCACGGCCTCGATTCGCACAGCGAACTCCGACCTCTCCATTTCCCGGTCTAGGTATATCCCCTACAACTCCGTGGCTTGGTGCATCGGCTATCCAGACCCCGACACAGCGACCTGCATTCGAGGATTATCGCGAGCTGGTAACACATCAAACCCGGTCCCGAGCACCGTCTCTTGGGTCTTTCTCTTCGAGCTATG
Organism: Penicillium decumbens; assembly: GCA_027569385.1. Taxonomy (NCBI): domain Eukaryota; kingdom Fungi; phylum Ascomycota; class Eurotiomycetes; order Eurotiales; family Aspergillaceae; genus Penicillium; species Penicillium decumbens. The sequence goes on from JAPDEZ010000007.1 coordinate 310,400, forward strand.
TTCTCAAGGTTCCGACAAGTCCTCTCGTACACCAAGCCAACAACACCGACCTAGATTTTTCGCCTCGGGTTGATTCGGGAGATCCTCCTGAAGCTATCGACAAAGCCAACCGACGGCGAACTCTGCCTCCCGGATCGTTTCGGCAGCTCCAATACTCGCCACCAAACTTGGGAGACGTTGGCACCCATAATCCTTCTCAACCCGGTCATCACGAGAGTTTCTTCCAGCCACAGCACTTCCCTCGTCGATCCCTGACATCGGCGTATAGTCTCCAGCTTGCCCCGACCGGTAATACTCCCGCTTATCATGCAAGGAGGCCATCTTTTTCCTCCGAACTCTCGGCCAGGCCTCACGCCCCGATGGTGGGATCCTACGAGGAATCTCTCTTGCGAGGCCGAATGTCTATGAGTCCTTCTAAGCCACTGGACTTCACTGCGCAAATCGGTGTTCTCGGGAAAGGACAATGCAAAGGACGCCTTAAATGTCCTCCGCATGTAACGGTGCCTTTCCCGGCCTTTTTTTACAGCTATCCCACTTCGGGGAATGGCCGTTCCATCGCGGATGACAGCCCAAGTCCATACGTAGGTCATATTGACCTGGAGAACTCGTTAGCCAAGGGCGAGTCGAACACGACCCGGCGTCGTAAACGGCATGTCAGTCCCACGAAAGGCCGTGATGATGATGTCATGGACGAGACGGGTACAGCCCGAATTGGTGATGTCGACACCCGTCGTCGCCGAGAAAAGAAGAACCGCAGAGCGGAGTCTCCCAAATGCCCCCCAGGCGGGTGCTATCGAATTCCCCAGCAGGGTCAACTTCAAATTATTATTAAGAATCCGCACAAGACCGCAGTCAAGCTGTTTCTCGTGCCTTACGACCTTACCGACATGGAACCAGGAACCAAGACCTTCATCCGGCAGAGAAGCTATTCGGCGGGTCCGATTATCGACATGCCGCTGAGTGCACGCAAAAATTATGGGACTGATCGCCCTGAGGCCTCTCTGAACGCCACTGAGGATCCTCGAGACAAGCCCGTTTTGCGGTATCTCATTCACGTGAACATTTGCTGTCCGGCACGTGGCCGGTTTTACCTGCACTCCACTGTTCGAGTGGTATTTGCAAACCGCGTACCGGACGGCAAAGAGAAGCTGCGCAACGAGATCCAACTACCAGATCCCCGATACAGCCCGTACAAGCCCGCCCGGGACTCGAGTCTTTCAAGATCTACCAATGCACGACTGGCAATCGAGGGAGTTTCTCGGAGACGAAGTGTGGGTCAGGGCACAATCCCGCTTCTCCGTCCGCATGTATCATCACCTAGTGACGTTCCCCTGCACTGGACTGCAGCCGAAGCCATGGGATTTATCCCCAGCCCTCGACTTTCTGCCGATAATGATTCCACCGTGTACAACAAGCTCAACAAGGGCGACGTCGGTTACGGAGGGTCCCCTTATTCTTCGTCAAATGGAGGCTCCGAGAACGGTGAGAGCCTACTTGCCAAGCGACTCCGCGGCTTAGACGTGCACAAGAAGGAGACCTTCGACGGTAATTGAGCCGAATACAGACCAACCCTCAAATGGACTTATCTCGCCACTCATATCCATCGCAGCATCACTATCTCGCGCTATCCATCTCACCGGTATACTTATCACATACACTACTTGCTTTATTCTTGCCATGTCCTGACCCAAATCTCAACTATATTATCCACAAACAGCGAAAGCGTGCTGGTCTGCATCCACGCATACTAATCATCAATGTCAGCAGCATCTCTTATCTCCTTTATGACCTCGCTATCTCATCCTGCATGTCGCTGTGTATTTCCTTTCGGATCCGGATCAGCCAGGCGCACATCGAACAAAATACCCCTTTATCTTCGGCAATTTTTTTTCTCGGGTCTTTTTAATCCCATTTTTATGGTTCGCATTTCATCAGTTACTGCGAGGTTGCCTCTTTTCTTTGGAGCATTGAACGGTGGCATTTCTTAACTTTCTCCTCTCTGCATGTGCAGGTATGAATATCACAACTACCAATATGGATGACTTATATTTCTGTTTCATCTTCAGCCATTCCAACTTCAATCTCTAGACTACCTAGGTACATACTGTCGGTGTATGGGCATGCAAGGCCATACCGATGCCTCAGGATTGAGGCAACCGTTAAGTAGGCATATCCCGCGTACAGCATTGCCGTATTTCTGGGCCTATTCAGGACCAACCTGAATCAATGCGGTCGGGCGTCTCTGATTTAATGCAGTCGCACGTCTACCTGCTAGGGACCGACGGACAACAAACAGTGAAGCCTGTGTTATTGTCATGTCACATAGAAAACTGACTCCAAGGGAGTAGGCATCATTATCCCCTCCTAGTCACAGAAAAGTATCTTGATTTATTCAAGCAATACTACGTATAAGGTTCTCTACATTTTTGTCTTTTCTTCTGCTTCATTGATTTCTCCCGAATTATTCCTTCAGGCCTATTTTCTCAACAGATCCTCGGCACTACGTATAGGCCTTTTTGCCATAGGGGATTTCAAACGTCCTTGTCGAGGTTGTGGATCATTATTTTTTTTTCTTTAGCTTGTCTTGTTTTATGGTGTTCGCATCAACAGTCTCGCTCCGAAAATATTGAAAACCTTCAAGGTATCCACTAGGGTTCGGACTAGTCGACCCAAGGTAGTTGCCACCTTGGGCTGACGACGTCGTGCCAAAGGAGGTTTTCAGTATTTCTCAGAGAGAGACTGCTTGGTCGACATTATAAAACAAGGCAAGCTGGAGCAAAGAACTATCCACAACCTCGACAAGGAGGTGGGAATCCTCCTACGGCAAAAGGCCTACATGTAGGTGCCCGGGATTGTCACAGACATGTCTTCAACACATACCTATACACATGATCCACGAGTACTTTCGGTATTATTCTTGCATATATCTACAGATGGCACTAGGTACAGCAACAGGATTAGAAGGGGATCGAGAAACAAGATTCCACCAGGACAGGAGAGACTTCGGATCTAGAATGAGGGATCCTCCGAGATTTCCAAAGTGCTCGTGGTCTTCACTTGAAGCAAACTTTAACCGGCATGCTCAACGATTTCGTTGATCAGAACGCCATCCATGACGTAGCTCTTGATCTGTTCGGGAATAGGGCACTCCTTAGTATCTTCATTGGTACCTTTCTTGGGCGGGAGCATGATATTGACAGCGGTGGACTTGCTGGTGAAGACCTCAGTGGAGAGACTCTGCGAACTGAGGTAGACGGTGGCACCATCGACCTGGTCCAAGAGAACAGTTGGAACATAACCGTCGATCTGCAGAGCAAACTTGGGGGACTTGATCACGTCGAGGCTGCTAACAAGCGAGTCAACAATGACGGAAAGGCCGGTGCAGTTGTCAATGGCGATAGCATTGGCCTTGCTGGGAATTTTGATGATGGCCCTGTTGCAGCGCGAGATGAGGATCGATTGGGTCTGCTTCGCCGGAACCTCAATGATCTCGTTCGCTCCCTCGAAGTTTTCGACCAGCCACTTGTTGCCTTCCAACTCCTTGCGCGGGGGCTTGCGAGCCCGCATGCTCTCGGGCTTGGGCTTTTTGCTCGGAACGGGAGACTTGCCCCGGGAGGAGCTGGGGCGGTCGGACACTGTCGAGCCTGCGCGCAAGCTAGGGTTCTTATGTGTCATCTCCGACTTGTCTACCTTGCGCAGGCTAGAGGTGATCTGCTCGCCCTGGTTGAGCTGGTCAAACACGGCAGACATATCTGCTGCCGGGGCAGCTGGGGCTGGCGCCGGGGGAATACCCGGCGGAGGTGGTGGCGGCGGAGCACCACCGCCAGGGGCGTTCACAGTTGGAACCGGAGGGGGAGGAGGAGGTGGTGGTGGGACAACTCCAGCAGGCGCAGGCGTAGGATCACCCTTGATCTGTTTCAACGCCACCAATGCATCAACACCGGAGTCGTCATTCCACGTCAAGCCCTTGGGGTAGTGCTTCTTGAGATAGGCCGAAAGAGCCTTGAAGTTCTGGTAGTATGCTTGAATGTACTCGACGTGTGTACGGTCCCTGTCAAGCAGTTAGTTGGTGTCGAGGTCCTTCCAACAGACAAACTCACTTGTCCTTGTACTCCTTTAGCACTTTGTTGCCGTAGTACTCAATACCACCAATCATCTCAGTGACGAACTCCGCAGGCCTGCTCTCAAAGAACCAACCCAGAGCGACAATACCTTCGGCAACAGCGCTCAGGTGGTTGAAGAGCGGCGATGCGCGGCTCGATTCGCGAATGTTGTTGATGCTATCCGAGGCCTTGTGAAGGTCGGTCATGAGCTCCGCAGGCTGAGGCTCGGGCTTCTCGGCTATCGCCGACACGAAAAGGTAGGTGCGCTCGGCCTGGAAGGCTTGCAGAACCGCTTTGGACTATAGGCCGCAATCAGAAACCATGTATAACGACCATCATTCACATGAAGCTCACCTGCTCTGCCACCTCGCCGCCAATCTTCTCACCCAAGTTCACAAAGTTCTGGACATCCTTCTTGATCAATGCGTCGAAGTCTTGAATCTGCTCCGGGATCTCGGTTGGCACAGGAGCCGCCGGCGGGGGAGGAGTGGCCTTGGGAGGTTCGGGGCTCGCGGACGCAGCCGCAGCAGAAGTGTCCGTGTTTTTTGAGGCGTTAGGGTCGTCTAGGGCCATCGCCATGTCCTCCAAGCGTGAGGTCGCAGCCTCGAGCCTGTCAAGTAGGTCTATTGTCAGTTCACTCCTCCGAACGCTTATAGCATACTTGGGCGAGATTGGAGTACCAATCAAACACGAATCCAGCCGAGTATTGGTCGAGGTAACTGCCAGCGAAGAGGATACTTACCGCTTGATGAGGGTGATGAAATTATGCATATGGCCGCCGCTCGCCATGATAGGCAACACGTCAAAGGGGTAGAAGGAGGAGGCCGGCTGAAAGAGGATTCGATTTGTACGAGGTGTGGTTGGTCGAGGGCCTAGTTTCGGTAAAGATCGTGTCCCTCGCAATCCACAGGAGCACCGGGGTAGTTGAAGTTGAAGAAGGCAAAGTGTCTGGAAGCTCCTGAGATCCCACAGCTCCAGGCCCGCAACGGTATGTATGTACGTTACGTCCGAGCCAATAGCCCCGGGATGACGTCGTGGGGTATCTTTGGTATTTAGATTACCCGGTCCGCTTTGCTTTCCCCGAGAGCCTTGATACATTTGATACTCTCGTTTCTTCCTCTCTTCTCTAGAACCATTGGCCTGAGGTTCATTTAGACATGGCTGGGACCGAAGCAGAGACAGTTCAAGCGGGTGAGGTTGAGTTCTGCACGCTGGGAATGTTTATTCTCGGTATGCTTATCATTTTCAAGACCCCGCGGCGGATCCCAGCTCACAGTGTATTGCACAGATGACATCGATTTCGGTAGTTCCAGACCAAGTGTCAAGAATATCCTTGGAGGTGCCGCTTCTTTCGCGGTCGTGGGTGCCCGCTTAGTAGCAGGTTCTTCGCACGCACGGTCTGTGAGCTGGATTGTGGATGTGGGCTCTGATTTCCCGCCTGAGACTCTTGCTGTCATCAAGTCTTGGAATACCAGTTGCGTAATCAGAGAAGATCATGGGAGGCTTACTACGAGAGCCTGGAATGGATATCATCCCAATGAGAAGCGAGGTAAGTTGAGCAACAATGTCGAAAGGGCGCATGAATAACTCGATATAGACTTCAAATACTTGACCCCAAAGTTGAGATTGGAGCCTTCGATGCTTTCGGACGCGCAAGTGTGGTCGCGGACCTTTCATATGGTCTGCTCTCCATCGCGCTGTATGTCTATCGTGCAAGATATCTTGCACCGACGAGAAGAGCTGCAACGTGCGGGTCAGGCGCCTTCTCCTAGGCATGCTGCAGAGCGGCCTATTTTTGTCTGGGAGCCGGTACCCGATCTTTGCACGCCAGAGGAGCAAGAGAGGTTCTTCCAGGCTAATCACATCGTGGATGTGGTTAGCCCCAACCATATGGAACTAGGGATGATGTTCGATCAGCCTGGATGGACCGAGGATAGCGAGCAGAGCCAAGCCTTAGTCCAGAGGATTATCGACTCTGGCATTGGCCCCAACGGTGATGGTTGGCTGTGCCTCAGGGCAGGTAAAGATGGAAGCTACGCCTACTCGAGAAACCAGAAAATCTGGCTACCGGCCTATCACCAACCTGATGCCTCGGGCTCTACGGTCGTGCTGGACCCTACAGGTGCTGGCAATTCGTTCCTCGGCGCACTAGCCCAGGGAATGGTTACTGCGGGTCGTGAACCTTTCGAGATCATTGAGTCCATTTTATCGCCTTCCGAGAGCTGGAGGAAAGCCATGACAGCTTGGGGCAATCGACAAAATATTCCTTTGGCCCTTATCTGCGCCACTGTGGCAGCGGGTTTCGTAGTGGAACAAATCGGCGTGCCACAGATTTCTGTGGCAGGGATCGGCAAGGAATTGTGGAATCAGTCTGAATTCACGGAACGGGTCCGCCTGTACACGCAGCGATTGTATAGGACCGTGGAAGAGTCTCCTCAAAGACATCTGTTGACCAATTGATCAACGGTCGATCAAGGAACGCCCTTCTTTTGTCGTACAGCCACAGGGAATTGATAAGAAGATAGTAAAAACACAATAAGAAAACGTTCCGTCACGCTGGAAATCCCCCTTCGGTTGCCGTCCATGTCCCGGCATTTTCCTTATGACTGGTTCGCAGTCTGCTGCTTCTCATGCTCTCGGATCTGGCGACTCCAGCTATATTGTGAAGGTGTAAGGGTCAGTATGAAGAGATCTTCGCGGGCGCAGGTCGGGAAAGGCACTGACTATCGGCTGGGGAAGAAGCGGCCCGGTTCGGGCATCTTGTCGCGGTACTCGCGGTCAGCACTGATGCTGAAGGCGATGGCGGCAACGCCAATGACAAAGGCACCCATGACGGCAGTGTTGGCCTTCCAGTTGGCCGGTTGGGCGTACCAACCACCAGCGGGGGACCAGACTTCCTTGGGGTACCTGCGCAGCAAAATCTGTCAGCATCCAAGCTATATATGCCGGAGTAATCAGCCATACGGGATCTTTCCACCTCCACCCATTGTGATCAGGATGCAATTGAAGGAGTTGTAGAAGAGAAAAGGAGGGCAAGGCGGGAGCAGTTCTCGACGGGCTGAAGCCGAAGTGGCCGTCAATCGAAGGTCGAGTGCCAAGCCGCTAAACCCGAATAAGAACTAGCGCCGGCTCACACGACCTGTGAATCCCGTGACTGGCGACAATTTCTCTTTTCTCTCCCCGTAGATTGGCCGCACGTCTTCCGATTCTCTGCCTCCCATTGAGCGTGGTCTTTCGTCCTTTTTATTTTCTTCTGTGTTTCCTCTTGTCGTCCAGATGAAGAGGCTGCATCTCCAACGATGGAGCAGCACGGTCCTTTCGCCGCGGGCTAGGACTGGTTACTGTCTGCATCAACAACTCAATTCTAACAGATTGCGGTACCAATCTACCGTGTCCCCTGTCCAGGAGGAATCTGCACCCCATGATACACTCGACATGTTTGATGATCCAGAGATGATGAGCCACATCCGAAATGTTCACCGACGCAAGTCACAACTCGCGTATCCCTCTCCTCCGGTCGAAGCCGCGACCAAATCTGCAAAACTCGCTGCCCTTCACGCCCGACTCTACCTACCTTCCCGATTACCGCTCCAAACACTTGCGCGGACATTGGTCGATGCTACTGCTGATGAAAATGCGGATTTCAACAACGAATCGCTGGCCACACTCGGGCATGACCTCCTCACCTACTACACAACTGAGCATCTCCTTTGCAACTACCCTCGCCTCCCACTCACCGTCATTTTCGCCGCCATGTACGCTTACGTCGGCCCTAAGACACTCTTCGCGATGGCAAAAGAATGGGGCGTGGAGCTCGCGGCAATGCCCGGCGGAGAAGTCGATCCCGGCTTCCTGCAATTCCAGAGGGTCAACCCTGGCACCGACATGGACGTAAACGCGGACCTACAGTCGGCACGACCATATGCTGCACAGAAGAACTGGAGAAAGACCGTCACCTCGAAGATCTTCTACGATGATGAATTCGGTGACCCGATCAAGGGGGCCGTAAGAACGGGTGCGGGCACTGGCGTTACTGCTGAGCTGGCCAGCGCGACCTTCGTTCGGGCCGTGATGGGCGCCATCTACCTGCACGCCGGACGCCCGGCCGCCAAGCGATTCTTCAAGCAGCACTTCCTCTCCCGCCATCTCAACATCTCTGAGCTGTTCAACTTTTCCCAACCAGCTCGTGATCTCGCCCGGCTGTGTGCTCGTGAAAACTTCGAGCCGCCAGTCGCCAAGATCATTAGCGAGACCGGCCGGAAGAGCAGACACCCCGTCTTCGTGGTTGGTATCTTCTCTGGTCAGGACAAGTTGGGTGAGGGCGCTGGCGCCAGCCTGCTTGAAGCTCGTGAGCGAGCGGCTCTTGCTGCGCTGAAGGGATGGTACCTCTACAGCCCGCTCAACCCGCGCGTTCCCAGTTCCATGGAGGAGGAGGGCGCTGCGCCGTGGAAGCCCGTCTACGTCGACCTGGGTGAGGTGATTGTCTAATGATCACGCTTCATTCATGGGCCGCGGTACCACCTAACTTCATGTCTTATTATTGGCTTTATTTCCCTTTTTCCCAGGTGCTGTGGTTCCGCATGGTAAGCAGGCCAGTAGGAAAAAGATTCATTTCTCCTGTCTTTTGCATAACTGGATACTGTACAGTATGGGAATTGTGATTCCTTCGATTCATCTGGTGTCTTCTTCTGGATCTGATTTTTTTGTTTTCCTTGCCCCCATCATTGTCTCATCGTGTTCTGTTTTATCTGGCTACACTACTCTTCTCTAGCTAGACATCGGTCAAAAGAGGGTGAACCAAGGCCGGCACTGGTATATAGAAGTGCACCCTATCATATGTACTCCAAGAATCAAAATTATATATCAAAATTAATGATCGTCATCTAAATTGTCTTTCCTATAGGCTCTTGGTTGTTACACCAGCCAGTAATCTACTTCTAACATATAACCTTTACCGCGGACACCCATTAGTTACTCAGCATTGAGGATCTCATCTTCCCAATTCCCTCTTGCCTTCTCACCTTTAGTCCCATCAAGGTATTCACCATATTCATCCCATAGCTCAGCCACACTAGCGCCAAACAGACCCTTCCAAAATCCAACACCACTATCGCCTGCCTCCTCACCTACATACCCAATCCTCAAAAGTCGATCATTTAACATCCCAATGGCGCCCCTCCCAACCCGTACATCCTCAATCCACGCCAAGAAGTATGCTGTATGCTGATATCCAGCGTCCCATTTCTCTGCCCTCTCTTCAGCCGACTGCGGCCTCTTCCAATGCGGCGGCTCTAAGCCCGCCTTGAGACGAACAAAGTCGGCGATACCTTCAATCAGTCCTCCTGGCGGGTGGGGGACTTCAGCATCCTCATCGTTGACACGTTCGGGCGAGGTGTGCTGGTAGCAATGTACGAGTTCGTGCGTGAGGACACCGACTAGCTCATGTAGTGGGTCGTCTCCATTCGCGCAGTGCTCGACGTATGGTAGGGAGAGATGGATCTCCTTGTGATCGTCGTCGAGCTCGGTGCCCGTTGTGTAGGCGACGCCGTCTATGTCGCGGAGATGGAGAGTGACGGAGCGAGTGGGTGGGGTTAAAGGGCTGAATGAGGGTCGTTGGGTCTTTTGATTGGAGGGGTTTTCTAACGAGACGTGGTTTGGAGAGCTGTAGAGGTATCTGACGATGTTATGGAGAGCTGCGTCGAGGGTTGAAGCAATATCGGGGATGAAGGTGAGAAATGAGGCTGTTGCAGGGTGACGGAGGGTTTCGATATGGAGTCGCAACTTTGGTTGAGGGATCTTTGCTTTAGTGCTGTTTACGGTGCTCTGGTCCTGTGTTTTGGTGCTTGAGCTCGGGCACTGCGACGCGGTCTGCGCGTTGATCCGGGGAATTGCGGATTGCGAAGCAGGGGACGGGGTAGTCGCCATTTTGGGTTCGGTCATGGTCTGCAAGGAAGACTCTTCGTATAATTAACTGTGTAGACTGCACTTCGTAAGCCGCCTGGATCTGTAACTATCTTAGACCGTTCGAGACGAAGAGTGTCCGCGAGATCGACTGAAAGCGGAGCCGACCTCCACCGTACATCGAATTATAAGATCACATGATTCACAGTTCAGTGTTTTCTACAAATATTTCCAGAGTAACAAGTACAAAAGCTTTAGCCCTTCTGTTTGCAAACTTTCCCTTTCATTGGTCTTGACTGTCTGATTGGATGTTCTGAATTAGCTACAAAGAAGTAGAGAGTTGTTTAGCCGAGAAGGCTTGTATGATAAGGCAATTCAGGGGTAACCTCCGCGGTGATAGAGTCGGAGCTCCGTCGGACCCATTTGTTTTGAAAGCAACAGATAAAGGTGTGCTATTCTCCTGCCCAATTACAGACGATCTTAAGAATTTGGGGACTATCCCTTCCAGATCCATACTAGCGATATGCGGCGTAGCTATATAAACAATGGATCTCCATTTTATTTGAGCGGGGTTGTTCGAATTATTCGATCAGCCTGTTCGGTGGGAAATTGAGGTTCAAAATGCTATATCCGAAGACCTCGATATCTATAGCAGCAGTGCTAGCGCTCTGTGTAACAGCACAATTCGTTCCCGAGCCAACCGACTTGATTACGAAGAAGGGGCATGCAGGCATCGACGTGCGATACAAGCAGGTACCCGCTGGCATCTGCGAGCTGGACCCTAATATCAAGAGCTTTTCCGGCTATGCTGATGTTGAGGACAACCAACACATTTTCTGGTAAGCGGTCATTTTCGATGCAAACAATAAGCGACCTGACGATCATAGGTGGTTTTTCGAGACTAGAAATGGAGACCCTAAAGATGTACGTTCTAACACTTCGTCAATGACTACCGAGAAAACCAACAAAAATCTAGGCACCACTTACAGTATGGATCAACGGAGGACCTGGATCCTCTTCGATGATTGGATTGTTTCAAGAACTGGGACCTTGTGGAGTCGACTCCAAGGGCGATGTATACAACAATCCCCATTCATGGAGCAACGTGAGCAATATGGTAAGGACCACCACTCATTTGGATGACTTCAGCTCAACCGTCCTCAGCTTTTCGTTGACCAACCTGCTACGGTTGGATTATCCTACACGATTCCCATTCCGGCTTATGCAGACGATGATGGCAATATAGTCCAATTGCCCAACAAGACATGCCCCGACTACGCTCAGAAATATGGAACATGCGGCACATACTCCAAGCCAGACATTGCCTTAGTTCCCAATACTACAACAGGAGCAGCCCCAAACATGTGGAAGACCCTGCAAGGGTTCATGGGCGCTTTCCCAGAATATTCCAGAAATGGCTTCAATTTCGCTACCGAGAGCTATGGAGGTCACTATGGCCCAGTGTTCAATGGTAATAGTGCCACACGTTGATAAACGAGAAGGATGCTAAGTTCGGAGCAGATTACTTCGTTGAGCAAAACGCCAAAAAGATTCCCGGCTCAATTCATATCGATCTTGAGAACGTTCTTATTGGAAATGGCTGGTTCGATCCCCTGATTCAATATCAGGCATACTATAACTTCTCCGTATACCCTGGGAACACATATGACTATGACCCATACAACGCCTCTGTGAAGGCAGAGTGGTACAATAACCTTTACGGAGAAGGAAATTGTGTTGATCAGACTTTGGAATGCTACGCTACTGGCCGAAACGACATTTGCTCAGCGGCGGACAACTTCTGCGCCTCTAAAGTTGAATCGCTTTATGATATCTACTCGGGACGTGATGAGTATGACATGCGCGAGTTGATGCCCGACCCATTCCCATACGAGTTCTACGTGGATTACCTCAACAGCCCTAGAGTTCAAGCTGCCATTGGTGCATACCAAAACTTTTCAGAGTCTTCTCAAACCGTCGGGACTAGCTTCGGTAGCACAGGCGATGACGACCGTGAGTCTGGGACGATCCAGGATATAAAGAAGTTGTTGGGATCGGGATTGCAGGTCGTTATGTACTTTGGGGATGCGTAAGGCCTTCCAACACACGAGATGACTGAACCTTGCTAATTCGCATTTTAGTGATTTCAACTGCAACTGGCTTGGTGGACAAGTTGTCGCAAAAGAAATCAACCACCCAGGATACGAACAGGCCGGCTTCGTTAACATCACTACTTCCGATGGAATTGTCCATGGACAAGTCCGGCAGAGCGATTTGTATAGCTTCGTGCGAATCTACGAATCCGGACACGAAGTCCCTTTCTACCAGCCCTTGGCTGCATTGGAGATGTTCGAGAGAGCGCTTTTGAGAAAAGATATTGCGACTGGACACAAGAAGATGAGACAACACGGCGGATTTCGGACTGTGGGACCTCTCACCAGCGACTACCGGGAGGGCAATAGTACGATCGTTCTCAAAGTGCTTGATACCGACAGTACTTACAACACAACTCTGAACGGACCTAATCCTTCTGCGTGAATCGGATTGCACAGAGACGGAGAGAGCAAGGTGGTTGAGATACCATTGGAGAGCGTGGAAAGAGTGACTTGAGCTGTTAGATAAGAAAGAAAGAGATGAATATGCTTTGCTTTGCCTTAGGCTTCGTCTATGACTATGTAGTTAACTAGTTACTTGACTAAGCTAACTCCGTACAGTAACCTCCAAAAGATACCGAGGTCGAAGGCCGGACTCTATGAACGGTTATTTGCGATATCGATCTTTCTGGCAACTCTAGTGATTGCAGCGACGTAATCTACACGACGTAATCGGTGTATCACACGGTTGCCCTTTGCGACCGGCGATAAACAAATGGAAAAGTCGGGCGGGGAAGTTCCAAGGTTGGGCTCAACCACGGTTACCTCTCGACTTTCCACGACGCGAAGGAACGCTTCCAGAAAGAAAACAGACGCAATCGGGTCCAAGATATCCCCTTTCCATCAAGGGCATCGGACATCGGACATCGCATCGGTGGAGTCCCTCGCTTATCCGCGCTTATCGCCCCTTGGCCGCATCTCCGACCTCCCTCGCCTTCTTCAACATCCCACTTTGTTTCGCGCCTCGCTTTGCACTCATCTACACCGAGCATTCTGGTAAGCGTCGACCTTGGATTTGCTGCGCTTCTGCATGGGCTGCTTGTTTTGGTTACACGCCGGCTTTGACTTTTGGCGCACCGCGGTCGCATCCTCAACGCCTCTGCCCTCCGGTGTTGACGCGGTTCCCTGCCCAACTGATCCTTTTGGATATCTCTGCCTAGTGATCTATAATATTCGCGCGGCTAACCACTAGATATAATAGTGAATCGATCTTCGCTCTCACCTTACCTGTCTACATTGCTGTCCGACCAGACGTTATCCGCTACGCCCAACGTTGGCGGCGCTCCTATGATCCGCGCCTGACACGAGTTGAGATTTTCCCTTTCCGGCGTCAAAGATGGAGGCAAAGGCTGCGGAGCTCCTGGCGGCCTTCAAGAACCCCAACGTCTCAATTGATTCCAGAGTCAACCACCTTACCAGCATCAAGTCCGATATCAAACAGAAAAATGTCCCCGAGGGTGCCATCCCGACCATCTTCGAGTCCATCCGACTCGCCATTAGCTCTCAGCACTACTCCGTTTCTAGCGCCGGCTTTTCCACGCTGGGTCACTTCCTGAAACGCCTTACGATTCAAGACCAGCAGCAATGGATTGCCAATTCAGCGCGCAACTTCTACCCTCTGTTGATGGAGCGACTCGGTGACCACAAAGAACGAACTCGAGCCCAGGCCGCATCGATATTCACCGAACTTTGGTCGACAGCGAGCGGCGAGGTTGAATACTATGTGCTAGAGACCGCCTTGGTGGGCAAAAATCCCAGGGCCAAGGAAATGAGTATGCTTTGGCTATCGAATGTACGTATGGTTCCATCTTCGACTCGGCTTGACATCTGACGTCCGACCTTATAGATGACAAAAAACCACGGTTTGTTGTTCCGTCAACATGTGCCGTCTCTGGTCGCATGCTTAGAGGATGCCGACAGCGCCGTTCGAGATACGGCGAGATTGGTTGTGGTGGAATTGTTCCGGTATGCAAAACATGTGCCACCTGCAAGATTATCTCCATGCTAATGTCCCTTGCTTAGGACTGCACCTGCGAGAGCCAAATCCGACCTGCAGAAACAGTTGGTTGCACGCAGTGTGAGAAAATCAATTGCTAATGCAATCCTCTCGGGAATTGGACTCGGCGCAGACGAGCCTCAGAGCTCAACTCGCCCTATCTCCCGCGCTGAACGACCGATTTCAGTGATGTCCTCGCGTTCGCATGCCAAAGAGCTCCCAGATGATGGTTCGTTCGTCGATGCCCTGGAATATCACCCAGTCGACATATCTTCTAACGACACTACAGAACCGGAACTTTCAAAAAGCAGACCTGCTTCAAGAATACACCACGATCGACCAGCTCCCTCCGTAGAGCCACCTTCAAGACCTAAGACTCCGGCCCAAGCCCCGCCATCTCAAAGTCAAAGTCCGTCTCAAGAAGATGGCGTGGAGCCGCTCCTTGTTTCATCACCCAGGGACATTGATGATCTCGTGCGAGATATGCTCCCTTGGTTCGATGGCAAGGAGTCCGAAGACAACTGGCTGAAGCGCGAAAAGAACGTCATTCTCTTCCGAAGACTCACTTGTGGCAATGCGCCTCATGATTTCTCTCAGAGTTACCTGCAAGCTACAAGAACACTCCTTGATGGAATATTCAAGGTAGTTAATTCTTTGCGGACAACGCTCTGCACCAATGGCTGCCTCTTGATCCAAGATATTGCCCGAACTTGCGGACCCAAAATCGACGGGATGGTTGAGATTATGATGCAAAACCTCATCAAGCTGTGCGCGTCTTTGAAAAAGATTGCGGCCCAGAACGGAAATGCAGCGGTTGATGCGATCCTTGAAAACGTGACATTTTCCATTCGTATCCTGCAACATGTCCACTGGGCCTGCCAGGACAAGAACGTGCAGCTACGCCTGTTTGCTGCTGGATGGCTCCGGACATTGATCAGCCGACAGGCTCATCAGAAGAGTACAGTTGAGCACGGTGGTGGTCTGGATCTTATTGAAAAATCAATCAAGAAAGGTTTAGGCGATCCCAATCCCGGTGCAAGGGAAGGCATGCGTGGTACTTTCTGGACATTCTATGGCGTCTGGCCTTCTCAGGCTAATGCTATCTTGTCCAATCTTGACGCAAAATCCCGGTCTCTACTGGAGAAACACCCATCGAACCCGAATACAAACCAAAAGCCCTCCACCCCTTCTGCAAAAGGCACGAGTGGCGATGCGGCTCGTTCGGCTCTCAGGGATGCTATTGCTGCTCGCAAAAAGGCTGCTATGATGCCATCTCGTCCAGAGTCTTCTCAATCGACCTTTGACACCTTAGATCCTGCACCCAAGCCTTCAACACGGACTGTACCCACCGGCGCACCTCTCTCTTCCTTGTCATCGGCGCCCATGCGACCTGCCATGAGGCCTCGACGAGCCGAACTCAGCCGCCCTGCAACCGCCGATCCTTACGCCTCCCGTCCTGGATCACGAGCCGGCCAAACTACTAGCAAGCCAGTTAGCTCACCGAGGTCTGTGAGGCCCAAAGCATCCACACCTTCCTCAAACGCCATCAGCGCACCTCGCCTTAGACCCCACGAAGCTGGACAGACCGGCACTACTCGTGGCAAGCCCAAGAAGCTTGATCTTTCAAAATCCAGGTCTCACGGCGACCTCCGTGCGGCTAGCCACTCGCGTAGCAATTCCGACGACAGCATTGCACATCAGTCCTCCGGGCATGCTCATCCCGTGGATCCGCCGAGTGCATCTGAGGATCGGGACTCGCCAGCCCCTGTCGTGTTGGAAAGCCCTCCACTTTCTGCATCTCAGCCGCCGCCTGTTCACCAAGAACAGCCTGAACCTAGCCAGCATGTCAGACCGGAGCCTGTAGTAGAGCCACAGCCGCTGTCGCTTGAAGAGCCTATTGCTGCTACTAGTCCTTATCCGCGCCCCGAAGAATCAGATGCGGCGTCGCCCTTGCGACATTCAGTTCTGAGGTCGGAAACCGAGTCAGTCGCCAGAAGTCAACCCGAGGAGATGATTATATACGAAGACCCTGCTACCCCTGTTGCCGCTGAAGCTGAAGCACCAGAGGTCAGCGTTGAGGAGCGACTGACTCCCGAGAAATCACCTCGTCATGCTGAAGAGCAAGAGCCCTTCGATGAGCCCATGGCCACTACCCCGGCCAGGTTGGAAACCCCTGCTAAGAATCCTGCACTGGGATTAGCTCCTACCCAAGGAAATACGATGGACGGTGTGAACGAAGGCTCGCCGCAATCCGTCCGCAGGACTCTTCGAGGAAGCCCTTCTCCATCGAGGAAGCGGGCTCAGGCCACGCCTTCTGGCAGAGACTCTGCCTCACCACATCGACCCATTGCTGCCCCCATCTTTGAGGGGATAACCAACAACGAGAATGCTACGGCGCAGGTGAACAAACTCGCCACTCCACGACCTGCAGGCAAACCCGGTGCCTTGGAAGAAGTGCCGCTGAACGAGTCCGTCTCACAAACTAGGACCCGGTCCACCGAATCTCCGAGTCAGCCCACACCGAGTGAGGAACCACTCCGCCGTCGAAAGTGGGCTGAGCGGCATCGTAGCCCAAGCCCTCGATCCAAGGACCCCGCCAATGCTCGAGAGATGCTTCAGAAGGCTCTTAGTCGCATCGGTTCAAAGACAATCGACATCTCGGGATACCGAAAGCTACAAGGACTTTTCCAGTACCATGGCGAAGAGATCATTTCTAGCAACCAGGACTACTATGCGACGCTCGATGCTCTGTTAAGAGAATTGGAGTCGGCACCCACCAACCGTAAGGACCACGATGTGAAGACCCAAGTTTTGGCAACCATTCGCTCTATGCTCCTCCGTACCAGCGAGCTATTCCACCGATATGACGTCCGAGCTATGGCGGCGATCATTCGCGCGCGACGACACTACGAGTCGAACTCCCACTTTGTAACTTGTCTGGAGGAAGTGGCCGAGCAGCTGACCTTCTTGATTTCAACCACTACGGTCATCGACGGCGTACTACGAGGTCTGGACCTGGGTGAGGATTCGCAGAGTGAAGGGGCTTCCCGGTCGATCATCATGGGTCTGGCGACTATCCACCAGTCCTTATCGCAGGGACCTGCCGAGATTTCCGACGACACGCTAGCGACCGTGGGGACGGTGATCAGTCAGCAACTGGGCCATCCCCGGCCCGGAGTGCGTAAGCAGGCCACAGAGCTGTGCACGCTGTTGAACCTCAAGTTTGGGCGGGAACGGGTGCAGAAGGTGACTCCGCCGGCCGGTGAGGGATCACTCAACCTGCTCACGTATTTCATGGCCCGCCGGTCTCGGTGACCTCGGAATCCCGGTGGTACCTGTAAATAATTTTTGTATCTTTTCTGGCTTCTTTGCGTGTTCCTTTTACATTTTTATTTCTCTCCCCCCTTCCCCCTTTTTCCCGCTGTTTTTCCCTTTCTTTCTTTCGGTGTGATTTTGTTTTGGGGTCAGGTCCCTCCCACCCCTTTTTTTGTGTTCACCGCGCGGTTATTCTTGGGAGGCACAGTATAAAAAGTTTCTATGCCCGAGTTTCCACTTTGCCAGACGAGACATTCAGGACCCCACTCGCTCAGTAGTTCACCGCCGGAATTTCATCGCATAGCATCCAATAGTTCATCAAAAACCCAAGACGGATCGGCAAATCAGAGTCCAGGAAGGACCGAGATCCCTGTTCTGCTGCAACTGCACCCCGGGCATTGCGAGCATTAAGTGGCAAGCATAACGTGGGCCCCACAAGTGTGCGGTCGAAGGATCGTCAGCGTTAGGGGCTTTAGCTCGAAGAACATCCTCTATGGAGTACTCCGTAGCATCTTCTAGCAGGTGAGAGACTAGGACCTTGGAATCTTGGATGAAATAAAGAATCAGCCAAATGTGTGTGTTATCCGATCAATCAGATTAGATACACAATCTGATAATACAGATCCTGGAAAAGCCAAAAATCTAAAAAACCAAAATGTGAGACATTCAAAACCCGAAAAATAGGCATCTACGTATTTTCTGTATGAGCCGAACCCAAAAACCTGTCAAAGTTCTCCGTATTCCTATTACAGTCAACTCCCGCTTATTCCACGCCCATACTTTACACATACCGACATTTAGCACCCAATTTTCGCTAACGGACCCACTTTTATAGGTTTTCCCATATAAACCTCGCAGCTTTTACACATCCAGCTTTTACACCCCGCCGTCCCCCTTAACTCACTTAGTTATAGCCCAATTGACCAATCAGAATACAGAGTTTATGTCATCCGGCTCTATATCGCTACGTGATCTAGTGACCTAGTCGAGATGATGCTTAAGAGATTATGCTATAATACTACTATATTGGTTGATTTTCGAGATTTTCCGGACGAGAGCGCTGCTCCTAAGCCTAATTAGTCTAATTTAATCCTCGAATAATCTTAGGATATAGGTAGTAGTAATAGTAAGGATAAGTATAATAAGGGATATATATTTATACCTCTACTAGTAGTTCTAACTAATGCCAAAATCATTAAGAATATAGAAGAGGCAAAAATTTGGCTTTACTATAAGGAGCATAAGACGAAAGAGTATATTCGGCAGATCAATGCACTAATCAGTAGGTTGATAGTCGGAAGCAGAAAACACTAGGGGATATAAGATTCAAAGGAGTAATAAGGGTATAGGGCTAGTATAGAAATGTATTACACAGCTAAAAATATTACGTCATCCATCCTGGTTTTACACCTTTCATCTTTTACACATACTTTTCGTCTGACCGAGGGGGGTGGTATAAGCGGGAGTTGACTGTAATAATGAACGAATAATGGTCCACCGAACCACGCTGATCGGGGGTCTTAGGCCCTCTGAAGTGATGATCGCCATTAGTACCTTCCTCATAGCGTATGTCGGGAGGCACCGCCTCGGCGAAATAATATCATAGTATCAGATGAGCTGGACAAGTGTAGGACCTTGGTCTCAATTTTCATGGTCCACCACGTCCACCACATCCACCACGTCCACCACGTCGGATATGGAACGTTATTGGATGACAGTACTTCGTATTTCATCTTTCAACGTGTGGACCGGTATTTTCTCACGTACTGCGTGTACAGAGGATGATGGAAATATTTTTCTCGCAGTCATCTTCTCATCTCACCAGTGCCGAGGGAGAGAACCTTGGAACACGAACACTTTGATCTGCCTTCTTCCTTTGGTAGTTTCTTGGTATTGCACCGTTTTTCTTGGCCTTTCTTGGTTTTCCTTGGCCTTCTCTTGGTGTTCTCGGTTTGTATTAACTTACTCCACTTCCACCTCGTTCTCATGGCGTCGTGGACGGATGGTCTCGGAGCCCCGGTTCGTTTTTGATTTTTCTGGTTTTGCTTTTCTCCTTATCTGATCTTGATCTTTGAGTGGAACGCATTCCTTCGCTGGTATATATTTGGTGGAATGATATGGTTTGAGTGTGATCGGTTCTGTTTTGACTTGTCGTTACTGTCCCTGGAGATCCATTGGCCCCAGACCGAACGTGAAGCTTTGAATATTGTTCGGAGCTCCGGGTCATGTCGGATAACGATGAAACAGATGTGTCTGGGAAGAAGTCCCAGATGGTAGGTTGGCCTTGACGCTTCGTCCGAAGTACTACGCTAACCAACCCGTTCAGACCAAGTATGTGAAGAAATTTGTACCGACAAAGCAAGGCGTCCACCGCTTCTTCGCCTACACCCGGCTCCTCTTCTCGCTGGACTATACCAGCACCGATGTCCTCCTCATAATCACCGGTGTTTTCTTTTCCATCGCTGCTGGAATCCCCTTCCCACTTCTCGGCATCGTCTTTGGTGATTTGATCAATGATCTCAATACGGCCACCTGCTCGGCCAACCCGGCCGCCGGCAGTGATGTTACCGACGGAGTGCGCCAGAAGGTGTTGTACGTCATCTACATCACCATTGCCAACTTCTTTTTCATCTACATTCATTGCAGCTGCTGGTGCTATATTAGCGAACGCATTGCCCGAAGATACCGTCGACGATATTTTGAGAGCATTATAAGACAGGAGACGGGGTATATTGAGAGTCTACCTGCTGGAGATGTCATCTCGCGTCTTGTCAGTGATGTCGAGGTCTTGCAGTCCGGAACGTCCGAGAAAGTTGGTATTGTGATTAGCACGGTCTCGTACTTTGTCGCCTCATATGTGGTTGCCTTTATCAAGGTCCCTCAGATTGCCGGCATGTTGGTCTCCGTCGTGCCGTGCTATTTCTTCATGACGTTTGCAGGCGGTTACTACATTAAGAAATACGCAGGACGTATCTCCGAGCACGTCAATGCGGCAACCTCAATTGCCTCGTCCTGTTTGTCGCATCTCCCGCTGGTGCATGCTTTCAACTCCAACGAGCGTCTGGAGAAGCTGTTTTCCGATCATATTGCCGTGTCTCGAATGGATGCGGTCAAGAAAGCAGGGACTCATGCTGCTCAGCTCGGGTTTCTATACTTTGTTGCCTATAGCTCCAATGCGCTCGCTTTCTGGGAGGGATCTCGGTTAATCGTCGACTCTGTGGAAGCAGGTGGTAAAGGAACATCCGTTGGGGCGGTTTACACTGTTATCTTCGTCCTCATCGATGCGTCCTTTATCCTTAGTCAAGTTGCTCCATTCGTGCACATCTTTGCCTCGGCAGCTGGTGCATCCGAAAGACTTTTGTCCGTGATCAACCGCGAGTCCAAAATCGACGGAACTGCAGACCACGGCGACAAGTCCGGCCCCTTTGACTCGGCCGATATCACGTTCCGTGATGTGCGCTTCACCTATCCCTCTCGCCCGGATGTACCAGTCTTGCAAGGTGTCAACTTCGCCATTCCGCCTCGCAAGCACACTGCGATTGTCGGCCCCTCGGGTGGTGGGAAATCTACTATCGTGGCTCTTTTGGAGCGTTTCTACGACCCCATGTCCGGAGAAATCTGCATTGGGGGCCAGGATTTCCGTGACTTGAACGTGCGGTACCTGCGTGGGAACATCGGTTTTGTTCAGCAAGAACCATCTCTGCTGGATCGATCGATTCTGGAAAACATCGCCTACGGTCTAGTGACATCTTCCGCGGACCGGCACCAGGACCTCGCTCCGTTCATCCTGGATTCGACTCTGGCCGAAGTGGCGGAGAAGATGCGCGATGGCCTTGCTGTGAAGAAAGCCCTGGAGGGATACGATGCCAAAGTTGCTGAGATTGTGGAATTGGTCCGGAAGGCTGCCGCTAGCTCGAACGCCCTCACTTTTATTGAAGCTCTTCCTCACGGCTTCGCGACTAGTGTCGGCTCTTCTGGAAACCAGATGAGCGGTGGCCAAAAGCAACGGATTGCACTTGCACGAGCTTTGGTGCGTGAACCCGCAATCCTTATTCTCGACGAGGCAACGGCTGCTTTGGATTCGGCTAGCGAGAGGTTGATTCAGGATGCCTTGGCCAAGGTAGCGGGGCGTGTTACCATGGTTTCCATCGCCCATCGGTTGGCTACTGCCAAGGACGCCCATAAGATTGTGGTTATCCAAAAGGGTCGCGTGGTCGAGGAGGGTTCCCACTCTGAACTTGTCGCGAAAGGTGGCTCGTATGCCGAGATGGTACGCCTGCAGAATTTAGGAAAGCTTAATCCGGCACTGAGCCCTGGCACGGAGGCTATCCGTGAAGTCCGAAACGGTATATTGGATCAGACGACCGCCGCTGATGCTAAAGAAGCGTGGCTCGACGTGAAAGGATCGGACATTACAGACCAATCGCCGAAAACCGCAATCGAAGAGCTAGATCAGGAATCGATGGAGAAGCTGCGGAAGAAGCGCGAGAAGAAGGCAAGGAAGGATAAACGGAAAGCCAAGCGTTCGCGCTGGTTTGTCACCAAGTTCGCCTTCTCCCTACTCCGTCCCAACATGGGCTACATCTTCCTCGGTCTTGGGATGGCTGTGGTTATCGGTGGCAGTTATACCGCCGAAGCAGTGATATTCGGTCATACCGTGGGCGGCCTCAGTCCCTGTAACGGGGCAGATGGTATTCGACATTATGGACACCTGTACGGACTCTTGTTCTTCATCATGGCTCTGGTTGAGCTCTTAGCCAACGTGGTCGGCGGCTGTGCATTTGGCTGGGCCGCTGACAAGATTTTATATCGGATTCGGGTTCTCTCTTTGCGATCTCTTCTCGGCCAGACCATTGAATGGCATGGCCTGGACGATCGAACTCCAGGCACACTCATCACATACATTACTGGTGATGCAACTGCACTCGGCAGCATCACCGGTACCACCATCGGCCTGCTTTGCGCCACGGCTGTCAATTTGATAGCTGGACTGGTAGTGTCCTTCTCTATTGCATGGAAGATCGCCATTGTGCTGCTTCCCACCATTCCTGTTTTGTTGCTGGCAGGGGTGATGAAGCTGCGCTCTCAAGCCAACTTTGCAGAGCGGCATCAGAAGGCATTCGCAAAGGCCACTGCAATCACCGTGGAGGCCGTCAATAACATCCGAGCCGTGTCGGCTTTCTCATTGGAGAAGCAGTCCTATGTCGTTTACGAGCGAGCTCTCCTTGCGCCTTACCGTGAGACCCTTTGGTCTATCGCATACGGCAACGTCTTCCTCGCAACTGCCTTCAGCATCAGCAACCTTGTATATGCCCTGGCTTACTGGTGGGGAACTCGGCAGATCGTAGCGGGTCTCTACAGCCAGACTCAGTTCTTCATTGTCCTTCCCGCCCTTTTGTTTAGTACCCAATCTTGCGGCCAGATGTTCGCTCTCGCGCCTGATATCTCCAAGGCGGGCGTGGCCGCAACCAACATTGCCGAACTACTCACCACTCGCTCAGCCGACGACGAACTGAACCCTGGTGCCTCGGGCAAGATCCAGTCCAGTGATATGTACCTGCTCGACGAGAAAACCCCCGACCCAGAGGCGGCAGAGCATGTGCCGCGCGTTGATTACTCGGCTGGAATATCCGAAAAGTTGAACGGCATTGGCGCCGAGATGCAGAACATCCATTTCGAATACCCATCACGACCAGGACAGCCCGTACTGCGAGGCCTGAGCTTGAGAATCCAACCCGGTCAATTCTGCGCCTTGGTTGGACCCAGCGGATCAGGAAAATCCACGACTTTCGCGATGCTGGAGCGATTTTACCGCCCAGAATCAGGTGCAGTGATCATCGACGGCGTCGACGTCACACGACAACTGGGCACCGGATTCCGCAACGACATTGCCCTTGTCCCACAGGAGAATGTGCTATTTGAGGGCACTGTCGCGTTCAACATCGGACTGGGTGCTCGACCAGGCCACGAGCCTTCACAGGAGGAGATTGAAGAAGCCTGCCGCATGGCCAACATCCACGAAGTGATCATGGCCCTTCCTGAAGGCTACCAGACACAGTGCAGCCATGACGGTAAGCAGTTCTCCGGCGGCCAGCGACAGCGATTATCAATTGCGCGAGCTCTTGTGCGCCGTCCACGCATGCTGTTACTGGACGAGTCCACCAGTGCCCTGGACGTGGAGTCCGAAAAGAAGATCCAGGATGCCTTGGCGACTCTGTCTGGTCGGACTACCATTGTTGCTATCGCGCATCGGCTCAACACGATTCATCGGGCGGATTGCATCTATCTCATCGAGGAGGGACGTTGTGTGGAGTGGGGTACGCATGAGGAGCTTATTGAGCGTAGTGAGACGTACCGGACGAGTGTCATCCACCAGTCGCTGGAGACATGATTTTTATTTGGGGGGTGCATCACATGCGGTTTATGCATGGGCGAACATGGCGTTTGTAGATTTGTTTGATTTTTACTGTATGTAGATGACTTTTTGGACATCTGTCGATTACCGAATCGAATATATACATATCCACGCTGTACGCGAGTATGCGAGGGTCGTTGCATAAACCCGGAGCAGTAAACGAGCCTGTAGATGCCAAATTTAGTCATTTCGAAAATCGCCAAACCTGTCTCTTCGGTCGTGCATCTCGGCAAACCTACCATCTTCACCTATCGGTGGCTTTACCTCAAACTTTCCCCCTGTCTCGTCTTGCGGGAGGACAGTGTAAGCCTGAACCATGGGGATGAGCTGCATTCTTTCGGTTCTTTGGTGGAAACTTGGCGCTTTGCAGGATCTGTTCGAAGTTCCTGGTGCTGCTTATCAAGGCTATCGAATCTGGGCTGCCGACTGGTGTTAGACAGCAATAGAGAGCTACTGATACTTATGAATTGAACATGTGGAACAGATCGGAGATTGTTGATTTAGATCAATGACTAAGGAAAAATGCTTCATGTCCCTCCTGCATGTCAAAAAGTGACAGTTCCTCCAGCTCATCGATGTGCGTAAGCATCAAGCTGGGTTCTGGTCGCGGCCATAAGTTCTTCGGACGAATTGAACCCTTGGCAAGCGAGTTTAGTGACATAGATCAACTCGTCCGCCAGCACCACGCGATACCCACGAGACTCGATCCACTGGTACATATCGCTTGACATGTTGAGAACCAACCAGCTTGACACTTGCATAGAAAGAATCAGCCAGTTCTCTGCATTGGGACTGTTCCGTTTTGGTCGAGGGATTCGGACATCGATCAGGCGGTTCAGATGGTACGTCGTGAGGATGTTGTTGACATTGGCCAGCCACTGGTCTATTTCTAGGCAGGAGCTCAGCTTGAAGCCGAAGGAATCAGGTCCCAAATGGGGAGGACTGCCATCTTGCTCGGCGGGGGGAGGTCTGTTGCCTGGTCATAGATGGTGACAGGAACGACGATAAGTGCTGACAGGTCTGGCACTGGCAACGTTCTCCAGTCTGCTTCCGGGTCGGTTTGGTACCTGGTGATATCTGGATGGTTCATTTTGTCTATGACTGTGGCTCAGTGAGGAGTCAGTATTCCATTCGAAGGATAGAAGTGTTGCGATCAGGAGTGCTTCAGGATGGACTTACCGACCAGGATGAAGATGGGAGTACAGAGCGGATGGAGGATGTGAGGTGAGGGGAGAAAGCTGAAGTAGACAGGATTTGATTTGAAGCACTGGTATTTTGCATCTCTCAGTTTGATTCTACATGACTTGATGAGTGACATGCATTTGAAATAATCACGATACAAGTATACCCGGAAGTGTTTAGGTCAATGATTATGAAGTTTGAGTTCCCATTTCTCAGGGCCATATGAAAATTAGACTTTGAACCCATAATACCAGAGCAATAACCTGTCAAAGCAGTGCCCTCATATTCAAATAGTGAATCACGATCTCTCGTATACAATCGTTGCCTTAAACGGGAAAATGGATTGATAGCACGTGACCGGATAAGACTTTCCCGATTGGGAAAATGGCCGAAGCTACTTAGTGCCAGTTGTGACGTCGAGATCGATTGTGCGGGACAAACATCCAAAATAAGTCGATTCCGACCCTGTGCAACCATGAGTGAGAGAGGCTCGGAGATCGTCTTTCGCGCGCAGAACATCCCGGTCCGGTTCTTCAAAGCATGCCGGTGGTGTCGTCGGCAGAAGATGCGATGCGATGCACGCAACCAGGTCCCATGCTACCGCTGTCGCTCAACGGGACGCGACTGCATTCTGGACCCCATAGAAGATAACAGGCGCCGCAGTCAACGTCGGGGAAAAACTACGACGCCCGTACGGTGAGACTCGAGCCGGTTCTGCTCCGCCCGAAATATGACTGATCTATTTGATATAGTGGCTCGGCAGTGACTTCTCCGCTAGATCAGCGCACTGGATTACATACTCCTACATCTAGAGACCAGGGTTATTCGCCCGTTGCTAGTCATGATGCTTCCTTCGATGCCTCAATCGACTCATTTCCAGAGTCATCTTTGGGGAGGCTGCGAAGGTCTCAGACAGCTGATCATCATGGACATGGACATGAATCGCAACAATTAAGTCCAAACGATATGATCGCCCCGGTGTCAGCGGTGCATTCAATGTCTGTCAATCTACTCGGTACTGATGAGGTGAGTCGAATTGAACGGCCATGGCAGTAGGAACTCGAACTCGACTAAAACGTCTCAAGATTTTCATGGAACACTCAAGCAATGGAGATGCCAGAGGAGACATTATTGCTCGAGGTATTGTCAGTGAAGAACAGGCCAGAATCATGTATGAAAGGTATGCACGACAAGCTTTCCGGATGGCAGTAGACACGGATGTTGACGTCGGCCATAGATTCGCAGGCGGAAGTAAAAATTTCTTACCTGTTTTTGACCCTATTCGTGACACCTTTGACTCCATACGATCACGGTCACTGTTCTGCTTTACAGTGATTATTTACCTGGCCAGCAGGGCAGTGCTGGATCTACGCAGTGATACTCACATGCAGCGTGTGCTACAAGACGAAGCGCAGCGGCTCGCAGAGGACAGCTTTTTTGGACGTCCAACAAAACTCGAAACCGTGCAGGGCATGATTCTGCTTGCCGCATATTCAGAGAAAACATGGTTCTCGACTGCACTTATTCTGCGCACGGCCTTGGATTCTGGCTTAGAAAAGTCGCTTGACAAATTGCTGTCCCAAGAGAATCTACCGCGGAGTTCACTTTCTGCCTCCATGGCTGATCGCCAGCTGGTGTGGCAAGTGCGGACCTGGCTCATCAGTTTTACATTGGAGCTGGATGTAGCTTCGGGTACTGGTCGCAAGTCACGCATTGGTGAGGTAGATGTCTTGAAACTGCGCAAATTCCTCGACTATCCGCTCTCATTACCTTGCGATATGCGGACTGTCTGCATTATTGAATTGCATCAACTTCGAGGTAGCGAATTCAAATTACCCTTTGGCTTCTTTGACTGACCTGGCAACCAGGCCACTCTCGTATAACTCTCGAGGACACGGGGACGATCCAGGATATAGTTTCAACAGAGCTGCCTGCGATCATGGCAAGATTACAAAACTGGTGGGCAACATGGGACGAGATCCACAGTAGTGAGTGCCGCCCAATATTAAATCCTTGATACGTTCGGACGCTTACACCGCGGTGAAGATAATGGCTTCCATTCCGGTGCATTTCAGCGCAGCAGTCTCAAGCTTATGCTCAACTATGCCAGAATATTCGTGCTATGTGCTTCCCTGGCACGCATCCAAAAATTACAACCTGGCTCCCATTCCGAGTCTGAAATTACTGACCAGAATGTCTTAAATCTGTGGCAGTCCCTTATTACGACCATCATGGACCAATTAGCATTTCTGATCAACTGGCCATCCTATAGATGCCAGCTCTCGTGGGCTCCAACCTATCCAGCTTTAACGATTGCCTTTGTCAGTAAGTCATGATCTGACCTCTAGCCTACCTTTATATAACTTGCTAAACTGCAGTCAGCTACATTCGCCCTCCGGATTGCGCGTTGGCGACCGAACTGGATTGACCAAGGCCTGCTTCTAGACAGAGCGGAGAAGATTTGCGATTTCCTGAAACAGCCACCATACCCGGACATCCACCGCACCGTTTCCATATTTGTCAATTATGCCCGTGCCTTGATTGCCAGCCAACGTCCACGAAGCTATGACAGCACGGAGGGCCCCAACATTTCCGAGCAGGGTGATGGGCCCGTTCCCTCCTGCAGAGGCCCAGACAGTCCCATGCAGAATGGCCAGGCTTTGGCACCCCTTGACGATCGTCGGTACAGACCCGGTACGGCTCTTCCGACTGATAAGGACCCAAATATTGTTACCATGCCAGGTAGCGATGCAGCTACGACAACCAGACCGCCTTTCTTCAGGATGCCCGAAACGATGGAAGCTCCGAATTGGACCATGTCAAATTCCATCGCAGATTCCTTCGGACTGTTTGAGGAAGGACAGAATGATATCTTCGATTTCCTGCCGATGATGCCCTCTTTACCAGGGTAGCCTAGTAACTTGGCAATATATGATATCCACAATACAGCGTGTCTCCTGAGAATTATTCTAGCTTGTAATTTTGTAAAGCCCTGGAGTGTCATCTCCAAATCCGGTCCTAGCTTGAAAGTCGGTGGGCCACAGCACAGAATCAGAACAGAAAACTGCAGGTCATCGGGCCGCAACACAGAAGAAACTTGACAATGCACATGAAATACTGCGCTAGTTACAAACTCTTCGAGGAAATAGCGCAGAAGCGTGGAATGGCAGGAGATCTAGGCAATCAACATACCGGGTCCTGGCCGGCGCCGGGGTTGGATTGCCCTAAAACCCGGAGCCGAACCGGGACCGATCCACTCGCTCGGATGTTTGAAGTATGACGGCCACTTTATTGGTGCATTGGATCTATTCGAACATAATGGCTTAAAGCACTATGCATGGACCGTGGGATCTAGACGAGATGACTCCAGTTTTGGAATAGGATTTCGTATCCACTACTTGCGGGTGATGACTCGGAATTCTCTTATATAGCGCTCGGTCTTGCATTTAGGGGACGGCTGGATAGTAGCATGACCCAAAGATCTTCCTGATTTCCCTCAATAGTCTGGTTTGTATGGATATAATGCGATCCTCAATACCTCGCAATACCAATATCTTTTCTTCCGGTGCGATTGAGTTCTTTATATTCCACTCCTGCCACTGATCCAGTTCTAACTGCTTATAGACAAGATGGAAAGCTCGAATGAAAAGGCCGCCATCACAGTGCAGTCTGATGAGAATCTTACTGGAAAAGATGATTACACACTAGTTGAATTGTCTCCGGAAAAAACACTAGTCAGGTTCTCCCCGGACTCAACAGCGGACCCGAACAGGTGGATGTTTGTAAGCTACATCGTGTATACATTACATATCAATAGGGTGCCGTATACTAACAACTACCTATACAGAGTAAGAAAATATACAACGCAGTCGTGGGGCTGCTCGTCGTACTAAACAGTGGCGTGTCATCCTCCTTGCCTAGCAATGCAGTCCCTACCATCATGCAGGACTTTGGCCTGTCAAGAGACGGTCAAAAGGTACTTCCAACGTCTATTTTCCTGATTGGATATTGTATCGGTCCTTTAGTCTGGAGTCCTTTGAGTGAGACCATTGGTCGACGACCGGTTCTTTTCTGGACTTTTACCGTCTTCTTTCTCGGAACTCTGGGTTGTGCCCTAGCGCCCAACTGGACATCGCTGTTAATATTCCGGGTTATCTGTGGTACTATGGCTGCAGCGCCACAGACTGTCGTTGGTGGTGTTTATGCGGATTTGTTTCCGGATTTGTGCAGTCGTGGTCGAGCGATGGCTCTGTATATGTCGGTATGTACACAACTCTTGAAAGATATTCACTTTGGATTCACTCTAATTTGCTCTTAGGCTTCAAGCTTTGGTCCCATCATTGGTCCCATTATCTCAGGATGCTCGGTCCAGTATGGCTGGCGATGGACGTTTCGCATCGACTTGATTTTCAGCGGCATCACTTGGATAGGTCTTCTCTTTTACTCCGGTGAGTGTTGCGTCGACCTAATTCTGCATAAATGTTTTTTCTAATCCCTTGATTCGACAGAAACATTTGCGCCTGTTATTATCAAGAAGCAAGCCTCAAAGCTTAGAAAAGACACGGGGTGCGAACGATACTTTTCCCTGCAGGAGTTGAGAAAATCGGATGCGGCATTCACTTTGACCCAAACCATTACTCGGCCTCTCACGATGCTCGTTTTCGAGCCGATTATCCTTTTCACAGCTATTTATATTTCTCTTGCCTGGAGTATGGTATTCTTCTATTTCCAGGCATATCCTATCATCTTCGAGGGTTCGTTCCTATTCAAGTCCGATATAAGATCTACCAAACTAATATCGCCTAGGTACCTACGGCTTTGATATCGCAATGACTTCTCTCACATACATCCCTAGTGAGTATATCCCCTATCCAATCCTTAAATCCACGAAGCTAACCCTCCACAGTGGGAGTCGGCGCCACGTCATCCTGCCTCTTGGCCTTCGCCTACGACGCCATCTACGAAAAAGCCAAGAAGCTCGGCAAGCCCTGGACATCCAGTCCCGAGTCCCACCGACTCCCACTGTCCTGTGCAGCCGGCCCACTCCTAGCAGCCAGTTTATTCTGGCTCGCATGGTCAGCCAAACCATCCGTCCACTGGGCAGTCCCGGTAATATATGCCACTTGGCGCCTAAAAATCAATTTTCGCAGCTCTCGTGTGATGGGAACCTTCTTCCGGCCAATGAAACCGCTTAGGAATATCAAATCACGATCTCCTGTCCAATCAGCTGGCACCCTACGTGGTGTCTGAAACTGCACTGGATCACATCGGCCCTGTGGCGGGGCTAATTGAACTATAATGGAAGGAAATCGTCGTAATCACACAAGCTTTTTCCGGGTGACGCCAATACCGTTAGTCATTCAGACTCATTCTCGCAGAAAGCAAGTGCGGTTCAGAACCGCGAACTTGCGATTTCAAACCACGAAACTTGTCCCATTGAGGTTCTTGCTGCTTCAGCAAGTGGGTTTACTGGTATCCGTGCCGACCAGCCAAAGAGAATATTATTACGTCTGGTTTTAGAAATCCTTGTATTCCGTAAGTCAACCAGAGAACGCCAAGCGATAGAAGATAGCGAGTCTATTTGTAGGAGCAGAGAAACAAAGGAAGATTGAGAGCAGAAATTGGTTGATATGGTCCTCTTGAGGTGATTTAATGCTGGCGGTTTGGAGTTGGCGGTTAAGAGTTGGCGGTTTGGAGTTGGCAATTCTGCACCGCATCGTGTAGAATTCGAAAACAGATTACAATAGATTTTGGTTGGAAGGGTTCCATTTTACATTCCCATTCCTCCTTCGCTCTGGCCTTTCAATGCACGTGGGGGTTACACACGACCCTCCGTGAAAGGCATGAGAAATGAATCAAATCATATCAGCTCTTTCCCAATGCTCATGTACACACCCTTGTTTGCTAGACAATTTACTGCGCAAAGGTGAGCCCTCAGAAAAGTGTCTGTGCCAGACCTGGTGAAAGACTGCATTTCAATGGCCGAATCGTTGTCACGGGCCTAACCCGAACCTATCAATGATCTTCCCAAGACGTTCATCATGGACATAATGTTGCAGCATTTCCGTTTTCCATGATTTCCAGTCTGTGTCTCTCTCGATCCCAAATGAAGCCCATATACCTCGGATTAACAAAAGAGTTTCATCCCAGGAGAAATCCACATCAAGGCCAAAGAAAAACCTCCGCAGCTTCTCATTTTTGCACATGATATCAGCCAAGTCATCTTCTCCTTTCTCTTTCAAGAGGCGAGCTAAAGCACGATCATGGATAGTCATCGATGAGAAACCGTTATAGATATCACCCATTTCTGCTGTCACCAAAGAGGGCCCAAAAGCCTCATCGGCAGGAACCACCCGAGCCATTTGCCAATCAATTATGCCAACAATATTCAGCTCTTCGTCCACCATTAGATGATCTCCCTTATCATCCACATGCTTGATATAGAATTGCTCCGTGTTTTGAACCGAGCTATAATTCGACTTTGGTGAAAGATCCTGGATCTGGGATTTCAAGAATAGAAAGACGAGATAGGCATTCAATGGGAATGATGGGAAAAGCTGACCATCAGCAATGAGGGACATGTTTTGCTCCACAAACGAAGTGTAATAGTCGATGGCTGTATCGTAGGGACCAGAAGGACTCAGAACAAGAAATCGTTCACTGGCAATGGCAGAAACTATTGGGTTTGAAGCCAATGGGCCTGGGAGAAGAGATCCGGCTTTGGAAAATGGATGGCTTTTGATCTCAATGAGAATATCTGCCAGTCCATTCCATACCTTCTCCTTGTCCTTGTTATCTGCAGAACGCTTCCCACGTGGTCCTTGCCGGTTCCAAGGTTTGCCAGGCATCTCTTCCATGAGAATATAGCTTATTCCAACTCTATTGTTGGCGTCACCAGCGATACCATACCCGAATGCGCGAGGAGCAGGCACTTTAGTCGTCTCAAGAAATTTAAGAGTGGCATATTCGCTGCGAATAAGATAGTCGATGAGTTGCTGAGGGATGTTGCTGTTGATTCGAGGCACTCGAATGAGCCAAGTGGAACCATTCTCGGAAAAACGAACACGGGCATGATAATTAGCACAGCCCATGAGTGCTCCACGTCCCCATGCGGGTGGATGCTCAATCTCGCATTGAAGGCCACCATTTAGCTCCGAGGCTATGTCGCAGACAGCATTGTCGTTGATTTTTGCTCGAAGCTTTTTCACCTCGCCATGGACTTTGGCTTCGAATTGATCATTCAAGAGGGGCTAGTGGGCGTCAATTCCGAGTCAATCCGAGGACAAGCAAGTGAATGGAACGAACCGTGTCCTCGCACGTATGAGATGGTGGTCCACCATGGGTTGAACAAAATTGTTGACTACATCGCTCACAGGGACCGAGGCCCCGTGTACTCGGTAGCACGCAACCCGCGTAATCACAAGAAAAGAATCTGTCAAGCATGGGAAACATTGTGGAGTGAGATTGATTAAACACAACATTGCGGGGCGTAAGCCAGCCTTAAATTTCGATTTACGACGGTGGGTTGGGGTCTCTGGTGTCTGGATCGTTATGCAGTTACCAACTACAGCACACCGCCCGGGGCCTAGGACCAATCAATCTTGTGGGATACATGTATCGCAACCTCTTTGTCAGGAAGTTGTATATTGGTAAAATGAATATAAGTACATGGTTTCTTGTACAAAAAGTAAATCTCAAATAATCCGCCCCTACCTTCCTCCACAAAAGCGTTCCTGGAGCCAGAGTCACTTCCCCGTTACAATCTGTTATCTCCTGACAAAGAGAAGTATCTTGCACCCATTTATTCCTGGTCTAAGCAAAATGAATCAGTTCTCAATCTTTTTCCCAAACTTCCGGTGATTTCAAAGATCTTTGAGTACTCACGGTCTTCACAGAAGCGAGAGCCAGCCAGCGCCCATTTATCGCATTTTTGGCAGCGAATACTTCGCCCGCTCTCATCAACGGGCATTCGAGGCTCCGGTTCGTCAGCGAATTCCGAGTGGACGAGGTGATTGTAATTGTTGTTACACATATTGATGAAGCCGGGTGTGAAAATTTTCCGAAGGAGAGAAAATATTGGACAAAGGGTGTAAGAAAGCGGAAATCTGATTCGGTAGAGTAGGACTATTCTAGTTGACTTTGACAAAAGTTATCCCAATATTTACACCTGTGTCTGCAACCGCCAACCCCTCTTGTCACTGCAACGGCCGGCAACTGAAACGGGATGAAAGCCATGGGCATCGAACGATTGACATTCACGTCTTCCCCAATTGCTACAGCGCTTAAATTTTGATCACGTTCACTGCAAGTCAGATAGCGCCGCAACCCCCTGGCTCGACGTAGTTCACAGACGGCGCAGTGTTACGCAGGAAGAACAGAAACAGCCTGAGGCCAGAGATAATGGTATTGATGATGAAAAGAAGAACTAAAGCTAAAGAGGAAGGACTCATCCTCCTCTCCGGAACTACTAAACTCCGGACCGCGGTAACAATTGCCGTCCTCCTGAAAAAGCACTGCCCTCAGTGCTCGCGTGTATCCTCGTCCTGCTCCTCCTAATGGGGTCTTTTGGTGGGCTTACGTGGTATAGGCGGGGTAGCTAACGACGGGGTTGCGGGGGCTAGGTATACAACAATAGTAGGGGTAGTAGACGGCGTATCCTCTAATGTAGTGTTACCGTCGTCGTTATCGGTAGCGTAGTCGATATCGAGCTCCGGAGAAATAGGGTTGTAGGCGCGAATTAAGGTCGAGAAAGTGTCCTTGATATCCCCGTTATCGAGAGCATTAAGCTCCCCCTCTACTAGTAGCAAGGCCTCGGCGAGATTAGCTCCGTCCTTAATATAGGTAATGTCGCGCGGCTTTAACTTAGCGAGGAGTACGTTAACCTAGGCGTACGACTCTTACGTTTTTAGCCGGCCGCGAAGGTAGTTGCGTTCGTCGTAGGAGAGGCCGGCGGCGGCGACCTCGATAGCTAACGGGTTTACCTAGACGGAGTTGTAAAGATCAACAATCTTAGCTACGGTAGGCTATAGGGAGCTAACTGCTACGATCCTTTGTAGACGGTATATACCGAAGAGCTTCGACTTTAGGGCGGCGTATTCGCGGGACTTAGGGACCGATGCGTATAGCTCCGGAATAGCATCGGTAGCGACGTTATTAATAGTAAACTCGCGGCTAGCGCCGACGTCGGTTAGTAGGCGGCGACGCTTATAAGGAGTCTATATGCTCCCTACGGGGTAGGCACTCTAGTTAACGACGAACCGTGGGGTAATTTAGTAGTAGACTAGGCGATATTCTCCGGAGACGAGCCTATCGTAAGTATCCTATAGGCTATAGGTCTTATAAGTGCGGCGAGGGATAGCTTACGATAGACCGTAGCGTCGCGATAGTTACGGAGCTATAGAGTAAGCTATTAGGAGCGCCGTATCCGCTTCTCTATCGATTACCTTAGAAATAGGCTAGATGTAGCCTAGCTAGTAACCGGGCTAGATGTAGGCGGGTAAAGACTAGAGAAAAGACTAGAGATGCTAAGAACAGAAACCGTCTAGGATGCCCTAGAGCTTGGAAAAAGACGAAAAATAGGACGAAACAACCTAGGAGGTGCCTCCCAGTGAAAATTAAAGTATGATCCTAGACTCAACTGGACATGCTACCAAGATGTTGCATCGATCGGGGAGTTGAAGATGGTCCTATTGGTATGGAAGCTAGGACTAACTAACTAGCTGCGGGTGACTAATCATCCGTAGGATAACAGGAGCGCAGTCTTTTATCGGACGTTTCCTCAATCGCACGGCATATATCGTCGGCTGGAATTTCCGACATGCGAAGCCAATCATCCGCTGTAGACATGTTTTTCGTCTTGCTGGCGCTTATCAAAGCAGGGTTCGGGATTGATGGATTGTGCAAAATCAGAAGAATACCTGACGCGTTTCCCACGCGTGGGACACGCGACGCGCTCTCTTTCCGTTCATAGCACGTCGCCTCTCTTTGTGTCGTAAGTGAGTGTATTAGCAGGAGAAATGACTGTTCAATGTGTCTATTCCTACTAGCCGCATTCTTTGCTTGAAGTAGTCCAAGCAAATATAAAAACATGATCATAGTCCTAGCTATGTAAAATTCAATCCAAAATCCATCAAATCATATATATGTTTATAGCACACACAAGCCAATGATCCTCGTCGATATAGCTGCCGTCATTCACCAGCATTCCGTGGTGGCTGGGCTGGCCCTCCATTGACCTGTGGACTTGATGCGCACTATTATCCTCGAAGGGTGAAGGATGAGTTTCTGCGACAGACGAAATGTTTTGCTGGCTGGGTGCTGGGCTTCCTAGAGTTGCGATAGATCGTTCGAGCTGCTCCAGCCGTGTCACCACGTCGGTCACGGTAGTCTGCTTAAAGACCGAGTGGTCCGCCAATCATAGTGGAAACCAGTGGGGTCACAAATGATTCGTGGATTTCATGTTGGGCTATACGCACAAGACTATTGATTCGGATCTAATAGGTCATCGTTTGAGTTATGTCAGGTTGCCAGATATCTCTTTGGACAGATGCCACATGTCATATGCAAACAAGCCTCATTTTTGCGGATATCATCATTATACCGTCCCAATCCCTTATGTTCAACGCAAATAGAATAGTATCCGCCAATCGGCAGATAATGATTCCCTTATAATCAGATAGTAAGGCCTTGGAAGCCAACCTTGGGATCATGCAGCCCTGCTAGCGCCATACTCCTAGCCCACAAATGTATCACCCAAAGAAAAAGATAGACCATAACGTCATCCAATCATGAAATAAGAAGATCCCGCACACTCATACCCTTTCTCCGCTGTGCATCAGAGCCACTCCTACTCTCCCCAGATGAGTTCGTCAGTTTAGTGCTGCCAGGCAAATGCTCAGTGATCGAGTCCGTAGTACCCCGGCGGTCCTGGGTCAACATAAGCAGCGCAGCCGATGCCTCGTGATCCATACCCTGGAGCTCTGGAACCTTGTCCATTGATGGATACAAGGGTCCAAAAGCCGGACTGGGGAGAACATACGGGGCATCGGGCAGAGTAGGCGCCGAGGGATCTTGGGTGCGAGGAGAGAAAGACGGAGAAACGTCCGACATTTGAGCGCTCGGGGACATGTATTTGGGAGATGCGGATCCAGACTCGGAGTAGGAGTAGGCTGAGGACGGAGGACGTCGATGGGGCTGCTGGACAGAATCCATTGCTGTTTCGGCAATGAACTCCGGCGATGTGGGCGATGGTGGCGCGGCCCTGTTAGTTGTGCCAGCCATCTTGAGGTCATGGATACATTGCTTTAGGTAGTTGACATAGTCGATGCTTGCCTGTTGACATTAGTATTGGTCTTATCTCTGGGGTAATAGGAGCCAGTACCTGAAGAATGGCCAGTTTATGCATGTCTTGGCCCTGGCAGGCGGGGATCATATCCTTCAATGTCCCGAACTCTTCATTCATTTTGGACCGTCGCCGCCGTTCAATCAAGCTATGAGCGGTTTTGCGCGCAGTTTTGCGCCCTGCGGCACTCGTAGCACTGGGCTTCTTCTTGGTGGTTGAAGCGTTTGCATTCTCCGGGGATGTCTGGGACGACGCCTTTTCACTCTCCTTGGTCCTAGCCGAGGACTTTGACACTGTAGGAGACTTTGGTTTCATTTGAATGATCTTGCGCGTGCGTGTCGGAGGCGGTGGAAGATCGAACTCTTCGAGCGAACGCTTGGTGTCAATTCCCAATCGGGACGAAGGTGCAGGACGGCGAGCAGCCAGATCGGGAGAAGTAGGCGATGCAGGAACATAGGAAGGATCAGATCCCGAGGACCGGCGGCTGGCCAGATCAACATTGGCCGCTGGAGGAAGTGCGAAGACATCAGAGCCATCAGGCTGGTCTTTGATGATAAATCCGCCAGACATGGCGGGCGTAGGAGGGAATCGAGAAGACATGGTGCAAAGTAGTTGCACGAGAGAGAGGACCACAGAACATCGTTATATAAGTCACACTGCTACAATGTCTAGAGAGTGTCGCGTGCTTGAGTCGCCCACGAGCGCCAATGGATACCGCTGATTGGTGCATAGTAGTAGCTCGTGCCTCAGGGAACAACGCGCATTTGCTGGTTTAAGTGGGTCTCTAAGCTTATCAACGTCCTCTTTTTGGATTTAACTACGCGGTACTTACAATTGCATGCAGATTCAGTGGTTGCTGAAGTACCTGGCATGTGCGCTCCCCGTCTGTCCAGAGTGGTAGCCTAGCACGTGCATCCTAGACTCGTCCTCCCGTCCGCAATTACTGTCATCACCTCTTTGTCATTATTCCATTTGCCCTAACTATTCCTATCCACTAGGGAGATCGACAAGGGGAAATCACTTGTTCACTTCCTGCTTTCATGCGAAAAGCAGTTGGCTTCAACTGGCTTATGAGACGTTGAGGCGTCAAAAGGTGCCCATTTTCCTAAATCGCTATACTCACCTACGGGGATACTACCCTTCTGCAAAATCGACCACATGCAAATGGTGTCACCTACACTGCATCACTTGCTTTCGAACTACCCAATCACCAATATGACTCTATGATTGTCTAACTCTCGGTATGTAGTATCTCTCTGAGATTGTATCAAATTATTATCTTTCAAGGGAGACCCTAAGGTTTCTCGTAATTAAACTAATAATAAAGTGACAAAATATCGCTTGCTTGTATTCAAAATCCAAACCCCCATACGCCCTTAGACTTTTACATTATTTACTTCCCGTTCCGACAATCACTCAAAGTCACTCGGCACACACTTCGCCTTGCAACTTAGGTACATTTGCCAGCTAGTATAGTCATATCAGTATGGTGCTCTTTTTGACCGTACAAATAGCACTTACCAGTACTTATCATCCTCGGGCATGGCAATAGTGCATGTCTGAGACTCCAAAGAGCACAACTCATTGCAGTGGTCGATATGCTTGACATGGTTTGGAATGTGCTGCACCTCAGGGATGTGCGTAGCGTGAGGGTTTCGGCCATCAGTGCCATTCTTGGCCTTGGATAGGCCGGTAGTCAAGGGTGCCTTGCCACGGGTACCAGTGGTGGTTGCATTGTGAGCACCGGTCGAGTTGGTGGGAACGCGGACAGGGATGTGGTCACCGTGGTATGGGGCGGCGAGATGAGGCATGGCGGTGGCAGAGCCGGCCAGAGCAACTACGCAGAGGCCGAGGAGGTTTGTAAGCTGCATGATGACCGGTGGGGGATGGACTATAAGATCGGCAAATCCGGGGATATGATCTGGGATTGGAGCTGGAGTGCAATGAGTCGCGAGGAGAATATCTGGGTCCACTCCGGGATGATCCCTTTATATCAATTTCCTCTGGGGGACATCAATTCCTGGTGGCTGGTTCGAAATCTTCCGGCTTCTTCGAGACAGCCCCCTGGATTGTGTAGGGTTACAGTAGGCAATTGTATAGCAAGTGGCGCGACCGATCCCCGGGTTACAGCATTCCAAATTCCTACAGGAGGCGTGGTGTACTTTCCAACACCGGGCAGGCGTGAGCTTCAAGCTTTGAGAGGTGACTGATATTGAAACAATATGACCAAAGCCCGTTGTACAGCGATTAGTCGGATTCTCACCGTTGGTAGAAGCGCCATTTTAATCAGTTTGTTTATAGTACAGCGTTGACTGCTTCCGATGTCGGCACACTTTGCAAGTCCAACATTCCTGACCACATATATGAAGGTATGATCGACCAATCAAAGTGGATTAAATACGAACAAGAATAAGCTTGGCTTTATATGATTGCCCAGCAACGCATATCGTTGGTGGACCTCTTTCTATATGACGGGGATCATTGACTAGATCCGGGGCCCGGCGACGCAAGAATGGCGCCACCGAAGCTTCTCCCGACACCCGCGGGCGTTAGCTGTCTTAATTCCAATAGTCAACTAGAGCAAACTCCTTCTTTTCCCTTTTTTGGGTCTAATTCAAGTCTTTCCTTGCTTCTTTTTGTCAGTGCACACATACCGTTCCTACGAAAAAGGACGGGACCAGCTATTTCTCATCGGATAGGGTGCAGCTTCTATTCATCATTGTTTGCATGATCTATCTATCAATGTTATGTACTATTCTAAGAACATTCATCATGCTCAACCAAACAGTCTCTGAATTATAATCTCACCAAAGTTCTTCTCGGCAGGAGAGTGGTCCATCCGCAAAATGCGATTGCCGGCGCGAGCACTCAGCCAAAGGCCGTGGTCACTAGGACTCTCCAGGTCCCCTTCAATCTTGTGGCGGTTTCGACGATCAACCACGCACATACCACGAGTCCATTGACCCGTAGTCTCGATACGGATATCCTCTGGCGAGGTGGACGAGGGAGCCCATTTCGGGTCCGTGGATGTCAGAGCGTACCAAACGCAGACGGGGTCATGGAGGCTCAGCTGAGCGTCATCACCAGTGTGACCGGGGTGAAGTCTCTCCAGGGTACGGAAAGTGTGTCCCATGAACGCATCAACCCATTCGGCCAGCGGGGAGCCGGATTCGAGAAGCGGAGTCACGGCCTTGCGGAACTCGCCTCGGGAAATATTGTGGCGCAAAGTGATATCTAGCGGGAACAGGCGTAGGGTCAATTGACGGCTCAGCTTTGCAGGATACGGTGGGAGCACAGGGTTCAGTGGGAGAGTGGAGTTGGGATTGGGTGATGTGAGGGCGAACACCCGAGCGGCGGCGAAGGCATCTGCATATGCATTGAACTCGCCGACTGGAGTAACCTGATCAATTCTGTCAGTTCACCTTCTAACAATAGGACTTTGCTTTTACTCACATTGCCGGGCTCGTTCACAGCGCCGCCCATAACGACCACCTCCTTCACGCGGAGGAAAGTTTCCGGATCTTCTGCAGATGCCAGAGCTAGGTTGGTCAAGGGACCAACGGCGACCAGAGTCACGGTATCTGGCTCATTCTCGCGCAATAACCGTAGGATCTCCTTGTGAGCAGGCAGCCTGGAGGGAATGAACGATCCGCCGGGACCGGAACCAGTCTGGACAGCCTCGACACCGTAGGGATCAACTGCCGGATCGAATTTATGTTCCCAAGCTTGGCTAGGCGTGAGGTGTGGGTGCTATGATGAAGAGTTAGCAAAGGCTGTCCATATACGGGTGCAGGGGGAATGACATACGCTGGCATGAATGCCTCCGAGGCCGTCCGTTCCATCTGCGGGGTAAATGTTAGAAGAGACCAGGCTTCGAGTGGGGAGACGCACGGAAGTAATCGGCCAGCATCTTCTGGTCTCCTAGAGGGTCTTCCGCGCCCACAGCGACCACTGGACGGCAAGCGCGCATGGCACCGAAGCCTTCGGAACGGCCATTCTGGCGTCGCCAGTCGGTCTCCCGCTCCAGGATGTGGAACATGGAGACTGCATTGCGAAGACAGCTGAAAGCCAAGGTCAGAATTGATCTGATGATTCGCACAGGCTGGCTACCCACTTTTTCACCTCGATGTTGCCAAAGGTCAATGAGATGAGCAAGACTTCAACCTCCTCTGGCTTCGAAGAAAGAGCCAGTAGGAGGGCAAGAATGTCATCGATACCCTAAAACGTTATTATAATGTCCTTCATGGTATACTGAAGAGAACCTACGGGGTCTGTATCGATAATGATCTTGTTTGCCATGGCGGGGTGATATATGAAGGTGGGGAGCTATCAGGAACTACCTAACTATGGACCCGTTGGACCCGTTCATCACTAATCTGCCACCTCAGGCACCAGCATTGGCCACCTTCATACACACGAGCCGATTCTATATAGGTCGTTTTTCTTTTTCTTCTTTATCTACGCGTGGTGATCCACCTGCGGATATCCGTGCACCGGCATACAGGTGCATTTCCATCGGGATTTCTTTCCCGGCCCCTCGTGGCGTGGTGTCTGCAAGGGATGCCAGATCCCCTGCCGGATCGACGCGAATCATCATGACCTATAGCCTATAGTAAGACAATGCCTAGGGTGCCCAGGTACCCGGGATCACTCACTAGTGGATAGATATAGTCGGGGAAGTGAGACGTGACGGAGACGTGGCCTGTTCGCACTTCCCGCAATTGTAGCTTGTCCACCCTTTTTCCAGAGTCTAGACGGAATGGGTATTACCACTTGATACGGAGTAGTACGGAGTACATATCAGGGGGATCACACCTTGATAGAGACGTCTATACCTACAATATGAACGAGTCACTGCAATTGAACTCAATTGAGGAACAACAAAACAACATAACAGAAACAGGCCCAGACACATAAAAGTCGGTGTTGATGGTGTGGCCATGGCAGACCTAGTAGGGATTGATACGTGTACGGTACGATGATACCGGAGCCCCTTCGGATCCTCAGCGTGTCCTTTTCTGGCTCGCCTTTCTTCTCCTCACTCCTTTGCTCGACGTTCCTTTGCGAGGCCACTATTTTCGTTTCCTTTTCTTCTTTTCTGTACGGCGTGCTCATCGTTGAGCATTGACTCCTTTTTTGCGTTCTTTCACGACTTTCTACGTCCGAGCGCAATCTTATTGACTGCCACGCCGGGACCACATCTCAACGACACCTCCCTATTCCTCTTGTCTAGGTAGCGGCGAGCTCATTCCATTTCGATACCAATTCCTCGTGAGGCACCGCTCGCCGCCTCGCGAATGGTCGATCAGCCTCCCTAAAATTCCCACAATCTTCATGCTGGATTTGGTTTGAAGTTCGCAATCCCTCCGACAGCCTTGCTCTTCGCTTCCGTGACCACCAATTCGGCTTACTGTTGCGTGTGTCCAGACTCTTGCCCGCGTGCGCAATTACGCTAGTTTACGCTGAACTCGTGACTTGTGGAACAGTGTGCTTTGGACGCCTTCCACCTTGCGAAGGCATCGCCCCGACCGTATGTACCCGGTCATAGGACACAGATGGATGAAGAGTAAGGTTGCTGATATACGCTCAGTTAAAATGACCATGAATCCTTATCTCAGCTGGGCCATCCTGCTCGTTGTGGCCGGTGGTCTCGGCTGGTACTACACCAACGGCTCGGCCCCAAAGACTAAGACCGCTGTCCGAACCGCGGTCGAGAAGACAGAGGCCGCTGTCGCGCCGCCGAAGAAGCAAAAGGCACGGAAGCCCAAACCCTCCGAGCCGGCCGCCACAAAGCCCGAGGTGAAGACCGTCGTCTCGGCCCCGACCACCGAGGACGAGCAGCCCGACGAGGATGTCGACCGCAAGGAGATGGCGCGCCGCCTGGCCGCCATGAAGAATGGCACTCCCCTCTCCGTGACTCCCTCCACCAAGAGCCAGAAGAAGAAGCAGAAGAAGGCTGCCGCTCAGCTCGGGGGCGACTCTCACACCTCCTCTACCACCGGTGCCGAGGCGGACGACGACCTGTCTCCTGCCGTCTCTCCTCAGGTAAACGCCGCGTCCATGACCGGCTACGTGTCCGACATGCTGGAGGCCCCCACTCCCGGAGCTTCCGTGCTTCGCGTAACTGGCAACGTGCAGAGCGAGCC
This sequence comes from Penicillium decumbens, assembly GCA_027569385.1. Classification (NCBI taxonomy): domain Eukaryota; kingdom Fungi; phylum Ascomycota; class Eurotiomycetes; order Eurotiales; family Aspergillaceae; genus Penicillium; species Penicillium decumbens. The sequence goes on from JAPDEZ010000007.1 coordinate 352,952, forward strand.
CAAGAAGCAGAAGGCGCAGACTTTCAAGCAGGTGGAAACCAAAAAGCAGCGCCAGCAGCGTCTCAAGAACGAGGCGCGCAAGGAGCAGGTTCAGGAAGCTGAAAACGAGCGCCGAAAGTTGCTCGAGAAGCAGCTGCACACTGCTCGCGAATCCGAGCGTCGGGAGGCCGCTCGCTCCCAGGCCCCTACCAGTAACGCCTGGCAGACCAAGGCTGCACCCAAGGCCAACGGCGCTTCGCAGCCTCCCGCTGCTGCTCCCGTTGCCGCCACTCCCGTGCAGCTCCTCGACACCTTTGGTCCCTCCCAGACCACCCCGGTCCAGAAGAAGTGGGACCAGAACCTCCCTTCGGAAGAGGAGCAGATGCGCATCCTGGACGCCTCAAAGGCCGATGAAGACTGGACCACCGTCCCTAGCAAGAAGACCAAGAAGAAGGGTGGCAAGGCAGATGAGAGCGTCAGCGAGGCAAGTGCCTCGGAATCTCAGCCAGCGCCCCTGGCTCCCGTGGCTGCTTCCGAGCCTCGCGTGACTGTGACGCCTACCTACATTCCGGACATCCTGCGCTCTCGCGAGAAGGGTCACCCGTTGGACTCGGACTGGACCGCTTGATTTCCTGGTTCCACCTTCATCCCCGTCTATATGCTGTTGGCTTTTTCACCTCGACCTGTATCTATTACCCATTGTCTTGATTTTGGCGTTTCGGAAGTGTCGCATAATACCAGCAGACCCTCAACCCATCTGGGGAAGCAGGGCTGCTCATATCACAATTTGTGAACTTGTCCTCTCTCGAGAGAGAAAGCAAAAACACAGTTGAGCCCGTGTAGTTGCGAATGTATCACAATCAATTTCATGATCCGAAATCCAAGGTAGATCAAAGTAGATCGAGAAGATGAGCTTGTTTTGTACGACGTCACATTATTACTTGAAACGGGTTAGCGCCGAGTTCCGGGCAGCGTGGCCTGAAGAGAGAAGAGAGAGGAACCTTTGTATATGGCTCCACCCTGCTATTTACACTCCTTCAATCCCGGCCCTACTATTCTTTTTCTTCCACCACACCACTTCTATATCTGATTTACTCCCTGCCTTTCTTTTCCGCCATGGCCCAAATCCGTGGCACCGCCGGATACAACCTTGGCCACCAGAACCCGTTCGGTGGCCCCGGCAGCGCCGATGCCACCAGTGACCCTAGCCCACTCGACGCCATCCGCGAGCAGACTAGCAAGATTGAGGACTGGCTGGACACTTTGGCCGACCCAGTGAAGCCGTACGTCTACCACTTGTCTCGTGCAATTGCTCCGCGGTGGCTCTCCAGCACCAGCGGCGAGCTCCAATTGCCCCCAAACAAGGGATCTCGAGGCATGCACTGACACCGTGTTCACTTGTTCCAGGTATCTCCCTGCGATCGGTCGCTTCCTAATTGTGGTGACGTTCCTTGAGGATTCGCTGCGCATTCTCACACAATGGAGCGACCAGTTACTCTACCTTCGTGACTTCCGGAAGAGTAAGCTCTACCCCGACTGGACCCTGGCCCGCGCGATTCGACTCCGGGACTCGCACGCATTCTCCTTCGCAGCCCAGTTCTAACGCGCTCTCGCTGGATTTAGTCCCCTGGGGAATCACGCACCTGTTCCTGATCGTCAATGTTATCGCCATGTCCGTCTGTTCGGTGCTGGTGATCGCCCGCAAACGCACCGAGTTTGCCGTGGCAGGACTGTTGGCCGTCGTCATCGCCCAGGGCCTGGGCTACGGCCTTATCTTCGATCTAAACTTCTTCCTGCGCAACCTGAGTGTCGTCGGTGGTCTTCTTATGGTCATCTCCGACTCGTGGGTGCGCAAGAAGTTCGTTCCCGCCGGCCTGCCCCAGCTCGATGAGAAGGACCGCAAGATGTACGTGCAGTTCGCCGGTCGCGTGCTACTGATTTTCCTGTTCATCGGCTTCGTCTTCTCGGGTGAATGGAGCTTCTGGCGGTTTATCGTCAGCGGTTTCGGCCTCATGGCTTGCGTTATGGTTGTTGTCGGCTTCAAGGCCAAGTGGAGTGCCATTATCCTTGTGGTGCTACTGAGCGTGTTCAATGTGCTGGTCAACAACTTCTGGACGGTAGGTTTGGGTTTTTGGTGATTTTCAAACGCTCAATTGACTGACTATGGATTCAGCTGCACCCTCACCACCCGCACAAGGACTTTGCCAAGTACGACTTTTTCCAGATTCTGTCGATTGTGTATGTACCCTTCAGCCCTCTTCTCTTCATTCCAATTTCTAATCTCTACCCGCAGCGGCGGTCTTCTTCTCCTGGTCAACATGGGTCCTGGCCAACTGAGCATGGACGAGAAGAAGAAGGTCTACTAGTCAGTGGTTGCGAATGGACCATTGGGTCTATATAGCTCAAGGCACTTTCAATCAATCGGCAACCGACAGATGAAAATACACGGCTAAAGGGAAAAGGAGACTCCGCCATATCACCTACCCCCTTGGAGTTCAGGTCCGGTGTAGCAAGGTTTGGAGTGTTTTGTTCGCCTTGCATTACTTTCGAGCATTGGTATCTCCGCACATTGTCTCGCGCCACAAAATTGTTTCTTTTCCACCCCAGTTCTCATGCCTGCGGATTACTATATCCCGTTCCAGGCCGCATTTGGTTTTTCCTTTAGCAGAAAAGACACGTCCCGTGCACGCATGATTTCAAACATGGATCAGTATCAAATCTATCACGAATAATAGTTGCATTGAAGCCATGATTTGATTACTGTTTTCTGCATTAGACTTAAATTAAGAGTACCTAGGTACCTAGGTAGTGGAGAACCAACCTCTAACCGCTTGGGAAGTCTGCCGTCAGCCTTTTGATGATTCGAGGTACCTTCAAAATACACCTAGTCTTTAGGAGAGGGTATCATATTTGGCTTTGACCTCCATAGCAAACACGACAGTACGTAGGTATTTGAATCGACATGGTGCCGCCTGGACGTTCTCTAAGATCTAGATCTAGCATCAGGTAATATCCCAGCTTAGATCTTAGTACCTTCCCATAGTGTCACATGGCATCTATAGACTCCATATTTGCTACTGTTCTAGGTACCTCTACTAGCAAGGGACTAACCATGTAAACCTGGAATGCAACATTCGAGCTTTCAAATTCCAATGCTTCTTCACCATGCTATGTAAACTCTATGTACATAAAGCAAACGATGAAAGTGGATATTATACAAGAAAAGGACGTCAACGATAGTAAACGACAGTGTCTGAAGGGGTAACGATAGAAAAGATCAATAATCGAGAGCCTAGGAGGCAGTGGAAGGCAAATGCCAAGAGAGAACCAATGGTGTAGGTAAGAGGTTGACGCTGGAACGCAATACCCTGCGCCATCTCGTATTGAAACCAAGCGAGATTTTTGGTCATCTTTTGCTGCTCAGGTGCTTTGGTCCAGCCATGCACATTCAATGCAGAAGAAAGGTACGCGTGGGAGGCGACAAGGTTTGGAAGGAAATAAGAATACTGCCAGCTCTTTTTTGCGCAAACGCCGGCTAATCAACAATATCAGGTGACGAGGTGAGGCGGAGAGAGGGAAGGTGAGTCTGGTGGTTGTGGGTGTTGGTAGGTTGAAGTGGAGGAAAAGGTTAGATGTCCATGCTCCAGCGCCAAGGGCGGATGCGTTCGAGCTCGCCAAGCCCGACATCTTCGCGGGCATCGTCGTTGATCTTCAATTGTAGTAGATGAACCTTTGGCTTAGGTCCCCGGTGCAAAGTAGAAAGGGTCTTTGAGATTTGCGGACGCGGACAGGCTTTTTCGCTGGAATCGGTCGATTTGGAGACCGGCCGCGTCGTGGGAGTATCGGGATACTTCCAGGACGCGCTGAAGGACTGGTCATCAGTATCGGCGACGGAGAACAGGGAGTCGGATCGAGAATCCCGCACATGGTCACGGCCATCCGAGACAGCGCTATCGGAGCGTCCACGCACTCGAACAGCGGATAATCGGCGCGGCAATTCCTGCTGAATGATGTCTTCGTCTAAGGCCCCATCATTTTCATTGCTGATCCGTGCCGTATCGTTCTCGGCACGGTTGGTACCGCTCCGAGCGGCGCGAGAGGAGCCATCGCCGAAGAATCCACCAACACTATCGCGTGGAGATGCATCGAAACGCTGTTTCCCAGCCATGATTTTCGCACTGGGTGGCGGCTGAAGCATCCAGCGAGTTTCGGCACGACTACATGGCCCACTTACGATCGGCGGGTGCAGATCGTTCACAGGGGGCACTCGTGCAGTATAATATTTGCAGGGCTCGTTGCGGTCAGCACGTCCACGACCGGAGAAGCCAATCGACGACCCGCGTACTTCCTGGCCCCAGAGCGGCTCATCCTCGCGCTGGTATCGCATAGATTTCCACCGCTCACCGAGTGGTTGCCTCAGACCGCCACTTTTGTCCTTTTTCAAATGCGAACTGTTATCGGTATTATCGGTGTTCCAGCTATTCGTGCGCACGTTGGGTTTTCCACCTCGTCGGGCCGGAGGTCCAGGGCCTAGGATGATTTCCTCACGCCACCCTTCATTGGTGCTGAACGGGGTTGGCTGGGGGAATGGGCGAGGTTGGTCTGTGACGAGGTCCCTTTCCAATTTCTCCTTTTCTCGTTGTGCCCGCGCTGCTTCCTTCTTGCGCTTCCGGCGATCGATGCTCATAGCACATGGTGTGCAGGTGGCGTAGTAGAAAACCGCCGACTGCGCGCCCCGGTAGAGCCACATGGCGCGGGGGAGGGGTGCTTCTTAAGCTTGTTGAGATATTGAGGGGGAGGAGTTGGCCAGAGACACGCTCACGATGGGCAATCAGCCCAGGAGAACTGCTGAATCTGACCCAGTATTGGTTGAGTGGTTGGAGATGCTAGAGTCCACATGAAGGGCCGAGTAAGTTGGGATCAGGGGGGGGGGGGGGGGGGGATGAGACGGAAGGACCCGGAAAGTGTAAAGATTGAGGATAGTGGATAGCCCAACGACCAGCGAGGGGAATGGAAGTAAAAAGGAAGAGAAAAGTTGAAGAGAGGGTAAGTGTAGGAATAAAATGCAAATCAGGAGAGAGGCTCAGAGGGGAAGACGCAAAGTGAAAATGGGGTGAAAATGGGGAACAAATGGGGCGGGAAGATGTCAGGCCGTTATTGGTTTATCGGTCTGGTATTTCTGCCTCCCCTCTTTACTGCGGATACTTCTTACTGTTTTTATCTCTGGATCTATGGATCTATGATTTATGCGTACATTTGAGGTTACAAGTACGAGGTAGCGTGCCTTTCCTATGTATCATATATCCCCGCTTTATGTGATACATTCTGAGATCTCTACCCAAACTTCCCAACATGCAGGCCCACTACTGTACGAATGATGCATGACTACAATCAGGCGACAGAACCACTGCATAGCCATAGCCACTGTATGTACAGTATGAGGTGTCCAATCTGGTTCAAATCTTTCCCCCTTTTCCTCCCGAATGCTCTATCTTAGGCTTGGCGGCCCGCGTGGAGTGGGAGACTACGCCGGAAACGGTTTAACAGAAAGAATTCAGGAGTCAGGAGTAAAGTGTTCCAAGGTACGTGTAAATTGATGAGCCAGTCAAGATGATGCAATATGTCTAAGTTGTGCAAAGAACACATTCCACCCCTTTGGAGAACGTAGGGATGTTGCCCAATCTTCAACCCAACCATAGCATCCATGAATTGACTTCCCAGTTGCTGTTGATCCCTGACGCGACCATGTCCAGCTTTAGTCATTGCATCATGGCAGATCATCGTGTGCCGTACCCTGCAGCCATAAGAGAAAGCGGCTGCCCAATGAAGAGGGGTAGAAAGGTCATGGAAACAGATGATGACGAATTGCAGCTGTGGACATCTCGCAATGCTGACCAGCTGTATGTCTCCTCGGTCCATTGTATGCAAATATGTGTTTTCCCAGTCCCCCAACGCCCAAACTGTTAAATCAAAAGTATATTCATGCCCAGTCCGCTCATGCATTCTTTGTGTCTCGGATCACTTCACCCTTGACTTTGCTCCAGTCGATCTCCCCGTCAATCTTCTCGTCTACCTCACCGCAGATGACTACATTGTCCCCTCGAATCAGATATAGCCCGTGCTCAATCTGCGATGAAGGCTCGTCGTCGTCTGGGGTGCGGATGATGCGCTCAACGGTGTTGGTAAGGACGAGGTTGGTAAGTTGATCGGTCGAAAGCAGAGTACCCAGAAGTGTACGGCCGTCAACGGTGACAATTAGAACTTTCTCTATTCAAGCAGGGGAAATATTAGTACGCAGGTTGGACTTGTTCGGGTATAGGGCAGGTGCTTACTGTCGATGTATGTTTGGAGAGACATGGCGAAGGATTGTATGTCGTGCTAGGAGGATACGCGATCGGGCTGGACCGTAGCGAAGATGACGTGTCTGAAATGTAATCGGTTGGGATCAAACTGGAAAGACCAAGAGTCCTTTTTGCGAAGAAAGGTCCAGCTTTCGTAGCTTCCTGCGCACGCTAATTGGCGTCCGAAGGCTGCCTTCGTAGAACGCGTGGAGGCGCAAGTTGGTCGGTAACACCAGTGATGAACAGCTTCACCGTATTTGGCTGGCAACCGTCGATTGAAGCGAATGAATCGTCCGGGCACTGGGCGAAAAGCTCTTCGAGATGAATTAGAACAGACTCGGTTCAATGTCCCGCAGTCACCGTACTGGTAATGGCGGATTCAAATAATACGGCCGATCAGAGCCAACTCGAGAGGATTGGCACGACGAGTATCTCGAAATCGCAATGGCAGAAAAAGCCCAATCGAGGCACGGAGTTCAATTGATGGAGGATTAACAGACTATCGCGAGGTCTTTGCGCCTGTTTGCACTGATTGGCGCGGTCACGTGCGGAGCTTGAGGTGTGAGATGGCAGCTATAGCGACCTTACCTAGGTACACATTTGGCTGTTCCCCAATACCTCGGTATACATTGAGCGATACACCCGGCTTCGAGGCAATCGACTCTATAGATCTAATCCATGGATGTGCAGAATTATAGACATCACAGTAAAGGACCTGATAAGCTACATCTGGTTTCCACAGCAGAGGGCCACTATGGCACCCAACTTTACATGTATAATTTATTTCAATTCACTGACTGTGCACCATATCGCCCGCAATTTCGCATGCACTGGACTCAACCGCTCAACGCGCTCAAGTTCAGTGGTACACTGCTGCCTCTACCAGCACGGTACCTGCGCTCTCCACCGACAAACGGCCGGGGCTTGGGCAGTAGCCCGTCGCCTTGGAACTTGAACCGAGGATCGTCTATTCGGACCAAGCCGTGTGATGGGGAAACCTGTGCACTAGGTGAAGGGGATGAGCCGCCATTGGTCAATGTATATGCACTGGAGTCCAGCGCAGGATGAGGTGAGGGCGCAGGAGATGGGCGATAGGGTGGCTCGCTTGCCGGGGCGGGAGGAGCTGAGGCTGGTGGAGGTGGAGGAGGAGGAGCTGCAGGGGCGGCAGATGGTGGGGGAGGGGGCGCCGCGGGTGAGCTGATGTTGTTCAGAGCAAGGCGAGCTGCTTGGGCGGCTATCGATGGCGGACCGCCAGATGGTGGAGGGGGAGGGGGAGGAGGGCCGCGTGCGGTAGTAGGAGGAGCAGGAGGAGCAGAAGGCGGGGAAGGCGGAGGAGGAGCTGGGCTAGGTGCCGAAGGAGGCGGCGGTGCCAGCCCAGAGGGTCTGCGGGATGAAGGAGGCGGTGGAGCCTTGCCTCCTGGAGGTGGTGGAGGAGCTCGGGGAGGAGGAGCTTCTGGGGCACCCTTGCCAGATGCTGAAGATACCGTAGATGACGGTCTTGCCGCGGGCCGTGGAGGAGGTTTCTTTAAATGAGCGACCAACGGGTTCACAGACGGAGCAGGCGGGGACTCTGTAGATGGTGGTGGAGGTGGCGGCCGTGCACCAGGTAGTCGGGGAGCTGTAGGAGGTTTGGGAGCCGGTGCAGAAGGTGCCCGGCGCGCAGCCTCGGAGTCGGACATGTATGGTGAGTCTCGATTGGCACCTGTATCGACACCACCGCGACTACGTAATTTGGGCATTCCACCGGCAAAAAGACCGCCTAATTGAGCTGCCGGGGCTCCAGCTGTATTGTCTGGTCCAGACACTCCTTCACTGTTGCTTCGCAATCTATTCGCAGCTGGAACCGGCGGAGCGAGCCCGGCGGGCAATTTCTTGACCCCGGGAACTGGCGGCGCAGCTCCGATGGGAGGTGCAGCTGAACCTCCTCCGCTCGTTGTGATTATTGGTGCGGATCTATCATTGGTGACGGCCTTCTTCAATCGAGTGCCCTTATGGATATCCTTGAGTAGAGCGCCCTATCGTCAAGTTAGCCAATGCTCATGGAGTCTTCAGATCTCCAGTCCATTTCAAACCGAGGCAACTCTGTCTTCAAATCACATACCCGATCCTTTGCTTCGTTCTTCGATGGTCGGTTTGGCAAGTTTCCTGGAGGAGGCGGCGGGGGAGGGCCACCTAACCCTCCCGGCGGCGGCGGAGGAGGGGGTGGAGGAGGAGGAGGCATATCAAGGATGCTTTAAAGATAATAGCAGAGTTGATTAGAGTACCTCATAAGAAAGATCAAACGGTATCAAAAGATGCGATGCTCCTTAGAAGGAAGCGCGGTTGTGCAAGGCAGAAGCAAAGACGTCAGGGCGTGAAGTACGCGGCAGCGCCCGAAGTCTCCGCCTTGTCTCCTATCAAAAAAAGGCTATCACTTTCCTCATTCCTCAGGCCAACGCCGCGATGAAACGAATTAGCTTGAGGGCCCAAGGGCCAAAACCGCAAGGTCCTGTCTGTCAATTCTGTCACTTTTCTACTTCAGGCCCGCGTGCTCTACCCATTACCCGACTCTCGACCCCGGCAAGCCGACTTTTGAACAGCAATTCGCTGCTACAGTCAAGACACCGCGTGCAATCATCGGCCTCCTCACCAATTCTCTTCGCCCGTCGCTTTGCTTCCAAGCCTTCTACACTGGAATCCGCGCTTCAGCAGATCTCAGAGGAGGCATCGGCTTTGCAAAAGTCAGACCAAGTGCCTTCCAACGAAGCGGTCGTTGCGCTGCTCGCAAAATGCCAAAAGATCGCCGAGGCCTTAGTTTCCCGAGAAAACGAGGGCGCATCGTTGAACGATGAAGGAAATGCAATCTCATCCCTTCTGGACATGGAGGAGAAGAAAAACGCGTCGACCCCGACAGAGAAACGAACCCACCAAACCCGGACCGCGAAGCTAGACTCACGACTCGCGGATTCGATATCGCGCATCGCCAATGATCTCCTGCTGGACAAGAAGGTGTTCATTTCCCCCGAGGCACTGGAACACTACACCAAGACCCAGACCCTTTTGCGACGAGCCGAGCACTTCCCCGAGATTTTCCACCTGTATGCCAACAAGCCCGTTCCCGAGGCCAACAGTTCACCGATCAAATACCTCAAGCCAAACCCCAAGAGCATCAACAGTGCTGTTCCCTCCGAGCTGGCTACCATGGCTCTAGACATTGCCATCGCGCAGAAGAACCTGTCACTCGTCCTGGCGATCATCGACACCACTTTCTGCGCAGCCGCTTTCCACCGCGCAAAGGTCTTCAGGAAGGCTGGTGTTCCCCTGGCTGGTCTAGCAAGTGCCCCGCTTGCATGCTATGCTGCTGCCACTTGGGCTGCTTCGGTCCAGAATACCATGGACCCCAGTACGGCGACTGGGATTGCCTTTGCGGCATCCTTGGCTTATGTTGCCGGCACGTCGTCTATTGGTATTTTGGCTATCACTACTGCTAATGACCAGATGGAACGCGTCACTTGGTTGCCTGGTATTCCTCTGCGGCATCGGTGGTTGCGGGAAGAGGAGCGGCGGGCTATGGACAAGGTCGCTGTCGCGTGGGGATTCAAGGATCCTTATATGCGGGGAGAGGAAGTTGGAGAGGAGTGGGAGAGTCTCCGGGAGTTTATCGGCATGCGCGGCATGATTTTGGATAAGACCGAGTTGATGGCTGGAATGGAATAAGTGTCGATATTATGTACTATACAGAACATGTGATATGCTTGCCAGGTATCGAGCAGATGGCATTTTCAATAGCAATTGTCAGAGCTCTACCTCGAGGTCTACATCTAGTCCAATCCGGTTTACAGCAAGTAGAAAAATCGAGACCAAGTCGTGAGATTCATATTTTTTGTGGTCACTAAACTATGGTGCCCTCACTTCTCATTCCCCTAGAATACCCCAGCGCAATGAAGCGACAGAGCATCTAGTAGACACGGCGGGGAGGAGACATGGAAGCCTTGATGACAAGGCTGCCGACGTTCTGCCAGCCCTTCTTGAGCAGGGAGACGAGGTAGTTGATGGCCATCATGAGGTTGGCAACAAGCTCCTCCTCGGTCATGCCAACGTTGCCGACGGCGACACCAAGACACAGAACCTTCTTGAGCTGGAACTTGATGGTGGACTTGACGTCGGTAACCTTCTGCTGCATGTCGTCGGCATGGCTGACAGGAGTGGGGAACTTACCGGCTGCAGAGGGGATTAGCATCTGGATCTTCAAGACTGGCAAATCAAGGCGGAAACTCACCCTTGGACAGACCGGGACCGAGCAGACGGGGAATCTGCTTGATCAGAGCCTCGGAAGCAAGGAAGGCATCGTACTTGCGAGCAAGCTTCTTGATGAGCTTCTTGTTCTTGTTCAGCTTCTTCAAGTCATCGGCGGACATGGCATCGATGCCGTGGTGCTTGGCACGGTCAAGATCGTGCTGGTCACCAAGAATACTATTATTCAACAATCGTTAGTCAACCTTTCCAGCTAGAGATCAATTCCCTTCCGCGTAGATGGACTTCGTGATGCAGACATGGTCCGACTCGGGAAGGATCGCAAGGTAGGACGTACCAGATGCTCATGTTGGGGCGAGGGACGGAAGGCAGCTTGATGGTGCCAGAGAAACGCTTGTCACGCTGGGGGTCATAGTTCTTCAGACCGATCTGAAGCTCAACGGTCTCGAGGAAGTTACGCTTCTTCTCGTTCTGGGAGTAATCCAGCACCTGCTGGACATTCTGGCGCACTCCGGCTGGGAGGAAGTTAGTGATGGCTCTTCTTTCATCGGTAGGTAGACAGAGCAAGGAACATACCGACTGTGATCTTGGACATGATGGCGACAGTCTTCCTAAAGAAGTTTCTTAAGGTGTGGCTCTGCGCAGAATGTCTTGGGGAGAAGAAAATGTTGCCGCAAATTTCTCCGCTTGTGGGTGCGGTTCACTAAACCCGAATAGGGTTAGCGGTGCCCTAGAGCAAGAGTCGCTGACTCATCTGTGAGATTATGTCAGACATTGCCATAACTAACTAATAAGACTTCGTAGAATAGTGGTAGACCGCAAATCAAAGAAAAATACCATTATGTGGAGCCAGAGGGTGTTGGACGGACGCTCTTTGATTTCAATTAAGAAGGGCCAGTGGTGTGGCGGTCTTATGGGACTCTATGCTCTTTAATCGACCACACGATTAAACAACACGGCTGAGCCCACAACTGCCCTGTCATCCTTGAGGCCGGCAAAAATGGTATATATCTTCTAATTAGGTGTTGGCACCGTGCTGTGGGAACAACTGGTGACTTTTTTCGCGTTTTCTATTGGTGAATCTCGAACCTTTTACTATAAGTCTATAAAGGGGAGCTGATGGCATGTTCGACGGGAGAGTAATTGTAGCTGTGGGGATTCCTTAAAACCTAAGAAGTAAATTGTTGATAACACTTGAACAATGAGATTATGTGGATCGAGTCTGTCGTATTGTAGTTGATCGGATCTTTGCACCCATCTCCATCACCAGAGACACCGCATTGGATGCTTCCCCGTGTCTGCTTTCCATCAATACAGCATCGTCCCATACTTTGAAGCCCATCGCCTCGTAGAATTCTTGTGCATCGACATTGTCAGGCTCAGTCTGAACGGTAACACTAGTCTTGGATGCGCCGAAAAACATGCCTTCCTCCTCAGCTGCTTTAATGATAGTCTCGAGAAGTCGACGAGTGTGCCCCTTGCCACGAACGCTAGGCAAAACAAATATGCCCACGATCACATAAACGATATGAGCACCATTCAAATCGCCTGGTGCGAAGGGATTGGAAGGTATCTGATATTTGCCATCTTTGATCAAAGCATCCCAGGGTTTCAGGTTCGAGGTGTCGCCTTCCTCGCTAGGGAATGGGACCGGACCCAAGAGGGTAGCGGTACCCACCCATTCCTTTCCGAGCAAGCTTTCGAATGACGTTTGAGTGCCTTCGATCTCCGATGTACGTGAAGGATCTTCTTGTTCATGAGATTCGGTGTCCTGGTCAATTACTGCAGCAAAAGTCTTGCCAAGTGGGTTCTGGATTGGTGATAGCCATCTTTCGGCAGTGAACTGAGACTCGTACTCGTACTTTGAGCAAAATGATTGTGGATCAACTTTGAAGCGATTCAATCGCACATCTTTATATCGCCCGGGAGGCACTGGATAATTAGAGCAAAGCCATTGCGGATCAACTTTGAAGCGATTCAATCGTACATCTCTGTATCTCACTGTGATTGGTTCGAGATGCACTGGAGAATAGAAAAATGATTCTGTATCATCTTTGAGGCCTTGTAATTGTAGATCTCTGTATCGCTCTGTGACTGATTGGAGATGCTCCGAAGAAATAGACGTGTTAGGGATGAGGATGACCTCTCCTGAGTCAAGGAGCGGGGCAGCCATGATACGAGACTATCGAGGAAAGATGGTAGAAGGGGAAAAAGCGAATTATCACCTCGGAATTCGTATCAAAAAGGCTTATGAGTGATCTTCGTGACTGAAGTGATTGAACAAAGGGTGTGATGTGAAATTGTCGGCCTGAGGTCGTCCTTAATTGAGAATAGGCAGAAGGGAAGTCCCCAATAAGTCATGGAATGCATGGCTACTTGCTACCTCAGTAGGAAATGAGGCTCTGGCTCTTTTTGACTAGCAGCATTACCTATCATGTTATTGGATACTCACTTTTGCTACCCAATCGAGCTAAAAGGGACATATACCCGTATCGAACCGCTTCCTGCAATGAGCGTGCTCATTCTTAGTCAGGGAGCAAAAGCCAAGAAGTGGCAGAAGAAACGCCCTTCCCAGCAAGCTAGGTCCTACATATAGATGATGATGATTTCATTCCTTATTCACTCCAATACAGATTCAGATTGCCTTCCTGCAGGAAGTGAAGGCAGTAAAGTCAAATCCAAGTTCTGCCAGCCCCAAATCTGATGGAACTGGCCGGTGTCCAAATTAGTAAAGTCGCCTACTCCCATGACAGAGGGTGTTTCCATTCCAGGCACAGGTAGATCCGCTGAAGCAGGCAAGAACATTTCAGCAGCCATTGAATCAAGAGAAGACAGTGATTCAGAAGAGAAATAATCACCAAAATTAAGAGTGTTCAGTTCTGACGAAGGTCCAATTTTGGAGATTTCACCCCCGACTCCTGTCAACGAGGCATCGTTGTTGGCTGACTTTGACAGACTTTTGGCCAGTCTTGACAACACAGGATAGCAGGTGGCTCCTGTCTTAGTGATTGGAGCAAGTCTGCCCATTAACAAGCGTGCGAGTCCAATGGCTTGTATCACGTTATCCCGTCGTGGAATTGTGCGGTCTTTGTCGTGGATCATTGCAGAGCACAAAAAGGCTGCTGTATCGAATATCAGGAATGTTACCACGTGGAATTTGGCGTTGAGGGGGAAGACGTGGTCGAAAAGTCGTCGTGAAACTTCCATCAAATGCAGAGCAATATCAATTGCGGTTCCCCTGTGGATTCGGTCGTCTTCGGTGCTTCCTGAATCGAAGGTCCGAGTAAGGTACGCTTTATATGGTAATAACATCGTCATATAGCCTATGGCATGTAGCTGACGGCGTTGAAGGGGCACATATAGATATTCGTTGTCCCACTGGGTATCTGGGTCTGTTTCTTGATAGGCGGAAGGAAGCGAAGTAAACCACCTGTCTATACCTGATTTGAGGGATTCAGCTTGGGTATTATCGAGTGTGTCCCCCATTGTTCGCGGTGCCCTCCCGATGACACGTCCCAACTCAGCCTGAATAGCAATGTGAGTGACGGGAGAAGGCGGTCCATCCTGCGTTGCATGGCTCTCGAGCTGCATGTTTGGCAGCTCGAAAGGACTAGAGCTCTGGTTGATGATGGGTGGACGGGAAAGTAACAGAGACATTTGCCTTTGGAGAATATTAGTAGTTGAGTCGAGCGAAAAGAAGCCAAGTGTTTCTCACCAGTCCCATACGTATAGAAGGCACCAAATCCGCCGTCTCATTTCTATGTCAAACTCAGATAGCACTGCTTTCGAGGAGCTCTTGTGCATCTCTAGTTCCTGGGCCTCGTGAATACAAGAGCTTAGAGTATGCCAGGACTCGACAAAGAGTGACTCTGACTTGAACCAGGCTGCTGTCAGAAAGAGCTGCTGTATTTGGGTTAGGCCACCCTGGCCCGGAGCAATGGTGTTGCTTAGCTGCTTGGCAGCATGGTGGTAATTTTCCGAAAGGCTTTGGGCCGATTCGCCCAATTCTGACTCTAGTTTCTGTTGAATTTTGGCATCAAGGTACTGCATAGAACAGGCACAGACTCGGATGAGAAGGCAGGTAAATTCCGGTGCGAGGGGCTTGCCGTTTGCCCTGTCTGACCACCAGGCAGCATAGTCATGAGAGAAAGTGGGTGGATATAAACAATAATAGTTGAAGTTGGTCACTCCAAGATAGCGCTGTATCAATATGTCTGGAGGGGAATTAGCCCAGGGTATTCGGAATTAGTGTTAAAAAACAGTAAAACAAACCTGTGTAAGGTTTCGGGGGCAAAAGCCGCAAAACATTCTTCATCTCGGGACATGCGGCATCCGAGGCCTGTTTTGATGAAGACAGCACTGACTTTGAGCTATTAGTGAAAGGGAAAGGCGATGAATTGATCAAGATGCTGCTTACTATAGGCGCGGCATTTCCAAACAGCAAGTTCTGATCATCGGGCAGGTACCCAAGGTTGCGTAGTTCGTCCTTTGCGGCGAGAGCTGGCAAGTCGCCAGTGGTGGTTTCACTTTGCGCGTCTTTGATATTTGCAATCTCCACATCGGACAAAGACCTCTGGCTACATTGCTATTAGCCATATCCCTGTTGCATCAGACATGGTACATACCTGGGGGTTTCCGCTGATTCAGCTGAAGGAACGGACGGCTTCGGTCGTTTTTGAAGATACCTACATAAATGTGGGATATTCCTAGATTGACAGTGATTACAGGGCCACTGTCGACTGCACTGTGTTGAAAGTCAGACGATCGGTCCAAATTCCGAACCTGGGTATCTGGTGGCTTGCCTTTTGCTTTCGCCGTTGACACTCGGTGCATGATGCCACGGGGCGAGTCGCCTTTCCAGCTTTCGTTCCAACCATTATGAAATGAAGCAAAGAAAGGAGATCAAAAATACCGGATCAGGACAGGATCTTGTTTCGGAGTTATGTTATCATGGGCCTTTTCGAAGCCTGCGGTGAAGCCACGGTTCATCGCCTCGTTTTCCAGGCACTAACATCACATGCTCATTCATGATTGCCCTCGTGTCATTGGCCAATCCAGAGTATGTATTCTCCAGGCTGCCATCACAGCAAATGAGTCGATCTTTGAGATGATATGCAAGCACGGAATTTATAGAATACAACAGAATGTCTTTTTCTTAGGGCCTAGAGGTGTTCCGAAGGCGGGTTTCAAAGCTGGTCTTGCGGTGGCTTGTCTCGATGCGCTTATAACGACGCACTGAAACACATCAACATAGAAATCAACCTTGTAGGGCTGTGTTTCTTCTTCGTATTTTTTTTCCCTATGCTTGTCGCTAAGGCGCCCTACTATATAAAAATACATAGAATAATGTCGCTTCGAGGGTCGCTATGTAGCTCTGATTCCCGCCTGACTGCTATAATCAGCCGACATGGAATCTGTAGCAGACACCCTCGTCATACCGACATTTGATCTATGTGAAGGTTACTTAAAAATAGCCTCGATGACCAGCCAAATGAACTTAGTTTAAGCAAATCTGCCGATCTTAACAACATTAAGGCTATTTAGGAGGGGTTGCGCAAGCTGAAACAGATGGTCTGCAGTTGACCTCAGCGCTTAAGCGTGACCGGCGGCAAGGTCAGGCTGAGATGGTCACTTGCCCTTTTTTAGGTTAGCGGGCTTTTGGGAGCATCTCTTTGAGCTGCCATTTATTACTCTGATGTCTCTGCGTTTTCTCGCTTCAAATTACTTTTTGCTGTGTTGTATTCCATCTCTTCCCCGCCCGCGTGCATGGGTCTCCGCTGAGCTTAATCGCTGTTTCTGCTAAGCCTCTGCAATATAACATGGCGGAAGCTGTACATTACCGTGACCTGCTCGACCCGCAGGATTATTACGCCAGTCTAGATGGCGATCGAGCGTCTGGGTGGTCTTTCAAGGACAAATTCAATGATATCGATGACAAGTCCCATTTCAAGCCTTATATGCAACGACTGAGCGATCCACTCACCACGAACTTCGTGCTGGATTTTGGTAATGAGGATGCATTTTGCGCGACGGATTTGGACGAGGACGAGTTCAAGCTGTTGCTAAGCAAGCCGGTACGTCGAACTGTCTGTCCCGTATCTATGTGGTACTGACCTCATCCAGCGAGCGAAATGCTTTGGTACAAGGTGGATGTAAGAACCCCGTCTATCGATCAAGCTTGTCTCGATGAAAGTGGTGCTTACTATCCCGACTGCAGTAACTTCTGGGCACCAGAACAGCAGAAGGCTTCTATTAAAGTACGCCGACTTTTTCTCGAGGATTCGCCTCAAGCTAATGTATCTAGGCATTAACAACTCATTACGGAGTCTCCGAGCGACTACAGGGGATGATGTGCACTGATCCAGTCATTCCTCCGCAACAGCCGGTGGTATTGCCCAATAAGCGACAATCACGCTCGCACGACTTTGACTCAACGATTGACCGCGAGGTGGATGATATCGAGAATGCGATTGCTCTCAAGACTCTGCCGGAGCAAGATGCCATGCACGATTCTCACTCCTTCAATCATCTTACATTCGCACATGTGACCAACCAAATCTGGCATTTCTCTTCAGTGGACCATGGTCCACGGTGTATGTTGAGTACTCTCTTATGACTGCACAAACTGACGGAGTGCCAGATACGTGTATCGGTTACAATACGCTGTTTGTAGTGCCCGATGTCCCTCGCAAAGAAATGGACAACGGAGAAGACCTTCCAGATGGAAAGCGGATTTGGAACTGGCTAATTCTGACCGATGATGGTGTGTGCGTCTTTGTGATGAACACCCCGACATTCGCTGAATCCTGCAGGTACTGTCATCTCCATCCAGGAGAACCCACTCCCCATGCAGCAGGGGCCGTTAACGACAAGCCAAAGCAAGATACTCGACGTTGTGCGCAGGAATACCAAGTTCATCTTCTCCGGCGTCTCGAAGCAACATCTGAATGTGTCGGAAAACGATTCGCTGGTTACGATCCGGGTCCGCCATTGTAGCAACAGCGGACCCGACGAGGCCAATATCAAGCAGGAAGATGGCCCCAGCCTGCTCTTCTACTACATTTTCGACGATTGGGTATCCAGTTATGGGTTGATTGCAAAGCGAGAGCACAAGTATGGGGTCGCCCTTGAAAGATTGGTTAGTATTACGAGCCATGGAAATGCCTGCCTCGAAGGGTTGCTGATTTTGACAGAGATCCAATATGCTCGATCGCCCGGTGGTCGAGCTGATTAATGAACTGCACTGGCTGGGCCGACGACTCGCCGTGCTTAAGCGGTTATACCAAAGTTACGAACTTATTATGCGGCGGCTGCTCCAGCGTCATCGCATGTTGCGCGACGAAGCCCGCTCTAATCAATCGGCCCCATTGCCTTTCGGGGCCACATTTGGCGATAGAGAGTTTGCCGACATGCGAAAGGACAGCTTGATGAGCAGCGGCAGCTTTATCGGAACGAGCGATAAGCCGGTCGGGGTGATTCTGAGTTCGTCCGCGGCGGCACGCTTCGAGCGACTGGCGGATCGGATTGTTCTGTATTGTCTGAGCGAGATCGAGTCCTGCTTGATGGAGAAGGAATCCTTGACTTTTTTGGTCAGTCTGTTGATCCACGGTCGGAACCTTGCAAGCGTATACCGCATCAGGCGATATGCTAACGGAATCGTCCCCTAGAATTTCAACTTGATCGCGCTCAAGGACTCGCAGGCGGTGGAGAAGTTGACACGGATCACGATCCTCCTAGCCAAGGCGACGATCTTGTTCCTACCAGTCAGTCTGATGACTGCGTATTTCTCGACGGAATTGCAGGGTGTCAAGGGCGGGTACAGCAAGGTGGATTACTGGGCGAGCTTCGCGGTGATTTTCGTTGTATCGATCCTTGTGCTGATGCTGTTCGGGGTCGCCAGCGACACGGTGGAAGGAAAGACAATCTATAGGTCATTGGTGAAGACGTTCTTCCGGTCAGGACGGGAGCGAGCAACCAGAATTTCGCAACTGGCGCGGCGGGGACGGGAGCATTGATAAAGGAATGTCATGACGCGGCGGTGGACTCTTCAGTCCCATGTGTTTCCACAATTGCCCACTTTCGTGTCTGACTGCGCGCCCACCGCGCCCACAAGCAAGCCCACCAACAACGGACGAGTATTACCGGTGCAGCAAAGCCACGAGACTGGACCCGACAAGCTGGGCACGAGCCTATCAGCGGTACGCGGGCGCCTGGATCAATGGTCGAGAATGGGCGAGGGTCCCTCTCGGGGGAGGGGCGAGTCCCCTTTCGCCTCCGTAATTCAATTACGGGCAACAACGTGTCCTCTTGTAGTGGAAGTCATCCCAACACCGCTGCCTGAATATAAGGTTCGTATATATTATATAACAGAAGACAAGTATAGAGACCAGACGTGGCATCTATCAAAGTTCGTCGTCAGTAGAGAAAAGAAAGAGGGTGACGGAGACTACGCCCACCGCCATCAGCGTGCGTATTTCTGTAAGCCAAAACAAAAAAACACCCACCTCTCCTCCTTCTCCTACTTGTCCTTTTTCCCCCTTCCCCTATCAAATCTCAACCTTCCTCTAAACCACCTACTACGTACTTGGTATGACTCTCTGTTCCTCCAGATTCTCCATTCCCCTTGCCCCGGCCCATTCAACCCCCTAAATTACTACACCGCATTCTCACTCTCACCTCCTTTCTTCCCTCCCCTCCTTTTATTCCCTTTCTCTAATCTAACCGTCCCACCAGGCTTTGAGGCTCCGCCAATATGGGTATCACTTTCTCGAGGCTGTTTGATAGACTTTGGGGTCGCAAGGAGATGCGAATCTTGATGGTCGGTCTTGACGCCGCCGGAAAGACCACCATTCTGTACAAGCTGAAGCTCGGTGAAATCGTCACCACCATTCCCACGATCGGTCAGTCCCCGCCACCCCCCATCCGGTCGTCGAGTTTGCGCAACGCCAGACCGCATGAGCGGCATGAACCCACAATCGCAGTTACACTAACCCTCGCGCAGGTTTCAACGTCGAGACCGTCGAGTACAAGAACATTCAATTCACCGTGTGGGATGTCGGTGGTCAGGACAAGATCCGTCCTCTGTGGCGCCACTACTTCCAGAACACCCAGGGTATCATTTTTGTGGTTGACAGCAACGATCGGGACCGTATCGTCGAGGCCCGAGAGGAGTTGCAGCGCATGTTGAACGAGGATGAGCTCCGGGATGCCCTTCTCCTGGTTTTCGCCAACAAGCAAGATCTGCCGGTAAGGACAGCATTGGATTGTTATCTGTTACGAATGAAGAATGATTGACTGATGCGGTTTATTTTTTAGAACGCTATGAGCCCCGCCGAGATCACCCAGCAGCTTGGTCTGCAGTCTCTCACACGCCGTGCTTGGGTAAGTTCTCCTCGTACCCGGGACATCAAATACAGGATATCACTGACTCTTCCAGTTCATCCAATCCGCTTGCGCCACCACCGGCGACGGACTTTACGAGGGTCTGGAGTGGCTCGCTGATGCTCTCCGGAAGACGAACCGCGACTAAGCGGGTATGGGTATAATCACGAAACGCGGAGTGTGTATGTAGGAGCGAGAGAGAAATACCACGGGAAATATGCAAATGATGGATTGATGATGACTATGGCGGGAGTTCTTCGCGAGGCCTCCACGGTTTCGGTGCTTTGTGTGTTCTCTCCACGGCTTCTATTTCTCTTCGCTCTTAGCCTTCATTTGTTCTTTCTCTGGCGTCACGTCAAAATTGCTGTTTCTCCTTTTCTATCGTTGTAAGCTACGGGGAGTAAAACCGAAATAACTTACGAGTATGACGAAAGAAAAAGAAGGGAATTTTCCTGGTTTGAGCGATCATCTGCAGCCAAAATTAGCCCGAACATGCGTAATCCCTCCGTTTTGGGCCTTGGCAGTTGTTCTCCGACTTTGCCATTTTCTCGATATTGATTGCCCCTGATTTCGTATTAAAGTTGGACTCGTGCTTCAGCCTTACTAGTTACTACTACTACACTACTGTTAGAAACCCTGTTGCATCGCAAGCGGTCCTTCGATTGCCCGGTCGACGATCACCAACAATCAACTCCGTCTCCGCCATCGTCGCGCTTCCCTCCATATCCGTCACCTCCCCCTCCCCCTGTTCCATCCCATCGACGTTCTGTTCTCTGGTGTTTTGTGGAGTCAGATGCGTGATTTCTAAGTGTACTTTCCGGTCAATGTTGACGATTTGCCCGACATCATGACCGTGCAGGCGAGGAGACACTCCGCGGCTCACAAGAAACCGTCGCCCTACACGCACAACCCCCGGTCAGAGGACGCCGACATTGAGAAACACCCGCATGCCCGCCAAAACTACCATCATCGCAGCAGCAGCGACGAAGATGATGATTCTGATAGTGGGCCCGACCAGGCCTCGTCGTCCTACCCGCCTATGAGTGGCGGCGCGCGGCACTCTCGAGCCAACGTGGGCTTTCGTGTCCCTCAGCGGATAATGCGATGGCTCTGCTTTGCCCTCTTCGCCTCGCTCGTCATCTTTATCCTCATTCTCTTCCGGTTTACCATATCCTCCTCCGTCTCCCGAGTGGCCGTCGACCTGCCCAAGGTTGTGTCCAGCAAGCCGCCTCCATGGGAAGGTTTTCCGATGCTCAATCGCTATGAAGGCGGCCTGACGAGTCTCGTGTCCCGCCAAGACAATATTCCCGAGTACCCTGGTGATACTGCGGATGGATTGTCGCTTCCGGACGAGGACAACACAGCAAAGAAGGATGATAACCCGCTGAATGCCAGAGACTTGAAGCCGTCCATGTCGAGTTCTGTCTTTAATCCGTACCCCGATTACACCGACCCCGACTACATCAAGAAACACGGCGAGAAACGCGAGTGCTTTCTGGACAAAGACAACTCGGTCCGTATCCCGCGCATCCAATCGTTCCCCGGTGTCCCTAGGGGCTTCCCAGACCCCGTCATGGGCTCGAATTCGATGTTAGGAATTCGCGACGATGTCTGCTTTGACCGGTTCGGTCGATTGGGACCCTACGGGCTGGGGTACGGGGTGAAGAAGGGAGGCAGCGGGGCCGGATTGGAAGGCCACCGCGATGGGGCTGAGCGTATCTGGGAGGACGTGCCCCCTGTGGACTTCCGCCAAGTCGACTGGGCTGGCGCGCAATATCGGTGCCATGCAGCAAACCAGCATCGCTTCAAGGAGCTGCCCGAGCCGCGCCTGAACCGCTTCATTTCTATGCCGGTGGGCATTCCAAGCGTGAGCATTGAGACCCCCGAGGACAACCGTAAGTCTCAACCCAGGAGTGGTTCGGAGCGTCTACCTAGAACTGCGGTGGTTATCCGCACGTGGCATGACTTCCGCTATACCCCGGAGGATATCCTTTACCTGCGCTCCGTGATTTCAGAGCTCTCCCTCCTGTCTGGTGGCGAATACACGGTTCATTTCCTTGTTCACGTCAAGAACCCCGACCTCCAGATCTGGTCCGACGACGAGACCTACCAGCGCGTGTTGAATGAGGCTCTTCCGGAGGAGTTCCGCGGAATGGGCACCCTCTGGTCCGAGCAGCAGATGGCTCTCGTGTACCCCGGACTTGAGGAGACCTGGATGCGTGGGCTACCGATTCATGGCGTCTACCGCAGTACCTACATGCCGATGCAGTACTTTGCCTTCCAGCACCCGGAATACGACTATTTCTGGAACTGGGAAATGGACGCCCGCTATACTGGTCACTGGTACCATCTTTTCGATAAGGTTGCCGAATGGGCCAAGAAACAGCCGCGCAAGGGTCTCTGGGAGCGCAACGCCCGATTCTACGTCCCTTCGGTCCATGGATCGTGGGACGACTTCCGGCAAATGGTTCGTGTGCAGACCAACATTGGCACCAACAGCCCGAACAATCTTTGGAGTGCTGCCAAGGCCACGGCGCATGGCGAGAAGAGTGCCTTGCACCAACAAGGTGACGAGTCTATCTGGGGCCCGGAGCGGCCTGATGAGCGTGACATCTTCGAGGTTGAAGGGGAGGGTATCCCGCCGACGACCATGGACAAAGATCAGTACGAGTGGGGTGTGGACGAAGACGCAGACTTGATTGTTTTCAACCCTCTGTACGACCCCGAGGGCACGACCTGGATCCTCCGCGACGATGTCACCGGCTATAACAAGGAGAACGGCATGCCCCCACGACGTACCGCCATCATCACCGCGTCGCGTCTGTCCCGCAAGCTTCTCACTACCATGCATCGAGAAACCAGCCTTCGGCGCCACAGCATGTTCTCTGAAATGTGGCCCGCGACTACTGCCCTACACCACGGTTTCAAGGCCGTCTACGTGCCCCATGCTGTGTATATTGACCGCCGCTGGCCCACCAAGTATCTGGAATCTGTCTTCAACGGTGGCCGCAACGGCGCCTCTGGTGGTGCGCGCACTGCCATCTTTGGCGACCGCGAGCACAACTTCAAGGGCACAACCTGGTTCTACTCCGCCGGGTTCTCCCCTAACCTCTGGCGCCGTTGGCTCGGGCTCCGCGTTGACAATGATGGCGGCGAGCAGCAAGAAATGGCGGGCGAGGGCCGCATGTGTCTGCCTCCCATGTTATTACATCCCGTCAAAGATGTGCAGATGGTCATCGATGATGGGGAACATGCAGAAGATCGGTAAAAGAGTCATTTTAACTCGTTGCTGATCAATCTCAGAAGACGTAGCCTAATGCTCTTCTTCAACCAATATACCCGCCGGGCTCCTGGCCTCTGGCTCTCTTTTTCTTTCTGCATGTTTTGGGTAGCTGATGATCAGCTGGCATGATTGCATATTCCCTTTCCCGTATAATGTCTCCTTCCCTTCTCAGTGGCGTATGTCCCCTCTTTTGCTGTGTTTCGGCACACCCTCTTGTGGGACAAAAGGCGTTTTTGTTTTGATTGGGGGACGGGGGACCATGGCTCATGATGCATTTGTTTTGATGTTGCGTACACCCTCGAGTTGCTATAAATCTCTAGATTGATATCCTGGGGTAATACACCGGCAATCCATGATATGACTAGAGTGGAATGTCCTTCTATTTGCTCGTACCTGCGGATATATCACAAAGGGAATGCTGCGGCACAGGCATTCGTTCCAGGGGGTGCCCTCGTCGATTGATGGAATTAGTTAGGCTTTAAAAGCCTCTTCCCTTTCGAATTTGTTGACAAGAACCGCAGTAGTGGTTTTTGAGATTCCTACCGATTTTATTGGTTGAGCGGCGCTATACTGCGGGCTAAAAGAGCTCGACATTGTGGGTTAGTTAGCAGTCGTCTATCTTGGGAGTAGTCAGAGATCCTACAGTCCTTTTTTCTTTGCTCACATCCCGTTACCATTATATACCTTAGAAAATAATTGATTAGTACATACGACCATAGGGTGTGGAGAACAGGGCTTCCCGTCCGCTCAGCCGTACTTAAGCCACACGCCGGCAGGTTAGTAGTTGGGTGGGTGACCACCAGCGAATCCCTGCTGTTGTATGTTTTTATATTTTCTGCTTTTTCGCCTTTTTTCATTTGTTAGGTATTCCGACTCCCCTCGTTGCTACGACCCCGCTTGGTTATTCGAACCGCCCTCTCGATACAAACCACCTTGCTCTTGGAATGATAGTGTGCAAGGTTCTTCCGTAGATAGAGTCGTGTTAAAGCTTTGTCGGTTCATCCTCGGACTGTCTCTTCGAGACCTACTACTTAGAAACTGTAAAATACTAACTATACAAATGTCCAACAACGAGGACCATCCACCAATTCATAAACCCATAGTATGCCGCTAGTAAAAGACACAAATTCCTCACCACAAACTCCAAGTACTACTTCGACTGAACAATCGGACTCCTCAAAACCCTTACAACCTCCTTCTCCTTCCCCGACAAAAACCTCCCAACACTCTCAATCCGCCCCTCCCTCCCCGATCTCTCCAAAATCGTCGCCGGCAAAAAACAAATACTACACTCATAAACCCCCTTATTAGTCCCAAACTCAAAGCAAACCCGACAAACCCGATGTCCACACCTAGTCAACAACACATCAACCTCATGACCACTAACCACGCAAGTATGACAGAAATGCGTAGGAAACTTAACCCCCGGATCCAGCATACGCCGCTCAATCTCCGAGGCGAGTTCTTTCCCCTTTTCAACGCGACCGCGAAGAAGACGAACTGATGTTTTGAGAGCTGCGAGGGCTTCAGCGTTGTATGGGTTGTGTTTTGTGGGGTTGGGGTCTGAGGGGGATGGGACGCGTGGTTTGTGGAGGGTTGGGACGGGTTCGAAGAACGTGATGGGTCGGAATCGTTGATAGATGGGTTTGTCTTTCATGCATGCGTGTTCGAGGAGCCAGCGGCGGCGGAGTTGGCGGTTTAGGAGGACTGTGAAGTAGATTGATAGGGCTTGCCAGGCGCGCCATTCGGAGATGGGGTCTAGGGTGAGGAGTTCTTCTGATGAAGTGCTGGAGGAGCTGGAGGAGCTGGAGTTGCGTTTTGGCATGATGGTCGTGGAGATTTTTGTTGATATACGAGGTTTGAAGAGTGGTGAGTGTCGAGGTTGTGTAAGTAACTTCCAAGGTTGATGATAAGACACCACCTTTTGAAGGTTGGTATGCTTTGAGCTGGCTGGAGGAAGTTGAATGATTTGATGGTGAGACTGCTAGCGCTTGTCCTGATTCCATCTTATATAGATAGGGTCCCCTTCATGTATAGAAAGTAGCCAGAGCAAAATATAGTTCGGCCGAGCCGGCATCGCAGAACCGCAGAGCTCGCATCAAACTCAGCGGGTCTACCCCGGACTACAGCTGGCCAGCCTCTTTCTTCACAAATGTGGCGATTGGCCAAGGCCCGGGAAAATGCTAAATTCCGTGACTGATCGGAATCCAGACCCTTGTCCCGCATTGCGACAGGGCTAGCCATTACCGTCATGAACCCTGGTTCGGCTAGGTAGCTGTCGCCTGTCGCCACCGGAGCCGACCGTTGATCACCAACTTCCCTTTACAGCTTTTGTTTGTCTAAGCAACCCTAGAAAAACTCTTGAGGAGGATCCCCGGTTTATTCGGGAATTGAGCAGAAGGTTATTGGTCGGAGTCAAGTCAGCATGGAGAATCGGTCCCGGGATGTGGCGTTGATAAGATCGAACTTGGAGATGTCATGGATTTTGCCTTGGGTCTAGATTTGCCTATGAAGCATGCCTTTATCTGCAGCATCTGTATAAACATGAAATATTTCTCCACGAGCTTGACCTTCCTAAATGGGACTGATCGAAGACACCTTGTCTGGAACCGAAGTTGTTAGCTTGTCTTCACGCTGCCCCGTATAAAGTACACAGTTCAAGTTCTTTGACCATTTTAGGATATCTGCCAAGCTGGCAATTGAATCATATTGCCACTGGATTCGATAGACGTTCTATCTTTCATACACAGTTGGCGAGCGCACATGTCGGTCTTTAGACCCATTGCCACGGTACACACATTCCCAGGAAGAAATCGAGACTCCCTTGAAATGAAACGAGTACGTGGTTTGACCCAGATCTCCTGATTGGGTCAAGTAATCGGTATCAGTCAGGTGAATGCTCTCGGCGTGGATCACATATTGCCCCGGAAGGTATCCCCCATTGTTCTTCTTGCGATGGAAAGGCGTCAGTTTCAAAGAACGGACAACGGGGGCCTTTGTGCTTGCTTCTGGGACCACAGTCCATATCTCGATTTGTGAGGTGGTATCAGAGGTGCCGGCTTCCGATAGACGAAGTATTGATTCTGTTGTTCGGTCCAACGGCCCATTCTCCACATTCTCTTCATAGACATACTCCCTGTCATATTTTGGGTCTGAAGGGTACCGAGGATGGAAGACCGCGGTTCCAGACGCCTCTATCACGCCAGTGGCTGGAACGGATCGAATGAACCTCCAGCTCCCGTGGAGGGCTCTGAATATAGCTAATGATGCTGCGGCCTGGGCGGGACCATGGCTGTGGTTTGAGATGGCTTGTAGACTATTCAAGGTGCGTTGAACCTCGGTTTGCCCTGCAGTATTCATGCCATGGACGTATCGAGCAGGAACAACCGGTCCAGACCGTCTATCGCCGATTGACAGTTTGGTGCGGGTAATCCCCAAGTCCGCGGAGAAGGATTCCATCAGCCCAACATAGTCGCCCATGGGGAACTGGCTCCGGCGAATCTCTGAGTCGGCTTGTCTCAGTACTCGGAGACTTTCTCGTTGGCCTTCGGTCTTGTAGGACTCGTTGGGCTTTCCAGCCCATGCTTCGCCAAGGAATCTGGCTTGCATCTCCATGATACCCCAGTAAGGACCGCGGTAGAAGCCGACAAACCCTATGTCTGGCATTTCCGAGCGGAAAGTGCCACCCTTGTCTAGAACGAGAGGTAAGAACGGATCATCGGTGGAGTATTCCAGTGCAGATAAAACATCGGCGGGTAAGAAAGACAAGGATTCAAAGGGTGTAAATCCCGTAGCCAGCACTATACTTGACACGTTCTCCAATGTCATAGCATGGCCATTAGCAGACTCGATTTTAATCGAAGCCAGTCCAGAGTCTGGGCCAGGCTGCACGGATGTAGCATGGCCCATTATGGATTTAATTGCCCCAGACCGAACAAATTCTGCATAGTCGTTACCAATAGCCACCCACGGAGGCCGATGAGTAGCCCTTTGCTCAGTATTGGCACCATTCATATGCCCAAATTGCGCGTATTCCGTGCCCAGTAGGGTGTTGAAATAGTCATCAGTTTTCGCGGCTTTGTCCTCCGGGATCGGTCCCAGAGCATACTCGATTGGACCCGGAGGACGGCGACCTAAATCATACATAGCCAGATCCAAAGGTAAGAAGGAGACTTTATCTTCAGGGGCATCATGTGGAAGATATGTGGGCAAACACCAGAAAGGTCGTGAGTATATGTGATACACCGCTTGGCTCGCCTTGTTCTGATGCTCCGCGGGGATATTGAGCTTTAATGAGGATTTGTTCAGTGCAAGCGCAGAAGCTGCTTCGACACCTGACAAGCTGCCTCCAATTATAGCCACATTACCGTGACTCTGGTTGTCTCCATGACCAACAGGTGAGCCATTTCGCTTTTGAAGCGTTGAACTGTGGACAATCTGCCCCGTGAATTGTGCCAGGCCTGGAATTTCTGGAATGCGCGGGCGAGCAAAGTAACCGGAAGCGACAACGAGGAAGTCAAAATCTTCGGAGAATACTTCGTCTCTTGACGGATTTGGGTCCAGATTTATTTCATGGACACTGTTGATCGGGTCATGTCAATTGACCCATACTACAGTAGATCCCCGGAACATAAGCCGACCTTTCTTTAACCCAGGATATCCTCCACCGAGCATCAGTCCCAATCTCAGAAGAACGAACCGCAGCGACAACTCGATGGCCCAATCGGAGCACATCTGTGGGAATATAGCGCTCACTATAAGCAGCCAGGTACTGACCAACCTGCCTGGCTCGCGGAAACATCGGAATGTCTGCATCCCCCAAGACCGACTCCCATGAGAGATCAGAAAATGCTACCGTGAACCGACTGAGATTAGTCCGCATCGAGGGATCCAGAGTCGCTTTTCGAGCTTGGGTGCCGCGCGCCTGATTCGGCCACAGACCACCAACTTCATGACGGATATCGAAGACTACTGGAGCAAATGTCCCACGGGTGAAGTTGTGCAGCAGAGTTTTCGCCGTGACGAGCCCTGAGGGGCCAGCGCCTGGACGATAGTGTTAGCGGGTTGTGCTCAGACGTCTGTTTCCCGACTGGGATTCTTGCCGATGATAGCAACTTTCTTTGGCCGCATGGTCCCTCTTATCTCCCTGAACACTTATAGGTACAGATGATGTAGGATGGTGAATGGTTGTGGTTTGTTATGCTGGCAGTGGATAGATATGGGTTCAGGTTCGCCCCCACAGCGGGGAAACGCTACTCTCTCGGCTCAGATAACATCTCCAGCTCGCTTTGAATATTCACAGAACCAAGCGACCTCCCGACGGTCTAGATGATCTTTTCCAGATGCTCTGGTTTATCTTCCATGGTATATATAAGTAGCTTCCGAAGAGGCGATATTTCAGGATTCGGAGCTCGGCATAGGCGGCGCAAACGGAACAAATGATTACTTTTAAGGCTCGAGCCACAACATCTCGAGGGCAAATTTAATCTATGCGTCTAGTGGATAAAGGCGGATTACCATACTCGATTGTGACGTATGATCGAAGGTCTTTCGCTACGCCGCTAGGAGCATTTCCATCAAAGGTAGCGAATACTCTACATTCGCTATAGGAATCTAGCAAAGAGGGAAGGTGATAGGAATATTTATCACTCCAAGATCAGAAGTGTATGAGATAACATATTCGAGATGCTTCACCTGGTGTGTCTGAGCAAGAAGCATAGATGAGTGTCTTTCAAAGGCAAGGTTCATATGAGCTAGCATCACATCTGATGGTATCTTAACGTCATGCCAGTATGGAACAAGCATCACATCTGGTGATATCTTAACATCATCCCAGTATCACAAAGCCATACTCCATCACATAACCTCTTTCCTCTGGGACTCGTCACTTGCATCCGTAGCAATGTTGTAGGAGGATGAGATTAGCGCTATTTGCCAAGACACTGCTATCTTGGCGCTGCCAAGATCGGTACCCACCGCGAACTATACTGGAATGAGTTTCACGCAAGTTATGCAAGGATTGTTTGTTATGTCTTACCTTGATCCGAAGATTCCTCTGTTTGCAAGACGGTACTGACCGTATGAGCCCGTCTCGGCATGCATACCTTTGCCAGTGCGCCTTACACCATGACGTTAACGCCAAGGCACTAGGGCGAGAAGTCAATGATGAATCCCGGGCCAAGCCAAGACATCATCTTGGCCCCGTGGTACAGACGTCTCAGGTTGACTTTCTTAGGTAGTCTTGCCAATCACGGCATTCGTGCGGGGTCGAGGATTGAGAAGATCGAGAAAACGGCTAGTCGAACTCTATAGACGGTGTATGCAGATGACCCAATCAAGAAACGCGTTCGAGCCATTCGGTGATCTGAACTTCTGGTGATCGTGCATTGTTGGGTCGACAGGCGTCTTCGACTTGTTGTTCCGTAAGGAAGTTATCCATATTCCGGTGTGTCAAGCGGGTCTTGTACTGGTTTCTTTTGCGGAGTTCCTCTTTCTCAGCAAAGGCGGATGGGGATAGTTTGGAGAGTGTGTTTCGGAGTCGTCGAATTCCGCCGTTGGGGAAAGAGTGATGCACCTGAGGTGGGCCAAATGGGTTGTCATTTCTCCATGGCTCTGAGGCGGTGCAGTCGGTATGCTTGGATGAGAAACGGAGTTTGGTCATGGTCCACGATCGAGCGGTGCTGAGATATTCTTTCAGACGTGATCCCACGGAAACAGACTTGTTATATAGACGAGGACGGTCCTGGGGCTCCAGGGCTCAAACCCTGCAAATTATCTCCGCAGGATGCGCGGGGGCTTGGTGTCCGATTGGATACCAGTGTACCACGCTGATGATGATGATTTAAGATGCAGGGGTGACTTTGTTAATGCCCTTTCAGTGGACAGATATGGAGATTGTGCAATGCAGACCGTGAAGGAATCGTAAAAGAACTTTTGTCTCCCAAAGTCACGGGGTCATACATGTGACAGAATGATAAAAGAAGAAACCATCTAAAAGTCGATGAAAGCTCGATCATCATTCTATGACTACGATCCCAAGATCTAAAGCCGGTTACGTCATCTCGGCACTGCTATGCCGATCCAAAAAAGGGTTATTGTCCGGTGGAGGCCGCGGACCCATGTCCACGTATGTAGTACCTGAGTGATGTGTTTGGGAGATCTTTAAACCGATCGAGAATGTCGGTCAAAGGAGTGCAGTGTCTACCATGCGAGCTGTTGTAATGTGCAGCTGTTACCTTCCGATCTCATCTTTGTCTCTTACCACCACATTTAGCAATAGGGAAGTGGAATTAGGTTTGACGTAGACTAGCCTCTTGCTTTAAGAGGTTGAAACTCATTCTCCATGTCTATTCTTCCCCGAGATCGGCAAATCAATGTGTTCATTATCGAATCCGGCCTAATAAGTAAATCTGAAACTAGGATGCCCATCTCCCAGATTCTCCAACTCCTCTCGTGGTAACTCATATCGATCATCCCTTTTACCTTGTTCACGCAGCCGATTCTCCCGGTAAAGCCAAGCAAAAAAGACCATGCAGGATACTCCACAGATCCACACCATCCCCAGACTAACCCCAAAGCCTGTGCGATATGTAGGAGCTTCTTGATCGAAGAAAATGTTGCTTGCCACGAGTCCACCGCAATTTCCAAATCCGATCTGCATAGCAGAGGCAATGGATTGTTTGTAGTGCCCAGCCATGTTATTGCTCAACCAGCCCATGAGGATCGGCTGCGTCATGTACGCACCACCGGTGATGGCATATAGAGCAAAATATCGGGCACCAACGGGCACCGAATCTTGGCAAAGCAAAATAATATACCCGATCGTGGCGATGACACACCCAGTCAGTGTAAAGGCGAAGCGATGATGGATTCGGTCACTGGTGAATGCAGTTGCGAGTGCAATAACGGTTGCGACGAGATAGATTGGGACACTCATAACCTGTGCTCGTACCGAGGTCCAGCCCAGTTGGTGCAGAATTGTCGGTGTGAAGAAGGACGTCGCGTAGCCGGTGTTGACGATGCCAAAGTACATGAGAGGTCTGCATTATCGTCAGCGACTTAGCGACACACGAGGGTAATCATGAGCGACTCCAACTCACCCAAGATAGAGCTTAATATCACTAAACACTCGTTTCCTTGCTGAGCTATCTAGCCGGTCCATTTTGGCTTCACCTCGGTCTTCTGACAGACGATAGAGCAATAGAACTCGCTCCTGATCATTCAGAAAAGTGGATTCCTCTGGCCAATCCACAATTAGAAACTTGGACGCAACCGCTATCACAATGGTAAATAGACCCTCAATGATGAATATCCAGCGCCATCCACTGTATCCTTGAATTCCATCCATCTTGGCAATAGCATAAGCGAGCAACTATCACCTGTAACATCAGCACATGAAACTGCTCGAAAGAGTAATACTCACCCCGCTGACGGCACCAGCCAGAATACTGGCACTGAAGAAGACATTCAGTCGCCATTGTAGCTCATAGCGCTTGTAATACATTGCGATCAGATAAATACACCCTGTGAGTATCAGCAAGTGTACAGGTGTCATGACCTAACATTTACCTGGCATGAATCCGGCTTCGAAAACACCCAACAGGAAGCGACATGCTATCAACCCACCGAAACTTTGAGTAATACCCTGACATATGGTGATGACACCTGACAAGTAGCCACATTATTAGCAGCCCTCACCATAAAGCAGAACAATGGAGCATACCCCATCCGAACATGATTCCACTGAGCCACCATGATGGCGCAAATTTCTTCAGAACAAGGTTACTCGGAACCTCCAAGAGGATGTACGGTATGAAGAAAATCAACAAAGCAATATTGTAGTCATGACCTTTCATATTCAAGTCCTTCTCCAGACCTTGAAGACGAGCGTTTCCGATATTGATCCGATCGAGGAATGCGAGAAGGAAGAGGAGCATCAAGATTGGGACGACATGGATGTCAAGCTTGCGTAGAAGTCGCTTTTCTAGAGCACGGTCAGGCTCTGGTATGGAGATCTCGGATTTGACATGTTCGACTGTTTCCTGCTCGATGTCTTTTTCGGAGCTTTTCATTTTGTCGATTTCCGGAGGAGACTGGGGGTCTTCGGGTAGTATAGTATAAACTTGTAGGGGCCGGCGAACCTCTGGGACTAGCAGTAGAACCGAAGACTTAAATATGATTTTCATGCTGACAGGTCCGGTGTTGGAAAGGCGATCTTTCCCCGCACATCACTACTACAGTAGCAAATATTCCGCTCTCTTTTACTCCATGAGTTCCGCATGCAAGGACCAAGCACAACAGATGCTTCTCGGATACTGTGTAGTATGGAGTGAAAGCATAAAGGATTGATATGTTTGTTCCAGAATGCCCAGTTGTCTGATATATACTTACTTTGTAGCTGTTGCGAATCTCTACGATACTAGGCTTACCTGGAGCAATGGCAAATACCTGGGTAGCATCCTGTGCCGCATCTGAATGGGTATTCCGCTTAACGTCCCGGAATAGCCCTGGAAAAAGCCACGGCCATGAGTTTTTGCAAGTTAGATCAAGCTGGGATGCAATATCTACAAGGATCCAGGCTCAAAGCTCATTCCATTCGATCGAAGTGATTTGAATGTGGGGAATTGACCTAGTTGACCCCGCTCTTCCCCAGACGACCTGCATCTCTTGCCGAGATGCACGTTCTCCCCAGCTCAATGGCAACGTGGACTGAATTCAAGCTGGAAGCAATAGTTCTGGAAATACCCAGATTGTAAATTCGATTCTGAAGATCCTCTAAAGTCAAGCATTGACTGGGCCGCTTAAGAACCCAAATTCTTTCTCAGGGCTGGCTCCAAAGGAAAGACCTGTTCGTCCTCGGCAACATCTTTGTAGACAGTATCCCAGCGATGCTGAAGAGGACCGGGCGTTTCCCAAGCGTTTTCCGGGTCCCGCAACCAGAGGCGCAACAGATGACGTCTATAACGGTCAGCAAGTGAGGCGCTAGCAAAGGAAGTAAAGAGAACGAACTCTTTGCCCGGCTCATCTCTGAATGCATTGCGCGCATGGAAAATACTGAGATTATTCACGTATTGAACATCACCCTTCTTGAAGTCTAATGACGCACAGTGCTTCTCTGCGAGGAAGTGCAGTGCGTCGAGCGCTTCGGCCTGGGCCTCGGTGATTGGAGGGATGTCGGGAGATCTGGGTTGAGCTAGAAAGCCCGTAAAATAGCGTCTGGCATATTGAATAAGGACTCGCTCGGGAGTGCTCACAGCAGCTGGCTGGTAATAGAGAAGTGGTCGGAGGGTATATGGCTTGTTGGGATTGTTGAATCTGGGGCTCTTTAGCTTTGAAGCTTGAGGGTCGTCTGGGAACCTTACCCGTCGACAGGCCAGTCCTGCGAAAGAGTGTGAATCAAGTCGGGTCGCTCCTTTGCTAGGATATTGTACACATTCCAACTGCTGGAAAGATAGCTTTCCCCGCCTTCTGCGGCAGGGCTTAGACAGAGCAGGGAGATGATATCTCCAGCATCGGTATGGAAGACCTGCTTATCGGCGGTATTGGAAGGTGCGCCGATTTGTGCCCTGTCGGCTGTACTAGTGATGTCTTTGATATGTGAAATTACAGGGGATTTTCCATTTTCAAGTCGCGTATCCTGCTGACGGCCACGGATACTGCCGATGTGGGATGAGACACCGGTGTAGATGATAATGTTGTCTTCTCGAGAGTAGTCGTCGATACGAAGACCGCGAAGAACAAAGAATCCTCGTCCATTGTGGAGTTCCTTGGAAAGATCTCTCAGCGTTGAATGAAGCGTAGGAAGAGGAAATGTTGACTGGTCGATGTATCCCAGAGGTTGATTCAGGGCTGCGTTCATTAGCATGAAACCAGGCAGAGGATTTTCCAAACGGACCTTTGAAGCTCTTCAAAGCAACATCAATCTCATCAAGCTGAGTATCATTCAGCTTGTATACCCAATCACTTCGCTTCTCGACATCCTTGCCCTCCCAAACGAGCGGGGAAATTAACTGTGAGGGAAATCCCGCCGGCAAAGTGGTTTGAAGAGACTCAGTCTCTTTTCGATAACGAGTACGATCTTGATACTTGGCAAAGTCAGGATGATACTGGATATCAGGTTGAGCAGGTTGAGTGATGGTCTGAACGGTTGACATAGTTAAAAACTGGGTCCACTGGGTCCTCTGGGTCCTCGGGCAACCTGTACTCCGTAGAGGTGAGGCGATCGGAAGAAAGATGCTTTAATATTCCCCATCCCCTCTGTAAAACTGTACAACTACTGCATGCTACAGTACTACGGTGCTACAACTGACGCCGTTGACTCTGATTATCACGTTTGATCCCATCATTATCATTTGTAGGTTGTCCATTCATCGGACAACAAGTATTTGTCATTGTTCACGACATCGGCTCCACTCGCAAACTCACATGTTTCATGGGTCCACTCAACAGCTCGTAACGGTTTCGCGAGAGGGGCTTAACACGTATGTACATAATTGCGCGTAGTCACTAGTCACTAGTGGTAAAATTGGGCTTCATGACGTTATTAGGCTGCCGCCTTAAAATCTCTTCAGGCTAGATTTCGTCTTGCTTGAGCAATCGCGACTTGCTTTTTCCTATTTAAGATACGCGCATATTTTTCAACGCTCGGAAAAGGTTATATGATTGAGACATGGATGAAGCCTGAGATTATAAGATTTTGACATTTCGATATCTGTTTCAATGTTCATGTCTCATTGGTAGGATTCGCTATCTCCAGTCCCAAGCTATTTAATACCGACGGAGATGCCGAGGACCCCGGGGCGTCAACACTCAATGTAAGTTTTCACTACCGCCAGCACTAGTTTTAAAGGCATGTTCATGTTAATGTACTGTAGCACTGCTCTAGTTAAAAGTGGGTTGGGAGTACCGGTAGACTGGATGTTCTCCAGTTCCCAGGTACACGTCGGGTATCTACCTATTAGAGCTAACCTTCCGAGGAACCGTTCACAGGCCGGTTGAAAGCCCTACACTAGGATAAGGGGTGTGCTCAAATTTTACTGGAGCACTGGGTCTTTCTATCCAATAGTTCGTGGCGTGTTTAGCACCAGTGCACCACTGACGGAGTACGGAGTATGAAGTCACCAGCCTGGGCCGACGCCCTATGTATCCTTGTGAGCACTGACTTCGGCAGTTCTCCGAGGCCGACTATTGGATTATCTTTTGGACAATGATATGCTGTGGTCAGATAATTCAGGGGTGCTCGGTCCAGTCCTCAGTTCATGCGTGTAAACAAAGGCCGGCGGTAGCCTGTTAGCGCGTTTAGTTAGCGCGTTTATCTCCTTGTCGGAAATTAAATATCCTTTCGCTGAGGCCTACTCCACTGAAATTATCAGCACGAGGGAAACCCCCAGGCTAGAGCGACAGAAAGCATGGATTGGAGGGAATCACCATGATTTTGAGCACAAGGTAGGTTCACTAGACCCAAATGCGTCCTGTTTGACTATTGAAGGTTGGGAAAAGACTAGATGATTGTGACCGGTTTCTCACACGTGTTACTGCCTCGGCAAGTTCTCCAAAGAGCAGGTTCTGCAGATGACAGATGACATATCCTGTCTATTTGCAATAGGTCGGGAAAGCGATACGAGCATATACGGAGTAGGGCGCTGTCCACGGCCGATCGTCGACATCATCGACTGGAACCGATGTACAGATCAGATACATACTCCATAGTCAGCTCAGCCATGAGAGATCTTATCGATGGAGATGGCGCAAGCCATGAGCTTGAACAGGTGGTCTAATCGCGGACGCACTTGCCGCACGAGTAACAATGCCGTGGTGAATAAACTCCTATAATGCTTTCAATGGCGGGGGACACGGAAAGTAGAACAAGGCAGGATAGGATGGTGAGCAAAGGACGGAAGTTTAAGAATCAATAGTTTGGGCTATGCAGGATCATATCGGACCAAAAACATGGTAAGTGGAGAAAGCGCGTCTCACATCAAACTTTTCTGAATCGATAGCGTCGAAACCAAGATCAGACTCGATCTCGGTCTTGAGAGGCTTAAGAGATGAAAATTGTCAGCCCAAGTCGAATCTTTACCTTATCAGGAATGAATCAACCCACTTGAGTGGAGAAACTAGTAGGAACTCTCAGGAACTTGCTCTCACGATCTACAGGGGTTTCCATGGCTAAACCCAGTTAAGGTATTTGAATTCGAACACGGCTCCATCGCACTACATCGAGACCCATCGAGCCCAGCTTGTTGGCTCCGATCTCTCGAACATTACATTGTGCTAATAAACCCCTCACCCCCGGACCCGGGAACCTGGATTCTGAGGTTATCCAACTACTTACACTCACTTTTAGTCCTTCTTTACATCCCTCCAAGTCAAAAAGCATGGGATCTGAGCTCGGTGTCTCCGCCGACTCCAAGGCGGAGCTTAACCTCTCGCCCGTGAGCATCTGGTGGTTGACTTTCGGTTGCGTCTGGACTGCCATTATAGTGGCAGGTGCCAGTTATCTCATTGTCAACCGCAATTCGCCCACTATCCGGATCCGAGGCCTTTGGCTGTCGCTCTCTGCCGTTCTTCTTCTTCACTTGTATGCCTGGAGTGTTCAATTCGGTATGCTGGTGGGTAACATCATGCCCGGAGACGTCGAGTTCTGGGTCATGGGTACCTATTTGCCTTGCGGTATTGCTCTATTCCACGCTTCCAACAGTCGCTTCCTTCACGTCGCCAAGCTTCAGAAGAAGTTCATTCACCATGACGTCCACATGGACTCGCCTGTTCGGACCAAGCGCAACTCCGGCCTCTTCGGAAAGTTCCGTCGTCTCGACTATACCGCTAGGGTCGTATTCCTTGTCAGCATCGCCATGTTCGTTCAGGTCTTCCTCACGATCCTGATGTACATCATCTCCCGCAAGTACCACAGCTCCTGGGGTATTCCCGGCACCGAAGTCACCGGCACCCCCATGGAGCAGAGGGCCGAGCAGGGTCGTGGCTGGGAGTGGTGGCCTGGTGTGGCCTGGCAGTTCTTCTGGTCCTGGGCTTTTGCTCCCTACATCCTCTGGAAGTCCCGCGACATTCACGACACCCAGGGCTGGCGCACCCAAACTATTGGCTGCGCTATTGCCAACCTTCCCGCTACCCCGATGTGGCTGATCGGTCTCTATGTCGACGGCATGGCTCCCGTCAACGCTGTTTGGTTGCCTCCTCAGTGGATCGCTTTTTCGATCTTCGCTATCGAGATCTTCACCGTTCTCCTTCCTTGCTGGGAGGTGATGCGCGCCACATCTCTCCGCGAGGAGACTCTCGATGCCATCGCACAGTGGGAGCGCAAGAACAAGCTTTCCAGCCCCGATGACAAGTCTCTCGCCTCCGGTTCTACCTTCATTGGATCTATGATGTCTGGCTTCAAGTCTCTGAACGGCTCCATCAAGACCAACAGCTCCAGCGACAGCATCCTGACCATGAGTGCTCTGGAACACGTCCTGGAGCGCAACCCCATCCCTCTTTTGGAATTCTCCGCTCTCCGGGAATTCTCTGGTGAAAACATTGCCTTCCTCATCAGCATTTCTCAGTGGAAGAACAGCATGCCGGCCGCTGTTCGGAATGGCACTGCCGATGGCAACTCCAAGGATGCCATCCGCGACTGCTTCAACCACGCTCTGCATATCTATGCCGAGTTCATCAGTGTCCACCACGCCGAATTCCCCGTCAACATCTCTCACCAGAACCTTCGCAAGCTCGAGGGCATCTTCGAGAAGCCCACTCGTATCCTGTACGGTGAGAAGCGCGACTCGGATGTGGTCACTCCCTTCGAGGGTGTCGATTACAGCATGGAGCCTGCGTCGCCGACCTACTCCGCCAGCTCCGAGAAGGCGATGAACGCCTCGGCCTCGGCCATCAAGGAACGCGTGTTCTACTGGGGTGAGATTCCCGAGGAGTTCACCGCTTCTGTCTTCGACGAGGCGGAAGAGAGCATCAAGTACCTCGTTCTCACCAACACATGGCCCAAGTTCATCAGGAACCACCGGTCCTCGATCGGTTCGGTCGAGACTCTCGAGGCGGGCAACAACGTCGTCGAGATGGTTGATGCCCACAACGAGAAATGAGCATGGCTTCCGAAGTAGCCGTGTCCGGCACTGTCTTTTTAACGTCTGTTAGCGTTCGCTTATAATCTTCACATTCTCTGTATATATTTGTCATCTTGAACTATACCCACGGTTCCTTCACCACACGATACCAGATGTTCATTCTAATCGATCACGATCGTTCTTACAAGACTTTGAGTTTCTCAAATCACCATTTCTTCATGTGTATCATTCTGAATCATGTCTATAATATACCTATCTACAATCGTTGAAAGAAAAAAAAGAGAAAAAAAAGAAATCCACCTAGTGGTTAATCCGCAGATTCAAAGTAGGTAAGCTTTCAAGTACGTACTTCCAAGTTATTTCTGATCCAACGCTTGGAATCAAAATCCGTAACCTCGGGAACTAGCAGGCCCGACTTTTATTAAGGTTACAAGCTGTGCAGTTTTCATGATTGATGGTAATGGCGACATTCTGGGTCCTGCGATGCCATGCCGACGGCTTGCGCGCGGACGTTCATAGAGAAAGACCTCGGAGGTCCGAATCCAGACAGTGGCTCCTTCACTTCACAAATGTAGGCGGCTGAACTCGTAGAAGAAGGTTAACAGGAATAGAATGAATACAATCGATATGCTGGCCGGTGCTGACTTAGCCCCGTTGGCGATCATAACTATTAATTAGGAGCCTCGGTTTTGACTCAGAATTATTAGGGCTTTTAGGAAGTGCGAGGATCTAAATGGCGACCAAGAGCTGGAAGATGACGACCATCTTCCAATCTCATTCACCCGACTTTTCAACGTTCTTGGTGCAGGTGTAGTTCATCCAGAAGCAGATAAAGAATCCAGGAACATCTGCCAAAACGTCATGATCTTGCTTCGGATCTCTGGTGGTGCCAACTCACCAATGCGAGAGATTTGGGTTAAAAGACACTGAAGCAACAATTACACTCAGTCAGAGAAATGCCCTGGCCACTACCAGTAATACATCTGCCCACGAGGAAGCAAGCAGGCTGTGGCGGGGAGCGAAGGTATATGTAAATAACCACGATAACCAGGACACAGCCAGCCATTCCGATTTTGCGACCTAGGTAGTCGGCCACCGGCCCTTCAACAAAGAAGCCACCGAACATGGCACCGACGTTGTATGCAGTGTTAATGAACCGACTGTCGCTGTTTTGGGTTTGAGGCATTGTAGGGTCTTGAATCTATAAGTCTAGAGGCACTGGAAAACCATGTAGAAGGACACTGTTTTACTTGCTATTCTGCCTGTAATATTGAATCACACTCGCAACATCGAGGACTGTTTCAAATAACATGACATTACTATATATATTGAAAAGATTCAGCGGTGAATTTAAAGTGACGATGCATGCCACGTGCTACATCTAGAAGGAGGATAGGGTTGAGACAAGTCACGGTATTATCTCACTTAAATTTTACTTCTTTGAGAAGCCTTAACACAGATGAATCCAGAGCCTCTCACATCGGATCTAACCCTCAAACTCAGTTACGATGATGAGTTGACCGATTTGATTTCTAAAACCAATATCGATCACGTGCTGTCGCGCTCCATCGACGCGGATCCGCGCGACTTTGGAAAAAAGTTCAGCTTTGGCTCAAATGATCGTTCCCTTTGAACGTCCCTTACTTGGCGTTTACCATGACGGATACCTGCATCTACTCTACCTACACTCTAGATTGTCTTTATTTCATTCACAATGCCCCGCAAATCCAATAAGAAGCAAACACGACTTGCCTTCGCCCCCGCGGCAGCATCTCCGTCCCGCGATTCTAATGACAGCAGCAGCGATCGCTTTGCAAGGCTCTCATATAGACCTCCGAGCTTGGGGTCAGTGATACCAGAAACCTCACACAAGAGCAAGTCCTCAGGGTTCAAGAAGAAGAGCTCTACCAAATCCAAACGGGAATCACCGGATCTTCTAAAAGAAGCTCCAGTGAATGACAGCAAAGGTAAGCCAACACTAGGTATTATTCATAACGCTTTGTGATGCTAACATCTATTAATATTAAAGCGCAGGCTACGGCACAAGCTGATGAAGAATCTTCTGACGACGACGTCATCCTTCCTAGCTCTCAAAGAAAACGAAGAGCAGTCCCCGCTCCCGACACGATTACTATGAGTCCTCCGATATCCAAATCTAAAGGGAAATCCCGGCAGCGTTCAAGGCCTGCGGGTAGGGAGGTCGAGGATCCCAATGATTCAGCGGGGGATGTATCTCAGCCCCGCCGGAGGCTGAAGCGCAAAGCAGAGAGCTCGCCAGTCTTTGTACTGAGTGATTCCGATGACTCGGAAGAGCCTGTGGTGTCCTCACCTGTCAGGAGACGGAGACGTGGCCCGGATCCAGAGACCCCTCAGACACCTCAGCCTGGTGGAGATCAAGACGATCTGGACCTCCAGGAAGATCTTAAAGATTTACAAGATTCAGGTACGTCCACGCATACACGTAAGACAATACATCCCTATGAACTCACAATCTCTCAGTGGTCAAGAAAACCCGCACCCGCGGCCGCCTTGCTGAATCCGCAAGATCGAAAAGGTTCAGACATCTGGAAATCCTACGTCGCCGGCGCCTTGGACTGCCGGAAGAAAGCGAATCCGGGTCAGATTCAGCACCCGATCAAAGCGAAACTGAAGATGAAGAGGAAGACAAAGACGAAGCCGTCCCATTCCGGAACTTCGAACCGCGAGCCGAACAGGTCGACAGCGACGTCGAATCATCCATCAATTCCAACGAAGACCTGGACAAATATGAGGATGACTTTGTGCTGGAGGATGACACTACAGAATTGGGTGTCCCTACCGAGGGTATGCCATTCGAATTTACTCGCCACGCCTACAAACAACCAAAAGAGTACTTCCGCGACGTGGTTGGGTGGATGGTGCACAACCGGCTCGACCCAGCATTCCCGCGCAATGATGACATGTACAAAGTGGCATTTATGAAGTTGGAGGATGAAGTCAAAGGACGCACCGGATCTCAACTAATCTCCTCAGTATGGAATCCTGAATTCGTCCGGGCAATTCGGGCCAGACCACATATGGAGCTGTCGTCATATCCGACCGAGTTTGATCACCCATGTGACGCATGCAATCGATCCAAGCATCCGGCATCCGCAGATATGAGGCTATACGGCAAAGCCTACTCCCTCGAAACTCTCGAGGCTCTCAGCGACGAGAGCTCCGGGGATTCCGACACGTCTGAGTCCAGTAGTGAAGATGGAATTGAGCGAGACCGAGACGGCCATGAGCTGCCAGGTGAAGATAAACGGTTCTTACTAGGAAGGTCGGTTGTGGTATATCTAGTATCTTTGAGGACTTATCTAACGTATCAATAGACACTGCAAGGATAAAGCCCAGCTAGCTCACACTCTGATGCACTGGCGTTATCAACTCAATGAATGGGTTGTGGATTATCTCGATCGCATGGGCCATATGAAAGATTCTGAGGTTTTACGACGGAGTAACCTCAGCCAGAAGCGCAAGACGCGGAATGCAATTGAGATTGTCTCCCAAATGGCTCAAGCCGGGGAGATCGATAAGCTATGGCGGGATTTCCACATCACCCTGAAATCTGCTCGAGATCAAATAGTATGTGATTCTTTCAACACCTCGACCTGCGACTAACTCTTGTTTTCACTCTAGCTCTAGTTTATCTCGGGATGATGACAGATCTAACACCCCTCTTCATGCCATTGGAGCTGTTTCCCCGTTCTAAATACATTACTATGATACCCCCCTTTTATGAATTCTACGGTGATTGCACCATTGTACATATCATATCGACCCTACGCCGGGAATCTGAACGAATGAAATGTGTCTCAAAGCACATGGCATGAATTAGTTCGAACACCCAACTTTCATCACGTAGACATACAAATCACGAAAAGAAGAGGGGAAGGGGGAAAGCATATGCAGAAGGACATGGAGAGGGAAAGATAGTTGTGGTTGTACAAATACATGCATGAGCTGCCGGAGCCAATATTTCTGGAAGAACACATCATGGGAACAAGAAAGGCGAAAATAGGGAAATCATTCGAAGACCGAGTGACTCGAGTGACAAGGCGCCGAGTGGAATGCTCAATTTTCGTTTCCGAGATCTGGGCAAGAACGACCAGATCGAGGTCAAGTCTCATATCCATTCAATCGCCGTCGCTCGAGGTTTTCTTTCTTTGTCGATTTCGATACTTCTATTAATTATATCGATCGGCATTCAGAACACTCGGTTTGTCGTGAATCCTTATCTTCTGGGTTCGTATTAATTTACAGGGTGGGCTGGGCCTCCTGCTTCTCGGGCTCAACACCAGGAGTGAGCATCTATAAGGAGCGACATAATCAGCAAGTGGTCCAAACCAGTTGTGTCTGAACATAGCGGTGGATCGTGCTGGCCACGTTGTCATCGAGGCATAAAAGATTTTCAAGCAACCAGAGACGAAGAATACCCAGGGTAATGATTGAGAGAAACCAAACGTAGCGCGACAAGTGGAAAGAAAAGACCAGTGGAAGCCAAAAAAAAAAGGTGAAAAACATACCTCGTTGGCACCCTTGATCATACCCTGCTCCCGCTCCAACTGGATGTACTGCTCCTCCTCGGCATAAGCCAGCGCCCACGGAACACCGATTAGGAAAGCGCTGGTGCTGATAACCCAGAGGGCGCGGCCGCTGAAGGAAAGGCTGGCCTTTGTGAAGGATGTGAGCGTAGAGACGGAGTTGGTGATGGTGCGACGCGCGGAGGGAGGGAGCATGTCTTTCAAGGCGGAGATACGCTCATACAGGGACTCCTCATCGAGGACCTCCTCTTCTTCGTCGGAAATTTCCGACTCTATCCATTGCGAGATGATGTCAGTTGTTGTTCTGATGATTTTGACGAAATGTGGTTCTTGGGTGGTGTCGGGAGACCGCAATTCATCCCATGTTGGGATTTGGAGTGAATAAAGGAGACTTTGAGACGCATTTACGGTTTTATCGGGGTGCGATATGGTGATTCGAGGCGTGATGTGATTTACGTGTTTGGAAGGCGCAGAAACGGGAGTTCTTACCGGTGTCACTGTAGTCCTCGTCTTCGTCGTCGGAGACCAGGAGCACGTCGTTCTTGGTGGCAGTGGGCTTCTCGGTGAAGTGCTCATCTTCGACTTCGGTAAGCTTGACCATTTTGACGGTTGTGGAGTGATAGGGATGGGATAGATTGAGATGAGATTGGTGATGGTTGGAAGAACGGAGCGCGTGGTTCGGCTCCGACTTTTTTGCCGGGTAAAAGCGGCGAGGAGCTTGGACCCGTCGGGAAGCCACGACATCATCGTT
The DNA here is from genome assembly GCA_027569385.1 of Penicillium decumbens. NCBI lineage: Eukaryota > Fungi > Ascomycota > Eurotiomycetes > Eurotiales > Aspergillaceae > Penicillium > Penicillium decumbens. The sequence goes on from JAPDEZ010000007.1 coordinate 396,562, forward strand.
TCATGCAATTAGTTGTGTATCAGAGTAACTACATGGGAATAGACTATTTGTAAGAACACTCGTTCTCTTGGAAAGGAAGTGTAACTATTATACACATTTCTATCTATTTAATGTACACATCCTCCAGATGCAGGATACCAGTGAATTCTCATCCAAACGCGTCCGAGCACGTGAGCACATACTAATGACATGACTCTCGACATCAGGGCGTCTTTAGCCGGCGGTCGAGTATGATTTACCTCCGCCCAAGCTTCCACCGAGAGATACGTTCTTGGATCTCTTCCCAAGGGAACGAGCGGAGTTTGTATCCCTCCAGCTCACCCTCCTGCAATACGACAGTGGGCTTGCCAGTTCCCTTCCCGTTGTTCTGGACGTGGCCGCCAAAGACCTGGCGAGCCACACGACGAAGATCTTCGACGGTCAAAGCCTCGATCTGGTCGCACATCTCCTTCACGCCGACCTTGCGACCGTGAACCTGCACCTGACGACCGAGATCCTCGAGTTCCACCATGCGCGACTCGAGGTTCATGAGCAGCGAAGAGCGGAGCTGGTTCTTGGCCCGGTTTACCTCCTGGATCTGCAGAGCAGTGTACCCGGTATCCAAGGTCAGAGACTGCAACTCGCGGCACATGACTTCGAGCATCTCGGTGGTGCGGGTGGGGCTGCACGAGGCAGAGATTCCGAAGATGCCGCTGTCGGTATAGCTGTGGTTGAAGGCAATACAGCTCTCGACCCACCCATGCTGGTTGAGAACATTGGTGTAAAGTCGAGAGTACATGCCCTTGCCGGGGCCACCGGCCGAGAAGGAACCACCACCGCCCAGAAGGGTCTGGAGAGTAGCCAGGGCATAAATATCTGGAGAGGAGATGGGAAGAGCCTCGAATGCGAGGTGGATGTAACTCAAACGAGGGAGCATCGGGTTTGACGGCGGCGGAATAGGAGGAAGGGCAAGGAAACCACCCGTGTAGTGGGCAGGCCGTCTGAGATCCAGGGAAGAGGGCTCGATCAAGGACGGGTGGAGGGGCTCGACAGCGGCATTATCTTGTGAGGAAGCGGAGAGTTTCTTGAGGAATGGGAGTTTCGACAGGATCGACGAATGTGTGTTTTGCGAAGCGGCCGGGCTGCTCACAGTTGATGAGGGGGTGAACTGGGGCACGGTCGGGACCTGGCCCTCGTTGGCAGCACGGCGGGAGTCTGAGAGGGTGGTGTCGACGCCACTGCCGGAGAGAACGGGTCCCTTGTTCTGTTCACTGGCCTTCATATCGCCGAAATACTGCTCGGTAAGCTTGATGGCCTCGGCATGGGGCACACCGGCAAAAGCAACCACCATCCGGTCTGGGTTAAAGAAGACTTCGCGGTACCGCTCTACCACCGACTTGTTGATTTCACCCAACCGCTCACTGGGACACAACAGAGGGTTGCCGAGCGTGTTGTCTTTGTAGGCTGCCATATGGACCAGCTCCGGCAAGATGAGCTCCGGCTTGGCCCAGATCTCACCAATCTCATACTCCGCGGTTGCGAGCTGCTGGAGCACTTCCTCCTCGGTGATGAGAGGATCCCGAATCGTCTCCGCGAGTAGGCCAAGCGTGGTAGGGACGGCAGAGTTGAAACTGGCCGACTGGTACATCAACGATTCCCGCGATGAGGCGCATTGGATGTTGCCGCCCAGGGACTCGAGAACCTCCAGCATTTCATCTCCTGTGTGCGATTTGGTCGACTTGAAGGCCAATCGGTCCATGATGTGACTGACGCCACGCAGACTGGCATCCTCGTAACGGGATCCGGCGTCGACGTAAACTCCGACACCAGCGAAGGGACCAGGTAATGATTCCGTAGCGACGCGAATTCCATTCGGAAGGGTAGTGATCTGGTCTAGCTCTGAGGGGTCCTACAGAAAAGAAGGTATCAGCGTCAGCGTTGAGTGGAACGGGCTCCGCGTTCAAGGCGGCGTACCTTGGACGTGTCGTTGAGAGTAGCAAAGCTTCTTGACACTGAGCGAGGAGCCCGGTTCAGCGGCTTTGCGGACTCGATAGCCCGCAAAGCAGAGCGTCGCATATTGCCTGACATCTGGTTCTGTGATGCAGTGCTGGCGACTCAAGAATGCGTGTTACACTCTTGCTTCTCCAAACCTGGTAGAGGACTTGGCCATCGGAAGATTCGATTACGGAGGACTGAGCCGAACTTGGTTATGTAAGCGGATGCATGACTCAAGTGGAAATCCTTCAAAATGGACATGGACCATGGTCTTATCCTGATTTATACATTAGATGCCTCTTTGCTGTTTCAGCCATCGAATTCTTGGTATTTTGCTTATTTGGTGGGGAGTTTGAGGAATGAAGCTTGCCCCGGTGCTGAGCAGATATCAAAATCTAACACCACATAACAGACCGGATCTTTGAATCGACGTCTATTTTACCTTCACATTACAATCTTAGTATTATGTGGAGCGTAGCTATTAGTAGGTCTCAACAGCCATATAAATGTGAACAATAGGTAAGGTGGAAAAGCATTTATTATCATCAGCGATATTAGTAGTTACAAATAGAGCGAATCCAAAGGTTCAATTTCGCCATGTCTCTGCTTAAAATGTCCTGTCGCAAGCCCTCGGGGAATAAACAGTTTGTGAGTTTTGCTCCTACGTGCGTAGGCAAGGAAAGTATTTCCCAACATGAAATTCCGTAGTGCCTTTTGGCGGATGACATCGATGCAAGGTGGACCTGGATGACGGGAAAATGCATATATGGATGATTCTGTTTGCATGGAATCTCATAGACGTCTCTGCGTTTGCACCCATCAAGTGATCCACTCTCTGTATATATCGTCCTCCTCTTCCTCTCTCTTTCTTTCCTTCCTTATCTTAGTTCTTCACTTGCTACTACGAATGTTATACCTTCTTCTTCATACGTCCGACCTATGTAACTAAGCTAGTGACAACTAGCACATCCCTCCTTTTCTGCGATGGGACAGGGATATCTGTCTCTGTCATGTACCTCTTTCGCATGCCTGCTTGCATTAACTTTTATAGAAAAAGTCTCGTCACAATCGAAGTCCTTTGCGCGTGGGCAGGGATATCTGACTCGGTCGTGTGCCTGCTTAGCATGCCTATCTGCAATTTTGTCCAAAAAAGCCTTGTCATACTTGAGGTCCTTTGGGCTTGATTGTGACTAGACGTTTTCCTCCGCGTCGAGTGAAAGCTTATATGCTAAGCAGGTGCATAATGGAGTCAGATGTTGCTACCTGCGCGTAAAAGATTTCCATTGTGACAAGACTTGTTCTATAAATAATAAGGCAAGCAGCCATGCTGAACAGGTGCATGACAAAGTCAGATATACCTGCCTGCGCGCAAATAATCTTTCAAAAGTGTTATTGATTAAATCAGGGGTGCTCCAAAGCCCAGTTGCGATACCAGTCAAGACAGGACGCATTGGCAACGCTTGCACCGATCTTGATGTTGAGACCGCACAGGATTTGCTTGACCGCATTTTCGACCTTCTTGCCATTGGAAGTCACAGGGAGTTCTGGACAGGCGTCAATAATGCCAGGCACATGACGAGGGCTAAGTTCCCTGCGGACGATGGCCCGAACGCGTGTCGAGAGGTCAGCTATGTTAGAGGAAGTGCTTGGTGTAAGCTTCATGAAGAGGACCACCGTTTCGTCAGTATCGATACCCTCGCGCCTCCGGCCGACACACAAGGAGTCCTCAACCTCGTCAGCAAAGTGTTTGAGTAAAATGTTGTAAATCTCGGCGCTTCCGAAGCGCACACCGGACGGCTTGAGCACACCGTCACTGCGGCCCAGCATGACCACGCCGCCAGTGTGTGGGTTCAAACGCACAAAGTCTCCATGATGCCAGACCGAAGAACCGAATACGTCGAAATAGCTCTTACGATACTTCTCCAGACCCGTGGGACCAGGTGGCCAGAACATGACCGGCTGTGCTGGGAAGGGAGTAGTGCAAACAAGGTCTCCCGGTTCGCCGGAGGCACTGATATCGTTGCCGGCGTAGTCGAAAACAGAGACGTCCATTCCTAGAGAGCGACACTGAATCTCGCCCTTGTAGACGGGTAGGATCGGGCAGCCCGAGCAGAACAGAGACAGGATGTCCGTACCGCCTGTGATGGAGCCCAACATGATATCGGGGTGAATGGAGGAGTAGATGTACTCAAAAGTCGAAGGGGCTAATGGAGACCCAGTACTGAAAATAGCCCTCAGAGTCTTGAGAGACACCGGCCGGTATGCATGCTTGCGAGGGTTGAGTGCAGCCTGCTCCAACATGGAGAGATACTTGGCGGAGGTGCCGAAGTGGGTGATCTGCAGTTCATCAATGAGTCGCGGCATGGCCATTTCTCCATTACCTCCCTCAGCATCAAAAGGCCGGAATGGCGAGCCATCATACAAAACAATGGTCGCACCGCTGGCCAGGCCGGACACCAACCAGTGCCACATCATCCAAGTTGTGGTGGTGAAGTAGAACAACCGATCACCAGGCCGAATCTCGCAGTGAAGAAGGTGCTCCTTCTTATGCTGCAACAATGTACCCAATGATCCATGAACAATGGGTTTCGGGGCTCCCGTCGTGCCCGAGGAGTACAAGATATAGACCGGATGGTCAGGCCTCAAGCTGGCAAACTTCAAGGGTGCAGCTTGATCGCGAACGCCATTCTGGAAGCTTGTGTAGGTAACAACCTTTCCACTTGCAGGGCGGAGTTCCTCAAGGTCTAAATCTAGGGACTTTGCAGTCTCAAACAAAACCAAGGACTCCAGGTGGGGCAGCTCCTTCACGATCTCACGCACCTTAGCCTGCGAGCCATGAACTTTGCCATTGTAAAGCGAGGCATTGTCAGCGAAGAGAACCTTGGGCTCAATCTGCTTGAGGCGCTCAAGAACGGCGTGAACGCCGGTATCCGGCGACACTCCAGTCCAGAAAGCACCGATGGATGCCGCAGCCAGCATCGCCACTACAGTGTTGGCGTGGTTGCCGACAAAGCCTGCCACGCGGTCACCGGTCTCAAGACCGGCTTCTTTCAGGGCGTTGGCGCATTTTCGAACACGCTCTCGCAGCTCCTTCCATGAGATGAACTCGCGGTCAGCCTCTGTAGCGCCAATCACGGCAATGGAATTCTCATCGGGCGCGCCGGCCGGATAGAGGAGATTCTCAGCAAAATTCAGAGTGCTTCCTTCAAAAAATGCCGGTCGAGGAAATAGCACTTTGTCTGATTCAAGGACCTGCATTTTGCGTTAGGGGACATTTTCAACGTTCTTCAAATTCGTCAGCTATAGTAGAACTCACCTGTGCATATGGCTCATGGGCTATAACGTGGGTATAGTGCCAAATCTCCTCCCAAAACTTGGCCGGCTCTGAAACACTCCATTTCCAGAGAGAGTGGTAATCATTCATAGACAGGCCATGTTTCTTGTTCACCTTGTCCATAAAATCATAGATCTGTGTCTTCTCCGGAGATGAGGGACGCCAGAGTTCCGTCACCTCCATTGAGACCCCCTCATCGATGTGTGGCATAATTGGTTTCAATCGAAACAAATCATATCACACACAGCTGGATATACCGGGTTCCGGGGCCAAGTTGAATGACGGAAAGAAAAGCACACACTTCCGTCAGGGGCTAGTCTTTTTCGGGGCAGTATGCTCTCCACGATGTCACCACAGGACTATATGGGAAGGGGTAGAACTCTATGGCGAATGGAGAAAGGTCAAGTCACACAACAAGGGATACGCGGGGTTACGTCGGGGATTCTTTTGGTTTAACCGATGATCTCCGCTGTTATGGGTAGTAGAAGATGCGCTGTAGATGACCAAGAGGCTGTTAGGCCGGGGTTGTAAAGAAGTGCACGGACAGGCCCCTGAGACTCTTTCTGTCTTCTATCCCGATACAATTTTAATGCCTACAGAGTATAGATCCAAGCAGATCCAAGTACTATCGACGGAATCAAAGAACGCGGGACAAGCGGCATCTCGTGCCTCAGGCATCAACAGTGACCCGTTCAAAGTCGAGACCGTTTTCATCTTCCATTTGCTGCTGCTAGTCAGGTACCGGAGTACCGAAGCACCTCATGTCGTATGATCTATATCTTGGTAGTGGGGAGAACCCGCCATCGACATCGTCATCATCTCTTTTTCATCTTGGCCATGACCAGACCCGGACATGACTCGGGGTTCGAAAACCCTCCATCCCGTTCCCCCTTTGTTACAACTTGAACCAAATTTGAGTTCTGACAGCCAATTAATTCGGTGATATTGGATGGTGGACGCCACACCATACCTGTCAATTCATCCAGTCAATTAATATGCAGTGGTGTTGTACTGCAGCTAAATAGGAACACTACGGAGCTTAGTGGATAAAATCGGGGATCCATGGCATCTCAAGCAGGACTTGACTGAGCTCGGAGCCGAAAATTTCAGTCGTCTTGACCCTGTAAATTACATCTAATTACCTGTAATCCCGCTAAAGTAGACCAATCATGCAGGTACTTATTTGTATCGGCTGTGTACCCACAGCAATATGTACTAGACCCATCCAGCCTGCATGATGATTTATACAGCAGGTACGGAGTAGTTTAACTTGTTATTTACCTCCCTTCTTCCTTCGTTTGTCTTCTTAGTTCCCCCTAGTCGAATCTGTGAGGGAAGGAGAACTGCTCGACAAGATTCAAATTGGACTTTGCGTCCGCCCCTCGTTCCTACTTTGCAATCCACCCCCAGTTTCCCATTCCACGTGCCGCCACACTTTTGCAAGCCTTGCCGGAGGTCTGCGGATAGGAGGTCCGTCTCTCTCTCACTCTCGCCCCCATAATCACGTCTTCATTTGTCTTCATTCTCAACTTGCGCACTTGTGCAGCCTTGAACATCCTTGGCATATTTCCAACAATCCACTAACAGCGCTACCTCGCCTTAGATTACCTTGTCTCCAACGAAGGCGCAGACTTGCGGACTCGTGAATCTTCTCGCGGATCTTCTCGCGCCGAAACACATCTTGCGTGCTCTACCCCATTGTTTCGGATAGACCCTGCCCTCAATCGTCGGCCTGGACGCGTGGAGAAACCAACGCGCCCTCCTTCTCTCCGACGACGCCTGCCAAAAAAAAAAAAGCCGTTGCCTCCTCGCCGCTTCCCTCTGCGATGCCTCGTCGGTTTAGCAACAACTCCTCCAACGACACCTCTTCCAACTCCCCGTCCTTTTCACCCTCTTCGGGAAAGGCCGGTTTCTCCATAAAGGCACCCTCGGTCAAGTCCCATCGCTTGTCTCAATTCTTCTCGACTTCGCCCAAGTCGAAGTTCGAGCCTCAAGCTCCACAGGCCGCATCTCAATCCACCGGGGCCAACCCGCCTAACACCCCTCCGCCGATCAGCTCGGCATCACTGTCATTACCGACAATTTCTCTTTCCACTGCCACGGCCGATAACCCGAACATGGACGACCCGCCAACCACGTTATTCCAGCCCCCGACCCCCGAGGAGGCCAGGCGGCAGGCCAAGCAACATGCGCAATTCGGTCCCATCGGTCACCCCAGTCACCGGTACTCCAGTCGACACCCTGGTGGTGTCTTCCCGGAGCCGGTGATGGACGAGCCGCCGTATTATTACTTGCTTACCACTTACATCAGTTACCTAATTCTAATTGCTTTCGGACATGTCCGTGATTTCTTCGGCAAACGCTTCCGCGAAGAAAACTACCGTCACCTGAAGCCCCGCAATGGCTACGGCGCACTCAACAGCGATTTCGACAACTTCTACATCCGTCGTCTCAAGTTGCGTATCAATGACTGCTTCGAGCGCCCCGTGACCGGCGTGCCCGGACGAACTATCACTCTGATCGACCGGGCTACCGATGACCATAACCACCACTTCTACCTAACCGGGACCACTACTGATACCTTGAATCTGAGCTCCTACAACTACCTCGGATTCGCCCAGTCCGAAGGCCCCTGTGCCGACCAGGCGGAAGAATCTGTCCGCAAGTACGGTGTCTCCACCCCCAGTACCCGAGCGGAGGCTGGTACACAGGATCTCCATGTCGAGGTTGAGGATCTAATTGCCCGGTTCGTGGGCAAGGAGGCGTCCATGGTCTTCTCGATGGGCTTCGGCACCAACGCCACCATCTTCCCCGCGCTGGTTTCCAAGGGCGATCTCCTCATTTCCGACGAACTGAACCATGCCTCCATTCGTTTCGGTGCTCGGCTTTCTGGTGCTTCGATTGCCATGTTCAAGCACAATGACATGAAGGATCTCGAACAAAAGCTTCGCGAGGCTATCTCTCAAGGTCAACCCCGCACTCACCGCCCCTGGAAGAAGATCCTGGTGGTCGTTGAAGGTCTCTACTCCATGGAGGGCTCCATGTGCAACCTTCCCGGTCTCGTGGCACTGAAGCACCGTTACAAATTCAACCTGTTCGTCGACGAAGCGCACTCGATCGGCGCCGTCGGTCCCAGGGGTCGGGGTGTGTTTGACTACTTCAGCATTGACACTCGGGAGGCGGATATCCTGATGGGTACTCTCACGAAGTCGTTCGGTGCCAATGGTGGATACATTGCCGCGGACAAGGCCATGATCGACAAGCTCCGGGCCACCAACCCGGGTCTCTTCTACGGCGAGGCTCCCGCACCGGCCATTCTTACGCAGATCTCCTGCGCTCTTCGGATTATCAACGGCGAGCTCGTTCCTGGCCAGGGCGAGGAGCGGCTACAGCGCCTGGCCTTCAATTCGCGATACCTCCGCCTCGGGTTGAAGCGTCTGGGCTTTATAGTATACGGTCACGACGATTCACCCATTATTCCCGTCCTCCTCTTCAACCCGGCCAAGATGCCCGCCTTCTCCCACGAAATGCTTCGACGCAAGATCTCTGTCGTGGTTGTTGGTTATCCCGCCACGCCCCTGGTTTCATCTCGTGCCCGTTTCTGCGTATCGGCCGCCCATACCAAGGAGGACCTAGACCGGGTTCTGACCGCCTGCGACGAGATCGGCAATGTCCTACAACTGAAGTTCTCTACCGGCATTGCTGGCGGCGCTCTGCCCCCGACCGAAGAGAGGGCTCCTCCGCCAGAGATGGAGAAGGAATGGCACCGGAAGCGCTCCGACAATCTCAGCCCTCCCCGGTGGCGGATCGATGATGTGATCCGACGCGGAGTTCAAGACGTCAAGTCTCCCTTGTATTAGATTGACGCTCTCCTTAGTTGCGTGATGCTGCTTTGGAACTTGCATATCGAGTTTGGTCCTTGCCTTTGGAGTTTATTCCACGAGCCCGGTCGGTGCTGGTCACGCCGTGTCGCGGTCTTTTGAATTCCGTGTTTCCCCTTGTTTCACTATCTGTATTCGGCCCCAGTTCCTTGCTCCGGTTTGACCAAGCAAGAAGTGCCTGATATCCGAATTCGGGGAGAAGATGGGGGTTTCAGGAAAGAGAAAAATCCGGTCATGAATTATTCAAGCAACGAATGAATATGTCCCCGTTTTCCATATGGACCAGCCCTGGTCTTCTTGGAGATGTCTTCCCTTTTTCCTTCTTTTGCCTTGTATGCAGCCCCTTTTAGTCCTTCTTACCTTCTGTGTCACTTTTATTATTTCTAGAATATTGCCTAATAATGCTGCACCTGCACTTCTACTCCCAGGGCACAATGCTCGCTGTTTTGCTTTCATGTCGCAAGTCATTGTCTCGGGATGAATAGGATTCGGCAGCACACTTCGCTGGAGATACTCTGTTGGCTATGATCTCCCGGTGATATTGTATACATCTCTCATCTTTTCCTTTTATTTGGAAGAGGCTTCTCCAAATTGGCAGGCTGAAACCTGTCGATCTTGGTACTTTGTTTATAAGTGATGACTCCTTGAATGCCAATAGCCTTACAGATTCTATATGTATTTGTCTTTGGTGATCTCAGCTTATCCAGCTCATTCGAGCTTTTCACTCTGGTCCCTACGCAAGGATTGGATGTTTGTCCATCGAGGGTCATTCTGGTATCTGTACATTGCTTTGCGATCCAAGCATCAACTTCATCAAGTGCTGCCCTGAACATCAAGTGAGGCAACCAGCTACTAGCTATTCATCACTCGGCACTAATCAGAGAAAAGGAAAACAGCCTAAAAATGGCAAGAATCCATATGTATCCTATATCGAATATAACCTTAAAGATAAACGCCCGGAGCACGAGTCCAACCGAAACCCGAGATGCATAGGAAAAGGCCCTGCCCAAGTGCAATGAAACTGAAAAAGACCGGAAAAAAAAAAGAGAGAATGCCCAATGCAATGTAGAATCACGTCTACCAGCAGTCATCAAAGTCGTAATGTATCATACCTGCCCAGATCTACAGCCAGGCTAGGAAATCAGAAAAGGTTATATGTGCACAATCACAATTACCATCAAACAGTCCCATACCGCCCATGGTCCTGGCCGAGAAGAACCTGTCCCTCATGCAGACTCGAAAGATGCTCATACTCGCCAGGAGGAGGCGAGGTCGAGGGAATCCAGCCGCGCATCCAGCCACGAACGCGCCTCCACTTGCTCCGGCCGCGCTTCGAGTCATCGTCCTCTCCAAAGCTCTCGTCTTCCGAGGACCCATACATGAGAAATTGCAGGCCCATGAACCCGTCTAATCCCAGAACACCGAACGCGCCGAGGAAGAACGGAAGCGAACGTCCGACCCACTCCAAGCGATCATTGCCGTGCTCATCGGCCCAGCCGCCACCTCCGTATGGTGCGAAATCACTCCAGGCGTTGGGGTTGGTGAGCAAGGAAGACGAGTAGAAGAGGTTTCCGCAGAACGCAGCCATGAACAGCAACGGCGAAAGTCCCTCTGTGCTCTTCCGCTGATAGTTCTTGTAGAGCTGCGGCGGGCGCGAGCCGAGATATAGTAGCGTGGACATCCACGAGACGACGCGGCCCACTATCTCGATTATCACTTCGCGCGGTGCATCTGAAATGGGTGGATGGGGTTGTGGATTGGCCTCTATGGGACTGCCATTGACCAGCACGGCACAGACCAGTGAAGCGACCAGCATCGTGCGGGGAAGAGCGAAGGGCGCGCTACTTGCGCTACTGCCCCGGACAGTCCGTCGTGAGGAGCTCAACTTTTCATTTATATATGATGTTCCAGGGGTTGTTGAATTGAGTGTTGACCCAGTTTGAACGCCTGTATCGTTGACTTCGGCCTTCTTGGTCATGTTGACTGGTGCGGGTGTCTGGTGGGTCACATTGCTGTCGGGCACAGCCACGCCTGACGGGACATCGCCATGAGGGTCGAAATCATGATAGGATAATTCGTTATATCCGTATTGGCGGGATTTGTAGTGGGTGTACCAGAAAAACTGGATCACTAGTGCGACATCCACGCAGACATAGTAGCTTGCGACCACGACTTGCCACCCTGCCTGGCGGGTGAAGAGAGCACCAAGTAGGTTACTCGCGTCACCTGCGCACCAAATGACCAGAAAAAAGATCGATAGTCCCGATGTTGATTGTAGCTGGTAGTTCTTGTATATCTGCGGCATCTGGGCAAAGAGCCATGAGACGATACTGAGGGTTCCGAGAACGGAGGAGATCAGCGCGAGAGGTGTGGGGAGGCAGATGTGGAGGTGTGAGGAGATAGCGGTCAGGAAGGGCGATGTCGGTTCACAGTGGTCTGGGAGAGACCCGAATATGAGATGGTGTAAAATAGAAGCCATGGTGTATTCTATGTTCTCGAGAGAAAGAGAACGGGGAAGGCACGTCTATAAGGCACGGGACCTGCAGCTATCGACAAGGGCTCTATCGGGGAGAGCGGGGAAAGGCGATCAGGTCGAAACGCGGTGCAATAAGGGAGGACGGAAGTCTAAGAAGTCCGAGTGTATGGAGTAAAGTAAAAGAAAGTCATAGCTGAAGAGCTGAAGACAAGGTGATCCCCCTCGCGCATGACGAGAGCTGAAAAAGTAACGATCATCGATCATCACCGAATTGGGGCTTATCAGTGTCTCAAGACACTCAAGATAGCGTTGGCTGTGGGCCTATCATCCTCCTACTTTATCGTCTCCGATTTAGTCCGATTGCATTCCTCACTACATCAAGTAACACTCTAAATAGATATACCTATTTTACCCCATCTTTGAGTAACCGGTTCCTCTGAAATTGTCATTATCAGACACAACTCGTGAAGACGAACATTTGAATCAGGGCTTCTGTTCTCCACGTGACCTTCTATCTACAACATCGCCACATCTGCAGGCACCTGGGCAGCTGCATCCATCAGGCCACTAGCGATACTACAGTATCGAGCAGCATCGGTAGGATCGCTACCGGCGCTAAATTCGGATTGAAGCCGAAATTTTGAGTGGCCGGGGGAGGGACCGGTACGTACTCCGGGGTCGGTCTCCATCGACTCGAGACCCACTTGAGATCGCTTATCAGAACGGAATAGTAATCCCGCTTATCCCCCAGATTTGCAGATGTTCAATGTCAAGGTGCGACCGTAATCCATGCATCGAAGCTCAGGTGGAGGATTTTGGGGGCCACAAGCTCAGCGTGGGGGTGCCACGGGGTACGAGCACGCGACATCTATCACCTAGCTGTAGTAGTGTAACTAGTCTGGACATACTGGCTCCAATGTCCCCTTTAATTTGCCTATCATTACCACGGATCGATTCAAGCTAGAAGTTGCCCATATGACCAAAATCCCAAAGCATCCGAGCTGACCAAGCATGTACATTACCAGGCCACCCATGCTTAGCTCTGCAACAACGATCAACAGTACCTGCGAATACACAAACCGAAAACAGTGCAGTTAAACCCAAACTATATAATATGACAAAACAGTCTCCCTTAATAGTCATCCTCGCGACCTCGTGAACGACTCCGACTATGATGCTCGTGGTGATGGTGATGTCCACCATGACTATGTCGGTGCCCATGAGAAGGCCGATCATGACCCTTCACCTTATTCTCCAACATGTTGCCAATAATAGCACCACCAAGAGCACCTAGAAGCCCATGGTCCTTCTTATGTCCGAAGTAATAACCCGCCGCGCCACCCGCAAGAGAGCTTCCGATACCCCGTTCACTTCCAGGATCCTCATCCTGCTCACCCTGACGGATCTCGCCGCTATTCTCCCGCGTGTGCGAATCCGACGAGGACGCATGTGGATTGGAAGGAGCGTACCGTGGCTGTTCGGCTGCACCACTCGAAGTATGTTAGCACGGATCTGATGCTCCTAAGTACTTTCCACTCACTAGTATCCCAGATTCTCAGGAACTTTCCCACTTGAAGTCGGAGGAAAACCGGCAATAGGCCCGAGGTGGTCTGGTTGTCCTACCGGTGTGTAACTTCTGTCGGGCTGGTAGGGTTCCGGGGCCAGGTGATATGGGCTTGGCTGCGGGGGATATGCATAATTTGGATCTGGCTGTGGATCTGCGGCGCTGTAGGGTTGCTGTTGGTACTGGGATGGATATTGCGGCTGGACCTGCTCCTCCGGGGGATAATAGCCGACACTGCCTGGGGTGGGCGTGGAGTATGAAGTGTAAGGATTGTATGGATCTGCCATGGTGGTGTAGTGTAGATGAGATGAAAAATAAATGAGAGCGACGCTCTTATAAATAGGGAACCTTCTGATAGACAGTCTGATGACTGATGACTGGGGCTCATACACCATGGTGCGGGTGACCTGCCCGCACGACCCTCTACAGCGTAGGAACTCTGGAATGCGCTTGTCGCCAATCACCGATGTAGAGTCCTGCAGGAAACTTACTATATGGAGGGGTCATTGTATTAGAGGCATTAGACGCGTAATCTACAAGGAATAAAGGTGTATGCTTGAAGACTGATATTGCCAGGCGTCGTCTATGCACGACGGACGCACAACCAAATATAAAAAAAACGGATGACTCGGGGTATTTCCGGCAGAAAAATCAGCAAAAAAAAACAAGGAAAAAGTTCGATGCAAGACAGTGCTGGCTGTTGAGCAATTCAAAATCAGAGGTCGCTCCTTGATAAGGGACGCGAAGAAAAAAAGCAATCAAAATGCATCCATCAGCGTGTGCACATGCACGCGACAGGATTGGTATGAGAAGCTATAAAAGAATGGAATAGGGAGGATCAGAAGTAATGTGCCCAGCACAGTTAAAGCCTCTGCGGTGTCATCTCCAGGGCGAACTGACAGAGCCGTGTATGGACAGACGACGGACACACTGGCAACTAAACCGTCGGACTCTGCACACTTCGCATCGAGTTGCGGCTTGCCCGCCGGGCCATCCATTTCACAAGCAATTCGTCGAGTTGATTGTTCATCTCTTTGAGCTTCCTGCTCTCCTCCTTGAAAAGACGGCCAGTGACAGGATGGTCAGGGCCGGCCGGGGGAATATTGGATTTGTCGTGGACAATAATGTAAAGGTCGCGAATGTCATTTTCTTCGTCCATGTATGATCGTAGACTGGCATCACTCCAGGTGGGAGTATCCACCGAAAGCGTATCGAGTGAACCCAGGGTAGCGTCGGTACCCTTAAGGTCGTGGGAATCGACCTCGGGAGACGATGGCGGTGAGAGCGGTGAGACAGACTGGTCCGAGATCAGACCTGGGGCACTGATTGGAATGTGGCCTTCCACCGGGGAGATATTCACCGGGGATTCTGATCCCCGGTCGTGATAACTTCTGCCCCCTGTCGGCGTAAACCTCTGCGGAGGGGATGTTACAGAAGGCTGGCTAGTCGCTGCGCGGTCGGAGCCGTACGGTCCTCTCCACTGCGCTTCGCTGGACGGTCGATCCTCTGGAGATGCGAATGGGTCCCGAGCATCTATGGCAGTTGCATAAGAGCCCTTCGAGGCGCTCGATTGGCTGGTAGGGGAAGCCACAGCTCGGCGGTCTTCCTCGAAGCTTTCCACCTCCTGCGTTGTTGTAACCTGTCGGATTGTTGGGCCCGCCTGGCTTGCGAGGGCGGCCTCGATATCCCTGGTCTGCCCGGTCGGCGAGGTAGGAGACATAGTCGTTGGGACTTGCTTTTGCAACTTGTTGCTGGTCTGTCTCTGTGGCTTGGTCCGAGACTCTTGGGACATAGTGGATTCCATAGATGTCTTCGGTGATGTACGCAATGAAGGCTCGACTGGAGACAAGGGCTCGTCCATGTCTTCGTCAATCGACTTGGTCTTCTTGCCGCGCTTGAAAAGCCCACTAAGCATCCCCGGTTTCTTGTCCTTGCGTTTCTTGTCGTCCTTAGTTTTCTCCTGCGGCGTAGATGCCTTGTCGATGCTCTCAAAGCTTCCGCGGTCATCCTTCCATTCATTAAGCAGGCTGTTGGTGTTGTTGCCGCCGTTGTTGCTGTTGTTGCCGTTGTTGGATTCATCGCGTAGCAGGTTCGGCGTCAGAGAAATCTTCTTTGGCTCAGCAGTGTCATCCTTGAAGAAAGAATCGGTATTCCGCACAGTGCCATTTCTGGATCTACTGACGGTGGGTTCCACTTGATCGAGGAAGTTAGATTCCGATGTTTGCTGTCCAGAGAAAGGATATCTCTTCATACCTTCTGGATCATAGAACTCCTCGCTCGACCGTCGAGGACCCGAGATTGATCGCTCGGGCTCACCCGCTTCTTCCGTCTCGGTGCCCTCGGTCTGGTCCGTGGATTTCTCCTTCTGTCCCTTGGGCCGGAGAGGCTCCACGACAATGTCCTCATTCTGCTCTTGAGCTTCTTCGTCATCCGATTCTACGGTTTCATCATCGTTAAAGAAATCACCATGCTCATCGTCCTCGTCTGTAGAATACTCGACGTCGGATGCGTCGATATACGTCGGTGCACCGAAGTTGACAGTCTTTGCGTTTCGTCGGCGCATGGCTTTCTTCAAAGGATTCTTGGACTTCTCTGAATTATCGCCTAACATGGTGGCAGACAGCTGAGGAAGTCAGTATTTGTTGAGGGAAAAAGTTATGAGAATACATACATCAACATTCCTGTGTTTGTTCAATCTGGCAAGTCGCTCGGTGGGCGTTTCGATGTGTTCTGCCGGCAGGTACCCGATGCTTCCATCCTTCACCACACGAACCAACCACCAGTAGCTGTTGCTGTCGTCCAGAAGCACCATAGTATCTCCCTTCGCAGCATTCGCTTGCCCATCGACAGTTGCGACAAAGTTGTGGAGCGCGTAGACGAATTCGAAATCAATGTCCTCTGCTCATCATTAAACTGAAAGCCCCATCGCGTAATGCACCGTGAAAACATACCATCGTCAATAGAAGGGGAACTTGATATTTTGTCCATGAGATCATCATCTAGAAGATCATCACTTTCGCCATCCGCCAGGTCACTATCGTTGTGATCATAGTCGGCATTTCCAGCCACGTCCGCCTCCACGTCATCATCACCGTACATGCCCACGCCGTCAGCACTGGGGCCGTTCATAATTTCCGCTCTCGTATCCTCCTCGGCATGACGAATGGAAGAAGACTGGTGGGGGGCAGGCCGGCCGGCCCCAAGAGGATCTGGATGTTCGGGTTGCTTCGTGTGGTCTTTGGCCGACGGGGCATCATGGTCTTGGAGATCCAAGGTATCTAGGCAATCGGTCAGTAATTCGAAATCGAATGAGAGCAGAGATATCGTAAAAACACACCAGCCCGAATGACTTGAGGCCTCATCATATTGCAGGTTTAAATGGATGTGTGATTGGCGGTAAGAGGAAGTCGCACAAGTCGTGCGGGGGTGCAAAGAAGTGATTGTTGAGCCAGAACTATCAGAGAAAAACAAACAACCAAGGGCGTGCAAGATGTCGCGCAGAGCCTCGACACTCGATAATTGCCTCGGGGTCTCCAGGAACTCGAACGGAGGGGTCGCCCTAAAAGAAAGACTGCGCCTTGCCGACCAAAGATGGGGGCTGGACTGCTTCAGTCGCAGAATGGCACGTCGGGTGCACGAATAGAATTACTGCCAGAGCGACATTTAGAGAAAAGAAGGGGGTCATTCGAGACAGGGACAATTGACAACCCCAGAAAGCGAGGCAAAAGGAGATGTTTCCAAAACAAGCGCCCCTTGCGCGCGGCTAATCGGAATTAAGGGGAGCAGCTTGGACCCCCTGAAACCATATTGCCGTATATAGTAACAGATAGGGCTTAGGGCTATTTTTCTCAGACGGATCGATGACCTTGAATCATGTGACTTGGTAATCACATGACTGTCCGCTCTTACCCGAACTTCACAACTCCAACTGCTCGTCAAACTCCGGCGGCACCCGAACGCCCCGTTTTCTCCATCCCCTCACCCTGGCTCCAACTGACCAATCCCTCACCTTTCATGCTCCTCTGACCTCACTCTACTTGTACCTCTTTATAATTTTTTTTTTTCTCCTTCCAACCCTGGTCGAATCTTTCACAACCTGAGAACCACCACCTTTCCCTATATCACCCCGCAATATCGAGCGTTTTCCGTCTCCACTCCAAAGCGCTTATCGCCCCACGTCTACCCTTTCCATAAATTACTTGCAGAGCGGCCTCCAAAATTATCTACAGGCAGAGGGTTCTTGCAGCCCTACTGCTAGCCTACCACGGGCTCACTTTCACCACGTCGTCCTATACAGCGCTGTCGACGGGGTTATGGCGCACTCCGAGAGACACGGGTTGGCCGGCTTGAGGATTGAGACTTCGTTTCACCAGCAAAGACCAGGATGGACAGCGGAGAATGATGGGGAAAGGAGGAGATCGGCTTCAGGTGGCGATGGTATCGAGAGCGACCGCACCAACAAATCTCATGATTACGCGCGCTGCCGCGATACTAATAAAGACCACAGTGTGTTAAGTGATTTGCACTCAGCCACGCCTCCCATTTCGGTTCCCCGCCCCGACAATCATTCAGTGGGAGAGTCCAACAATAACGGCTTCCCACACAAGCCGGACGATGTGCAGGGATCCCCGCTCGACAACTATCTTCAAGCGCGCCATCCCTCCATCAGCTTCAACCCGAAGGTATTCCTCGACTCCGGCCTGCAGCAGCCACTAGAGGAGCCTCTCGATAAAGGCGACGTGAAGAATCGACCCCCGCTAAAATTCGGGTCCCGGACCTCTGGCCTCCGAAACGCTCTCTCTCAGGATGACGACCCCGTTGACCGAAAGTCCGGACGGGGTGATTACTCCAAGCAATATCAGGAACCGCGGGAAACGCGGGAAACGCGGGAAATTCCGACTGGAGCTTTCCGAGTCCAATCTGTCATGAGTCCTGGAGATGAGTCACTCACGGGTAATGACGGCGATCATCCGACTTCGCTCACGTCACTCTCAACGGCATCTCCAGGCGAGGAAGTGCGAACCCCGCCTGGAAGCGCTAAAGATGCGCTGCTGTCGCCTGTTTACATAACCTCCCCCAACCAGCAATTTTTTTCCCCAGAGGACCGCAGCGCATCTTGGTCTACGGGCCTAGTGACTCCCTTTGGAAGTAAGAGCCGCACTTCTCCGTTTAGTCGCCATGGCAGCCTGCGACAAAGCTCTCGACGGTCTACTACCTCGAGCGGCAAGTCACCTGCCAGCGCATTTCTTTCCATGTGGTCCGGCGGCGGTGAAGAGCCTGCCCCGCAGCCCGATGACGAAGGCCAGATGGTGGGCACCGATTACGTCCTTGGAAAGCAAATTGGCTTTGGGGGGTTCAGTACGGTGAAAGAAGCCTTCAAGGTTGAGCAGCACGGCACGACTAAGCGACTCGCCGTCAAAATCGTCAAAAAACAGATCAACGGCCACAGTGAGAAGGAAAACGAAGAATTACAGGCGGAGTTCGACCATGAGGTTCGAGTCTGGCGGTATCTCAGCCACCCCCACGTCTTAACCCTCGATGCCGTTTACGAGACAGATTATGCCACTTTCTGCTTCACAAAGCTTCACATCGGTGGGACTCTATTCGACTTGGTCCGCCAGAATCGCCAGGGTCTCCCACCGCCTCTCGCGAAGAAATACTCCTACGAACTTGCCCGCGCGATTCGCTATCTGCACGAAGACGCTCGTGTCGTGCACCGCGACATCAAACTAGAGAACTGTCTCCTTGACCCCATCGTTGCCCCCGATGGCTCGCAATCCTCAACTCTAGTCCTTTGCGACTTTGGAATGGCAGAATGGATGGCTACAGACAATGGTGGTGACAGCCCTGACCCCTATGACGAGGTGGCTGATCGCCCTCCACCCAAGCAAATGGGACCTGCAGGCTCCAGTACCAGTGTCGCCGGCAGCCTGGAGTATGCCTCTCCCGAATTACTCCAGTCAACAAATGGTGTTATCCACCCGTCTGTCGACATCTGGGCCTTTGGTGTGGTTGTCTTCAGTGTTATTGTTGGTTCCCGGCCTTTCCAAGACTCATTTGCACCTCGCATCCAGGCCAACATCCTCAGCGGCACGTGGAACCATGAAGCCATTCTCGGCCCGCTTACCGACGAACTCTTGCGTAAGGACCGCCAAGATGCCCTCGATTTAATCAAGGGCTGTCTCGAAATGGACGTCGACAGGCGGTGGACTATCCGAGACATCCTGGACTGCGCCTGGCTCCGCGAAGTCGCTGAAACTGTCAACGAGGGCTCTCCAGAGTCTGCGTGGAGACTATGAACCCCTCTCTAATTGCCCTTTGATAGGCTTTTCAGCCCAAATATCTCGAGGTCCACATCGAGAATGACACGACGTTATATGAATTTTCTCGGTAATTTTCTTTGGTCTTTTTACCGGTGCTGCTCTTCAAGCGCTGGTGGTGTTATTTTGGGATTTTCGACCATGATACCCGTCCTGTTCAACAAGTGGACTTGACGCCTTGTTATTTCTTTTATCTGGGTTCCTCATGCGGTGCATTTTTGGTTATATTTGATATGATGGATTGGATTATGACTTGAATAACCATGGCGTTTCCTTTTTTCTTTTACCTTTTTTTTCACACAAGGCATGCGTCTTTGATTTCTTGCTATATCTTATTCTTGATGTATTCTATACGCGGGTCTGGGTTTTCTTGCTGATATCGTTCGACGATTTTCCTCTGCCCTATTTGTCAATGTCTCTTTTCTGCGTGGGTGGCTGGCTCCGTCCTAGAACAAAGAAATGCATGAAAAGTTCAAGAGCTAACTCTCTTCGTACAAAATCTTGGAACTGGTCCGACATATAAAAACCCAAGCCAATCTACACCATGCACAACAACATAATATAATTTTGTATGACCGACTATCCAAAAACAGGGGGACTATTGATACATGTACAAAGATAATGCCTCGGCAAAACCGAAAATCAAAATCTACAGAAAAACTACCAGAGCCTGTTCTCCGGCAGCACCTTCTCCTTCTTAACACCAGCCGTCGACTTCCGTTCCTCAGGCGAACGGAAGAACAAACTCGGTCCCTCCATCGGCTTAAGCAAATGACTCAAATAACCTCTGTGCGCAGGGTCACGATAGTACTCGATATCACGACGGCGCGTCGGATCAGGCAATCTATAGCGGAAGCCACGAGCCTTCATCACACTAGCCTCAGTCAGGTCCTCAGGGGCACCATCCGCCTTCAACAACTCCGGAGACCCGCTCTCAGGAGCCCACGCCAACGAAATAAACGGATGCGACTCCTTGGCCATGATATGCTGGATTGCAGTGCGGGTGTAGTAGCGTGTTGCGACGGATCCGCCTGCGGCTTCGATGGCTGCGATTGCGGATGCGGAGACTCGTGAGACCACTAGATGGATTGGTTGTTTGAGGACTCCCTCGCCGCCGCCGAGGACTTTTACGCCGTCTTTGTGCTGGTGGATGCAGCGGGATTTGGTCAGTTCGCGTACGGTGATTGGGCGGGTTGGGTCGATGCGGCCTTGGTCGATCCAGTCTTGGATGCGTTCGAGGTTGACGGGGGCCATTTCGAGGGCGAAGCTGTGAAAGTTATTAGACGGGTTATGTTCGATGGGATCACAAGGGATTGGGACTTGATGATGGGAAATGATAAGGGGAAAAAACCTACATGTTCTTTTGTCCACGCTCACCGTGGACAACAATATCGGGCGTTTGACCACCATTGAACCCAGCAGGGACCTTTCCATGCTGACCCTGACCCTTGTGACCACGGCCTGAGGTCTTACCCTTGCCGGAAGCAGGACCACGACCGCGGCGGATACGCTTGTTGTAGGCCGAAGGATTGTCGGAGAGCGAGGAGAGGATGTGCGCGCCGCGCTGCTGGAATTGCGGGACGAGGAAGGCCAGCGGTGAGGTCTGGAATGGCTTTGTGATGAAATGTTGAAGCTGCATGGGCAGCCCTATAAGTCGGGGGGCCATGGCGATGATGGTCTGGGGGATGTGGGATCTTGTCGCGGACGCTGGAGATCTTTGATGCCGGACGGAGCGGAAAATAGTCGGGCCGGGATTGGGAGAAGGTTAGAGTCTACGAACTAAATCACCCGCTAGGAATCGCTGTTGAAAGCTTTGGTCCACTAATTTCAATGTCCGTTGGCCTAATTATGTCGATTTTCTTTCTCATTTCCTCTACCAGATTCTGAGTGTAGGCGAGCTCACTCTAAGCGCTTGGAGACATGTGAGAGTTGGGTATGAAATCTAGTTTCCTTATGCTGCAAGACTTGTCTATCTGCTGAAACCTTGAAAGTAAACGCCATATGATGTAAATGCAGACTCAACAATGACCACGTTGTTGTCGACAATGGATAACCAAAATAATAACGCCTCAAAAAGGTTGCCCCGGACCTTGGAGGTCTTTTTCGGGGAGCAAACACCAGGGATCCTTCTAGATTGGGACGCCGAGCAGATGCAATAAATCATGAAGTAATCCTGTACAGTAAAGAAAAAGGACAACCAAACAGGGTGGAAAAATGGATGTACAGCGAATGGGATTTTTCGTGAGTTGGGTCATAGCGCGGTCACATCGTCAAAAGAGGAGAAGAGCAGAGCAAACTTCAGCTAGAGTAGGTCTAGGAAGGAGGGAAGTAGGGTTGGAAATTCCCCTGGCTCCACACATCAGGCTGGATGTAGGGGAGCAGGCCGGTTCTCCGATCGGAGGTCCCCTTACCCAGCGGACGGTAGTGCATGTGGTCGAAAGGAACACTGCGTTGCTGTTGCAGGGACGTGGACGGAGGCGGAATCAGCAAGGTCGAAACCGAGCGGACGGGCCGATAAGGGGAGTTGCGGTTGGCGAGGAAGAAGGATGGAGAGAGATGCTTTTGAGGAGTGTGGACGGAGTAGGCAGACACAGCCGGTGACACGGTGTCAGCAGAGACGCCGAACTGGCTCGGGTGGTGTCGGCCAAGTTCCGAGAGGGAAGGCGCATTGTAAATGCCGGCTGAAGCCGCGGGCACAGGAACGTTGGGAATATGCTGAGCCCAGTTCGAAGACCGGTTGTAGACTGGGTGCATAGGAGCCGGAACAGGGAGCTGAGAGACGGCGGTAGAGGGAAGTTGTGAGGTCGAGGGGGTTGGAAGATAATGGGAGATCGGATTGGATGCTGTCAGATTTGGAGGTGGGAGAGAGAAACCTTGAGAAACCGGAGCAGATGTTGGGGTGAGGACGGGGGGAAGAGTGGGCATTGCGTTCATAGTCGTTGAAGGGACGGTAAGAGGAGCTGGAGTAGGTTGTCCGGATCCCCGAGCAGCTCGCTTCACGGGTTGCAACTCGTCCTCATCATCTCGACCGCGCTTGCGGGCTCCACCCGAGGCAACCTGACCAGCCGGTGAAGGAATAGGGTAGGGCAGACCGGGAGCGGGCATATACCAGTTCGGCTGGGACTGCGGTTGAAGCGCATCGGAAGGAGGTGACGGCAACTTGGACAACGGTGACGGAGGCTGCAACCGAAGAGGAGAGACACGCATAACAGGGGCGTCCGTCTCAGCGGGTAGTGCAGATGCCTTGTTGAAGTAGTCGGCGAAGAGGCCGAGCTTGGTGTGCCAGAGGGCCCATTTGGCCTCGGAGGCAAACAGGTCGTAACGGATGTTGCTGAGGAACTCAACCTCCATAATATGAATCTCCTGCACCGCAATGCCCGAGACCTCGGCCCACGTCTTGTTGGTGTAGGTGTTGTCGTCCAGGACTGGCTGAGTCAGCATGATAATAAGGCGGTGAAGCGATAAGCCGGAACTCACATTTATTGCCCAGCATGAGGGCGACCGTCATCAGTCGGAATTCACTGCCCTTCTTGCCCTTCACGCCCGAATTGAACTTCTTGAGTCTGTAGATGAACAGCAGAGCCAGTAGAATAACATTCTGGCTGACCTGCGTTGTGGACAGAATCGTAGCCACCCATTTTTGGAATCCAACAGTAGGAATGGCCTCGGGAACCAGGGAAGGGACGGGGTGCAATCGGTCTTCAATAGCTTGGAGTTTTGAAGTCTGCTCGAACCAAAAGAGGCAGGTCATCTAGTGAAGGCAGGGGTCAGTTTCTCTGCACAATTCCATATCGGAGAACCTTGGTTGATCTCACCTGCGCTGCAAACTCGGCCAGGTTGCCCTTGGTATTGTTGATTGACGAGGGAATTCGCAGTTGCGAGCCTCCCGAGGTGCCGTTAGACTTTGTCTGCGCGAGTTCCGTAGCCGAGACTTCTTTCACTGGCGCCGAATGGTTCTGCGGCTTCGAGCCATATGAAGCCACCGACGAAGAGGGTACCGAATCGAAATGGGAGCGCGAACCATAGGGGTGAAAGGCCATACCGTGCACCTTCCCTCCATAGGGCATAGACGGAATGGCATTATAAGTCACTCCGGTCATGTCGCTGGGAGGAGTAGGCAGACCGTCCCGAACGGGAGCAGTCCAACGGGAGCCGTCCTGGAAAGGGAATTTGAATGATCGGTCCTCCTGCGGCGTCAGGTTGATGGTTGGAGTGATGGTGCCCAGAATCGAGGAGGATTGTGAGCCCAGCGTTGGGAGAGACATAGAGGCAGAAAAGTAGTTGACAGTTGAGAGACGGGTCGACACATGTGGGATGGTCGAATCGGCTTATACAGAAGAAATGACAGGAAAGCGAGCTGAGCCTGATTCAGTGGCCCATGACCCTAGATAGGCGTAAGAGGCTACCTGGTTGAGCCTGCTGTATAATGCTTTTGAATGGATGCGTCGAATGGTCCTGCCTAATTTGGACAATCAAGGAACAAGCGAAGAGGCGAGCGGAGTTCCAAGGGCGTTACTCGTGATCAAAGCCGGTAGGAAGGTGAATGGTATGATAAGTGAGAGTATTTTTCTTCACTTTGTAGAGGGGCAAAGAATGATGTATATGGAAATAGCCAAGACCTCATATAAGGATAGGAAGGTGAACCAGTCTTTCGATGGACGGATCTAAGAGTAGAACGCGCCACTAGTAAAATTAAAATAGGAAAAAAGAAAAGAAAAGAAGGTGAACCCAAAAGGAAATGTTCACGGCTAAGAGGCGGGGATGACCAAAAGAATAATTGAGAAAATACAATAATTGAAGGACGAAGTCAAGGCATCATCTCCATCCTTTTACCGCATGAAAAACCAAGTCCACTAAGGGGAGAAGCAGCCAGGGTAGATTGACCCATCCGGAGAAAGCATGAGAGTCCAATACGGGACAAAGTTTGGCCCGGACGCAGGTCCAGAGGGTTGATCCTCCTTTCTGGGCTCGTTTGGGTTCCGGTTTGGTCAATCTAGATTTCATTGTCTCTGAGAAACAACAAAAATGATAATAAAAATAAATTCTAAATAAATTAAATAAAGTAAAAAAAATAGAAAATAAAAAGGGATGGGAATACCGGTTGATGTCAGAGCCACCGGGGGAGGGGAGTCACAAGTGGATGCGGGCCTAAAAAGGGTAAGTCGCAGGGTCATGTTTACGGAGGACACTGGTCCCGGCCTTTTCCAAGTACATAGCCCTAACTTAGGCGGAGCAGGGCGGAGGGATACTGTGTACGGCGTAGCGCGGGCTAGTGGAAGGGGGGAGGGAATGGGAAAACGGATCAAGTGTGTACGGAGTAAGTAAGAAAAAAAAGAAGAGGCAAAAAGTGGAAAGACAGGTTCAGCATGTCGGAGGTCAGATCCAAGACCTGCTGGGGGTTCAGGGAGGGCTAGTGTTGGTGTAGGACCCATATCAGATCCAATAAAAAGAGAGATTTAGTATGGTCGCAACCGTCGGCCCAATGGCCTGTAAAGTAATGTGTCCTCCGTACTTTGTACCGAGATGTAAAATACCAAATACTGTATGCGTGAGGGTGCGCAAGCATGTACGTCTCCGCCTCCTGCATAAGGGAAGTGGTGGCTCTAAGGGGGCAACTACACAGACTGCTACAAGTCATACACCATTTCCTAAAGACTTCCAGGGTTCAAGCACGGTGGCTGATTACTAGATTGGAGTCACCGGAAAGGAAAAGGAATGGGGAATTCAAACCCAAAGTCCCAAAGCACCAAAGCGTCAAAGCAAAAAACAGGGCTTGTACGGGGTTGTGGTGAGAAGATCACTTTCCGTGTTGAGGGTTGACCGCGATAATGAAGGGCTTCTCCAGGGATAGAATATGGAATCGGGAGTCTCGGTTCTTTCGATCGGCGTGTAATCCATAGTGTACATTTTATACGAAGTCAGTACATAACTGGTAAGTAAGGAAGTCATTCTGGCTTAGCTAACCCGTGGAGCTACTCGTGAGGTTCTCATCTTCCGTTTTCATTGGTACCAATGATAACCCATAGTGGCATGTAAGTGGCCAGTAAGTGGCCAGCATGCAGCCAGCAGCTGACTGGCCGTCCTTTGGCCATTTTCTTCCCTGTCCCCATTCCCATTTGGCGGAATTCCAGGATGCGAGGATCCACCAAGTCTCAGTCTTCCGCGTATAATCCGAACCACCCGCCTTCGTTGGGGTGGGTGCAAGCTGTGCCATGACTGGTTTGCAGGATCCATCAAAAGAGAAGAGGCCAAGAGGCCCTGTCAGCTGTGTGTACGACTGCCGAATCATGATCCTGCATCACCAAGAATGGCCGAGAAGGCTGTATGATGCGGCCATCATGACACGGTTACCCTACAGGTGACTAATCATGTACTCCCCGATCGCGCTGTTAGCCGCTCTTCCTTTCTTCTGATTGGTCTCGGTCTCGGTCTAGTATTTTCCATCTGTTGCCTCGGCGCTCTTGAAGAGCCTTCTAGGGCCTCTTTTTTTTCGATTGATCGTCACTTTTTAGAGGAATTTCAGCCCGTGTGAGAGTCTTGGGTCCCCTCGCCTCTGAACTCTGCCCGTCTAGCGCACTTGGCGGGGTTCTCTCGACTTGCTTTTTTCGGCCTGGTCAGATTTCAGGAGGCAGATGGACTGATTTGATAGTTCAGGTCAAGCCTCGGGTCCATGGCACACGGACACGGACACGGACACGGACACGGACGCATCTTATTTGCCCGGCATGTAACCTGTGTTCTCTACACTCCAGGGTGAAAAGCCGGAAACGAGCAGTTATCTGTTGGTAGAATTCCTTGAAATGATTCAAGAAACGCTAGCATTGGTGTACTGTACACCGTAACTAGTTGGAGAATTAGTGGTCTACTGTTTACGACGTAGGGAAGTCAATGTTCCAGATCGATACTCGATTAGGACAGTTAATAGGTTTTGCCCCAAAAACGCGCGGACGCGACTTGGGGTGCACACGCCTCAGGGTGATAGGCAAACCCAGTACCATGTCACGCACCGCCTTGGTACACCATCCAAAGTGGACACAAAATGGACTGGAGGGAGAAAAGGAGGCTGCAGGATGAATTTCGGTTATTACGCCACCAGTTCACTCGCTATACTTCGTACATTTGATGGGGCTGGGGGACGATCCAAACTTTGAACATTGGCTTGGCGGTAAAAATTCACATCTTCGTCGTTAGTGTACGGAGTAGAAGTACTAGGCTAGCTGAAGTCCAAGTCCAAATCCAAGTCCAAGGTCAGTTATAGTGGACTGTGATGATGAACACGAACAGGCAAGCAATCAGAATCCCCCGTGTCCACTTTTTCTTTAGTCCGGATCCTGAGCCACAGCCACGGGGTGGGTTCGTTTCGGTGTTTCCAGAACCCCAGACCTGTGTCATGTCTCTGTTGAATCTTGATGATCTCGCCCAATTGCCATCCTTGAGCAATTTCGCGGCTCGGAGTTAACGTGCGAACTTCGTCACAGTCATACAGGCCTTGTGTCTGTATGGGGGCCGCCTTTTGGCCCTGTCATCATCGGCGTTTCGGGACTTTTCCTTTCCTTTTGCCTTTTCCCGATCTACATACTGACTTCACGCAACCCCCCTAATCCAAACGACCCGTGGACCGTTCGCACGTCTTCGCTCTCGTTCTCTGGTGGGGGCAGGATTTTGAAACTAGCTACTTCGTGGGATGGCAAGACCACTGTTCGAAAATGGATCCCGCACATTGCCACCGACGATACGACGACTAGTGATCCCGGTTACGGTTGCGGTCGCGGCCGCGGTTGCGGTACTACGGGGCTTCATTTTCAACAGTCACAGCATACTAGAATTATCTACGGACCCCGACCACATTAATTTGGGTGTGATCCACAAGTACGAGTCTTCCAATATTTGCCCCGTAATGAGTCGAATTACTGCATCTGGTGCCACCTGCATTAATCCATGGAAAAGACTTCGCTGTCACAAGGACGCATCATGGATGATATCGGCTTTTTGTGTATATCCCTCCCGCCGATGATCACTGGTCACGGACGTATTCATGCAGGCTGACCGCGATATGGTGATACTCGGGTCCTTCTAGGCCTCCAGGCGAAAGGCGGGTTCGCCCATCGTGGAAGTTATCCGAGCTTCTCTTCATTACTGTACCTGGGTAATATCCACAGAGCAGCGCGTAGAGTTCTAGGCAGCCGTGATTGGCGCCGCGTTGTAGAGTTTCAGGTAGCATGTACAGTACCGGATCCAACTCAGCAAAGCCGAAGCCGATCACCATCTTTTTTATCCTCCTGAACCGGGTTACTCCGTCCGACTATTGTTCTCTGTTCCGTAACCATGACAATGCAAGAAAACGGATATTATCATCATCACACACGGCCAGCATTCGAGCGGGGCTTCGATCCCGGCTCCCTTTGGAGGGGATTACCTGTCTCATGCGTCAACTCTCGTGAGATTGTCTTGCGAGCCGCCCACTCTGATGCAAACGGACGTGATTGCCGTTATGTCCAACCCTGCACTTCTTTCCTGCTTGGGCTCCTTGCAGATTACCTCGTCCTTGCTGGTTGATTGTTGCCCGGAGAACGGCTACGTGATGTAGACGATGTCGATACTTCGATATCACATCACATATCCACAGAGTTGGAAACTGGTTAAACTAGCATCGCACAACCTTTGTATACTGTAATCATCGCTACGGTTGACTGCGCCCGGAAAGCTACTGTAGGCAGATGGTTCCTAGGGTCATCTAGAGCAATCTACGCCATTCCGAACCGCCTGGGCCTTGAATGCGCTCGCAGCGCCCCCTCAGCATGGGGTCAAATGACATGGATCGGGGCGAGGGAGATGATCTTGAAAGCAAAGCACCTTCGCATAGTTATTGCTTGACTCGGTCTCTTTTAATGATGGGCGGACCGAGGGCCTGTCTTTGTCTCTTGTGACCGATCGAGGCGCATAGTCGCCTGCTGAGAGAATGCAGTTCAAAATGGAGGTCTATGCAGATCGCAGAAAACAAAGACACAGCTCGGTCATTTGAAAGAGTCTAAAACCCGGCCCTGGGCGCAGGGACCGTTTGCCATTCACATCAAAAAGCGTATTGCAATGATAAGTTTTCAATTGATATACCTAACTAATCTATAACTAATGTATAATCCATATTAGGCTTTTGGGGCTGTTTTGGCGTCGCGCCCCAAGCACAATGCAAGTCTGACACCGTCACGATCTCGAGTTGCTTTTTGCTTTGATTTAACTTTGAGAGTTACGAGTACCTACCCCATGAAAGGCGTCTTTGGCCCCTGGTATAGATTCAATAATAATACATAGTACATAGTACATAGTACCTTATGTATAATTGTGGAGAGCCTTACGTAGTGTCTCAGGTGTCTTCCTTGTTCTTTCTAAGATTAGACATGGCTTTGTCCAGGTGGTCTAGAGCTCATCAATGGATTGTCGCAGCGTGGCGGTCACGGAAACGATCATACAATCCCGCCTGATGTAAAGAATAAACCTGGAAAGTAAGAAAAGAAAGTTGAACTGAAATTAAATTCTATTATTCTGCCTATCATCAAGGGCACATTCGGTGGAGTAAGCCAACGCGTAACAAGTCCAGTTGGGCCGAGAGTACAGAGTGCTAACAGGATCACATTCCCGTCCTCCGTCCACATCCGGTATCGCCGTCACCTCCTCCACCTCTTTATGCGTGCTGATGGAGTCATCCACGCTCTAAGGACAGACCCTCACCGATGCCGCTTCGTTCCGCCTATGAATGGAAATACCTTGCGATTTTTTGCCATTTTCCGGGTTTCGAAGCTGGCGCGGGGGTGTTACAATGCCAGGTACAATCCCGAAGCGAGATGCTGGCCTCATTTCCAACCGAGCGCCAGGAGGCGTTACATTCCTTGAATCTGGAACCCAAACCCTTGATGCTCTGCGGAAAGGAATGGATAGACCGTGATGTTTGTGTCGAGTCGAGTCTACGCAAGGATCGCGAAGCCAAGGCATCAGGAAACAAATGTCCTCATCCGATCATCCCGAGAGTCACGATTTGACTCGTGGAGGAGAAGCCCTGGACCGCGGTTGACGATGAAACATATGTCACCAGTGCCTTCGATATCTGAAATCCTTGAGTCCTAAATCCGATCCCACGAGGGGGCGCAGTTGATTATTTCCACGGAACCGGACGTAGATGGACTTTCACTTGCCCATTGCCGGATTTCGCATCCTGGGTTTCCAATACGCTACCTATGTACCTCTTCCACTTCTTTCGCCTCTCTCTTTGGGGACTGGGATCTTGGATATGGCTGATCGCACTCGTTCCCTGTGCTCTATGTGAGGTCGTGGCTCCCGCTGACTGCTAACTGCAGCCAGTCACCGATCCATGGCAATATTGACGCCCCCGGGTAGCTACTATAGGTACCCCAATGTCTGCGGCAAGCGCGCAATCCGTCGATACTTGCCTCTTTGCAGTCTCGGACTTCGATGTGGCATATGTCCCTTGACGGACTGACCCGGACTTTGGTTATTGGCCTGGGTAATCTTGCCCAGGCCGTTAGACGTCAGCGACCGGATCTGGGCCCGCACGCCTCGATCCGGCTATGTGTTGTCGTGGAACGGTGCAAGACAGTCTTCAAGCAAATTGATTCCAGGCTGAATGGCAATCACTGTCCGCCTGGGGCAGGTTTTCGACATGGTCAATAATTCAGCTTCGGTAGTGCTGGTGGTGGCATTCGCTGTCATTCGCTGTTTTCGGGCCTGCAAAAACCTGCTTTTTGCTCGCTGTAGCTCTCTGGTCATACCGGCCTTTTTGTCCAGGCGATGAAGACATCCGAACCATATTGTCGATGTTGTCATGAAGAAGACAATCTTAAAGGGACTTTGATTGATTGCCAGAACTAATCCATGGCAGGTCATCAGCTTGGCCTATGCTGATGATCTCGACCATCTCAGTCTTATTCACTTCGCATTTGCTCGATAGAAGACCAAGCAGGCTTCGTCTCCTCTTTGGCGCACATTCTATGCCGCCATATTAATTATTCCGGGGTTGATTCTCGCATCCTTTGGACTCGGATCAAATGCGAGTGAAGTTCCTGCTAACTATCTAGTCCTACTGCTCGCTGTCAGGGATTTCACTCCCTCAATGGTGATAATGTGGCTACCTGATACTACGCTTCGGCCAAGGCCAACTGCATGTTATTCCAAATACCATAGCGCCACGGCAGCGTGGATGACTCCCTAGCATACTTTCTCGGAGCTCTTTGGAATAGATATCACTCAAACAGTCGCATTTGAACTCAACTCCTTTTCCTCAAATCTAGAACCCGTAATGCCTGTAAATTCTTTTATCTACTACGTCGTCACACAGACAGACGTATCACGAACCTCACAATCTGAAGCATTATTGATACTGGTCCAGACCAGCAGCCCCTACATTGTGTACCGACAGTAAGGGTTATTTCTCTTCCCTGTCCTCTTCGCTCTTTCAGTGCGTCAGAATGTACGTGACTCATGAAGGTAGTTGTAGATGAACGATATTGGAACTACGTGAGAGCCAATATCAATGCTGTGATATAATCTTCTGATACTGTGAAAGATTATTGTCTCCCATCATTCTCTCTTTCCCATGCGATGATCTTGGCCAGATGAACAGGCCATAGCATCACAGCAACCGGGCAAGAAAGTCAAAAGCTGCTTCATACCTGGCAGACTTTGCAGCTGCATCCTTCAAAATCTCCCAGTTTACACCATCAATACCAACTTCGAAACCCCAATCTGGATATCGTCGTTGGGCAATATGTATCTGCCAATAGAACCAAGGAATGCCAGTAGCAGTGATATATCAGCCCACCACTTGACATTGTCATCACGAGTCCCAGAGGAAAGCGACTAGAGGAACTGTAATGATTATTTTTCTCGAAATAGCAAGGACCCCATCCTTTCATAAGAAGCTTCTGACCACCTTCTGCGTCTTGGAACATATGGTGTTCAATGCATCGGTCAATCTACCGTTCCGTAGGCATGGATTGCCAGGACATTCAGTGCTTTGCAACAAAAGTAAGCATTTAGCAGTGAAGTTGCCGAATAAGTGCCTCTTCCGGTCGTCACAAAAATGCCAGTCTTCCCGCTGAGATTTGATTTAATTGCTTGAGGGGTCCTCGAGACCAGAGATAGGCACTAATAATGGCGCAGGCATCCGATCGGTCTGGAAAATTATATTGCAATCCAAGATTGGAGATTGTTGATTCCACTCTTGTCAAAGAGGTGCCATTTTCAAATCACGAGCATGCTGCTACGTCTCGCTATAGTTAATTGTCATAATTACCTAGATTGAATGACCATCATGAGTCAATCACGTTGCATACCTCCCGCATTATTTGACCCAGAGACCAAAACAGCACGAAAAGATATTTCTGTAACCGTGGACTCGGCTACAGCACTGATTCCCTGACCTTTGGACATGATGATAAGAACCAATTCTCAAAGAAACGAAGCAAGGTGATATTGATCTACGAGGGAAATATATTCTTCCCAGTCTTGTCGATGCTCATACCCATGTCTTCTTGCATTCATACGAGTATGTTATTACAAACCTTCAATTGGCAAGAACGATCACTTAAGAATTGTCAGGAGCACTACAACAAAAGACACGAAAGTATCGTTGAGCGGATAGTGCAAGGAATCCATCATTATCACACTGCGCTTATGGCCGGGTATACAACCCGCAGGTAAACACTAAAGACCTGGTATTAATCGAGACAATTTCTAACAATTTATCCTCTGCCAGATACCAGGGCTTAGAGGGCACGCAACCGAGAGACGCTATCGCTAGTATCCTGCCCTCGTCGCTACCAAAGCAATAGCCAGCACTGGCAGCAGTTCAAGCCGGGGTGAAGTCCATTGAGCATGACGAGTTTGTTTCTGGCAAGCTTTTGCAAGGCATGGCTTGAAGAGGTGTTATTCTACCATTTACAATGGTGATGGCTGAAAGCTGCACGTGAAGCGATTCGATCAGATGCCCAGGTTAAACGTGCCCATAATCTTGGTGTGCGTATAGGGAGACGTCCTAGGATATGGAAGGTATCTGGAAAGCCATATGCATTGTTCTAGTTTCCGGATTCATTTCAGATATCGATGCATGTTCCATCGACAGAAGGCCAAAGTGCGCAGTCGGTGCAGGAAGAGAAAGGCTAAGATGGACATACTATGCATTAGCATTCATGATTGACATTGACTAACAACTACACAAAGTGGGATTTCCGACTTCCTGCTTGTACTTCATGTAAACTTGCAGATGCAGTATGTGCTCCGATCGGGTGACGAGACAAGCGGTTCCAAGACTAGCTTACCCCGTAGGTCTCAAGACCGATTGAGACTTATCCGTCTTGTCAAATCCCTTGAAGCTCAGCTAGCGGAACTTGAAGCAGGGATTCAAGTTGTTCAGGCAACTCCCTTCAATGTCTCACTTGATTCGAAAATAGCTCAAGCCGACCTGTCAGTAAAACACCATCAGGGTCCTATCTAGTACAGCGAGCTTAGACCTATTCAAAATAGAATACTTTGGAATTCAAGTATGTTCAATTCGACCCTCTCATTGCCCAAATACACCGGCCAACCGCACGGCTACGTCCTGATCAAGGCTTACTTTGGCCAGGAGCAGCGCAGAAGATTGTTCTACACATTCTATTCTAGACAGCCGTGATCGCACTGGAGGAATGTTGGTCATCTCGCGATTGGCAGACTGGGAGGAAAATGTGCGAACATGTTATAGACCTCTATTCCAGTATGCGAATCTTCTCGTGGAATGAAGCATGTCCACGGGTGTCTGTACACTAAAGTGTACCTGGGTGTCTCTTGAAGCTCCACTGATAGCACATTCCTCACGAGCACAACATTTTCAAGCCATCCATTCGCATGCCGGGGAACCACATTGTAAAAGATAGCAGTATTCCGATCACCTAGCAAGCTTCTACGTCGAGAGGTTCAGCGACACTACGTCATTATCGTCCCGATCGGAATATATTGGGAAAGCAACACCGACTGTCGCCGACCTAGTTCGGGGGAAACTGGGGACGCCAGGAAGAAATCGGATTGCCGATTGAAGTGGATCGGGATTCTTCCCCAGATTGTAGGAGAGGGGAAGGTCCAGGCCCCGATAAAGCCACATTAGTGCGCAGTGATTTAGGAAAATCGGAGCGTTTAGCAGAAAAGGAAATGGGATTGAAAATGAAGTCCAAGTCCAAGGGTGACTGGTATACGGAGTAGAGGAGGCTGGAGATGATGTTGTGAATAGGTTTATAATGATCTACTTCATAGTTAGCTAGCTAGCTTTAAAATCAATCAATGAACAACCTTGGAAGCCAGAAAATTGGAGTCGGGGCGCTTTCTCTCTCCTCTCTCCTCATCAGCTGTTGTTTCTCCTCACCGGAAGATGGGGAGGAGGCTTTACGTGTCCGATGGAGATCCCCTCACGTCTCCAATTTTCCTTTTCTAATTTTTTAATTTTTTTTAATTTTTTTCCCTACTCGTTTTCGCTAGCCTTTTCTGTTAAAAAATTTAAAAAAAAGAAATTAGGGGATAGAGCTCGTCATCACGGATAATATTCGGAGTTCATGCATTATAAAATCGTTTCCATTCTGATTAACTTATAACTAGTTAAGTAGCAATTGATAGAGCTTATGACTAACAATTGGAACAACCAACCATTACCATAGAGGTACATGGTACTTGAGCTGTGGTAGAAAACAATTAAGGAAAGTCAGTACCGGGGACCCCCTTCGGGACCCGGACACACCGATTCGCCCAAAACAGCGCAGTTGTGGTGTCACTCACTCCCTTATCGCAGACTTTTTTGATCGAGCTTCTCCCTTCTTTCCTTTACACCACCTTCAGCTCCTTGGTGCCCTTTCCACATCATGGCTGGCACTACGCTAGCAATGCGTTCAATGATGCAGCTGTCATCAGTGTCGCGCCGCACCGTCTCCACGGCATCCCTGGCCCTCCGTGCGAAGCCGTTCCAGCCTTGCGGCATCCAGACTGTTTCGCGCGTCGCTCGCCGTGGCTACGCCGATGCCGCTCCCACACCTTCGCCTGCTCCCAAGCCCAAGAAGCGATTCCGGTTCCTGCGCTGGACCTGGCGGTTGACCTGGCTCTCTGCTCTCGGTCTGACCGGTACCTTGGCCTATAGCATCTACTCCCTGCGTTACCCCGTCGAACAGCTCGAAGCCGACCCTTCGAAGAAGACCCTGGTCATTCTTGGTATGACGCGGTTGCGATCCTGAACCTCCAAAGTAGCATTGCTAACCCAGTCGCCCATGTAGGAACCGGCTGGGGCGCCGTCTCCCTGCTGAAGAAGCTCGATACTGAAAACTACAACGTCGTCGTCGTCTCCCCCCGTAACTACTTCCTGTTCACTCCCCTGCTGCCGTCATGTACCACCGGTCTGATCGAGCACCGCTCGATCATGGAGCCCATCCGTAACATCTTGCGCCAGAAGAAGGCCACCGTCAAGTTCTTCGAAGCCGAGGCCACCAAGATCGACTACGAGAAGCGCGTTGTTTACATCAGTGATGACTCCGAGGTCAAGGGCGACATTTCCCACACTGAGCTTCCTTTCGATATGCTAGTGATCGGCGTTGGTGCCGAGAACGCCACTTTTGGTGGGTGCTCCCGCGCGCTCGCTTGACGAGGTCGAAATGGGCAAAACTGACAGCATACCAGGTATTCCGGGTGTCCGTGAGAACTCCTGCTTCCTGAAGGAGGTTAACGATGCTCAGAACATTCGTAAGCGTATTATGGACTGTGTTGAGACTGCTATGTTCAAGGATCAGACCGAAGACGAGGTTAAGCGCTTGCTGCACATGGTTGTGGTTGGTGGTGGCCCCACTGGTGTCGAGTTCGCCGGAGAAATTCAGGATTTCTTCAACGAGGACCTGAAGAAGTGGATTCCCGAGATCGAAGACAACTTCCACGTTACCCTTGTTGAGGCCCTGCCTAATGTCCTGCCCATGTTCTCGAAGCAACTGATTGATTACACCGAATCGACCTTCAAGGAGGAGGAGATCACCATCCGCACCAAGACTATGGTCAAGAATGTCACCGAAAAGTACATCGAGGCCGAGGTTAGCAACCCCGACGGAACCAAGGCCATTGAGACTATTCCCTACGGTCTGCTTGTCTGGGCCACCGGTAACGCTGTGCGTCCCGTTGTGCGCGACCTGATGGGTCAGATTCCTGCCCAGAAGAACTCTCGCCGTGGTCTTGCCGTGAACGAGTACCTGGTTGTGAACGGTACCGAGAACATCTGGGCCGTTGGCGACTGCGCTATCACCAACTACGCCCCTACCGCCCAGGTTGCCGGCCAGGAGGGTGCCTTCCTGGCCCGTCTGTTCAACACCATGGCCAAGACTGAAGGCATCGAGAAGGAGCTTCAGACCCTCTCCGAGCAGCAGGCTCAGGCCAAGTCTAACGACGAGCGCAACCAGATCCTCGAGGAGATCCGCGAGCGCCAGAAGCAGCTCCGGAGAACCAAGCAGATTGGTCCCTTCCAGTACTCTCACCAGGGTTCCCTTGCCTACATTGGCAAGGAGCGTGCCGTCGCCGATATCAGCTGGCTGAGCGGCAACATCGCCAGCGGTGGTACCTTGACCTACCTTTTCTGGCGTAGTGCCTACCTGAGCATGTGCTTCAGCTGTAAGTTGACCTGACGAATTTCGGCATTCCCATGTACATTGATAACTAACTTCCAATAGCTCGCAACCGTGTTCTGGTCGCCCTTGACTGGATCAAAGCCCGCCTGTTCGGCCGTGACGTCTCTCGGGAGTAAACACATTGACACATTGCTCAATGCCCCAAGTGACTGTACTACTATACCGCCGTTCTTATTTTCCCTTTCGTCATTCCTCCAACATAAATCGTGTCATTGGACACACCTGAAACGCCACGCCACCATACCTCCCATTGAACTCTTTTCTATACTGTGACAGACATATCCATTATTCATTCTCATTCGATGATCGGCCGTTGCTACTTAACGGTCTCATCCATATCCTCATAAACCTCCTGTACATTTCCTAGGCCGTGGCCGTTCTCCCAGACCTGCCATGCCGGGATTGGAGAGGAAAAGCATTGATTCGCTTCGTTTCTTTTTGTTCCTTTCAGCTTTTGCCTGGGTTGTATGCTATGGGAATAGATAGACTGGGTTTGGGGTTGTTGTCTAGAGCCTGCCATATTTTACCAATGGATTTTGTTTCTCACTGCATTTTGTACTGTTGGACTCTGTTTTTCATTTACTATAGTAAGACCGATGGGTTGCTCTATGTAAGACTGATAGTTACGGGTTATTCGAACGTAAAATTTGACTCTTATGTACAGGGCTGGATCATTTCCATCCCAACGAGAGAAGAGAACTTATACCCAAAGCAAGGAGACAATAGGAAGACGGAGAAAGGTATCAAAATTACAAGCCGAGAATAGGCAGAGGTATCGAACAACAATAATAATGGCAACAGAATCGAACAAACCGGCAAGTCATGACAGATTTAGCTTAGAAGATGGACCAGCCGCCACGGGATTCTTTGGCAGCTTGCTGGCGATCAATCTTGCGTTGCGAGTTACGGCCGTCAAGTTGCCGGATACCTTCGATCTTCTGCAGGGCCAGTTCTAGCAGTTCTTTCTTGCGGATGATATCGAGGTGGCGGCGGATGCGGGGGTCTTCGCGTGCGAAGCGCTCGACCTCGGCGTCAGAGAGGTGTCGACCGAGTCTCGAATCCAACTCGCGAGGGAAGTTGTAGTAGAATTCGGAAAGGAGCTCCACGTTGAGGAATAGTACCGCCGTCGAGGTGAGCTTGTCTGCTACTACATCGAGGAATACCTCGGGACAGTAGTACTTGTTCTTTTGCGTGGCGCACTGCTTGGATCGGATGGCCATGAGTCGTAGTCTGATAAGCTCAGCTCGGTCACGGAGGAAAAGTCCCTCTCGGCCTGTATAGCAAGTTAGTTTGGATCCGAATGGCGTACAGCCGGAGTATTAAAGCTTACCTCGTTCTAGAAGAGCGGCGCTGAAACCACCTGCACCACTGGCGGTGTTGCCTTCGAGCATGACTTCACCTCTTTTGACTTTGTCGATAAAAGACATCACATCTCTGAGCTTGCGTTTTCCAACCGTGTCTTCGACATGCTTCATGGCTGATTCGCATGCTCGAAGCTCCTCCTTCAACACCTTGCCCGCGTTGTCTCTGCCCTTTGCCCATTCTGAGTCTTCAAGCTCGATCTCGTACTTGTATGGCTTGATGCAGTTTTCCACCTGATCACTAGTGCTGAAGAACCGGTCATTAAGAATGCTGGTGCAGGCATCAGTGATCTGCTTGTGCGCTCCGGGGTGAGCGGCGAATGTAGAGGATGCCAGAAGCGACTCAACGTGGTTCCGAAGAGCATTCGCGACCACGGTGGTAGCAAGTCTGCCAATGCCGAGTTTCGTCAACATGGAAGAGGAGGCATCGAGCTTACGATGCCAGTACAGGGAGTCGGGATCAGCCTTGGGCAGATCCTTAAGGGGATCCAGCTCCAACATCGGTGGATTCAAGTCCTCGACGGGCTTGTTCCAATAGCGCTGTGCCAGAATATCCAACACTCGCTGGTCAAGCTCAGCCTTGAGCATCTCTCGAACCTGGGGTCGGCCGAAACTTTCGGCAAACGCCTTGAAAGAATGCTTGAAGCTGTCTAAGCTTTCTGCCATGTATGATTCGGCGCTGAGGGGTCGATCGTTATATTGCACCTTGAACTCGTAAGTCGCCTCTTCCAGCTCCTGGCTGATGGCGTCCCTGGTTCCTGACAAGCTGGAAGCCATGGTCTGCTCGAGGACGTGCATAAGCTTCTTGCGCAGGGTCGAAACACCGACGGAGGTTTCTGAGTGAGGTCCAAATTCGCCGGGATGAGCGGAGAAGTAGGCTCTTTCATTCTTCAGAATGGCACTAGTAAGGTTTCCAGAGCCTCGAGAGAAGAGAGCTGTTGTTTGAGGAATCCGGCTCACAACACCCACGTAACCCAGCCGAAGAGGATACTTCTTGTCACAGAGAATGTCGTGTCCACGTTCAGGGTCGACAAGATCCATCTTCGTGATCACACCGATAGTTCGCTCTCCTCGGGGATCCACGCGACGACTAGCTCTTAGTGCTGTCGAGTTTGCCAGATCCACATCGGCAGCCGAAATAGCCAGGATGACGTTTGGAGCCTGGATGTATTTATCGCAAAGGTCGCTAATCTTCTGCTTCAGCTCCGGGGGCTGACCATGG
Source organism: Penicillium decumbens (assembly GCA_027569385.1). Classification (NCBI taxonomy): domain Eukaryota; kingdom Fungi; phylum Ascomycota; class Eurotiomycetes; order Eurotiales; family Aspergillaceae; genus Penicillium; species Penicillium decumbens. The sequence continues at coordinate 435,382 of JAPDEZ010000007.1, forward strand.
CCAGCCACCTGGATATAGCCCGGCAGATCGATCATGGAGAGGTCCGGAACATTGGGAGAGTAGATTGTCAACTGAATGGGGTCATCTGAAACACAATCTTTTTCCGGAACAGCGAGGTTCAAATCGGTTAGGGTGCGCTGAATCGAAGAAAAGTCCGTGGTCTTGCCGAGGCCTAGGGCCGGGAATTCACCGTATTCCGCCTGGGCGTTCGGGGTGTTGACCAGGGTCAGTTCAATCGGCCGTCGAGTGACCATGTTAGAGCCCTTGGGCAAGAACTCCTGTCCAACGATAGCTTCCAGAACCGAGCTTTTGCCCGAGGACTGGGAGCCAATCACGACAATGGATGGAAGGGTCAGTGAGCCGGACTGGCCAACAGTCTGGAGGATGTTCCGGATCTCGATCATTTTGCGTGTGAGAAGCATCATTTGATCATCTTCGGCGACTTCTTTATCGTCCCGCAAATCGTCCTCGTCCGACTGCTCATAGCCAAAGGCTGTACCGGTTGCAGCCGCCGCACCCGCTGCTGCAGCTCGTCCCTCCTTTGGTTCCTTTCCACCGCCGCCGTCATGTCGAGACTTGGACTCTTCATCGAGCCGGAGGATCTTTTGTAGCCATTCAGGAAGCTCAACATCTCCCGTCGTGTTTTCCCATCCGCGTTGTGTTTGTTCCGCCACATTTTGAATACTTTCGAATATGCTCGATGCCGTATTCCCCGCACTCTCCCCGAACTGTTTGAACACGTCTATCGCGTAATTCCCAGCCTCTATAAATATTCATTAGCAGCTGCAGCTTGAAATCGAGCTCTGTATGACGTACGATGTGCTTGATATTGAATATATGCCACGCCCGCGACCGTCGCACCGCCGAACATGGCGGGTATGCGGACAAGTTTGAGGGCGAGCTTGGGAAGCATTCGTCCAAAGGAGAAAGCTCGTACTGTAGGGACATTGTGGATGCCATTTGAGCCTACCGGCCATGCGTGTCCCCTCAGAGCGGCGCCACCATCAGCACGGAGTAGGCCTCCTGTTCTGGAGCCAGCATTATGAAGATGGCGTGCCCGGCCAGTGCGCACCAGCGGGGCTAGTCGATGGGAGAGGATCCTCCCACTCATGGCTGCTGCAAGATCTCATTCAAGATATCATGAAGTAGGTGAAGATCAAAGGCGACTGACATCAACGTGACTGCGCGAGTGGCCGCTTCGTCTCCTGTATTTCATGTCACGTGATGTCAAATGACGTGCTGTGTAAGGGAAGTGAGCGAGTTGTTTTCGAGGAATTTTTTTGTTTTTTCTGTTCATGAGAGATATTTTGCGGCTTATCCAAGGGATTGAATTCCTTTGTTTGTTTATCCCCTGTTCAGATTCAGGTTGTGGTTGGTTCGAAGTGGCCTAATTGCGACTTCCGAATAGTCGGTGACTCTTCATCTGCCAACAACACCCCACGGTTCAACTCAATCATCGCTGGGAGAAGAGGATCAAAGAACACGTCGATCATCATTACAGCTTAATATATTGGCAGCTGGAGTATATTTATCTTGGAAATATCCGCATTCAGTGCTCAACCAAGTCCGATTGGATCGGATCAAGACCAAGCATGTGCCGATTCTTGGTGAGCTGCTCCGCCGCGCTCGTTTGGTATTTTACATGTCTAACCTTGACTCCAACAGGTTTACAAGGGTCTTAATGAGATCCGTCTCAGCAAATTGGTTACAGAGCCCAGTCATTCCATCCTGACCCAGTCCTATGACTCGCGGTTAAGATTGGTATGTTAAACAGCACCAACGCTCCTCTATCTAGGGGTTGGCCATGTATAGATAGACGCTGACATGAAAGCACAGGACAATCGGCGCCCTGTAAATGGAGATGGATTCGGAGTCGGCTTCTACACCGATCCTAAACTAGGGCCAGAGCCATGCATCTTCACATCAACACTGCCAGCCTGGAACTGCGAGAACCTGGAGCGGCTGGCCTCAAAGACTTGCTCTAATTTGATTTTTGCTCACGTTCGCGCTACCACTGAGGGTGCTCTTGCGGAGAATAACTGCCACCCGTTCCAGCACCAGACCCTGATGTGGATGCACAATGGTAGTGTCGGTGGCTGGAACTACATCAAACGGGCACTGGCTAGCTCTCTCTCCGATAAGTGGTACCTTGGTGTCAAAGGTGGCACAGACAGTGAGTGGTCCTTTGCGCTGTTTCTCGATTTGCTCGAGAAAGAAGGTGTAGATCCGAGTTCGGACCCAGGTCCAGAAGGGTTTGGACAGGCTTTGCTGCGCCGTGTAATGATGAAGACCATTGCCAAAATCAATGAGTTTGTACGCGAGATTTCCAACAAGCACAACGTCACTGATCTTGAGACGCGAAGCCTGCTGAACTTTGCAGTCACGGATGGTCACACCGTCGTCTGTACGCGGTACGTCAGCAGCAAGACGGATGAACCTGCAAGCCTGTACTTTTCCTCTGGCACTAAGTGGAAAGAGGGGAAGACCAAGGGTCATTTTAAGATGGAGCGCCATGACAAGGGTGCTGATATCGTGCTTGTGGCTAGTGAGCCTATCACTTTCGAACGACGTCAGTAATCTTCTCTCTTTACATATCGGTTATCACATATGCTGATAGACCTCACAGACAACTGGGTGTCGGTTCCCACAAACTCAGTGGTGACCATTCATAAACAAACGGTGTTGCTACACCCGATCTTGGATGAATTCTACAGTGAAGATGTCAATCACGATCGCTCAACCTGCTTCGCCGTATCCAAGGGCCTCGTCAGTACCGCGCCTGGCACTACTGTTTCGCCGCCAAAAAATGACACTTGCAACTCTTCCGCATCACACGCGCCACATGAGGGCGATGTAACTGTTCTGGATGGACCTCGTCTTGCGCAGCCTGCAGCTGCAGTATCATATTAATGCACCTGTATTTGAAACACTATCGGAACAAGCCTTTCTTTCGGGTAACGTGGGTTGAAAGAGTTATATCAAAAGGTAAATTGATACCTAACCAGCATTTGGAGTCACTGGGGTTTTTGTTGGTCGTTATTGTCATATATCAGCGTTTCGGGTTAGCCAGGGGTACTAGCATTGAGGCTATCTTACTGCCACGCAAGGTCGACTCAAATGAAGAGCATAGATTGAAATCCATTTTCCAAGGTTTATCTCCTGTTATGCTACCTAGGGCCATGGGTAGTAGTAGAGGTCCGCCTAGACGGTCCACAGCCAATTTCCTTTTCCAAGTAGGTACTTCATCGTAACCCAAGCTCACAGGTCAAAACACCGTTCTTCTTGCTTTCTTACCCCCTTTACGGTAATACGATGATCCATGGATAGCCCAGATCAAAAAGGCCCTTGGCCCTTTTAAGTGGCCAACGTCGGCAGATTACCTACTGCTCATCGCGAATTGCTCATTCGAACGTGTATTAATATAATGTACATTAGAAAGCAACAAGGCTCAACTATCATCACCTGATATGTTAGCATGTTTAAAGTACTTCATTCCAACCCAAGCAACAACGACCCAGACCCACGCCATAACAGCCGTGAGAATAATAAGCGCCGGGTAATACCCCACGATAGGAAGCGTGGGATCATCTTCCAGCTCTGGAGGCGCATAGGGTGTTTCACCGACATCCCAAGCCCAGCTCCAAACCTCGAAGCAGCTGCCGATGCCAACAACGAAGACTAGCCAGGTGACCATCAGGATAATCCAACCCCACCATTCGGTCTCGGAGTAGTCCCATGTTATATCGGCGTTGCTTTTTATGTCGACAGAGTGTGTGGCAAGGGGTGAGGATTTGCGGTGGACGGATCTGTAGGCTGCGTCGGAGGTAAGAGGGTAGTAGGAGTCGGAGCCGGAGGATGGAGTCGAGATGTGGAGACCTGTTGTAGGTGCGTTTTTCGTGGCGTTGCCAGTGGCAGAGGTGTTGGTGCGTGGAAAGGAAACGAGCTCTTCGTCATCGGTGCCTGTCTCTTCGCTGAGGTGTTGCGGGAGACCTTGCCGGCGGCGCGTAGCGGAGGGACGGAGGATCTTTTGCGCTGTACTTGCGCGGAACCAGCTCGGCTGGGTCTGTGTATCGGTGTCTTCGTCAAAGCTCCCGCGCGGTGTGAACTCGGCTGGTGATGAGGGCTGGTCTTTCGAAGAGCGCGGCGCGTCGCCCTGGTATCGAGAAACGGAATCCGCAGATTTGCTCACGACTCGTTTCTCGCGCGATTCCAGCCGTGTGCCTAGGAGCGCAGTCTTCCGCAATGAGCCCCTTCGCCGTCGTGTGCGGTGCTGCTGTTGTATAACTGCCGACATGGCTCTGCCGCTTAGTGGGGGGTCGCTGGTGACCTGTGGCATGTTGGACCCGAGGTCCTCGCTGTCCCTATCCTGTTCCATGTTGTGGGAGGCCGACTGGGATTGAGTAGCGTGGCTCATGCGAAGGAAGGAAAGTCTCGAAAGCAAAGAGCCGGAGAGGCTTCGTCTGTGGCCGCTACTTGCGCTGCCGGATCGCGTGCGATTGGATGGTCTGTCGACTGCGAATTCCGCATCGTTGCTTTGGCCATCATCCATTGGCGCAAGTGGAAACCGAGAGCTGGAACATCAGCTCGCCGGCATTCAGTCCCCCAGCATGGGAAATCCGGCCCAGATAAGAATTCGTTGTACTCGGGGTTTGCTTTTGCTCACATCGCGCACGGTGATGGAGTCTTGGTTTGGGTGATCAACAGGAGGTGGCGTTTCTGCCTGTTATTTCAGGCACCAAGGGAAAGTCAACGTATGTAGTTTGACTACTTAGTTAACTAGTTAACTAATTGGCCAGATATCATGTATGTGAACGAATATGGCTACAGGAAAGCGGTTCAGCTTCATGGGGCTTGGTCGTCGAACTAATCGTAGCATTCTCCTATGTAGGCTGCGATGGAACTGGCCACCGACAAGGTAGCACCGTGCACGAAAGCAAAGCTAGGTGGGACAAAAGGCGCATTGGCCGCAAAATCTAGGTAAACCCAAGGGCAAACAAGAGACAATTGGTATATTGGCTAGAACGCCAGCAGGCATGAGAGGGAAAGATCAAACGCCGGTAGGAGTCAAGCAATTGAAGGAAATTCATCAGCATGTACGGATATTTGGGGAAAAGAAAAAAGGTCACTCAAGACCGAAGAACCAAGATTATGACCAAGAAATCCAGGGCAAAAGACCAATGAGAGCATATGCTAGTGGAGGGAAGTGAGTAGTATCGAAACGAAAAAAAAGGTATGGGCCTAAGGAAAAGAAGGAAAAGAGACATCGAAGCAAATTTGGAATGCAATAGTAGCTAGCGAAAAGAATTGACAAGAAACAAAAACAGGGAGAGTAGGGAGGTCGCTTTTATTTTGAAGCATCGCACAAGAATCAGAAGTCCAAGTTGTTCCTTAGGAACTGGCGCTTGCACTCTTCGAAGGGGTAGTAAAAGACAGAATCGAGCCAACAAAGTGGACTTGGGGTATTCGGTGCACAACACACAAATTCCATTTCAGAACAAGGCAGTTTGATCGCTTAGAAATCCACTTACATAGGCAACTTCGAGAAGAAATCAAAATAAGAGAAAATATGAGAGGATTTGCGGGGGGAACAATGACCAGGAATAGGGGAGAGGGGATCGACCGGGATCATTCAGTGAGAGTGGACAGTCAAGGCTCTGGACATGACTACCGAAAAACAGACATGCCTATCAGCACTGCGGCCTGCTCTCAAGAACAGCCCGAGAAGAATCACGCCTGGTAGCCTCCGTTGAAGTTGGTGTTGGACTGATCCCAGTTGCCGGTGGGTGACATGGGCTGGCCACGTCCGTAACCACCGGCATTGCCCGGGGGAAAGCCTTGACCAGGCATGCCAGGCCCGCCAAAGCTGTTCGCTTGTTGATCCCAGCCTCGGCCAGCAGGGGCGGGACCTATTCAGTCAGAAACAGAACAGAACTTCAGAAGTGAAGCTCAGAATACTCACCTTGGCCCATGGGGGCTGCTGGACCGCCATACTGAGGGAAGAAACCGGGGCTGTTGTTGAAAGCAGCAGCATTGCCCTGAGGAGAGAAGTTGTCGAACTGACCCGTCGGTGGCCGATCTTTACCCCACTGTTACAATTAGTAAAAGAATTCTGAAGTGATGACGGGAAAGAATGACATACGCTGCACTTGAGCGGACGGCCGTTGACGTTGTAGGCGTTCAGCTGGCAAATCGCCATGGCGGCATTCTCATGCGAGTCCATCTTGACGAACGCGAAGCCACGGTCGGCCTGAAGGCGAGTCTCGATAACGTAGCCGAAGTTCTGGAACAAAGGCACCAGGTCATTCTGGGTAGTGTACGGGGTCAGGTTGCCAACATAGCAAGTGGTCTGCCACTGAGGAGTCTGCTGGACGACCATATCGTAGCTCTGCATGCCCTGGGTGGGGAAGTGGTGATGGCCAAAGGGAGTGGTTGGGGTCATGCCCATAGCAGCCATGGCCTGCTGCTGAGAGATTGAAGGTTGGCCCTTCTGATTGGCCCAATTGCAACGGATAGCGCGAGATCCAAGCCACTCCCCGTCCATAGCGTTGAGTGACTTGTCAGCATCAGCACGGTCCCGGAAAGCAACAAAGCCGTATCCGCGCGAGCGACCAGTCTTCATATCCCACATCACGCGAGCTTCGGAGACCGATCCAAAGGCGGAGAAAGCTTGAGTCAAGATTTCGTCGTTCACTTCGTTGCTCAGGTCACCAACAAAGATATGGAAGTGGTTTGAGGTGTCCTCCTTGTTTGTGCTATTGGACTGATATGCCCAGTTGACTCGGATTTCCTAAGAGATGCCAGATGAGAAGGGGGGCATGAAAAGGGTCTGAAAGGAATAGACCTACCGATTGGTGGATACGGCGACCGTTCAAAGTCTGCATGGCGCGCTCAGCTGCACCTGGGTCGTCAAATTCCACGAAACCGTAGTTGTAGCCCTTGCTGTTGAACTGCTGTGAAAATTAGCTGTGACACACTGACATAAGCGCCAAAGGAAATATCACTCCTCCAAGCTTATCTCAGAAAAGGGGCAGATAATTCCCCCGCCCAATGCAACTCACATTCTTGTCCGGGATTATCTTGACGCTAAGCACGTGGCCGGTGGTTTCGAAGATCTGCTTAAGGATGTCCTCCGTGACCCGGGGGTCCAGACCACCGACGTAGAGGGCTCTCTTGTTGGGCTCGGGCGCAGCACGACGAACATATCCTCCAGCGCTAGTGGGAGACATCATGCCGCCGGACATGGGAGAAGTCATGGCAGTGGGGATCGGGTTGGTGTTTTGAGGGATGATCACAGGCGGCCGAGGGGGAGGAGGCATGTGCGACGGGTTGGTCTGGCCATTGCCCTGGGCGCCATCGTACTGCTGGTTCTGAGCACCAGCAGCCGACTGGGGAATCGAAGGCAACGAGGAAGGGGTCGCAGCCGGAGCGTTTTCAGCCATCGTGTACAGGCCTAGAAGGGCGAATGCGGTGGGGAGAAACGAGTGTTGCAAAGGTGATAGGGGGTATATATGCCCGAAAATCGATGTAGACGGGACGAAACCGATCAAAGAGAGCCGAGACAATGCAAAAGGCGCGTGGTAAGACCGACGAAGTATGCGTAAAGTATAAGGGGGCGCGGGGAGGCCGCAAGTCCAAAAGGCCTAGCTCGATCCAAACAAAGGCAGAGCACAGATAGATACCGCAAGGAAGCGGGTACACTTCCGAGCAAGCTCTCTTTGAATAAAAGGCCAAAAATAGATCGAAGAATCGATAAGTTGGGAAAATGTGGACCGAAGGTCTTGAGAGGAAAAGTTGAGGAAGCGCCGCAGATCAACAAAAGGCCGAAAGCTAGGAACAGAAGAAAACAACGCAAGTCCCGATGCCAGCGGAGCCGCTCACAGCAGGCGAAGAAATCAGATGAGCAAAGGAAAAAAAATGGAGAAACAAGAGATAGGTTAAAAAAGGAGGAGAAGACAGACACGAGAGAGGAAGACAGAGAGAGAGTTAGCCGCTAGGGGTGGGGGAGGCACCATCCCCCGTTGGGATTAGACTCGTGTTCATGTGTACAACTTCGTACCACCTCGCTCTCACTTGTTACTTGCTTGACCTTTTGCTTTCCAGTTCATTCTCATCATGACCTCCAACTATGCCAATCCAGACTCTCTAGCTGAGCTCTCCGCCCTAGTGGAGCGAACGGTAGACAGCTTCCGACCCGCCCAGAGATTTTAATTGGCGCTATCGCTGACCTCCCATAGCTGCTGGATACAGGGCGACTGTTCAGAAAGAGTGGTTCAATGCCTGTGAGCACTCATCTGCAGCGATCCATCCCTTCATATTATGAAAGCTTCCAGAGTGCGCTAGATAATCTCTCAGAACAGATTGTGAGTCTGATTGGATGCTCGGAGGGATTCGCCCTTCGTGATGACGACCGGCATATATGCTGGCTTCTCTCGATGCCTTCTCTCCCCTCGGTGATCCCACTGACGTAGCGCAGTTCATTGCCAAGGCGTTCCTGGAAAGGGACTACGATGCTATCAAGGCACGAGAGGCGGCGCCGCTGCCCGAAGATGTGGCCATGAACGACGCTGATCAGAAAGGTGCGGCGGAAGCGCAACGACCGCCCATCGAGCAGCCGGATCCGATCGCGGAACCCGTCAAGGTTGAAGCCAAGGCTGAAGAGGGCACAGTGGCAGAAGTGCCACGGCCTGCAGAAGCCCTACGCGAGTCCCAGCCAGGCGGCGACGTGCCCGAGAAAAAGGAGAAAGTTTCAGGGAACGATGCTCCTGCAGACCAAGGATTTCCGCAGGCCAATGAAGGTATCAATTTTGACTCGGTCCTCAATGGAGAAGGTGCAAATTCCTTCGATCTCAACCTCGATTTTGGCAACGATGATATGGGCGACCAAGCCTTTCTCTCCGGGGCCTTTGGCAACGCGACTGAAACAAGCACCGACAAACCGGCCACATCGATGCCCGGAGAGCATTCAACCAACGCTCCCGCTAGCGGGGGCGCTTTCGATCTCGGACTGCAGCACACAGGAATGGACTCGACTTCGTTCCCCGACCAAGGCACTGGGGACGATATTATGGGACCGGGCGAATCCAGCTTCGACGACCTGTTTATGGAGACCGAGAATCTCGGCGAGGAGGGTACGGGCGACCTTAACCAGCTGGAGGGGGACAGTTTGATGAATCTCAACGAGTTGGATGATAATTGGTTTAGTTGATCGGAGGAGTTATGCTAGCGAAGCCGGACTTCAATAAAATGTACTTTTACGAGTTGGCGGGAGATCGTATCCCGATCTACATGCATCTCCATTCCTGCACCAGTAGTAAGAAGTGATAACGGATCAACCAAGCATGGTGTCATTTCTAGAATGATGCGAGTCAAATTATGCTATGATGGCTATACTATGATAGCTATAATGATTGCTATATCAGATCACCTGTACTATCTGAGCTCTTATTGTAGGTGCGATCTGGATCCATGAACATCTAGTGGAGCCATCTGTCATCTCTGTCGATGCTCGGAAGAATAGCTCGGCTTCATTCCTCACTCTATTCTTGTTCCCCCAGTCCCATTCGGGCGCCCTGCACAGTCCCAACGCCTCAGTTTCGGCTTCGAATAGCTAAAGTCCTCTCGAAATCCGAAACGAGTTCTGTAGAGGTGATACAAACCTGATTGTGCAACACCATCGACTCACAGGAAATCAGCGAAGCCAAAGCCAAAAGCCGGTGACGTGGGACGGAACCTCATTGCCGGGCCGAACTATAAATAATTTGGATTTTGGATCTTGTTCATAGGGAACCTTGGATGTCTTCAGAGAGCACGGACACAGGTTCCGGGAAGGAAAATCTCCAGATTGCCTAGATCTTCGGGATCTGCCCTATGAGGTCTGGGGACGCGTCGTCCTGGGGCAAGTTCGGCCCTGATGAGGTCATCCCCGTCACTGGCACGGACCCGGTCGGGAGTGAAAGGCCTCAAAGGGAAGTATGCCCCGTACGCACATGCACTCCATGCCATAGGCCTAGGTACATAGTACAGTAGTACTACAGTACATGGGCAAAGACCTGAGCGTGACCTTTGAGTGGATCTGTGCATGCGTGGTGCAGATCTTCTTACTTCGTACGTGCTAAGGACAACTCCGCGGGGACGCTTGGGACAAACTCTGAAAATCAGAGCAATAGAGGATGTATCCATAGAAGGATTATATTCCTTTTTCCCCTTTCTGTTTTTCCCTTTTTGCTTCTATACCTGCTTTTACTTCTACCTAGACCAGATCCTTCTCTAGGAGATCACTGACTAGTATGACGTTCACATGCGATACCTCGAAACCTCAATCCGAGCCCTATGCCGAGAGCTATACTAGAAAGGTTTATAGTGGGTGCAGAAGCGGCTCTTAGGGCATCACTAGGAACAGGGGGCCGGTACCGGGCTACCCGTCATCTGTCATCCGTCTGTACCGCCAAGTCAAGTGAAGTATATGTCTCTGACAGCAATGCAGTTATGGTGGAGAGTGGAGAAGAGAGAAGACAGAGAGAGAGAAGAGACAGGAAAGACAAGGAAAGACAGGAAGAGACACGCAGATTAGAGTTGAATAGAGCTTACTAGGTGCGAATCTCCCCAAAACAAGGCGAAAGAGTGTGTTAGTCAGTCAGTTTAGTGGACCCTCTAGACCGGATTGCCGGATAACTAAAGAAGGAAAAAATGGGAACCAGTTACCAATCGCGTGTTCATGTCATCATTGACCGGATTTTTCCCACCGTTTTTCCCCTTCTCTTTTCCGTGGTTCGCTGCTGGGTGTCGCCTTATAATCTTCCCATGATTCATTTACGGGACAAAATCTATATATTCTGGGAAGCTCTCGTCGACTTAAAGGGAAGTTGGGCGCCACATTACTCACTCTTTCATAACAGGGAAATCGAAGGAACTAGTAGTCCCCGCAGCCTCCAATCCAACGCGTTGCTCAAGGGGATCTGCATAGCGACGATCAGTGGGTGCCGTGTGCAATGAAGTCAGCGACTCTTCTTCTCTTCCTGTAAAGACCGGTGTGAGCTCCTTACCGTTCAAAGGGGGGCGTACAAGGGATCAGCCTGAAAAAAAAAAGAAAACAAAGTCTCACGAAGATTAAAGCTTTAAGGTATGTGTTGTGTGTTTTCCTCGTGTCACACCCTTCGTACTTCCTTTTTCTATGCTTTTGGAACCATTTTCGAGAACGGAGTTCGCATTCCTTTCCACCCCTTCCCCTGTTCTTTTCGTCGTGGAATTCTACAAAGCCCGAATACCTTATTTCTCTTATACTCAACCTCTTTGAGGGTTTGTTCTAGAAATTCTAGAACAGAAAGAACCTTCATCACTATCATCCCTCGCGATCATGCGACACCCGATATCAAGATGATGGCAGCTCACATTTTCCCTGCGCAGGTATCTTTGCGGTCGGAATCTATTAGTAGTTCACCACCGGATTTCGCGCTTCCTGTACCTTTACTCTTCAATTTCATCCGCGACCGTTCTGCTCGTCGCCGGACTGTGGGCCTTCACTCCGTCGAGGAACAATTTCCCAAACAGACTCGTCGTGCTTCCATTCTCAGAAAGCTGGCGGGCCCACGGGAGAACGCGAAGCGATTCCTTCGCCTGCGGTCGTCGGGTGTTCAATCGCCAAGTCCCCCGCATCGATTACCCCCGCGCTCTACCCGGCCCAGGCCCGTTTCTGAGATTATCCTATCGCCGGGGGACAGGATCTTTTCAGCGGCAAGTGACCGTCCGGATTCCACCATGGCGACCGACGTTCTTCCCCGAGCGGTCCAGGATCCCCCGACTGCCACCGCCACGCCCGAATTGACGACGCCTTTCCAACCGCTTCGCAACGAGAAGATCGTCGCCACTGGTAGCGGCTTGTCGGTGGGAATCGCCCTGACCGAACCTGTACTATATCTACAAGGCTATGACCAGAATGACCCGAGTTCGAAGAAGTCCGCGATTCTCCGAGGCCAAATACACTTGAAGGTCACCAAGTGTGTCAAGATCAAGAAGATTTCTATCTGCTTCCGCGGCCATGCGCAGACAGACTGGCCAGATGGTGCGACTTGCACTCATCCCCATCCGATACCGGCGCATACCATCTAACTTCTCACTCTAGGTATCCCCCCGAAAAAGATTCATTTCCACGATAAGAAAGACCTCTTCACGCATGGTGTCGTCTACTTCAACCACGGAGATACAGCTTTGATGCAAAACGACTACGGAGCGCATTACTACCAGCACGCCAAACCTATATCACACGTGCCAGGTGGCAAGGACACCGTTTCCTTAACGACTCGAGAGCTGTTTTCCAAGAGTAACTCCGTCACTTCTCTCGGTCCGACCACCGGCAGAGACGCCAAACGCCTTTCTGTTCCGGGCGCGCGCGGTCATTCGCGAAGTTTCAGCAAGAATGAACCTCCCGTTAGTTCCCAGACTCAACCGCAGCGCAACTACCGCATGTTCCCCGTCGGCGACTACTTGTACAGTTTCGAATTCCCAATCGATGGCTCTTTGCCGGAGACGATCAAAACAGACCTGGGCTCTGTGAGATATGACCTGGAGGCCATTGTGGAGCGGTCGGGCGCATTCCGACCCAATCTATTAGGCACGATGGAGATCCCCGTGATTCGCACCCCGGCCGAGGGCTCATTGGAGCAGGTCGAGCCCATCGCCATTTCTAGGAACTGGGAGGACCAGCTTCACTATGACATTGTCATTTCTGGCAAATCATTCCCATTGGGCTCTCAGATTCCGATTGCGTTCAAGTTAACTCCGCTGGCAAAGGTAGAGTGTCATCGGATCAAGGTCTACGTCACGGAGAACATCCAGCATTGGACCGCCGACAAGAGCGTCCATCGACTGCAGCCGGCGAAGAAGGTGCTACTGTTCGAGAAGCGGGCGGAATCTGCTAGTACGAGTACCTACCCGGGCAGCACTATGCGAGTCACCGCCGGAGGTGGCATCGATTGGGACCACCGTGCGGCAGCTGCCAGAGGAGAGGAGATTGTGGACCGAACTCGCACCAATCTGCTGGGTGATTTGTCCAACGACTCATCCGGTGTCGGGCCGACCGAAATGGAGTTTAATGTGCAATTACCGAGTTGTCACGAGATGAAGGGCCGCGATGAGGCTCAGCGCCTACACTTTGATACAACTTATGAAAACATTCAAATCAATCACTGGATCAAGGTAAGTCAAGCTTCTGCGGCTCACCCAATTCGGTCATTCTTCACGTGCTAACCTCAATTATAGATTGTGCTTCGCCTTTCCAAGGTCGACGAAAAAGATACGGGGAAACGGAGACATTTCGAGATCTCCATCGACTCGCCCTTCCACATCTTGTCCTGCAAGGCTACACAGGCAAATATTTACCTCCCCGCTTATACGAGACCGGCCAGCGATCCGGAGCCGCCAGCGCAGGAGTACCAGTGCGGCTGCCCCGGCGCGCCTGTCGCATCGCGCGAGTATTCGATCCCTCAGTCCACTTCCGACCATGAAGACTATTCTACCAATCTAAGCCGACGAGCCTCAATAGCAGGCCGGCCCGTGTCTCGAAGCTTCACAAATGGGTCTGGTGGTCTTGCCCGGCCGCCACAGGCCCATCTGGCCCACGAAGAGAGCAGACGGGATATGCAGCGAGATGTTCCGGCTGCACGAGATGTGCAGGATATTCCTCGACCGATGCATCTCCTTCGCACGCCGTCATTCGCCCCGCCCGCCTTTGAGGATGTCCCACCGCCACCTCCTCTCGTCACTCCTCCCCCGGAGTATACCACCATCGTGGGCAACAACGACCGCGAGACGGTATTGGAGGATTACTTCTCCAGGTTATCCTTTTACGAAGAGCATGATGATGACGACCGGGGTCGAGGCCGCGTCGACATCCCTCTCACTCCAGGTGCGCGCGTCAACCGAAGCATGGACGTCCCGCGAGAGTGGGTGCGGCTAGACGAATTTTCTTCTACATAATCTTCCTTGGGTGTGACACTGTACAGTCATGTCGCATCACGAGATCCGAGCCACGAAGTTACGATATTGTTCATACGGGAACTGGTGTAGAGGGCAAATGTGTTGATTCTCGTTCTCAGCGCTCTTATAGATTTGTTTGCTTTGGAATTTTCAAAGTTCCGCGGGCACTTGGGCCCGGTATGGATTGGATTCTCTGTCTGTCCATGTTCATGTTCAAGTTCATCTTCATAGGACTTCCGCTTGGGCAAAGGCAAAAGGCGCGGATGTGTTTACGGGGGTGTTTTTGGAGAGATGTCTCCGAGGGTTCTGCATAAACCATATTCTATGATCTTTACGACGATATTGATCTACAGTGAACAAAGGTCCATACTCCGTAGAAGATAGAGCTCCACACGGTATAAGATAAGCCCGCGGCCAACTGCCTTTCCCCGGTTTAGACCCATCTCCACCAGACTCCAGGTGCCTCGGAATGACATTGTGCATTTCTTTCAACATTCGAACCCAAGATCCTAGTTTCGAACTCACTTCGGCACTTGCTACACCTTATTTGAACCTCATTGTTAACCCTGCTCTCTGTTAGAATCTCTGCCGATGAGTGAACTCGATCCGTAAACTGATAGCGGGGTCTTGATTCTAACTTTGACAGCTACACATCGCCTAACGGTCCCATTACACAAAGTACCCTTTCACTCGAACTTCACACCGTGACCCAGCGTGAGTTTTGTGGGGTTACAACAACGCCGTGACCAGACCCAGTTGACCCACGTAACCTCGGGAACCCACTCACCACATCCACCATGGCGATCGAAGTCATCGACTTGACCGAGGCCGATATTCCCAGCGCCATCCAAGTAATCCAGCAAGCCTTCGCCGACGACCCATATTACAAATGGGTATTCGATGCATCAAGGGTATGCAACCGAACCTCTCAACATCACGTCTGACATCTGAAAAGCTAACACGCTTCTCCTCCGTAACGCGGTCGGGTATCCGAACTCGTTACACTAAACGGGAGAATACCCAGTTCAACAAACAGAGAAACCACGCATCACTTTCTGCGCGCTGCCACTGGGGCATCAAGAACGCGCTATTCCAAGTCGCCAAAGACAATTCCACACCTCATTCCCCCGTCCTCGGTATCTCCTGCTGGCTCACACCCCATCCCGCACAAGCGAGCTGGTATTACTGGACCCAGTCATGGATTCTCTCATTCAACCAGTTATACAACAACATCCGCTATCTAGGCCGTGGGGGGCTACGCACAAACCGGTACTGGATCTGGAAGCAGAATCAGAAGGAAGCCCAAGCGCAGATATGGGATGATGATCGTGGGCATTATTTTTGTAATATTGTTGCTGTGCATCCTGAGGCGCAGGGGAAGGGTATTGGGGGGTTACTGTTCAAGACTGTTTTGGATAAGGCGGATCGGGAGGGGATTAAGTGCTATTTGGAGAGTTCGAAGAACGTGCCTAATGTGCAGATCTATGAGCGTATGGGGTTTGAGATGAAGAGGGAGATGGAATGTCGTGATGGTGATGATGCTTGCATGGTATGTTTTGGTCTTGTTGGTTATGACTTTGGCTGATGATCTCTAGCTATATTGTATGGTGCGGGATCCTAGGACTGGGTAGAGTTGCATTTCGAGTGAGGCAACCCATCGCACTCGTTTGGATGCCTTTTTAACCATCACACTTCATAGCAGAACAAATCAAGTCTCATTTCCCGAGCATAATCTCGGATTGCATATTTCCGAGATGTCAAATAATCAGCCCCGTCTGATTCCCAATCAGTCTCAACGCCCAGGCCCAAGTCCATCATCCATCCCCATTGACAAACAATCGAGACCCCCAAACGGCGTACAGTCGTCAAGCGCGCTGCACAGAACCACCCGGCGGTAGCGCGTTTATAGACGAAGCGACATATCAAAAAGTTGAACGCCAATGAGGCCAGGGAAGCCACATATGCAGTCAGCATTTGGCGAGTCGACTAAGCAAATCTGGGGTGTCCACTTTTCAAGGTTCGTCGGAAGCGGGTTGCCGGTTGGATCTAACGGCTCGGTGCTTGCTAGATTAGCTCATATAGACCCTATACCGATTCCCCGCTGTTTCAGAATTGTTTCGATTGGAAAGATGCGGGCAGTAATGATTTGGGCTGGGTTTTAGCTTTGGGTTGGATCAGTGCAGTGAGGGTCTCCAGGGCTTCCTGGATAGATTTGCTGGGTGGATGGAGATACCCCGGCTTGGTCGTTTAGAAAAGGGGGCAGTGGTTTATATTTCGCGTCTGGACTTCAAGCGCTCTAACTTTCGTGACTACTTCAAGGTTATCTGATTTCTGCAAATACTTGCTGTAACCTTTACCTGCGTGCTACTGTTGAGGTACATACTGGACGAATAAAAGCCTTCGATTTAAACATATTCCCCGTCTGCGTTGTAAGTATACAACATTCTTGCAAAGAGTCTACAACTTCCCCAAGTACCTTGACTAATAACAGCCTTGAACAGAAATTACACCCACCATCATGTTCGTCATCCAATGTCACAAGCTGCACGGGCCGTGGTCCATCCTTCGATCAATGATCGCCCGGCGGTGCCAACAACGCAAAAGAAACGCCCAGAGAGCAGCGTATCCAGCCGAGAAAGTCGAGAAACAAAACCAACCATCCAATGAAGCCAACATTCAAGACAAAACAACCATACAAGGCCCTGACTACCACGCCACGCGAACACCCAAAAGAGATACACCGTGTTGCACCGACACGGAGATGATTGTCACCGATTTAGCAGGACTGGCTGCTACTGTCAGTCGATCATCCCCCGAAAACAACGCACACACCAAGATATCTTCTTCCATGCGCACGGTCATGCAACCCAGTGGCAACAAGGAAGAGCCCGAAGAGGAGAACTTTCAATACCTGCACAGTCTAATCACCGTGTCCTGTTCCAGGTCGAGTTTGAGCACCTCAACTAGTGAAGACAAGGAGAGTCAGCCGATAAGCCGCAAACGAACCTCTTCAACTCTAAGTCTGCGTCTTAAGGATCTATCAGGGCTTCCCTTTGGGCCCAAGGTATCACGAAAGCCCTGTCCTCGCTATACCTGCTTACCACCCGCGTGGAGCCCTAGACCAATTGCGATCCGACCGGAAGTCCGTTTCTAGTCGACTCCTACACTTGATTAGGAATTTTGTACATAGATTAATTAATCCATTTGAAATCCATTAATGAGCCGATATTGGAGCGAGCAGCTCACCCATACGAATCGACCCACTTCACTAGTATGCCATGACAATAACCCTGCATGATCCAACTCCACTATGTATCCGGGTGAAAGACCAAGTGGAGGGCCCCAGATGATCATGGGTCTTGACTTTGCAAAATGATGTTCAGCACTCCTTACCCACCGGGACATGCTCGGCTATTTTAGACGGTCCACATAGTAACCTACTTCCAACGAATAGGACTGCTTCCGGGTCGGAGCAAGCCCGAGTTTCAGCTGTGGACGAACCTTGGAGAAGACAGTTGTGCCTCACTGTGCATTTACAGATATAATTGAATAAGAAGGCCCACCTATGATAGCGACGCAGTAAGAGGCTATTTGCAGAGGATCATGTCGCTAGACAAGCGATCGTCAAGCTGCATCCCAGATGTTCCAAGCTCATTATACCATTAATCATTGGTAGTCTCGCAGTTAGCCTGATTTCAATCCAAGGCTTCACCTATATATCCTCTCGGAGGGTGGATAACGGCTGTGGCTTCGGTACCACTTCGGTACTCCGAAACCCGAAATCTTGAGGTTCCCCCGTGATAGAGCTGGAATCGGAGATGGTCACATTATACGGGGTCGATCTCTTGAATTTGAGATTCCTGAAAATCGTATGGGGTCTATGATGAACTGCGGATACTTCCTACTGTAGTTAGAGGCTAGGAAATGCCGTGGGGTTTGATGCGGGTGAATCCACTTGGAACCATGACAAAAGTACTTATTTGGAATTACGCACTTAAGCTTGCACTAGTTGTTAACAAGACTACCTAGGTTTTCCTGGACAAAATAAGGAATTCTTACTTAAAATGGCTGAGGAAACTAGACGGATTGTCGCGCTTATGAATGACGTCAATCATCAATGAAACTAGGATCAAATCTGAAGTGAAGCGTCTCTAATCAAGGATATTTTTGCTTATCTCTGATGTGGCATCGGCTAAACCTGCTAATGCCGGCGGATCTTGAGGTATTTCTAATTCAGGATGATACCCTTGTCGATAGCTCAACCGTTAAATAACAGGGGCTTGCTGTCATATAGCTCGTCGGCGTCTAGCCCCTACGTGGCCACTCTATACAAGCCACGCGGTATTAAAGTTGAGCATGTGAAAGAGTAAGGTAGGAATTGCTAATCCAAACCCTACTGGGAATAAACCACTGCATGAGCTATACCTAGGTATGGTATTGCAGCTCGCTTCGAAAGCTATGCTGGTGGGCCGTGTTGTCACTTACAGATCCATTGTGTTGATTTCCTGATATAGACTCCAGCAGGATTCTCATAATCTTTAGCTTGAAACATGCCAAGTTTCTGGTGAAACTGTTCCATGGAACAGACCTAACCTTAAGATATGATATTAATATCCCAACTTATCATTTGTTGAGCTTTTCCATCCCAACGAATGCCCCTGCCTAAGTATTGTACACCAACCACAGGTCTTGATAATCAAAAGTCTCATATGCGCTATTGCGTAAATGGAACAACCATGCAAATGGCCTAATATTGAACGCAGTAGCGTGCCACAGATGGAGCATTTCTGCATAACCCTAGCGCAGAATAAGAACCTAGATAATCAGTTCTTCCGCTGGCATGCGTGAGACTGAGTAGGGCTAAGTGCAGGGCATCCGTGGCTAGCGCAATCGAGAGGGATCTAGTGTTCCAAAGATTGCGGTGCGGCATCCGGCACTTGATCCGAGCACATACCGAGTACAGCCCGCATCCTTGGGGTAAACCCCTTCCTTTTCCGGCTTGTGCGCCCTCGACCACGGAGATTGCGCGGAATTGCAGATAAGATTTTTCTTTTTATCTCCCAGGGCCTTGTTATTCTACCTCCAACAGACATACATGCACCTCACCCTGTCACTCCCCTGTCGTGCAGCTGCAACGTCGAATACGTCACAGAGTCGATCGACAAGCCTCCTAAAAGCAACAAGACAACAGCTTTGATATGGAGACAGTGTAAGCATGTTCGCAAGGATGAGGGTTTGTCGTCACACCACTGGGCTAAGACCCCCTTTTCCGCTATGTGCGGGAATGGAGAATAGTAGAACCACGTTGCCCGTGCGGGACCCCCTTAGGACACAGACCTTAATCGGCTCTCCTTTTCCATGCCTTAGGGTCGTATGCTCCAATAACATGTGATGAGGAAGATGCAGGGATCACGCCCTTCTTTTTGAAGTCCAAGAATACAAGTCGTAATCATACAGGGGAGTTAGAGGATACATGAAAATGGGGAGAACAATCGCAGTCGAAAGAGGGGACAAAAGAAACAAAAAGAAAGTAGTCGCTTGAACCATAAGCCAAAGTCCAACAATCGATTCCCCGTTTAGAATAGCACCCGTGAACAGTCCCATTAACGCCAGCACCAATGAGAAAAGTGAATCAATGAGAAAAGGGAATCAATGGGAAAATGGAAATTGAAACCAACACGCAAGATGTAGGCAAAAAAAGGCAACGCTCCTGAATAATTTCGCAAAGCCAATCACTCCACAGAACTCGGAAACTGTAAAAGGGTTGTAAAGTTTGAACCGGAGCGGGCCCTATACTCCCGGCCGATGTAGAGGACAATGTCGATCAGGGCCGCACGAATAACCAAATTTCAAGTTGAGTGCTCGGCATTGTACAGGCTTTTAACTGGATAGTCGAATCGAAATGGTGGGTCGGCTATAGCCACATCACTCGGCAGTTCTTCGGGTTTCCAAGGTTGTTTGCAATGCACGAGGAACGGCGGGCCGGGCGAGACAAGATAGGAACGGGGTGGAGTCTTTTCGGGAGTCACGGATCGATGCCTAAGGGCATTGCTGAGAATTCATCGACATAGTAGACATTTGCCTACTACTATAATGAACCGGTCGTGCGGACTTTCTGGGCAGCGATTCTCCTTGCTCCCATCCACGGAAGTGCGGAGGAAATGGGCGGTGGGGTTTGAGCAGGTGCTATAGATGTAATAGTTTTTGAAATAGTTGCACATTTTGATCCCATCGGGGGATGCTGTATTAAGGAATGGCGAGGTATAGCTTGTAGATTGTTGAAAGGGAGAAGAGGAAGGATATTTTCAAGAGCGAAGGCGCGACATGGAGATTGTTCGAGAGTTAATAGGGAAAAAGGATTGAAGTGGACGTGCTTTCGAGTAACGGTGGGAGACGGAGGAAAAAAATAAGGAAACGGAACACACAGATGCCCGTCAATCGCAAAGCTACAGGAATTTTTACATTTTACATTTCACATTTTACTGCATTATTCCACACCTCACTACGTAAGAAGCAGTATACTCCGTAGTACATTCTGGACGGTCCCTAGCTCTTGCCCTGTTCCACCACCCCACCAGCAATTCCCCTAAAAGGTACCCTTGTCCAAGCGGGTCCTACAGAAAGAGTGGCTTTGGTCTATGGCTTGACCGTTATATAAAACACGCCCGGCAGGACCATTGTCGGAAATTGGCCTAAGATAATCAGGGATCAGCAAAGTTTCCCCGTCGATGACGAGACCCCTTGGTAGACTAGTTACCTCGTGTGGCATATTATCCATCGGATAGATGGGAGATCGACGCGGTTCGTCACACCCGGGCAGCCGTCGATGCTTCTTCCACTCACACGTGGCGCTAGTCAGGATCTCCATGTATAGAACAGACACGTCGTGAGACGCAGCCAGCGCGTGTGGGAACTGTCACACAACGAATGAGGTATTTTGAGCGACAAGGCACCTGTAATGCTTCACTTCCATGTCAGGCGATCTTCCATTGCTGCAGGTGACGACCGTTGTAACGTTCTCCTGCGTTGCGCTATTGGAAAGCTGGGGATACCAATCAGAGAGAGCGATGGGTCCGGAAAATAGAGGTGAAAAAAAATAATAAGAATTTAAAATGGAGCTTCGACACCGTTTGAAACCCCCTGTTAGAGAGTGCTCTTCATTGATTAGATAGAACCCCTTTCCCCTAGCACGATGTGGCCGATAAAGGAGAATAAAAGGAGATCTACGGATACTTAGACGCTATAAGCGAATTGAGTGAATCATAGGTAGGAAATACTATTGTCAATGTACAGTCAGTTTACAGTACACAATATCCTAGCAAAGGAAGTTGGCACCAAGCTAGGAAGGAGATTGATAGGATTAGGGTCATCTAGGGTAGTAGTGTTGATGGCAGCAGACTAAATTCGGAGACCGATTGTCCGATCTTGTACGCCATGCTTGAAAGGCTCCTGCGTCGCATTTGCATCTCCGACCCAATTCCACGAATCAAAAGAAGGAGGCATTCTCCAGATCGAAAATTCAGAAACAGTCTCCTCACTGGGGCCATAGCTTAGCTCCGACTCGCTTAATGACGCTCTTTGACTTTTATCGTTTGACCGAGGCGATCATCAGTTGTTTTGGACTTTATCGATCCACCATCCGTAACGCCAAAGGCCGGCATCTAAATGGCTCTGTGGACGGCGAATGGGCCATTGCTGTAGCGCGGGATTGTGTTGCCCTGCGCCTTGTGGACCGGTTGGCCGAAGTAAAAATGAAAAACTAAAATCTGAAACTTAAAATAAGAAATAACTAAGAAAAAGCCTAGACTCTAGATGATTATTAAGAGGGAAGAACCTTCATAGAGTTAATCATACGCTAAGAAATAAGAAAAAGCCTACACTCTACGTGCTTATTTAGAAGAACCGTCATAGGGTTAATCATACACTAAACAAGGCAGAATGGAGACGGTAAATGAGTTCGGCACAATCAACTAACACGAGATGGTGCGACACTAAGTCACGTTTCAACTGCACCTGAAGGTCTATCCACATTTCCAAGTTCTTCAATGGCCGAAAGCCTCCGTAGGATCCGCGAGCGATGTCCAATTTTGGGTCTGTCTTTGGCGTGCCGCAGATCCAATAGTACGCCCCGGTGATACGGACTCGGTGTGCTTCTGGGTCTACCAGCGTTGTGGAGCCAGCAGCGGGCATACATATTCTTGCAGCTGCTGTTAGCCTTCGTCTCGGGCAGAGCCTCTGCAGGTTGTGTGCTCCGACATAACCGAAAATGGACCGAGACAGATCGCGGGACCAGCCTCACTTCCCACATCCTTGAAACCATAGTGAGAGCAGAAAGAGGATCGTCCGGGCCGAACTCCGATCCGAATCCAGTCACGTGGCAATGACTCAGCACGCAGCCTGGGGAAACGGAGCTAGTCCCGATCTAGAAAAGTAAAAATAGCCGCTCACTGCATCCCGTGACCTCTTTTCCCCCTCGCAGAAGAGAATCTCAACTCAGCCTGTCCTGGACGTCGGCCACGACACTCATTTGAAAAGAAAAGAGCCTTACCTGTTGCTCTGGGGAAAAGAAGATCAGGGAGTAGTGAGCAATAGTGAGAGAAACATCTAGTCATCACCCTCTCCACCGTTCCACCGTCGTTGTGGAGACAGCCTTCGTTTGGTGACCGCCCACCGCAACGGGAAAGCCTCTGTTTGTTGTTGGCAGTTGCACCACCCAACGTCACCAGCATCATGGTATTTGGCAAGTTCGACTCGATATGCGCCAAGGTGCCGGTGCCGCTATGCTCCCTAGTAGGCCCGCCCTCGTCGATATCCGGTGCCACGGGCATCATCTCCAACTGCTATGCGCGGAACATTGAGGTTGCGAATACTATCATATTCGAGGGTGCCGCCTCGTTTATGCACATCATTGCACTGGCCATGACGGTGATTATGATTCTGCATATCAGGTCCAAGTTCACCGCTGTTGGTTCGTCTTACTCGGTAGACCAATTGTAGATATGCGTGGCTAACACCTTACCAATGCTGATAGGCCGCAAGGAGATCATTACCGTCTTCTATATCTATCTGGCGCTCACCATCTGCTCCCTCATCATCGATGCCGGTGTGGTTCCTCCGAAGAGCGGGCCATTTCCGTACTTCGTAGCAGTGCAAAGTGGTCTGATATCAGCTCTATGCACTTGCTTGCTTGTCAACGGCTTCGTGGGCTTCCAGTTGTACGAGGATGGCACTGCACTATCGGTGTGGCTGATTCGTATCAGCTCTGCTTCCATGTTTGCCATGACGTTCGTGATCTCCCTCTTGACCTTCAAGTCATGGGGCGGATTGGGGCCTGAGAACACTGTCGGCTTGTTTGTGGTGCTTTACCTCTTCAACGCCATCTGTATTGCAGTCTATATCGTGATGCAATTGTTGCTGGTCGTGAACACGCTGGATGACCGCTGGCCGCTCGGTCATATCTGCTTCGGCCTGCTGGTCTTTATCATCGGACAGGTGCTTCTCTACGCATTCAGCGATGTCATCTGCAATAACGTCCAGCATTATCTGGATGGTCTGTTCTTTGCTACCTTTTGCAACTTGCTTGCAGTGATGATGATCTACAAGGTAAGCTGTGGATCTCCGACCTCTAGTATCTACAAAATGCTAACGTGGTCTAGTTCTGGGACTCAATCACCACCGAGGACCTCGAATTCTCAGTCGGTGTTAAGCCCAATACTTGGGAGGTTAAGGAGCTGCTTCCGGAAGAAGATCGCCGTCAAACTAACTACCAGGACAACAACTCTGAATACGCAGGCAGCTTGTACCACCACCGTGTCTCGAGTTACGGCCACCAAAACTATTAACCATTTTTGTCTTCCATACCATTTATCAGATGATATTCAACTTCGTTCTGTCTCATACTTTAGCTTTAGTGCATATTTTCAAACTATGTTGCATTGCAAGGGGTGCGTGCATGGTGATCTTGTTTCTTAGTGATTTGCACATGGGAATGGATGGTCGGGATGGAGTGGAGCGGTACTTCGCGTCCTGTTAATGAGATATGTATTGACTTTTCAATAGTTACCTAGGTAGTTCAATGCATTGACATTGCGCTCAGACACTAGTGTCTTGAAGGATACGCTATGCTGTAGTGATGGGCAAAGGAGGGTGTTATCATAAGCATAGGTTTGTTATTGCCTAGGATGTGTAACCATGTCTTTGGCACCATGAAGTATCTACATGCTAGTTTTAATCCCGAGAGTCGATCCTCTTCACCGTAGCAAGTGGGAACGGACTGGAACTCTGGACGGAGCACGCTCTCCGGTCCTATGCCACATAAAGCAAGACATAGAATGTCTCGGAGCCATTCACCGCTGACCGCCATCGAGGCCTGTCAGAGCCGAAACGAGTGACAGGACCAACGTGGCCCTGATCTGCAGGATCTTTGACACCACCGCTTTTCTCTCGGCCGAGACCATAGCATTGGGCGAGGCCTTGCCAGCTGATAGTTCATGTTAGCTCCACGGTAGTGTACAATAGAAGTTTATTTCAGCCGGCGGAGCAATCATTCGTTTCGTATCAGATCAACGCTGGCTATCGTAGGCGGAGTCTTTGATGCGGCACAGGCGGGCGGAACAAAAAATGGAGACCGCCGATCAGGGGAAGGTCGCATGGGGTGGAAGTTTCCAATCCCAGGAAAGTTTCCAGGGGTGTTCGACAAGTGGAGAAAACCCAAAGTCAATTGGCGTCGGGCATTTGTTTCAATCCACGACGACAACGTCATCTGCATCCACGAAGTCTTCTTTTCCTGGTGCACGCTCTTCAGCTTGGATGTTTGGATCGCTCCCTTCGTCCGGACCTATCGACGTATTGTACCAGCCCTTGTCGATCGATGCCACCAAGGTCTTGCAGGCCTCGCCGACAAGATCGAGAAATGCAGGGTTCTCTTTGGGCAGGAACATGGTGACGTGTGCCTTGACCTCATCTGCGGCCTGGTCGTTGACGGCCTTTCTCCACCGAAGTCCAGGCCGCGCTGAAGATGCGATCTCCTCGCCACTGTCGACATCAGGAGGAAGTTTGCAAAAAGTTCTGTTTTTCGAACGGATGATCCTCTGACTGAACGAAGTCTTTCCCGTTCCAATGTTCTCTACTATAGACCCCGCTCCTTGCCCGAGGCAGGTGTAGAAGTTGACACAGCTAATGGCCCGTTCCTCCTCCACATTAGCCAGTCTCAAAATCCGTTTCTCCAATTCCGACATCCGTGCTAGGCAGCCAATGAAGGCCAGATGCGAGGATACCCAGTCAACACTCGCAGACAGATTCTGGCGTTGGGAGTACAGAGCAGCCGCGCCCCCGGCTGCCACAGCGCCCGCAGCACCAGCGAACATGGCATATCGACCCCATCGCTGCCAGGATGGCGTCGCAGCAGCATCGGTGGGTGGTGGTAGAGCTTTGGGGGACTCCTTTGCGGCTGTAGCAGAAGGCGCTCCTCCAGATCTATTTTCCTTTCCGTAGCCGAAAAGCCCTGCAACTTCTGTAAAAGTATTGTAGGCCGTTGTGGCATTGCGATAATGTCCCTCCGCACCATGCGCCACCACTCCTGGGGCAATGCCCAGATATGGAGTATCAAAAGCGAGAACTCCTTGAATGTGAGGGAACATGAAGGTGCCAGGTTCCACAACAGGCGCATGATCATCTGGTTGAGGTGTCGATCGAGAGTTCGATCCAGGATTATGAGGTATGGGTTGTTCATCTGCTAGTAACAGTAGTGTCTCTGCTGCCACAATTCCTCCCATGGAGTGTCCGACAAGGAAGACATGGACGGACGGGTCAACGGTGGGCGACGAGGTGTGGTTTGAAACTTCTAGATCGATCACAGTATTCTGGAGCCTGCAGCAATATGAGCAATTAGAACAAGTTTTCAAGAGAAGCATATTGGATATGAGAACTAGATAGTTCTTACCACTCGCGAAATCTCCCCACGCATTCTTTCAAGTCACCTCTAGTCTCATACTTGGGGTAGACGACTGTTGTGACCTTGATAGCAGGAAGTGCCCTGCTGACTAGAACACGTAGGTGCTCTGGAAAATTGCCGAAAGTATCATCGCCACCCTATGAAATTCCAGAACTATGTCAGCCTAGCTCTCGACATTTGTGTTGCCATATGCAGGCTGTGGAGAAGGTACTGTGCGGGGAAATCTTAACAAGGGAATGTGCAGGGGTGCTCATACTTTGAAGCCATGTATAAAGACCAGGAGAATTGTCTTTTGCATATTGAGTTCACAGATAGTCATGAATCATGATGGGACAGGTGTTGGGCACAATCGCCGTAAAGAAGTTGTGATCGTAAAGAAAAGACAACATCCTCCACCAATGCCTTACGTCATGGCGCACGTGATCACCATCGTTAAAGTACATACTGGGGTTGACTATACTAACTACTTTCAGGATTAGGTCCTGTGCTTGAATAGAGATAGGTTCTAACTTGTAGGGCTTTTATCAGGTTTTATTGTTTTCTATTCTAGCCTCGGATTCTCATTCCGAATAATTACTGACCATTTCCCACGATATTTGCATGAAATAGAGATTACTCTAACTTGTTAAGGAACTTGCAGATCAATTACTTTCAAACGTACTGAGGTCCTACGTGACCTTGGAATAACAAAACCGAATGGTACCCATAAATTATGGGTACTCTGCTGGTTGCAAACATCTCAGTCTACTCTTGAAGTAAGTTAGTTGCACGACGAAAGCCTTCCAAAATTGGACAACATCTATTCTAAGTCTAAACAAGTGCCCAGATGAATCAGCGCTCTATATATCAAGATATTCTACAGTTTTCCTGCTCGTCCAACTTTTCGCAATCGGAGCATACCGTCCTGTAATGATGTGGCGACCAACGTGCCATCAGGACTCCACAAGTGGCTTTCATGCACAGCTCTGTTCTCGCCCGAACGAGGCGTCCAACCTTCCTGTATAAACCACTTCATCTGTAGACCGTTGCTAGTGGAGGCGTCCCAATCAATCATTCGCAATGCCTCACCGCGCTGATGGATGATCACAGTCAAAGTAAGACTAGCCATTTGGCGCCAATGCTTGATTCCAAGGGCGCGCGGAATCAAAAAAAGGGAATTCTTGTCGCTGGAGTACATGTGTGCACAGGCATAGAGATTATCGTATTCGCCAGCCTGATCTCTCTCTTTAATAAGAGAGAGAGTTGCCGTGGGATCTTCATCTGGTGAACCCTTCAGACGGTAGTGTGTCAATTGGCGATATTCCTCTTGATGCCCCTTCTGGGTTTTGGTCTTGTTGCAGTCCATCATGTCGGTCTTCCGCACGTCAAGACCGGGGAATTCTCGCTCTTCTATATGTCCCTGTCGAACATTTTCAATCCACCACTCCGCGTCAACACTGGGGCTGACGGGCTGGTCTTGGGGTCGTTTGGCAGACAAAACGTCCCGAAAGCGCTCCTGCACTGATGGGGGCTGGTGATGGAAATCGCACTGGTTTTCATCGCGCTTGAAGGAACAGATGCATGAGAAGCAGATTTTGCCGTCTTGTCGAGCATCAACTGCCCGTGTGCAATACATGAAGCCATCTCGAACATGTCGGACGGTATATACATATGGGACGTCCAGCCGGCCGCTCAAGATAAATGTACCCGTCATGTCCTGTCATAGGTTAGCATCGATATACATCAAAGTATACAGTTAACCGTTCCCATTCAGGGCTGCCAGGAACTTACATGGACCACGAAACCTTTACCTACGGTTTTTGATGCGGCATACGCAGACTGGGCGTATACATGGCCACCAAATGAGCGCGTACCCTCGCCAGGAGAAGCAGGAGCAGCCAATGAGCGGAAGCGCTCAACTCTTTCTGGTTCGGCAGCGCCATACTGTGTGACTTCTGTATCATCGAGTCGTTCCAGGGCCATCAACCCCACAAAGTTGAGCGGGGCAGTCAGTCCAATGGGATCATTGTCCGCCGCCCTGCGTGGGGACATTATCAAACAGGCTCAGCTCAGTCAATATAAATGCATAAAGAACTAGTGAGAGCAGCTAAAAAGTAGCCTCAATTCGCCTGCCAATCCCGAACTTAGAAACGGCTGAGATAGGGATGGGTCCACAACAGAAGAGCTATATGAATCTGATCTAATGCCAATGTGACCAGATTAGTCCTATCTCAAGCGTCGACAGGCCTGAAATCCACTCACCAAGGAGAAAGCCGAGGGTTGAAACCTGGGAACCGAGGCACTCGGGACGGAGTCACGTGATCATATATCGGGCATGTGGGAGACAGATAGATGTATTTGCGTACAATAACAGTTATATTGGAAGAACAGTATCAGATTGCAGGTGTTATACAAATTTGCGCCGATTGTGCTGACAGTGCTGAGGTGTTATACCCGATTCCCCATGCCATGGGGATACACAAAAAAGAAAGGATGCTCAAAACCAACCCCAAATCTCACCACAACATCCGTGGGACTGAATCTACCTCCGCGAAGCCTGAATAGTCTCTGTGATGCTGTGGTTGTTGTTCCATTGGACCCTGCCCTCGACGTCCTTGATCTCCTCGAGCTTGTCGCCCAGTTTGACGACCGAGAAGTTGATCATTCGCGGATCGAGACCGAGAGTGCGGCGAATAGATGATTGAACAGCGCCGGAGGCGTCAAAGCGCATGATGAAGTGGTGACCTTCGCTGTAGCGAGCCTGGTGCTTGGTGGTGACCTTGGGCAGACGGAACGGGCCCCAGTTGGTGTAGCCGCGGACGACACCACCGGACCGGATAACCTGGACACCGGCATTACGGGCGATTCTGGGGATGAGGTTAGGGGGACGCCGATAGAGGGAGTGGGAAGCCGGGGCTTTGTTGCAAAACGTACTCTCGAACCTCGTGGAGGCTGCCCGGGCGGACCTGTTGGCGGAAGCGCGCACATTAGTTTCCGGAATCAAACAATCACTCCACACTGAGCCTAGAGGCGGATACGTACAATAGCAATCAGCTCGTACAACATTGCATCGACTGGTGGCGTGGAAACCTGATCGAATGAATGAAAGATGATCGACTCTTGTCGCGCAAAATCCGAATGAAGTCGGAGCTTATCAAAGTCTTGGCACCATCTTATCAGCGTCAACGCAACTCCGCCGGGGAAGCACCACTCTTTCCTTTCCTTCTTAAACTCTCCTCTCTCCTCCTCTCTTCATTTCCTCTCGATTACTCCCCAATACTCCACAAAATGTCCGCCGTCGCCCGCTCTATCCGTCCCTTTGCTTCCCGGGCCCTTGCCCAGAAGCCTCTTGCCTCTGCCTGCCGCGCTGCGCCTGCTTTCCGCTTCCCGCGGGGAACCCGAAGCTTCTCACAGAGCCCTCTTGGTGAGTTATTCTGCCCTTCAAGCTGGCATTGGTGGTCGGAACGCGCTATCCATGTAGGGAATGGATTCGTTGTGGCCTCTCGTGGACCAAATTGAGCTCTATGAGGTCATAGATAGCTGACGGCGCCTTCAATTGGCATCTATAGCCCAGGTAAAGAAGTACACTGAGTCGCACGAGTGGATCGAGCTGGCCGACGGTGCCAACACTGGTTAGTTACTCGACATCCTGTCGATTTCGCTTATCCCTACGGGATAACACACATCGAATACATGTGAATAGCGGTAAGCTAACGGAACCCCTACAGCCAAGATCGGTATCACCAAGTACGCCGCCAGCTCCCTAGGAGATGTTGTCTTCGTTGAGATCCCCGAGGCCGACCTTGAGATCAGCGCCGGCGATCCCGTCGGTGCTGTTGAGTCCGTCAAGTCTGCTTCGGACGTCCTCTCCCCCGTGACTGGCAAGGTCATTCGCGGCAACGCCGCTCTGGAGGATAAAGCTAAGATCATCAACACCAGCCCCGAGGGTGAGGGCTGGATCGCCGAGCTTGAACTTTCCGATCCCGCTGAGCTTGAGGGTTTGCTGGATGAGGCCGCCTACAACAAGACCATCGATCACTAGATCTGAGGTTGTAGATAATATAGTTGGAATTGAAGTTGTGGTGAATGGCCGTCGACCGGATTAGATATCTGTCTTTTTCTATGGTGTCCTGTGATTTATATTATTTTTGTCTTACAGAGATACGTTTCTTTCAACAATGGAGTTTGGATATGTCAGGCCCTCCAGGGCTTTGACCACATAACGAAGATAAGATACCTAGACACAAAAGCTCTGCTAAATGAAGCAAAGAATACACGGGTTACCTCCAGGGCTAGGTATCCCAAGATAATTGGCACGAAGGAAAGCCTCATGATACATATCTGTAAACACAGAATATAGCAAGACAAAAGACATGGACCCATTGCTAAATAAATTGAGATATTTGTACAGAAAGGGATATCTCATTGAAGTTTATACAGGAGGTATGGATTCGCGACAGATCGGACACTGAAGGCGAAGCCTCATCCAGCTTTCGAGGCAGGCGGTATGGAAGATGTGCCGACAGGGAGTCACCATATACTGCCGACGACTCAGAATGTTCGCAGCCCCATCAGTCACGCTACTTCCGCCAGCAGAAGTAAGTGCGGGGAGAACAGGAACTTCGATATCCTGCATGCAGATGGCACAGTCGAAAATCACCCTCTTCCGGTCCCGAGGTCGCTGCTTGTCGTCATCCCTGGAATCACTAACCAGATCCCGCTCGTCGCCCCGAAGAGATGCAATAGACAGAGAGCCGCCAGCCTCCAGGTCATCGTCGGGCCCGGGAGCATCACGCAAGGTTGGATGGTAGTCGTATGCAGGAGGTGCCCAGCCCCGCGGAACGAAGAACCGTGGGCCCAGTACATCCTGACTGGCTAGCACCCAGGCCTGTATCCACACCCAGCCGGTCATTGCGAATGCAGTGGTCCAGTCAGGTCGAATGAACAACACATTTCCTCTAGCTGTAAGGAAATATACAAATGGAAATAGTCGCAGGATGCTCTGGCCAACGACGAAGTCCCAGCGCAGAGCTTTGCGACAGTTCCGCATCACGTTGCGGTAGATCTGTGGGACCCAGAATGAGAGGTAGATAGCCGACAACAGGCGTGCATAGATCCATCCTAAGCGCCTTGGTAGGAGAACGGCCCAAATGGATAAGATAAGCATCCCGAATAGCGCGAGGTAGAAGCGCGCATACATGGTACCGACATCGCTGCGCACCTGTGTCGGGGTTGGAGGGCCAGTGCGATTGGTGGTGGGTGGTGGTTCCAAGTCATCATCCGGAGGATCTTGATCGGGTGTCAGAATGATAGGCGTGGCACCGGAATCCCGGACCGCCGCAGTGGCAGGTAAAGGGAGCGTTCCTGGAGTGGTGGAAGCTGGTGTATCGACTGGCCGTTCTTCCCGCCGCTCTGGCTCCTGCACGGCCCAGATCTCCATCATGAATTTCATGCCAATATAACTGACGGAGAGGAAAGTCAAGAACGACGCAGTCGCCAAGACCAAAAAGGAAACCGCTGCATAGAGCTCCAGGACGATGAAAGTTAGGACGAAGGCATCGCCCAGCGCCATGAGTGCGATGGTATAAAAACTGACCCGACTCCGGGTCGAAGGAGTCGAAGCCTCTTTGATCTGCCGCAAGAGAAGAGTGATCTGGGCAACAAAGACAGCAGCAACCACGAATATGAGACGAGCCGCATATTTACTGTATTCCTCGTACTTGGGTCCAGACAGGTACAGGTGATCAGAGGGTGGGTACTCTGGTGCCCCCTTGGTCTCAAGTATGTACCCGCAATCGGGAGAAAAGACCACGGCGGACATGACCATTAGAGGAGGGTCTGATATCGGTGCGCCCATCGGGTACCTTAGCTCTCGTTCCATTCGCTCAAGTAGCAATCGGTCGGCGACAGCACCATCAACAACGACAGGGTGCTGCTGAAGGAAGATGATGTGTTCACATTTGGGCGCCGGGAATTCAATTTGCTCCAATCCAGCCAACGAAGACCATGGGAACAAGGTTGGAGGGCGATTCTGCCTTTCTAACATGGTATCCGAGAGCGACTTGAGCAGAAGCCGATGGGACAACTCGTAAGTGTCAGGAGAAAGTGCGAAGTGAGGTAAAGCGAATATCCCACCAAACTTCTCACTTGAGGTAGTCAGAATGATCGATCCAGTTTCTGGAAAGTGCATCCCGAACAATGAGAGATACCAGGTACTACCCCAAAAGTCTTCGCTCTCAACAGTCAAGCTCGCCCTAATCTCCCGCACTAGACCTTCACCTAGCTGAAGCTCCTCCCCGCCTCCTTCTTCCAGATCAAAGAAGAATGTACCACCATTGCCCGTAATGTTCAAGCTGAACTCATGAGTGAAGTACTCGTGTTCATGAGCGATAGCAGATGTGTTGAGAGGTGTACTGCGCTGTACATCGTTTTGTCGCACCCAATCACCCCGTAGTTTCCCTGTAGTATTGCGATATACCGGGAGAAAAAGCTTCGTCAAGTTCAACGGTGACGACATGTTGGAATCGTCCAGACCGATCGGAGGCTCGAGGCCGGCATTCAGGAGAACGGATTGTAGCTGGTGGCGCACGCGACTGCGGACGTTTGGGAGGAGGTCCCAGGCATAACTGTCATTCTGCCGGACTCCTGCAAATGGAAGCCAACGATCCGCTGGTGGATCGAAATCCCCATACTTCGACTCATTCAACAGCCGGAGCGCATGCCGCTCTCGATCGAGCTCATGCTGGCGCTCCCGGTCCTCATTGACCAACGGAGTACGCGACTGAGAGCTGAAGAGAAGATAAAAGACCAGCAGGAGGAAAAAGAAAGACCCGCGGTTATCCATCGGTCATCGATACCACGGGGTTTCTCCGCATCGGACTCTTCCTCAGATCGGTACGATGAGCATCGCGGGGGGAAAAACGGGAAAGGAGTGAAGCACAAAGACTTCAAGTACCGTGGAAAACCGCAAAGCTCAAAGATCGCGGAGAGTAATGAATGACGAGGGTGGTAGTTAATCTAGCATAGACTGGAGTGGATGATGTACTTGACATGCGGTCGAGACCCTTGGGACCCCCGCCCCTTCCGCCGGTCGACACCTAGTTCACCAGGCATCAGTATTGGCCTTCGTTATCTCCTTTCCCTGAACTCCTCCACAAGACACTCCTTAACTCTATTCTTACGACGGAGACGCCTTCGATAGGCCACCGAGATGGCATCGAACCTCCCTTTACCCATTCCTCCACGTACCCCGACTCCATTATCGGATGACAGCACAGTCCATACTCCGCACGCCAATGCAGGAGTATCTATTGATCGCGATTCCTTGTCGCCACTGAAGGATACATTCCCCAAGAGCGCCATTTTAGAACCAGTGAATTTTGGTCGCCTTAGCCCTACAAAGGCTTCTTTCAGCTTTGGAACCGGACCTGCAGAGAATGTGACACCGACACAGAATGGCTCGGGCGACTCTCCCACGGCGGGGCCGTTCAATTTTGATACTACTGTTATGGCAAAGGGTCCGGTGGTCAAATCGGTAAGCGTCGATTGAGTCGTGATTATTGAGAAACCAATACTAATACTTACTTCTGATAGAACATTGGACAACGTCGTGGCCACAAATACAAGCACAGCAGTATCTCACATCAGATCTTCCTCGAGCCTCCTCCACGCGCGCCCCTAGCTCTACCCAATTCACTCCCGATGCCAACACTGAAAGAATGTCGGTCTAGCATGTCCAAGGACCAGAAGACGCGATTTTGGTGGAGTGTGTGCCACATGTTCGTGGCCGCATATACGCTCTGGACCGCGCACGGGTCACTGGCCATGACGGCATTGTCCCATCTGATATTGTTCGACTCGCTTGGAGCACTTCTTTGCGTGGCTGTGGATGTTCTGGGTAACTTCGAAGTCTGGAAAAGATCTAGCATTCGCCACCCGTTCGGTCTTGAGCGCGCCGAGGTCCTGGCTGGATTTGCCATGTGTGTGCTTCTTCTGTTTATGGGCCTTGACTTGATATCCCATAATCTGCAGCATTTTCTTGAGAAATCAGGTCATGAGCCCCACCATACGCATGCTCATGATCGCGTTTCTCTGGGCAGCGTGGATATTACGGCCGTGCTGGCTATTTCCTCGACCCTTGTTTCTGCAATTGGATTGAAAAACCATGCGCGAATTGGAAAGGCGATGCGCTTTGGATATATTGAATCACTTCCTTCCGTATTGAGCAACCCATCCCATTTCTTGACCCTCTCTTGCTCCACCCTGCTCTTGCTCTTGCCTCTGGTGTCGATTCGCATCTATGATTGGCTCGATAAGCTCCTGTCTGGCACGATCGCTCTTTCCATGTGCTTCCTTGGGCTGCGATTGGTGAAGACCCTGGGATCAATGCTTCTCATGTCCTACTCAGGACAAGGGGTGTCTGATGTCATCAAAGATATCGAGGCGGACCCGGCGGTGTTCGGTGTTGATGATGCGAGGTTCTGGCAGGTTCACTACGGCCTTTGCATGGCTAACCTCAAGTTACGCGTCTCTGGCACGGAGGATAGCCTCGGCCGACTACGAGAGAAGATATCCAGCTTGATTCGGAACCGTCTTGGTGGTGGGTATGGATCTGGAGGACAGAAGTGGGAGGTGTCTCTCCAGTTCACTATTGAACGAACATAAGAGCTGGTACATGTTGTATATCTTGTGCAAATGCGTCCAGGATACCCCTGTATATTAGGAATTCAACTGTTATTCTGCATTGAGACGATGGACCTTGTAAGGTACCAAAGTCTGTGGACTTCTAGCCATTGAGATGGCATGATGCAACATGCCCAATAAGGCAAATCAAATAGCGCAAAGAGCACGTTTAAGAGATATCCGAACGATAATGGATAGAAAGTCTTGTTCATATTCTACAGCGCATATCGCTGCCGGTAACATCCGCAAAGACCTCCCAGATGAAACCTCGATATCAAACCGTCGAATTTTGGTACACAAAAAGGGAATACACACGCAATGCTCGCCATCCTCCAATCATTCAGACAAAAACAGTTTATGAGGTAGCAGCCAGAACAGCACCCTCCTCGGTCTTGCTCACACCGTCGGCCTGGTCTCGTCGCCGACGCTTCTCGAGAATGGCTTCTCGTCGCTGGGCGAGCATGCGGAGCTGTCTGTTCTCAACTCCCTGGAGCCAGTAGCCAAAGCTTCCACCAACACCGGCGAAAATAGGGTAGACCCAGAGGGATTCCTTGGCGAGGATGGGACGCATCTCAATTCCGAGTTGCCAGAGGCGGACGGCAATGCCTATTGGAGCACAACTCGGTCAGTACGATAGCAAAATAAGTAAGTCCAAAAAGTCATCGGTTCGATGCAGAGCGGTATTCTGACAGTGAGATTGTTTGAGCAGGGGAGGCACGCACCGAA
This sequence comes from Penicillium decumbens, assembly GCA_027569385.1. Classification (NCBI taxonomy): domain Eukaryota; kingdom Fungi; phylum Ascomycota; class Eurotiomycetes; order Eurotiales; family Aspergillaceae; genus Penicillium; species Penicillium decumbens. The sequence goes on from JAPDEZ010000007.1 coordinate 470,693, forward strand.
GCCGCTCCAGAAGAGCACTTTGTGGACCATTATCGCGACCGGGCGTAGGCGGAAAGAGCGTATTCAGAAGTGCCGACAGTTTCCGACAAGAGGAGAAGTGTAGACTTCACACTGTCGCAAGTGGAAGTGGCCTGTGGTCGGAATTGGATGGGGTCGGGGCTTCGAGGTCGCAACGGGGCAGGAGGGAGGTGAAGCAAATCAGACGCCCGCAGTTCTAAGCACGGATTAACTTTCCCCCATCATCACCCGTGTTATCGCTTATCGTCTTCGCGCGACTTTCTCCAGTGTCCTCGCCCTGTCCTCCTTGTACTCCTCGTACAACAATGGACACCGATCAGGCTATGGAGGATGTGCCGTCTAACACCAGGAGGCCCGCGCTGGATATTGGATCCTTGAAGCATAAGAAATTCAAGGTCGATGATTTGCCGCTGTCTGCTACGCAACATGCAGCCATCGACAAACTTCTGCATTCGTTCAAGAAGAAGGGTGGATTTGACAATGTCCGAAAGCAATTGTGGGCGGAATTTAATGATGGGGTATAACTGCGCATATCGCTTCAGTCCCTCGCGTGGCTAATGCATCTTATAGGAGTACAAGACCAAATTCACCGACCAGTTGATCGCATTAGCCGAGTCCGAGATTGAGCGCGAACCCGCACATCTGTCGCGTGAAAGGGGAAAAGCTGCGACATTAATTGAAGGTGCTGTCGACCGTGGCGACGTCTACAAGAATGTGGAAGAATCCCTTGACCAACTGGCTTCGAAACATACCCAATCCATCCTGGATGACATCCGCGCCATTCGTCGCCAAGAAATCGGCGAAGAAGCAGCTGCCAAGGAGGAAAAAGCCGGCAGTAAAATGGACGAGGCCTACGAGGCAGAAGTGAAAGCCAAACGAGAAGAGCGCGAAAAGGTCTACCGTGAAGAAATGCGCAGACAACGAGAAATTGAGGAGGAGCAAGAGCGCATCAGGGCGGAGGAAAAACGAAAGAAGCGAGAACTCGAGCGACAGAAGGAAGACGAGGAAAGAGCTCGAAGAAAGGAGATTGATGAACAACGGCGCGCTGAGCGGGAGCGCATGCGCGAAGAGCAGCGGGCGCTCGATGATCAGCGGGATCGAGAGCGCCAGGAGAGATATGAGCGACGGAGACGAGAGGATCGGGACCGCTATCGAGACTACGATCACGACCGGAGTCGAACCAGAGACAGAGATCGTTACCGTGATCGCTCACCAGCATATCGCTCTGATCGGGGTCTTTCTCCCCGCAGCCGCGACCTAAAACGAGAAAAGTCATCCACTTCCAAAGACACGACTCCTTCCCCACTCGACGAAAAGTCATTGGAGGAGGCTGCTTTGCAAATGCTTCTGAAAGAAGGCGAAGAGCTCGCTGCCAAGGCACGGCAAAAGCCCGAGTTTGATTTCGAAGAGGCTGAGGCCATCGAAAACGGCCTTAAACGATCAACATCTACTCAGGTTAGAAGTGCCGAGTCAAAACTCCCAAGCATTTCGAACAGAGGTACCAGTCCTCGAGATACCAGGCGAGATTCAAAGGCAGATCGGGAGCGAACCCGAACCAAAGACCGCAGTCGAAGCCGTAGCCGGTCTCGTCGTCGACAGGCGTCTCGCTATGATCCAAATCGGCGCCGCGATCGATCCCGCGATAGATCTGTGAGATCTCGCGATCGGGATATTGATGAACGCCGTGGATACCGTGATTACCGAGATGAACGAAGCTACCGGCCAGCTCGTCGCAGCCCCAGTAGATCCACTGCACGAGCACGAGGTGGAGATAGAGAAACTGACAGGGTTCGAGATCGACCGCGCTCCAGATCTCGCGATCGACGCCGACCTGATCGCAGCCGCGATAGAAGTCGAGACCGAGATCGTGGTGGTGATGCGTACCGCCCCCGCCGCAGATCTCACTCTCGTCAACGCTCACGATCTCGTCAGCGGACCCGGGATCGTCCACGCTCTCGCTCGAGGTCAGCCGCTCCCAGACGTCGTTCGCGTTCTCGATCTACTACGCGAAGAAGATCACGGTCTCGGCGCCGATCCCGCGAAAGACGATCGTCGCGGGAGAGACGCCCATCTCCTGGCTCTGGCGACATCGACCGCTACGTCCCTCCCAACAGTAACCGTAGCACTTCACCTAGGCGCCGAAAGCGATCTCCAGAGCGTGATGCTCGACCCGCCCGGGCTGGTGATATTGATCGTTACGTTCCCGGTTCTGAGCCGGAAAAGGCTAAAGAGGGAGAACTTGAAGCCACATCAGAGCAGCCGAAAGAATCCGTGGACCGGCGGACTCAACGCCGCAGCCGCAGTCGCAGCCGGCGGCGAAGGAGTCCTAGTCGGAGGCGAAGCTTTAGTCGGCGTCGAAGTCGAAGTCGAAGTCGTCGTAGGAGCCGCAGCCGGTGAACAAGTTGAGGTTTCTCGAGATGTTCTCGATACCGAAGCAGCCCTCTTTGCTTCAGTGTTATAATAATAACCATGTACCATTGGTGGACTTTATTAATGGACAATGAAATGTACTTCATAGATCCCAATCCTAATCCCAATCCGGTTTAACGTATAGTCAAGTCCTTATCGTTATCGGACTGGGCTCCACGCAAAAAGTTGGAATCGCGACTCGACTCGAACTTTTTCTAACAGAACCTCCACACTATCCAGAATCTCCATTCCATGAGCCTGAGACCCTAATAAGCCGATTTTGGTATCAGTTTACCTATAACTCATTGAATCCTGTTCCTCTGGCATTCCGGCCCATCATTGAGACAAACACGCTGTGCCCCAGTGAAGCGCCACCGCCCCATACCTCCCAACAACCAGCTACACTGACCTTCACAATGAGGGCGACAAACGAAAACCCTAAAGAAGCCCACCAAACCTCCACGGCACATTTCTCCGATGAAGACGACGACCCAACCTCCTCCTCTGGCTCCTCCTCCTCAGAGAGCGAAGACGACTCCTCGGAAGATGAAGATGAAGACCGGGAAATACAACAGAGCGCAGCCCACGCATCCTCAATACCGAGTATACCTCACCGCCCAAGGCCCAAGATAAAGCCCATGAAGATGAAGAGGGGCTCAGATCTCCTGTCGCGGTTGTCAGCATTTCTACCCCAGATGAAGGATGCCAATGAGGATCTGGAAAAAGAGATTGCTGCTGGGCGGGGAAAGGATCTGATGCTGGATGAGGTAGATGAGACGGATGGAAAGCAGTATATTGAAATGGTATGTTGATCTGTTTCGTTCTTGGACTGGTGCTGACTGGCTGCAGAATCTTGGACTGGGAGTACTTAAGGAAAAGCGTGATGGTGATGACTCGAGTGAGGCTGACAGTGATGATGAGAGTCCGTATGCGAATGCTGGATTGAATAAAGAGACCAGCGGACAGGGTGACTCGGATGTCCTGGGCAAGCTTATGGGAGGAAAGAAGTCGGAGAAGTCAGACGCGAATAAACCGTCTATTGAAGAGGTGGCCGAGTGAAACTGAGACCAGTCGCCTACCTAGGTATAGGTCTTGGGGACTTGAAGTATTGTACGGGAATTTTGGACCTTGCATGATATACCTTTTTCTACATGCCATATCTTACACTTTGAAACTATAATGTCAACGACTTTTCCCAGGTTACCTCTACCCTATAGTATCAAACGGCAAAGGAAAGCAGAAATGACATGAAGATTCATGGATTTTTAATGCATTTGGCCAAATCTCCAGAGAAGTAAGAAAAAGAGAAAACTTATAAATGAAGACACCAGTCGAGAAGAGAAGCGAAACAAAAACAAACATGTCGAGTATCTATTTATATGCATGGACACATCACACCACTATGGTGGAACCATATGATTAACAATTGATAAATTTGAGGACACCACCCGTGCAAGGATCTATGAGACCTCCTTGATGCGGCATGTCCAGCCAGATTCCTGGCTGAGAAGGGGCAAGCTGTGAGAAGAATTAGCATGTTGTTTAGCTGGAACAAGAAGAACACAATGACTTACCTCGCACCAAGGCACCAGCCCAGCTCGTTATCCTTGATCTTCTTGGCGATCTTGACCTCGCGTGACAGTGGCATCTCGTAGCCCGTGTGCAGCAGACCCATCATGAAGTTCAGGTCCAGACACCACTCGGGACGGTCGCGAAGCTCCTCCAGGGCACCTGGCACACCCTCGAAGATATTCCAGCGGCTCTCACCGGCGCAGACGGTGGAGGTGAGCTGGTGAAGCTCATCGAGAGTGAAGGAGGAAGGCATGCCCAGCGGAGCAGTGCGGTCGAAGAAGTAGGAGAAAATGTACACATCCTCACGGGCGAAGGTCTTCTCCAAAGAAGGCTGGTGAACACCGTTGAAAGAGCAAGGAGCCAGCTTGCACTCGGCATCCTTCTTCAGGATCTTCTCGGCGATGGCACGGCACTGCGCGGGGGCAGACTGGTCGTTGGGACCCACCATGGTCACGGTGGTCTTGGGTCCGAGAACATGGTCATCAGGGAAAGTCAAAGTTACTTGCTTCTCCATGTTAGGCTGGATGCAAGGGTTGGAGATCGGGCGCTTCAACCACGACAGGTCATTGGGGTTGTTAGCCAGGAGAGCCTCAACGATCACCTTGTGCATGGACTCGCGAGCAGACATCAGACCGAAGCCAAGGTGAGAGTGCTGGTAAAGCTCAAACTCCCGGCCACCGAACTTGAGCTCGTACTTGTGATCACCCTCAGCCAAATGCTCGGGCATGCCACCGGCCTTGCTTTGCTCGAAGGTGGGCTGGAAGACAATCTGAGTGGAACCGCCACCAAGATCAAAGATAGCAGCGGTAGGGGTGTTGTCGGGGCCACCAATCTTGCCCAAGAGGTAGTTGGTGGTGATCCAAGCGTAGACACCCTCGTCGGAGCCGTCCATGATCTCGACACCACCCTTCTCGCGGGACACCACGGGGAAAGGATAGGTGTTTTCTAGACGGTAGCGCACAGCCTCCAGGATGTTCTTGCTCAGCTCGGGACCCAAGAGACGCAGACCAGCGGTGGCCTTCACGGCAATTGGGCTGCAACGCCTGTAGTCTTCAGGAACAGACTGCAGAGCGACCTCCATAAGAGGATCCAGACTCTGCGCCGCCCCCTGGGCATCCTCTTTGTAGGAGCTGAGGCCGGAGCCACCCTCCTTCTTCTTGGTCTGCTCGAAGACCTCATTCTCCAGTTCGGGAGTAGGGCCGCAGTTGTTAAAACGGTAGACGTGGATCCGAGAGCCAGTGCTACCAGCATCAATCATAAGCGCATACTGGATCAGAGGCTTGGAGGAATCGAATGGCTTGCTGCACTTGGTAGAAAGACCAGAGGTCGAAGGTGCTTTTTCTGAAGTAAAAAGGGTGGTCAGCCATAGCGATTGAGTATAACTACTCCGCGGCGCATACCTTTGGCGAAAGTAGACGAAGAAACGGTAGGCTTAGAGGGCGACAGCCACAAAAGTACCATGAAGATAAAGCCAACAATGGTTCCGGTCTTCAGCCAGCGCGATTTTTGGCTTTGTGAAACCATTATGTCGGATTGTTTATCGGGGACTCTACCGGACTCGACGGAGTTCGGCGAGACAGAAGCAAGACTGTGCGAAACGGATCGTTGACGGGCAACCGTATTCAAATGTAATTTGTTGGGCTGTTGATTGTCGACTCCAGTCGACATACGAGCAACCGATAAGCAGAAGACAGGGTGTCGCCACCGAAGAAGTAACGAAGTAACGACCGGAAGGGTTAAAAAAGATAAGCGAGAAGACAAGAAATTATAGAAACCATTGGAGCTCCAGAATCACCAAGTCCTGAAAGGGAGGGGACTGCGGAGTTGAGAAAGGAGAAAAGAAAGGAGGGCAGATTACGATTTCAAGGGTTTCCGCGCTGTGGCGCAGATGTGGCGCCTATTAAATTACTCGACTTCGGATTTATCACCTCTCCACTGAACCCCGTCTACTTGGTCCTGCCTTGTGGCCGTCGATATTATCCTTTCCTGATAATTATACTTTCTCTCGTCGCTGCGATATCTTCCAACCCGCCATCATGAACCACATCCGTGGTCTCACGTCTACGGCGCAGGCCCTGCGCCAGACCTTCCTCACTTCTGTCCGATCTCAACGAACAGTTATTACACATTCCAGTCGTATCAACCATGTTTATCCCGTTCAAATTGGACTCCAAACGAGGTCTCTGCAGCATTCTCGTTCTCTTGCCTTTTCCGATTACCACAAGATGCCCACCAACGAAGCCATCGGGGCACCATACGTGCAGCTGGTCGACAAGGATAACAACCTACAACCTCCCGTGAGACTCTCCCAAGTTCTGGCTTCCTTCGATCCCCGCGAGTTCTTCCTTCAACAAGTGGACGCAGGAGCTCCCGACAAGCCGCCGGTTTGCAAGATCTTGAACAAGAAAGAGACGAAGGCGAAAGAGAGGGCCAGGGCGAAAGCCGCAAAGGCTTCCAAGATACAAAGTAAGAAGTTGGAACTAAACTGGGCCATCGATGCGCATGACTTGAGACATCGCCTGGGCCAGCTGACCACCTTCCTGGAGAAGGGCTACAAGGTGGAAATCGTCTTGACCAAGAAGAAGGGCAAGCGAGCAGCGACGGTAGACGAGATCAAGCATGTTATGCAGAGTGTGATGGATACCACCAAACAAATTGGAGGCACTCAAGTCAAGGGCATGGAAGGAGAGCCCGGCAAGCACGTTATTCTTACGGTCAAGAAGGAGAATTGAGGGATTGACGATTGGAGGTCATTGTATCATTGTATATAGTTGAGTGCTATACTCTGCAAATAATTCATGTACGATAATTCAGGTACCGTTTATCATTACCAAGTCAATCAATCAAAGTATGTAGTGCCTAGGTACTTGGATATGCTTGGTTCGCTAGATCTGTCAAGGTCCTTGTAGGGCAGCCAAGTGCAGCCCACTTTCTGCTACGTACCATACATACAAATCATACAAAAGCCTCAATCCACCCAGAGGTTCAATCTTCGGACCAACATCAGGAAATGATCGTAAAATGGCAATGCGGCATGCATCCCGAATCTGATGACAGACGGACACTCCGCAATTCGCGGCTTCTGATTGGGCAGTATATGACTAAGCGTCTGGCCCAGAAAATTTGGCTGTTGATTCCTCCTCTCGTCGTCTTCCATTGAGCTTCCTTCTTGTTGCTTGCTTCCATTCTTTATCGTTTTTTGGGTTCATAATTGCAAGATGTCGAGCATCTCCCGTTCCCTGAACATTCTGGCCCGCTCCAGCCGGGCGTCCCTGCTGCGCCCGCGTGCCGTCAACCCCGTCCACCATGTCTTCGCCAGCGACAAGATGGCTGTCCGTGGACTGGCTACTGCGTTCGAGCGTACCAAGCCCCACGTCAACATCGGTACCATCGGTCACGTCGATCACGGCAAGGTATGACGATTCCCTTCGTCCGTCCGGTCATCCCGCGATTTTTCGTTCTAACGTGACCACTTCTACAGACCACCCTGACTGCCGCCATCACCAAGCACCAGGCCTCCAAGGGTCTGGCCAACTTCCTGGCCTACAGTGCCATTGACAAGGCCCCCGAGGAGCGTAAGCGTGGTATCACCATCTCGTCTGCTCACATTGAGTTCCAGACCGAGGACCGTCACTACGCCCACGTCGACTGCCCCGGTCACGCCGATTACATTAAGAACATGATTACTGGTGCTGCCAACATGGACGGTGCCATTGTCGTCGTTGCTGCCTCCGATGGCCAGATGCCACAGACCCGTGAGCACTTGCTGCTTGCCCGTCAGGTCGGTGTCCAGAAGATCGTCGTTTTCGTGAACAAGGTCGACGCCGTCGAGGACCCCGAGATGCTTGAGCTTGTCGAGATGGAGATGCGCGATCTGCTCACCACCTATGGTTTCGAGGGTGAGGAGACCCCCATCATCTTCGGTTCCGCCCTGTGCGCCCTCGAGGACCGCCGCCCCGAGATCGGCACCAGCCGCATTGACGACCTCATGAAGGCCGTTGACACCTGGATTCCCACGCCCGAGCGTGACATGGACAAGCCCTTCCTCATGTCCGTTGAGGAAGTCTTCTCCATTCCCGGTCGCGGTACCGTCGTTTCTGGCCGTGTCGAGCGCGGTCTGCTGAAGAAGGATACCGAGGTTGAGATCATCGGTGGCTCCTACGACCCCATTAAGACCAAGGTCACCGACATTGAGACCTTCAAGAAGTCTTGCGACTTCTCCCAGGCTGGTGACAACTCTGGTCTGCTGCTCCGTGGTATCAAGCGTGAGGACATCCGCCGCGGTATGGTCGTCGCCCTCCCCGGCAGCACCAAGGCCGCCAAGAAGTTCCTGGTGTCCATGTACGTCCTGACTGAGGAGGAGGGTGGTCGTCGCACCGGTTTCGGCTCCAACTACCGCCCTCAGGTCTACCTTCGCACTGCTGATGAGCCCGGTGACCTCACCTTCCCTGACAACGATACCTCCCGCCGTGTCAACCCCGGTGACAACGTCGAGATGGTTCTCGAGACCCACCGTCCCGTTGCCGCCGAGGCTGGCCAGCGCTTCAACATCCGTGAGGGTGGTCGCACCGTTGCCACCGGTCTGATCACCCGTGTGATTGAGGCTTAAATCAAATACCCCCTCGCCTATGGTCCGGGCTGCTTGTATGTTCAGACCCTGTATTATGACACCTATTTTGCCTTTCTTGTTTGTCTGTCACTTTATATTCACTGCGCGGGAATCATCGACCCAAGGGATCCGGGGGATAAGCCGGAGTTTTTTCGCTTGAATCCTGTTCATGTACCTCTATGTATTGAAGATGTAGCGAGTTGTACCTTCTCTCCCCTCCCGTGGAATGTATTCAAAATCAATACAAGTCTACCATCTAGACTGTTAATAGCTTTTATCTTCCCGAGTAATGAAATATTTCATGTTATAAGCCTTGAATTCCTTCGACCAGGATGATGGGGCGATAACCAACCGCACCAACCGCACCGCTAACCGTTCGGCCGAACTTGACGGACGACTGCGCCCCCAAGACTATGACTCGGACAGATGCAACCTCCGTTTTGATTTCTCTACTCCAACTTGCTTACCCTAAGGTCACTCACTATTTCTTTCTGTCCTCTCCGCAATCGACCGGAACCGCACAGTGGCGACTCCGCCCAGTCGCCAGTCCCGAGCGACCGTACTGAGAGCGTTCGCCCGCTTTGGCCCGACGAGACCATACTTCGATTCTTTCTTAGTAAATTTTCGTCATCCCCGTCAAAATGGACTACTCTTGGAATGATATAAATGGACCACCTCGCAAAAAGATGCGAAAAGGGACCAAAAGCTGTACACAATGTACGTTGTGGGGACATATCTCTCTGTGCACGGATACTAAACTTCGTCCCAGGCCGGCGTCGTAAGATTCGATGCATTTTCAATCCTGATCGTCCGGAAGCTTGCAATGAATGTCGCCTACGTGGCTCGACTTGTATTGATCAGGAACACGATTCCAACAAGCCCGATGCATCGGATGCCGCTCAAGCAAACCAGCGGTACAGTCTTCGGGAGCGTGTGGCTCATTTGGAACATATAGTGCAGGACTTGGCGAAACGATTAGATGAGAAGAGCCCCATCCATTCACCTAGTAAGTACTATGGACCGGCGAAAGCTGGTACAGTCCTATTCTCATCTGGTTTCTTGGGTTTGCTAATGGTATATAGCCCGGAGGCCTTCTATTGAAAATCTGACCCCTGTGTCGGATGAGTCGGACAAGCTGGGTCCCTCCAGTTGTCAGATTCAAAATGCGCCAGTGATGCAACTGTTCGATAATTACCTTGTTAGCCGCCGTGAGGATTCACCCAATATCGATCAGTTCACGGGTGCTAAAGATGTGTCGCCCAAAGCACGGGCAGTTCGGGCAGAGCTTTTGTCTTTACTTCCTCCCCAGCATGATATCCACAAAATCATCGAAGGTTCGAGGCTATGGTGTGTCTGGGAGGAGAACTTCCCCGAGCTTCTAAACGCCTTCGGAGTAAAGTCTTACTCTGAGAGCCTGGTGGCACCCGCTGAAATAGCAAAAGGCTTGGTTTGCCTGTCTATAAGTGTTCTACAATCGCCGCCTGATTTCGACTTCAACACACTACGGGTTCCGCTGGATCCTCAGGAATTTGCTGCACGCTGCTGTGCAGCGGTAGATCGTCTAATTGTCCGTGACGATGACTATGCGGCGACGCTTCCTGGTATGGAATGCCAGATGCTGCTCTCCAAGTATTACCTGAACGAAGGGCGGCTTCGCAAAGCTTGGCTGGTGGTTCGCAGGGCTATTGAGTTTGCGCATTTGGCAGGCATGCATCTTTCAACACGGACACCTCGAGCGGCAGATACTTTGTTTGAAAGACGACTGAAGCTCTGGTGTGCGATAACGAACACAGACAGGTCTCTCAGTCTTATTCTCGGTCTTCCCTATGGTGTCGCGGATGCCTTCTTCATGCCTCAAGTCCAACTACGGCTTAGTTCAGACATCCCCGCCGCGGAGCAATACATATTGCGCATTGGCATTATCAGTGGACACATGATCGATCGCAACCAGAACCCATCAGAAATGTCTCTCGAGACAACATTACGGCTTGACCAAGAGCTTATGGACGCCTGGGAGGCCGTGCCCCGCAGATTCACAGGCCCTGAACCTGGCCCTGACGAGAAACCGGAGCATTTCCATGAGCGAATACCGCTGCAGTTCATGCCCAAGATGCTGCGTGCCCTTCTTCATCTTCCGTTTATGTTGAAATTTCCCCATGACCCACGGTTTAGCTTCTGCCACCGGACGGCGATCCAGTCTACCCGGGAAGGACTGGCCTTATATAAAGTGCTGCGATCGATCACTCGGTCTTATTTGTGTAAGATCCTTGACTTTCTCGCCTTTACAATGTGCATGCTCCTCATTGTTCATCTGCACGGCTACTCGGAGGAGTCACCGGAGCACAACAAAGAACAAGACGAAAAGGACTGGGAGCTCGTCCGGGACGTGGTCACAATCCTCCGCCAGGCGGCGGCTGAGAGCGGCGGTTCTGTTGCGGCTGAGTCTGCCAATATCCTCGGTGCGATCTTTGATACCAGGACTCAACGACAGAACTGGACCTCGTCGGCGACCTGCAAGGTCACGGTGCCTTATTTTGGGACTATCACTGTAGGCGCTGGCGCCAAGTTGTTGAGACCCAAGGGTAAGGAGCGGAACACTGGAGCCCAAAGCCCTCTCGCAGCAGCAAACTCGTCGAAACGAACTTCTAGTCAGCTCTTTACTCCGCCCATGTCTGACCCCGAGGCATCGAGCATCAACGCCGACACCATGAACAACAATGCTCCTGTTGCAGATGCCATGGGGGCTGATTTCTTGACTCAGCCACTAATGACAGGAGATGACTTTGGAACAAATACTCTTTTTACCGGCTTGTTTGATGATCTTGGGCAGTACATGTGGCCGAATCCCAACGTTGACCTCGGATTGGATCACGGCTGGAACATGAACTGGTTTGAATAGAGGGAGAAAGCAAAATAACCCACTCTATGTATAGTATATAATCGAGCAAACTGATGGATTCATGACCGGGCGCATTTTCCCCAGGATTCTGCAGTAAAGAAGGATATGCACGTGTATAAGATGGAAATGAACTAGGATGCAGGGGTTATGTAAGATGTGTTTTCCTCAGCAACCATCGACCTCCGATTATTCGATCGCACTCGTGCAACGGCCTTTTGATCGTCCTTGAATTGTGATCATTTTGTTCGTGCTCTCCATTCTTCACAGTTGCACGCTCCACTCATCCCCTAACCTTCTAGTGCCCACTTTCCCCTGCTCTCGCCGCTTCCATCGGTGATCCGTCCCCACAACGCTGCATCATCGAAGGAACAACATGTCCGAACGCCCGTCGGGACTGGGCAGAAATCCAACTGCACCTCCTATCATGGCGAATGGTCACTTTTCTACGGTCGGCGGCAACGGCGACTCGGCCTCGTACGAGCACGGCGTGCAGGTGATTGATGAGAACAAGGAGTTCAAGTACGCCCCTCTCCTGTAGACCCGGTTGTACCTACGTCTGGCCTGCAGGCGATCTAGTCTTCCATTGCTCACGGCTGTCTCGCAGTGCGAATCTTTCCAAGTACCTCTCGATCGAAAATGTCACGCCCGCCGGCTTCAACTACCATCTCGTCTCCGTGTTCGGCTCCCAGTCGACCGGCAAGTCCACCCTGCTGAACAACCTCTTCGGCACTGACTTCTCGGTCATGTCGGAGCTGGAGCGAAGGCAAACGACCAAGGGTATCTGGTTGTCAAAGAACAAGAAGCAGGGTCAGGAGGGCACCGGCGAGCGCATGGCGGATAACATCCTGGTTATGGACGTGGAAGGTACCGATGGCCGCGAACGAGGCGAGGACCAGGACTTTGAGCGCAAAAGTGCCCTATTCGCGCTTGCGACCAGCGAGGTGCTCATTGTCAACATCTGGGAGCACCAGGTGGGGCTGTACCAGGGCGCCAATATGGGGTTGCTGAAGACCGTCTTCGAGGTCAATCTGCAATTGTTCATGAAGGACAAGAAGTATGCGGATTCGCAAAAATTCCGATATTAGGTCTCAGGAACTAACATGCTTTTTAGTACCACCCACCGATCTCTCTTGTTCTTCGTTATTCGTGACTACATCGGCAACACCCCGCTCAAGAACCTCCAGAATACACTGTTGGAAGATCTATCCCGCCTTTGGTCGACTATTTCGAAGCCCGCCGGACTGGAGAAATCAACGATCCATGATTACTTCGATTTCCAGTTCTACGGACTCCCACATAAAAGTTATCAACCAGCGGAGTTTGTGGCGGAGACCAGGAAGCTTGGATCCCGTTTCCGCGAGGGTCACCGCGATCCCAAGAGAGATGCACTCAGGGGCGAGTTCTCAGAAGGAGGTGTATTCTTGCCCGAATACCATCGACGGATCCCTGCGGATGGATTCTCGCATTACGCCGAAGGCATTTGGGACCAGATCGTCAATAATAAAGACCTCGATTTGCCTACGCAGCAGGAGTTGCTTGCCCAGTTCCGCTGTGATGAGATCCTGCGCGAGGTCATGGTTGGCTTCGACGAGGCAATCACTGCTTTTGAAGATAAGCAAGCTGAGGCGGTTCGGCTAGGTGCACCAGAGGTTCTCGGGGGCCTGGGTGTCGCTATGCGAACTGCGCGTTCGAAGACTCTAAAGGGATTTGAGACCGAAGCCAGTCGATACCACAAGGGTGTGTACCAGCGCAAGCGGGCTGAGCTCGAGAGCAAGGTCGACGGGCGGTTGAAAATACTCTTCCACGGTCAACTTTCGGCTGCACACAAGTCTGGCATCCGTGACTTCAGCGATGCGGTCACCAATGCTGTCAAGTCTGGTCAAAAGAAGGGCGGCAACTATGACTTTGCCCAGATTGTGAATGATGAGACCAAGGTTTCGCTGGAGAGGTTTGAGGAGGTCGCCCGCTCCACACTGGTCGAAGGAGCCGCTTTCAGTGATTACAAACAGCAGCTTGGCCTGTATGAGAAAGAGCTAGCCGAGGTTAGCACCGGTCTGCGGCGGGACGAAATGAGACGACTGGCTACTCGTGTCGAGCGATGGGTGCAGTCTCGTCTGGGCGAGACCGTGGGACTCGAGTTCAATAGCCTGGGCTCAGGACGCGCTGGCAGCGGTGCTCCCGAGAACGGCGATAAGCCCACCGAGAAGGATTTCTGGGATCGAATTTGGAATGTATTCGTGGAGACCGTTCTTGACGCAGAGCGACGATTCACAGACCGGGCCAGCAGCTTCGATGCTAGCCTGGAAGAGGTCGATGTTGGACTGTGGCGCCTGCGCCGTAAGTCCTGGGGTGTTCTGCGCGCCAAGATCGACGAGGAGATGATCGAGGGTAACTTGCTTCTGAAGCTCCGTGAGAACTTCGAGGATAAGTTCCGCTACGACGAGGAGGGCGTGCCGCGCATTTGGCGTCCGACTGATGACATCGAGGGTATCTATACCCGTGCCCGCGAGTCCACTCTTACTCTGATTCCTCTTCTGTCTCGCTTCCGCCTCGCTGAAACCAATGCCCCGCCCCCGCTTGACCGGTGGGTTGGCCACACCCCGAGCTCTGCGACCCCTGCGGATGAAGAGGACCTTGCCCCTATCGGTGGCATTGATGAGGACGAAGGCAAGAGCCTGGAGGAGGAGACGATGATTCTCAGTGACTCGAAGCGCCAGGAGCTTACCGTGCGCTTCAAGAAAACCGCGGACGGTGTATATGTTGAGGCCAAGCGGAGTGCCATCGGCGGTATGACCCAGGTCCCGTTGTATTTCTACGGCATTTTGCTTGCCCTAGGCTGGAACGAGATCATCGCAGGTGAGTATACTTTTGGTCGTCCCATGCTTCTCTCAATTTGCTTGCTAATTACTCCTAGTCCTCCGCAACCCGGCCTACTTCGTCCTGCTGTTCGTGTGTGCTGTGGGTGCCTACATTACCTATCAGCTCAACCTGTGGGGTCCCATCCTGAAGATGACCGAGGCTGCCTCACATCAAGCTCTGGAGGAGGGTAAACGTCGTTTGCGTGAGTTCCTCGAGTCCTCTGACACCGGCCGACAAGCCATGGCCATGTCGGCGGACAAAAGTGGATCCAGCCGCAGGGAGGAGTACGAGATGTCCGATATGTCCGATATGCAAAAGCGCGGTTCTAGCTCCAGAGCAGACGATGATCTGGATGACCTGTAAATTCTGCTTCTTTTCCTTTCCATGCTGCCCTACGCAGAACACCCTGTACACGTTCACTCTGGGTTAGATTCGTTATAGCATTGGCATTGGCATTGAATAAGGGATGTATAACTTAGTGCGCAAGTGAATCAATATGGCTTATCATTTAATGTTTAGATGCAGGAGAAGAAGCTTGTTTCTGCTGGTCAATGCTTGGCCTGGACCTACTGAACCTAACTACCACCCTGGATAACTTTGTCCTTGTTTTTGTGTTCATCTATTTACCCGGTTGGGCTGCGGGGTCATACATACGTAACCGTAACCCCCGGACTTGCTCCGACGTGGGGAAACAACGGGGCATCCCACGATTCGGTCTATATATACCTGGGGACCTGCACCGCTAGACTGAAAACATCCCTTATAACTTAGCCAAAAACATGGCCGCATCACTCCCAGAGAAATTCGATGATCTCCCTGACAAGCGCCGGTACTGGCCCGGGCGCCCAGGATCACTAGAAGAAGGCCTGGGTATGCTACGCATCCTGACACCCGAGATAGTCGCCGACGCGGCAAGAACACAGATCCAGACCGGCGAGCGCGTATGTCTGAACTGGGACATTGAAAATCTAAGCCCACCAGGCTTCGGCCGCAAGCCATTCGAACACACTATCAAATGGGTGGCCGAAGGCGTCGCCTTCGACGACGAATACCACTTCAACCCACAGCAAGGTTCCCAATGGGACGGCCTGCGCCACCACAACGCACCTGCACCAACACCAGAAGATCCCGAACGGAGGGTATTCTACGGCGGCACGGCGGCAACGGAGATCCTAAACTCCGACTCCCCGCGCATCGGAATCGGCTTCTGGGCAAAGAAGGGCATCGCAGGCCGCGGTGTTCTAATCGACTACGTCTCCTACGCCGAGAACAAAGGAATCCCCATCAACGCGCTGACTCGTCAAACAATCACCCTGGACGAGGTACTGGAGATTGCACGCGAGTGCAACATCTCCTTCCAGAAGGGTGATATCTTCTTCCTGCGCGTGGGTCTGCCTGGCACATGGGCAGCCATGTCGCAGGCACAGCGCAAGGAATACAGTGCGCAGGAGACGCCTCAGCATATGGGCATTGAGCAAAGCGAGCGCGTGCTGCGCTTTATATGGGATAATCATTTTGCGGCTGTTGCGTCGGATGCGGTTAGCTTTGAGGTTTTCCCTGCGAAAGACCCCGAGTTTGATTTGCATCATCATTTGCTGGCTGGTTGGGGTGTGCCTATTGGTGAGATGTTTGATTTGGATGAGTTGGCTGCTACGTGTAAGCGGCTTGGGCGCTGGAGTTTCTTTATTTCTAGTAGTCCGTTGAACTGTGCGAGAGGTGTTTCTAGCCCGCCTAATTGTATGGCTATTTTTTAGATGGATTTATTTGGAATTTATATGTTCTTTTTCTTAGTTGGAGATGGGAGTCCTTATGACTGTACGGCAAATCCTCGGCATGGATTGGGTAAATGGTAGTTCATGTTAGAGTACTTCCAATTGAAATGATTGACTGAAGAGCTATGAAACCGCTGTTGAGAGGGTTTCTTTGCCTGACTAGCTAGTTTGACACGTTAGGGCACCATACAAGATCACATAACATAGGAAATTGAGTGAGTGGTCGCTGGATCATTCAGCTACTGGTAAAATATCACTTCCCTGATCGACAATATCTCTGAGAAGAAATGAAATCATATTCTACTCCCGAGGTCGCCACCAAAATATTGCCAAATTCCATCACCGAAACAGGCCCTCTGAACAAGAGCGTGACTTTATTTCTTCACAGGGCAGATCACGTCGCCGTTGTTATCGGAACCACAAAGTGCCCCGTCTCCACCGCCGTCACCGACACACTATAACACTTATTAGTTTCCAGGAATATATGCCTGAGGTTCCCTATGCTCGTAGTAATGTGATACTTACGCTAGTTCCATCATCGCAATCACTTGAAGCATACGTTAGCAAAGATCAACACAAGGGAAACGATGTCTTACTAGTTAATCCCGCCAATTTTGCAAGAGGTTCCATTGCATGTCTGTTGTTATAATATATCAGAGAATAAAATCGCATTATCATCTGGGCAGCGAATCAAGATATCAACGTACACCGCACAAAGTCCATCCGTTAGGGCATGTCCATTCAGACACAGCGCTATTGTTATCGGTAGGTGCAGCGATGACAATAGAGGTGCTGGCCACTAGGGCAAACATAAGACCAGAAAAGTGCATGATGAGTGTTATATTTGGTTGTTGGATTTGATTAAAAATCCCCGAGCGATTAGGATGATCAAGCCAGAACCTCAAGAGCGAGAATTGCCGCCCTCTTTATAGACAAGATGGAAGGACTAACTGGGTAGCATGATTCTCGTAAAAATAGGAAGCCTTACCAACGCATCGATAAAGCCTTACTGTCCATCTTTTCTTTTCCTGTCTGTGACCCTTGTTGGCCGGAGGGCGAAGCGTCGTCAGCTCACAGTCAGCTACGGAGTAACGGGGTGTTCGAGGAGTGTTCAGGGCATCAAACAAGGTAAGGCATATTCGCTCTGCTAGAGCCATTCTGTACTATAGCAATAGCAGTCGCATTATCTGAGTGACAAGCCTTTCAATAACATAAAAGATATCATCGGGTGGGTTATTTAGAATGAAACCAACAGTAGCATCCAGTGATTTCTCGTCCCCAAGTTGTATCCATATTTTGACCTAGCCTTTATGACGAAACTCCAAATTCACTGCCCTGGGCAGTGGCGATGTCAACCAGAGGCGAAAAGGCCTGATTATAGTATTAAAATTGATCAAATCAACCCTTGGACGCCTGATTCTAAAGGTTAAGTGGGCAATTCTGACCGTTCTAGCGAGGCTACAGCCCCGTACTTTGCAGAGATCCTTTCCTGGATTGTTTTTGAGGATTACATTTTCATGTACTTGATATGTCGGTGTCAAATCACAAGAAGATAGATCATAGCCGGAAAATAATCGGCCTTCTTAGGTGATATTTTCCTTGTACCTAGCTGTGTCGGCTCTATGCCGCTGGTCAATCCGGGCATCAGGGCCCGTAAACCTTCATTGACAGCGCAGCCCATGGTATCAAGGGTTCTTCCAGCCGTCCAGCTAGCGAAGGCTTCGGTGTCCGCCTGTTCGCCATCATTATCAAGATTAGTCGAGATGTAAACTAGCCAATCTATCGTGCACCGGCTCAGCCACCTTTCCTCCAATCATCACGACCGCAAATAGAAAACCTACTCCGCCGATCAACGGCTTCTTCGAACACGTGTGAAATCCTTTAGAGCCGCAAGCGGGCCAAAAGTCGTGAGGCCAATAGAACTAGTTATTCCTGGCCCCTTTGACGGGCTCAGCGGCCGCTATGACCTGTTTAACCCGGGAGAATGGGGGAAAACAATGATACGTATATGTATGTCTGCGGGGGGGGGGGGGAGCGCCTTGGCCTCGATATGGATACTCAGCGTACCGATCCACACGACCCACTTGCTCGCTATATTGAATTCTTGCATTCTACGACAAAGACAAATCTGAAGGACGGGTGGAAGCAGATGAAGGGAAAGACAAAGGATCTATAGCGCTCGGGCTACGATGTGCCGGAGCGTGGTAGTTTCGCATAAGCTAGATTGGGTGCAGCACCACCATCATCTACTGGGATCATCTGGCTCCGAGTGGAATTTTGTCAAAGTCGAGCGCGACAGGTCAGATCTTGAAGACAAAATGGAATGGTTGCTGAAGCATGATGATGCCAAGCGCATCGCGGATAACAATGTCAGGACGTTTCGTGAGCGCTACCTCACACCGGCGGCTGAGGTATGCTACGCGCATCGACTGATGCGAGAATGGGCTACAGTTAGTGACTTTGAATTCAAACTGATGGTCAGAAGTCATGGAGAGGGTTGGATGTTGAAAGCTTCTTGCTGATGCAGTCAGTAAGAGTTGATCCTGGTTTCCTGACTGTTCAACAGCGATTTGTCTAATATATTATGATTTTGTTACAATATTTCTAGGCTCTTTCTACGCAGTTATTGACATTTGCTCGGGTATATAGACTAATACAGGGAACAGCCCGTGAGGCTGACGCTGATGAAAATGATCAGTCACAGCCAAAATACTCACAAGACTCGAAAACTACAATAGCACTACTCAACTACAAGATGTTATTTTGACTCGTCTCTTAACTATTTGCAGAGTTGCAATCGGCATCACGTGCACGGATTGTCAGGAAGCCTCGGTCCCTTTTCCCAACAAAAATGACGATCGCGGTGCAGGTCTGAGGTGGTTGATCGGCGAGATCCCATGTATCCTGATCGACTGCTTTGCCAGTTCATTCGAAATCTTGTGACACCTCTTATCACCCCTCAAGCTATTTGGAACAGGGATCTATCCAAGTCCCTGAACACCTGTACCTAAGTAGCTGGCAGCCGGAGAGTATACCTCGTTATCGCTTATCAGATCCTGCATGAACCTTCAACCAACCAACTGTTCATCTCACACATCTGCGGCTGAAATCACTTGGCTTTTTAAAAAGGCGCCATGTCGTCTATTCAGGGAGCGCTCAGCACCGAAAGCATGCGCAATCTGCTGGCAACTGCGGCGTCGCTCGCCTCCTGGAGAACGCTGGCCTTGCTTCTGATTCTCATCAACTTGAAAAACCTCCCATTCGCTTGGCACGTAAGTACTTCCTCAGTTCTCCTGCTGCCGATCAATTGCCCTGCATGTGTAACATGGCTGACCTGATTCCCCAGTTCCGCCTGTTGTACCACTTTCTCGGCAATCTGCGTCTCAAGCCCAATGCTCCTTTCTTTCCCAAGGGCAAGGCCGTTGTCGACGCACAGGGCAAGCCCACACACCCGGTCTTCGTACCATACGGGATCACCTCGCGGACCCCGTTGCTGGAGACTGACTATAACTTGCACAAGTCCAACAGCACATATTTCACAGACCTGGACGTGTCGCGTACGGCGCTGGTGACCCGACTTTACAGCCCCGGAGTTGGCATTGTCAGCAAAGAGCTAGACCAGGAGTTCCTGGATGCCAGTAAGAAAGAAGGAAAGCCCGCGCCGAAACGGAAGTCGATTATCATTGTGCTGGGGTCTGTGTATTGCAGCTTCAAGCGCGAAATCAAGCCTTTTGAGCTGTACGAGATGCATTCGAAGGTTATCTCATGGGATAAGAAGTGGATGTACATTCTCACGTGCTTTATGCGGCCAGCGGACAAAGCCGGTGGTGAGAAGACGCTGTTGGCTACGGCCTTGAGCAAGTACGTTGTTAAGAAGGGCCGTCTGACCGTCTCGCCGGAGAGGCTTCTGCGCGCGAGCGGTTTCATCCCCGCGCCGCCTGCAGAGAACCAGGATAAGAATGTACCAGATTCATCTGCTGAAGCCTCTGCGATCGGAACACCTGCCAGTGGTGACGAGGGTATCACGGCTACGGGAGTTGATGGATCCCTTGTGCGAGAAGTGCTCAAGATGGGCGATGATCAGATCCCCGGTCGGGAGGCGCTCGAGGAGCACAAGAAGTCCAACTCGAACTTGTGGAGTTCTGAAGAATGGAGCTGGGAGCGTATTGAGCAAGAGCGGCTCCGGGGGTTGGCCGTTGTGGAGGGATATATCAACTTGGACGAGAAGCTGCACCAGGAATGGGCACAATAGAACTAGAAGTTATGATACGGACCGGTTTGATAGACAATACATATTATATAGACATCTGACATGTATCTAAGAAACCCTGGAATATACTTGGACCCACGGATCTAGAGATCTATCCTAGAAGGTTACCTTGCGAACATTCATTATGTCTCGGGAGCAGATCCCTCCATACACCTGATCTAGACCGAGCCTCAGATTGACCCGATGTCGGCCTTCGGGAAAGATGAAACACAACTGGAGAAGAAGTGAAATTTGATAGTTTTAGCATATACAAAATGAGGCAGCGGCATTGATAAAGGCGCACAAGGCTCTTTGGTAGAATCTGACGTCGTTGCGCAGTTATAAATACATTCCCGGGAGGTTCAGGCATCAAGGGATGGCCGACACTCGGCTCCGGCGGTATCCGAGAGCTGAGCACAGCCCTCTCAGTATTGTTTACAGCAGCCTTAACACTTTAGTCATGTGACTCCCCAGTTAAGATAATGTAATCAATGTTATGTGTGGTAAAGGTGCTGCACGTGATTATACACGTGACCGGATACATGGACCAGAGCTCATCGACTGTCGCAATCGTAGTTTGTCGTCTACCTGTCACGGTTCAGTGAATGTTATATAAAATCTGGTGAGTCGCTGATTTTAGTTCTATTGCTCAGCCCTGTTCTTTGACTGTTTACCCCTGCCCCTCATAAGCCCCTTGGGAATCATATTATCCGACACCGGACGAGACTGCTCGTAGTATGATACCAGGAGCAAAGTCCACTATTTTCCCGTCTGATCGCATGATTTCCACCTGCCCCAAGCACACTGGGCTCTGATACGTCTGATTGCTAGCCCATCATTCTTTACCCTGAGCAACCCTTCCTCCTCTCCCAGTGTCAGGCCATCGTACCCTGCTCCACCCTCGCGCATCCAGGCACCTGCATGATTGGCTCCTGCCGGTTAATCACTCAACCTCGTCCACCTTTCCTGTGCAAACCCGGCTTAGCGCACTTTTGTCCTGGAATGATCTCTACGCAGGCGCTTTCCTACAACGAGTCACTGTTTCTTGCGTTGCCTCCGAGTCTCCTGTCCTTTGGCTGTTCTCATTGGTGATTATCGCTAAGATTTTAGTATTTTCATCGCATCCCTCTTTTCGTCGCATCCCGCCTTTGGGAGAAAACGAGCCTCCGAAACAGCTCTTATCGCGCGATCGTCCGTACTGGTGTACATCTCCGATACATATCCTACCATCTCCCTATCCAACCTCACCTACCAGCAGCCGATCCTAATCTCCTCCGATTTGACTCGCTAAGTCACTTCGCCTTCCCCGACCGCTGGGAATCTCCTATTTTTTTGCCGTCGCTCAGCGGTCGCTCTTCGACGACGGCACCAGTGTTAAACAGCATTCCCAAATCGCGATCGCTCTCCACAATGGCGGCACCTCTCGACCAGCCGCCTCTTGATGCGCTTGTGGGCGGCCCAGTTGTCGACCACGCTTCAATCACGCCGCCGCAGAGCGCGAGCGGAATGAAGGATGTGCCCGAAGGATTGCCTTCGGAGTTATCAGACCTTGAGCTGGACCGGAAGTCGGCTCAAGCGCCTGATGAACCTCCGGTCAAGCAGGAAGAGCAGGAAGAGCAGGAAAAGCACGAAGAACAGGAAGAACAGGGAAAACAGGAAGTGGAGATGGGTCCCATCGACCCCGACCATTACTACGGTGATGGGAAGATTCCAGTGTTCAAACCGGTGAGCGGAGCAGTCTGATTGCCCTGCCTTGCAATAATGTGGCTGACCAGGACATGCGCTAGACTATGGACCAGTTCCGGGATTTCAAAAAGTTCATCGAAAGGATCGACGATTATGGAATGAAAGCTGGAATCGTGAAAGTCGTTCCTCCGAAGGAATGGTGAGTCGGCGGGATACTCGGCATGATGTGGATGGTTATACTTATATATTTTCTCTGAAGGACCGATTCACTCGCCCCGCTGGACGAGATAGTCAAGACAATCCGCGTGAAGAACCCCATTATGCAGGAGTTCCATGGTTCGCACGGCACCTATACGCAGGCCAACATCGAGAGACAGCGCACGTACAACCTAGCACAATGGAAGGCTCTTTGTGAGGAGAGCAGCCATCAGCCCCCTGCTCGTCGAGGAGAAAGGCGCCGCAACCAGGAACGCGTGAACCGTGCGACTCACCCACCGCGGCCTCAACCTGCTCGTCCAGCAGGTGATGGTTCGAAGCGTCGACCTGGCCGTCCTCCCAAGCGCGGAAACCAGGCCAAAATCAAGGAGGAACCACCGGCCGACGACGCCGAAAGATCTAAGCCCGAGGGCCCTCCGACCCCCGTGTCGCCCGAATCGAACCCGGTCGAGCCGAAGATCGAGGACTTGAGCGATGGCGAATCCCTTCCACCTACGAAGCCCAAGGGCAAGCAGCCTAAGTCTGTGGCTTCACGACGAAAGAACAATCGTGGCGATGCAATCGATCAAGTTGACGAAGAAGCGTTCAAGGGCTTCGATTATCGTATTCACGATAACGAGGACTACACCGCAGAACGATGCGATGAGCTGGAAACTGCATACTGGAAGTCCCTCATGTTCAACAATCCACTGTACGGAGCAGACATGCCTGGCTCGCTCTTTGAAGATTCGGTCGATTCGTGGAATGTCGCCAAGTTGCCGAACTTGCTGGATGTCCTTGGACAAAATGTGCCTGGGGTCAACACGGCATACTTGTACCTGGGAATGTGGAAGGCCACTTTCGCTTGGCATCTTGAGGACGTGGACCTCTACAGTATCAACTACATCCACTTCGGTGCGCCGAAGCAGTGGTACAGCATTTCGCAGGAGGATGCGCCCAAATTTGAAGCGGCTATGCGCAGTATCTGGTCGAGTGATGCAAAGAACTGCGACCAGTTCTTGCGCCACAAGACCTATTTGATTTCTCCCAGTTTGCTCAAATCTCAGTATGGCATCACCGTGAACCGACTAGTCCACTACGAAGGGGAATTCGTCATCACTTTTCCATACGGCTACCACTCCGGCTACAATCTGGGGTACAACTGTGCCGAATCGGTCAATTTTGCCACTGAGAAGTGGCTGGAGTTTGGTCGAGTTGCCAAGAAGTGCCACTGCGAGGCGGACAGTGTCTGGATCGACGTCGATGAGATCGAGCGCAAGTTGCGTGGTGAAACCACACCTGAGTATTATGGAGAATACGACAGCGAGCTCGAAGCGTTTGAAGGTGCTTCAGATATTCTGACGCCTCCGCGCAGTGTGCCCGAGAAGACCTCCACTCGTGGTCCAAAGCGAAAGAACGCGGGTGACGGCCCGAGAACCAAACGAGTTAAACTCAACCTCCAGGGACCGCGGAGGATCCCGTGCCTGCTCTGCCCTAACGATCTCGACTACGAGGATCTGTTGCCAACGGAAGATGGCAAGGGTAGTGCTCACCGGCGATGTGCATCGTTCATTGAGGAGACTAGCATCCTCCGCGATGCATCCGGGAACGAGGTGGTGTGTGATATTGACAGGATACCCAAGGCCCGCCTGGGATTGAAATGTCTCTTCTGTCGCGAGGTTCGTGGTGCTTGCTTCCAATGCAACTTCGGGAAGTGCACTCGTGCCTACCATGCCACATGTGCGCTTCTAGCCGGTGTTCAGGTCGAGTACGGGTCCATCGCGGTAATTGCCGACGATGGCCACCAGTACTCGCTGCCTAGCGTAGACCTGAAGTGCAAATTCCACCGTCAGAAGCGTCCAGCCGGTATGCTGGGCGAGTCGTCCGATCTGGATCGACGGGTGATTGAAGCTGCTCGTCGTTTGGTGCAGGGTGATTTGATACAATTTCAAGTCGACAAGGAAATCAACGGGGCCATTGTGCTCCAAAACCGTCCGGACGAGCGGAGTCTCCTGCTCAAGGTTCTGCCGCGAGGGTAAGTTTGTTGTTTCACTCTTTTCCCCTTTCTAACCCCACTTGCCGCGCTCCCCAAAAAACAAGCAAGCAATCCCAATACTGATAATTGTCAACAGAGATGTCATTGAAATGCCATATCGCTGGATGCTGGTGGTGCGCAAGAGTAACTTCGTGCCCCTCGCGCCGGGCATTCCACCCCTCCCGGCCCACTTAGTGCGCAAGCCGGAACGCAAAGAGCTTGAAGCGGCGGTGCCGGTCGCAGGCAGTGCCTTTGGCGACGGCGGATCTCGGTATCAGTGGGCCGAATTTGAGACGGTGGATGCAGCTAGGAACCTATTTGCCCCACTGACGGTCAACTTGAACAAAGAGGAACAAGTGTGGCATTACCTGGGCAAACCATCCACCGAGAGTAGGGCACATTATACGCACAACCCTACCGTGCCCATCCACAACCCCCGGGCCAATTTCCTGGACAGCGTCAAGTCGCTTGGCGTGGCTGGTGTCAATGCTCGTGCATCGAAGATCTCACCCCACCACCACTTCCGCTATCCTACCGCCTCTACCCCTCCTTACCAGCAAAATCTTTACGCCAGACGACCCCCGGTACAGGTACAACAACAACATCATTATCTGAACCCCTCTCTGCAATCCCGACCGCCCTCCTTCACCTCCGCTCCCTCCTTGCAGCACCTTGCCCCTCCCCCTCACCCTTCCACTGCTGCCGGTGCTGCTGCTGCTGGTCCTGCGATGCCGTCGGCCTTTCGTACCTTTCCGAACCAATCTGCCCGCCATGCCCCCTATCCTTCCGTCGCCAAATCGCACCAGCACCAGCAGCAGCATCACCTCCCTTCCACCAATACCTTTGCCAACGTTCGTGAACTCATTGCCCGTCGTCGTCTGGCCCAGATCACCGACCATGCCAATGTCTTCGCCGGGTACACGATCGTTAGCCCCGAATTGGTGGTAGAGACCCTGCTGGGCCCTATGGGCTCCATCCCCCAAGCAAATGGCCTCGAGAAACTCGAGCTCGCCATGGCCCAGCAGCGGGTGCAGCCTCGGGCTGCCGATGGAACCTTGTTACCGCCTCAGACCCTGAATATGCGGTCGGAGGAGGTGACCCGTCTCCTTCAGATGCTTCGGTTCTCGTTAGTTAGCCATCGTGAGCGACTGGACGTGATCCAGAAGAAGGAGGAGGGGATCAAGCAAGAAACCATCGATCGGGGTAGCGTGGCCGCGGCGAAGATGCCGGGTAAATACGCCTTCCTTGATCAGCAGCGGGCCCTGGCTCCCAAGGTGTATCAGTCCCCGTACAACATGCCCTCCGGCCTCTCGGAGTATGCCAAGACGACCTACGGGCTGATCCCGTCCCCGGACGAGCCGCCCAAGGCATCACTGGCCAATGATTTCTTCAACAGCCTCTCGCAGGTAGACAAGGAGAAAATCATGAAGACCTGCGGTAGCTTCGTGCAGCGTGCCATTGACCGATCGACCAGTCATAGCCGGCATAGCTCAATGGGCTCGAATCTCCGACTATCGTCGGCACTTGCACAGCAGACCTCCAATCCGACCATCGATATCACGACGGTCGATGATCCCCCGCTTTCCGGTCTGGATCTGCCCCTGCATGCCGATTCGCCGTGCTCCAGTTTCAGTCGTTCGCAGCTGCGGTTCCAATCGCCCCACGAGTTTCCCATCCACGGCCCCGATCCTCACCCCGATCATCACGATCTCTTTGGCGACCAGCAGGCCAACACTCGTTTCTGGCAAAACGGGCCGTGGATCGCTGGCGATGGCAACACCCCGAATGACGAGAACCGACCCTTCTTCGGACCGCACTTCGGACCGCACGAACGGCTGAAGCATGACTATGCCTCCTCCGACATCTCCCTGGGCAAGGGGCCGGGGTCATTGCACTCCGTCGATATGGCCGGTTTCGGCCTCGACGTGACCGAAGACCTCTGTGCCGAATTGAGCCCGTGAGCCACTTAACTGGTCGACGCCGCTGCGCACTTTCGACCTCTTCAGTGTACCCCTCCCCTGCATCCTGGCTTCCTCGCGACTGTACTGCATCTCTCTCATGTAACGACTTCACCGGACTGACGACTGCATGACTGGGCGTTTTCTCGTTCCCCATTTTCGACCTCGATTCTCACGATCGTCCTCCACGGGTCATGTTTTTTTACGATTTGGAGTTGACACTAGCTGGCTGGTTACGACTCAGCGATCTTTTTCTTGTTTCTCGTTTCTACCCCTTTCTCCCTTGTCCCCACCCTCCCACCTGGGCGTGAATCGCGTTCCCAAAAACTTCTCTGGTTTAGACTGGTGTTCGGTCTTTCGCCGTCTCCGAATGTCCTTTCTCCCCTCTCCCCTCTTCTCCCGCATCCCCGTCCATTCACCCCTGCCCATCTCATGTCCCTGACGTCCATATTTCGGGCCTACTTTCGCCCTTCTTCCCCCAACATCATCTCGCCATGTGCGACTAGATACACCAAACAAGGAAAAAAAAATTTCTTCTCAAGAAGCCAGTGATACTACTGGATGTTTGTGCGCCCCCTTTTGATACCCCCTCGCACTCGCCCGGGCGCTGCCGAGTGAAATCGGAGCTCTGTTCTGAGCTCGAACCAGCCCGACTCCCGGCTTCTTCCCCCTTTTCTTTCGTCGTCTTATCTTGGCGCTCATCTCATGCTGTGTGTTATCTTTACGGTGGTAAAGAAACTCCGGCCATGTTAGATGTGGCAGCCGTCACCACCGGTGACATTTATGTATGCAAAAATTCAAAATCATCAGTCAATCAACATATCAAGGTAAAAATTAAAAATGAGTACAAGTGCATGAAGTATAGAATAAACTACAGGTTCAAAGTAATCTTAGCCTGCAAGGCAAGTTGGTGCTATGAACAGAATCTCGGGACGGTAAACAGACTCCACCAAGGCGAGATAGCTGATCCCGCTTATCTGTTAGCGTAGCTAAGAAAAAGACAGACAAATTAGTCACAAGCTCAAAGTCACAGCTTCATCGCCCAAGACTGTCGCGATAAGCTGTGTCTCGGACGCCCAACATTAACCTTAACTCACGGTCCTATTTCTTGCCGCGGTCTCGGACCGCGATACGACAATGTTTATCATGCGGGGTCTGGTCATATAAGTTCCCTCTTAAATAATTCAAGCTACTTCATGTCCCTTCCCCAGACTCCAATTCACTGACTCCACCTACCTTAAACCATCATGGCGGACGCCTCCGCCGACGAGGCGCTGGAGCGCATGGGCTACAAGAGTGAATTGCCTCGAAACTTGAGCATGCTTAGCATCTTGGGCTTGTCCTTTGCAATTATGGCCGCGCCCTACGGCCTCAGTACCACCCTTTACATCACACTCGACGACGGTCTCTCCGTGACGATCATCTGGGGCTGGGTATTCGTTACCCTCATTTCCATCGCCATCGCCGCCTCCCTCGCCGAGATCTGCGCCGTTTATCCCACCGCCGGTGGTGTCTACTACTGGAGTGCGATGTTATCCACTCGTCGCTGGGCACCACTCATGTCATTTATCGACGGCTGGTTGACCCTGGTCGGCAACTGGACCGTCACGCTGAGCATTATCTTCGGCGGTGCCCAGTTGATCCTCAGCGCGATCTCGCTTTGGAACGAAGACTTTGTCGCCAATGCCTGGCAGACCGTTCTGATGTTCTGGGCCGTGACGCTGGTCTGCACCCTCGTCAACCTCTTCATGTCGCGCTGGCTCGACCTCATCAATAAAGTCTGCATCTTTTGGACCGCTGCGAGTGTCATCGTGATCTTGGTCACGCTTCTCACCATGGCTGACCACAGACGTAGTGGCGAATTTGTTTTCGCAGAGTACGATTCCTCCGAGAGCGGATGGCCCGCCGGTTGGGCCTTTTTCGTTGGCTTGCTGCAGGCAGCATACACACTGACGGGCTATGGGATGGTCGCCGCCATGTGTGAGGAGGTACAGAACCCACACCGCGAAGTTCCCAAGGCCATTGTGCTGTCCGTGGTAGCCGCGGGTATTACGGGGTTGCTGTACCTGATTCCCATCCTGTTTGTCCTGCCTCAGGTAAAGATGCTGCGAGATGTGGCAAGTGGTCAGCCGATCGGGCTGGTTTTCAAGACCGTGACGGGCTCCGCAGGCGGTGGCTTTGGTCTGCTTTTCCTGGTCCTGGGAATCATGATGTTTGCAGGAATCGGATCCCTGACTGCGGCCAGTCGCTGTACTTATGCTTTTGCTCGTGATGGGGCTATCCCTGGTTTCCGGCTCTGGCGCCGGGTGAACAAGAAGTTGGATGTGCCCGTGTGGTCGATTATTCTATCTTCCTCGGTTATTTCCCTGCTGGGTTTGATCTACTTTGGATCCACTGCCGCCTTCAACTCCTTCACTGGTGTGGCTACCATTTGCCTTTCTACCTCGTACGGCCTGCCTATCTTTATCTCCCTTCTCCGGGGCCGACGGGATGTTAGCCGCTCTACTTTCTCTCTTGGCAAGTTTGGCTTCGTGATCAATGCCATTACGATTGCCTGGATCGTGCTCGCGGTGGTTCTCTTCTGCATGCCATACACGCTCCCCGTCTCGCCCACGTCGATGAACTACGCCAGTGTCGTGTTTGCTGGATTTGCTAGCATTAGTATCATCTGGTACTTTGCGTATGCACGCAAGCATTTCACCGGCCCTCCGATTAGCGAGGAGGAGGCTGCGGCTGCGACGGATGTCATGACGGGCAGCGTAGTGGAAGCCGAGCACGCAGTGCCGGAGATTGCCGAGCTGAAGAAGTCCAGTCTTTAGAATGGTGTCAAGTGTATAGTATCTTATGCGCCAAATCAAATAAAAACAGTTCAAAATTTAGAGAAACTTGCGAAAAACGAGTGTATCACAGTCAAGTAAGAACGGACAATCACAAGTGCCCTGACGATCTTCTCCGAGAGCCGCGGTCTATGTCAAAACGCGCCACATTCTCGGCTTTTGCCCTGGTTTGATGAGCATCTCCTATATACTGTACACTGTATACTTTTGTACATTGTACATTGTACACCTTTGCCTCCTTGCCGGACCTTTAATTTGAACTGCAAGTCCTGACCTTTTGAGTCGGAGCTGTCGCGTGCGGGAAGGGAACCATTGCTTTTCCCGAGTGCAGGAGTCCAAAAAGAGGAGAACAACTACCGACTTTCAACTTTCCAGCATCACATCACCCCTTACTATCTTGACCCTCCCCGTTCCTATATCCGCGATCTTCCTAATAGTCCTCCCCCATGACGCTCGTCCGCGTCTGCCGATGCCCGACCCCGCTTGCATGAAGACAGCGCACATTACGCAACGTCTTCTTCTTGCAGCATGTCGGACTCTGTAGGTGCGTACAGCCCTTGCGAATCGCCCTTGAAATTATTTACTGATCACTGCGCAGATCGCGTCTTCGTCCATGCCCTGAATACAGTCAAGAGGATTCCCCGGGCGGGGACCGCACGTCCTCCGGCGGCTGAGCGGTTGAAGCTGTATGGCTTGTATAAGCAGAGTATGGGTGAGTTTGTTCTAGGAGACATCAGAGGACTCGAGGAATGACCCAAGGCTGATATTCTTTGCGCAGAGGGGGACGTGGAGGGTGTGATGGACCGACCGATTGGGAATACACAGGAGGTTATCGGGGAGTGTGAGAAGTGGTATGTCGACGCTCACAGAACCGAGACTCCATCGAATCCTAATATCGGATCCAACCAACTAACCGTTCTCTCCATAGGGATGCCTGGTACGCCCAGCGAGGCCTCACGCGCACCGAAGCCAAGCGTCGCTATATCTCGACCCTAATCGATACAATGCACCTATATGCCTCCCAGACCCCCGAGGCCCGTGAGCTAGTCTCCGAGCTTGAGTTTGTCTGGGACCAGATCAAATACAACCCCTCCTCGTCATCGTCTTCGGGTCCATTGCATGCCGTCGGCGTCCCGCCTTTATCACGACATCAGGCCAGTTCGTACGGAAGCATAGGGGACCGATTAGCAGGCTCGATGGGAGCCTACGACAGACCAAACCTCAGAGCAGATGATGGTCGGGATTCGCGACTACGCGTGCTTAGCCCCGTTAGTCAACCCGAAGAAGAAGAGTACTACCGTCAGCGCCGGTCAATAGATGTTGAAGAACAGTCCGATCTGGATGAGGATGAAGAAGATGAGCAATATGAAGAAGCACGCGATAGTCTCTACGAAGAAGCCGACGCTGCAAGCACAAATATAGACGCTCGATCCGGCACGGAGCCCACTACTTCTCACAGTCACGAACCAAGACACCATTCCCTCGACAGCGGCAGCGTCGAGAGCCACCGACACTCACGGCGCGACCCACACGATGTACCTCCGAAAGACAGCCGATGGCGACGACGGGTCGAGCAGGCGCTCACCAAGATGACGGCTGAGATCGCCGCGGTCCGGGAACAGATGGAGTCGCGCACGCTGGCGCATCGACGGCGATCGGGCGTGTGGGCGTGGTTGAAGTGGATCCTGTGGACGGCATTCCGCCAGATTATTTGGGATCTAGCGCTGCTAAGTGTCATTTTGATATCTATGCGCGTGCGCGGCGATCGTCGGCTTGAGAATTGTTTGCGTGATGGTTGGAAGGAGCTCAAGGCTAGGCTGGGCCGCTTTAAGCTTCTCAAGAGGGTTGGTGATGCTCCTCTTCTTCCTTAGGCCTGGGGCATTTTGTGTCGGGCAAAGCTCGAGTATATAGTTTGTTGAGGGTTGCATTTGGTTTTTTGGCGGTTGCATTTGCCGACTTATTCTTACTCTTCTTATTCTTTGGTGTTTGTCTTCCATGTCTATATTTTTTTCTTTTGTCAAGTACATATGGGTTTCAATTCGAGGTCTTGGGATTTATTTATTTATTTTATTTTTTTTTTTTTCCTTTTATTTCCCAGCCTTGGAGGGCGTTCCTTTGGTTTTGAAATTGCCGGGGCGGATATATAATAGACCATTCTCCTATCTAGACTAGATGGTTCCAGGGTGCTTGGATAATTCGATGGAGAGTTTGCGAGTCTATATCGATAGAGTGCTGTGTTCTCTTTCCCTTTCTATTCCCACTTGCAATGCTGTTTCAAGGTGCCAGTCTTAAGAGATTGGCCTAGGCCAGAAGATCTACAGACACCGTCTCCACGTGTAGACTCCGCGTCTGCTTAGACTGCGGTATAAATCTTAACTCGGTCCAGATTCCACGAAACCTAATGCATATAGAAAAAGATAAGAAGCTCAATGGTTATAATCAAGCAGAAATCATAAGACCATTCCTGATGCCAATAGATATTTACAAAGACATACACCGACTAACACAAACAGATATTTGAGACACAAGGGCCACTTGCACATCCCAAGAAAACAGTAGAAAAGCCGGGACCCGAACGGCGGGAGAAAAAGGCATGCGAGGATAAACAAGATGGAACTAGCAGAAACAGATTCCCATCTGCTTTAGAACTGGCGGCCTGGGTAATCCGCATAAATCTGCTTGGGGCGCTGCCACACAGGAACCTGGTTCTCGGGGGTACCGGGGACTTCCTTCTTCAGGCCCTATACACAGAACGAAGTTAGTTGGTGTTATATATTTGTGCATTTCCACAGCTATAAACGGGCAATGGAGATGTCAGGACGCACCAATTTGTCAAAGATGCAGCTGTTAAGCTTCTGCTCGGGACGACGGCAGTTGAAAAAGGTCTGGTTGTTGTTCTCGAGGCAGTCGACGTGGGCCTGGAACTCCTGCATGCAGTGGGTGTTGATATCCTTGATACTGTGACCGGTCAACCTCGAGCCTCCCCTTCGCGTCCTCCAATAACCTCAATCATGACCAGACTTACACACTAGCAGCACAGCGGGTCACTTTGCGACCTTCCTTCAAGCAGTCGAATTCGCCGCGACCGTTCGCCTCGTCCTTGCACTTCATGAAGTCGTCGTTGAAAGCCTGGCAGCGGGCGCCGATAGCGAAGGAAGCACTAGCCAGGAATGCAGACGTGGTACCAAGCTCCTCAACCTTGGGGATGTGGGCGGGCATCGGCGTGGTGTCCACGAGGAGCTCATGGTTGAACCTGTTGGCCGAGGGAGGGAGACGTTAGTCTGGGTTCTGGAGGCGCGGGACACTGGGATTGGTCCAGTTAAGCGTGATATTCGAACATACTGAGGGTCTCTTTGAGCCATGGTGACGGTGGCTTGTCTGGACAAGGGACTCTGGTCGGGTGGGGGAGTGCAATTGAGGCAGGACTTGGAGAGCTGCGGGTTTGCGGGTGCGAAAGGTCGGTTTCTTTGGCGACGAGCTGATTGGCTGGCGTGGTGAGCTTATGTAAGCGAATTGAGACGCATATACAAAAGTAGTGAAATGAAAGGAAATGATGGAAATGGGAAGATATTACTACCAAGGCAGGATGAAATAAGAAAGATGTCTTATTTGTGAGCCCATTGCATCAGAGAACTATCAAAGCAACCCGAGTCGACATCCCATTGAAATGTCACGTGATCCCAAACAAACCAGCTCCGACACTTCTTTTCGGCGAGCTTTCAGCACCCCTCAGCTCGTCGCCCAACCACCATATCCCCAATTCCTGGGTGATGACATTCTGAACCCCGTCAAGGCCTTAGGAACCAGACAAGTCGCGTCACTCTACGTCAATTCTGCCGAAACACCGTCGATCATCGCTGATCGAGCTTTTCTTTTAACGGTACCCTTTGCGACTCGTTGCGACACCCATCATGTCCCTCTTCGGCGGCGGGCAGACTCAAACTCAACCGGCTGCTAACCCCTTCGGTAATACCGCGAACAAGCCCAGCCCTTTCGGAGGCGTCGGCGCCACGGGAAGCGGAGGATTATTCGGCGCGACACAGAATCAACAGCAGGGCTCTACAGGAGGTAGTCTCTTTGGTGGCAACAATGCGACATCCCAGCCTCAGCAGTCTGGGGGGCTCTTCGGCTCGAGTACCGCGCAGAAGCCGACCGGAAGCTTGTTTGGTGGAGGTGGATTAGGGCAACAGCAACAGCAACAGCAGCAACCACAGCAGTCAGGCGGGCTGTTTGGCTCTTCATTTGGTCAAACACAGAAGCCAGCAGGAAGCCTCTTCGGTGGTGGCGGTGGCCTGGGCCAGCAGCAGCAGACACAGCAACCGGCAGCCGGAGGCAGTCTTTTCGGTGGAGGTCTCGGTGCTGGCACCCAGCAGCAGCAGCAACCGCAACAGCAGCAACCGCAACAGCAGGGCAGTCTATTCGGGGGGTCGCTTCTTGGAGGACAGCAGCAGCAGCAGCAGCCACAACAGGCGCAGCAGTCGCAGTTCGGCCAAACAACCATGGCCCAGCCGCAGCCCAACAACCAACAGCAGTCCCTGTCATCGAGCTTGTGGTCACCCGGCCGTGCGATCACCGGAGGTGAGTTTGAATCCAAAGCCAACCTTGGAAGCTTACCCAATGCTAATGCCTCTTTCAGTACACCGCACCGTTCCGATGCAGATCGCCATTGTCAAGGACAAATGGGACGCCACGGGCCAGTCCTCTCCATTCCGAGCCTATCTCTACAATCATGTCGGCGAAGACCAAGCACCCTTCTATCAGCCGGGTCCCGAGGATGACGAGTCCAAGTGGGAGGAAGCTCTTCGCAAACGGCCTGATCCAGGCTACGTGCCCGTGCTTGTGAAGGGTTTCTGGGAACTCGGCAAGCGTGCGCAGCGCCAGAAGGACTTCCTTACCATGATGCAGGCCCGCCTTCACGAAATCAATAACTGCCTGACCGAGCTCCTCTCGCGCCACGACTTGAAGATCTCCGTGAAGATCGCCGACTGCCGTAGAAAACATCTCGTTCTCAGCAAGCGCTGCCTCGCCCTTGCGGCCAAGACCCAGGTGTTGCGCAGCCGAGGTTATGCGATGGATGATGCCGAGGAGGAGCTGAAGAAGAAGTTGACCCAACTGGAGCGTTCGGTCTTTGACCCGTCTCTGAATGGCCGTGGTGAAGAGATCTGGGCCCGTATGCTGGCAATCCACGAGCACTCCAAGCGACTGCAGATGGAAATGGAGCGCGCCGGTGGAAGTGTGGTGAATAATGGAGAGGAAGAGATTGACGAGCAGACGATGAAGACAGCGAAGAAGGTATCTCATCCGCAAGCATCAATCAATTCATATACATGCGCTAATCGTTCACTCGCAGATCCTCGACGATTACCATTCTCAAATCCAGCACCTGCAGAAGGAGCTGGACTCGATCAAGAAGGAATTCGAGGAGGCGCAGAAGCTGAATGGGAACTGAGAATGTTCTCTGCATGCTTACACTCGAATCATGTTTCTCTTCACATCTTGGGACTGAATGAATGACCCATGGGCATGGGAGCACCGGCGTTCTTGGGGAGCTGACTATTGTAATGCATATCTCAATACAATTCATCTACTTGTGTTACTCCATTTCTTGGTAGATTTTGTATTCACCAAAGCAATGTCTTAGCAGTCCTCGTTCCCATGGCTCTATATCCAAAAACCCAGAAAAAACAGACATGTACAATAATAATACATCATCCATCCAAGATCCTACACTTGGTCAAGATACGGTAAATGACATGGAAAGCTGCGATTGAGACCTCGCCATAATCATGCATGCACGCTCTCAGCCAAATAATAGGAATCTCATCCAGATGTGAAATACAGCTCCCCATATCTTCCAAATTACACCGAGTAATCATAACCGGCGGTTCATTCGTCATGGGCGCATGACGCTAGGAATGAGGGTGAAGGGCGATTCGTTTAGAGGAACTTGCGGACAAAGTCGACGGCGAAGGGAGCTAAGTAAACATGTCAGACCCCGGCTATTCGAAAGGAGAAGGACGTCTTTGCGGCCCTTAGGATAACCCTGGGGTCGCAGGGACATCATGAGCACGAGCTAACTTACAGAGGTAGAGAAGGAAACCACCCAGAGCGGTCATCTTGATGGTCTGGCAGGCCTCAATCTCACCAGCCTGGAGCGAGCATTAATGATAAGTCGAGAAAGACAGAAGGCAGCGCGAGTTACCTTGATCTCCTCCTTGGAGAGCTGGGGTTCTTGACCTTCAATCAGGAAATCAGTATGGGCGCTTGGTAGCATGAGACAGGCTTGAGACATACCGGGAGCGAACATTTTATATGAGGAACGTGTGGTTGAATTAAGGTGAAGTGCAAAGATGGTTGTTCATGATGAAAGGCAAAGCGGACTTGAGAAAGAAATCACGGGAGCACGGACCAGCCTCTCCTTCTCTGACTTCTGCCTTTCGTCCTTGCCTCATCTTCCTCGATTCCTTTTTGTTTTCTCTGCTTGTGCAGACTTTACCTGCACGAATTAATCTGCGGCTCTTTTAGACCTGACTCGCTCTTACTGGTCTGCTACACGTCTGTTTATCTTCCGGGCGCCCGGACTGCCTGCGCAACCTACCGCGCCTATTCGCCCAACCACTCCGACTGGACCCCTCAACCTCCTTTTCTCTCTCTTCGTGTCACTTCTACTCTCATTCCTCCACTTTATACACAATGTCTGCCTCTCCAGACCGGAAGGCTGGCTCAGCCGCCGCCACTCCCGATCGCGAGGAACCCGAAAAAGTCGCGACACCGATTGCTGGTGATGACGAGGAAGGCGACAAACCCGCCGAGCCCATCGCAGATGATGCCGCCAAGAACCAGGACGAGCAAGCTGTTGAAAACGATGACATCTCAGACGACGAATCCATTCTCTCCGAGGTCGACGAGGCACAATTCGACAACTTCGACCCGGAGAACGTCGATGTCGAAGAACGTGCACCATTGGAAGTCGATGCGGATAACCTAAAGCTGATCGGCCGTCACAAACGCAAGCGCACTGAGGGCGAGGACAGCCGCCCGCGCCGCAAGGAGGGTCGTCGGAAGAAGAGCCGCCGTGCGGGCAATGAGGAGGACGCCGAGGAGGCTTCATCATCCCGTCCCCGTCAGCGAAAGCAGAGGGCGAAGTCGCCCGATACGGATGAGGAGACGCTGGATCCCGAGACTCGTCGTCGCCGGGCTCTTGATCGTGCCATGGATGAAGCTATGAAGAAGCCTACGAAGCGAAGGGCTCGCAAGCAAGACGGAATCGATCTTGAGGCAATGGCCGATGCTGAGATTGAGGAAATGCGGAAGCGTATGACGCACGCCGCACAGATGGACGCTATCAACCGCCAGGAGGGCAAGCCGGCTATGCACAAGCTCAAACTTCTACCGGAGGTGATTATGCTCCTCAACCGCAACCAGTACACTAACGCCCTGGTCGACCCGGAAATCAATCTCTTGGAAGCTGTTCGATTCTTCCTTGAACCCTTGGATGATGGTTCTATGCCGGCATACAACATTCAGCGCGATCTGTTAACCGCCCTTACCAAGCTTCCTATCCAAAAGGATGCCCTAATCGCCAGTGGAATCGGCAAGGTAGTTGTTTTCTACACCAAGAGCAAGCGCACAGAGCGGCGCATTAAAGAGATGGCGGAGAAGCTGCTGGCTGAGTGGACACGTCCGATCCTTCAGCGCAGCGACGACTATTCGAAGCGGGTGTTCCAACAAGCCGATTTCGACCCTACGTATGTCCTCGCTCATATTGAACAATTTGAATCCCTTACTGACCATTGCATAGCAAAATCACCAAGCGCGTCCAGACACCTGCCGAAGTCGTTGCCGCCGAGGCTCGTGCGCGCGAGATGCTGCCTCCTCGCCTGGCCAACCGTGCCCGTGTCGACCGCACTCAAGTCACCTACACCGTTGTTCCTCGACAGACTGCTGTGCAGGAGAGTCGCTTTGCGCGACCTCTGGGCGCCAGCGGCGAGGATCGTTTCCGCAAGATGCAAGCCCGGCAAAATGCGGCACAGAAAGCAGGTCGTCGGTAAACCGGCAAACTTTTCATGAATTTCATGCTTGAGGCTGCCACTGTTCTTATCGCTGTTTTTATTCTTGCTGCGTCAGGCGTTCGGGATTGATCGGGAACTTCGATAACGGGATTTTGGGCGTGCAACATCAACTGCGTCCGGTTGTACTACTCCGTGCTCAAATCGAAATAAGCACATAAATGCAAAAAGAGCAGGTCTGTCAGCAGTCTAGACATTATTCGTACCTTTAGATCTTCCTTTTTCTTTTTTCCCCGGGCTTTTCTACGTTGAAAGCAAATCCCGAGTGGCTCCGAGCTTTTCCCGGGCCGAATTAACCGTAAAAGCAGATCCCGCATGGTAACGTCATGCTGTTGCTTCGGTGTCTGGTCCTTGCTCATCTTGGCTTTTCGCTTTTATACCTCCATTCTTCCTTCTAGAATCCCCGGAATATCAGTCCGCACGTATACGCACAATGAAGCTTCTCACTAAGGAAGAAGAGGACGCCCACTACCGGTACGATTGATCCCACCACCCCCCGGCCCCCGTTTTCCTTAATCCTGCATCATGCCATACTGACAAGAACATCCCAGTGCTGTCCTCAAGGGCGGCACCGTCGGTGGCCTCACCGGTCTAGCAGGCGGCGCAGCAGGCGTCATGCTCGCATCGCGACGATGGCACACAATCCGCAACCTGACCACCCCCATGAAAGCTTTCCTCGTGACCTCCTCCGGTACCTTCGTGGGTATCATCGCGGCCGACCACTCCTCGCGCGCATTCGAAGTCCAGCAGAACGCCGAGAAGCTCTGGTATGAGAACCGTGAAGAGCGACTCCGTGCCGAAGAAATGCGCGGCATGAGCTTTACCGACCGTGCCGCGGCCTGGGCCCGCCGCGAGAAGTACAAGATCATCGGTGCCACCTGGGTCGCCTCCATCGTCGGTTCATTCATGCTCGTCAACCGCAACCCTTTCCTCTCTAGCTCGCAGAAGATTGTCCAGGCTCGTGTGTACGCACAGGGTCTGACTCTCGGTGTTCTGTGCGCGTCGGCGGCGTTTGAGATCTCGGATCAGCGCCGTGGTCGTGGTATCTTGGATTCTCAGAAGGATAAGAGCAAGAAAGAGCAGGATGTTGAAGAGGCTCCTGTTCACACGGCTCCTAAGGATGAGGGTGATCTTTGGAAGGAGATGGTTGCTGCTGAGGAGCAGCGGCTGAAGTCCAAGCACCAGTCACTGCACCTTAAGCATACCGATGAACATGCTGAGGGCGAGAACAAGGAGACTTCTGAGAAGGCTGCTGATGAGGAGGAGAAGAAGGATGAGAAGAAGGACAAGGAGCAGTCCGAGTCCAAGAAGAGCGAGGACAAGAAGCAGTAAATGGGAGCGTGAGGGTGTCACTTCACGCTGCCATTCCTCCCATCCGCGACTCCTACCGACCCATATCAAACTCGGGCAAGTCGACCTCGACCACATTCTCCTTTGAGTCTTGATTGGTTCTGTTGGTTCACTTAGAGCGCGAGAAGGGACTGGGTTCTTCCAAGAGGCTGGACCCTTTCGGCTTCCGATGTTAATGTCTCGTGCACATGTTTGCATTTTCGTGAATTGGCGTTTTCATTTCCTTTTCCTCATGTGCTTCAAAAGTACTTTCTTCTGGTCATGGATCGTGTATGATACATTTGTGGTGGTTGAGGATTCCTTCTCTACTCTATAATGAATGGTCTGTTCGGCATTTTTTCCTTCTGTTTCAGCTTATTCTATAGAATGTTTCGAGTCTGCCTAGATCAACTGTTGTAGTGCCATATTGTCACGATATTATACCACAACGCTAAGTGACGGTAAATTGGGCGCCAAAAAAGGCTACTTTTGACGCCGTTTTAAGCGTCCTATTTACTAGAATACTAGTTATTAAAGCATTACGTGATTTGCTTCGGCCTACTTTTATAGTTACTTACCAAGTACGCTCCCCTAAGCACTTATAGTTACTTAGGGATTAGCTTACCCTTTACTTAGGGTACTTAGGATAGATAATTAGGTATACCGTTATTGCCTATCCTCTCTAATACCTAGGTATAGTGTTACACCTGGATGATGACACATCTATATCACATGACATTGCCATACCACTTAGGATGCTCAAGGCATCATTTTTAGCTTAGCTTAGCAAGAATGAGATCACCATTTCCAGTTCACTCCATAACAACTGGTAGCATGTCCTTGGTTCACTAGAGTATCCTAGGACCTAGTATGAGCCTCGGTTCACCTATCACCCTTTCATCTGATTCAGACATCGTAAGGGTTACCTACGACGTCTGACGCCTACGCCCCTAAGTAGAGTGTAAAACACCCTAAGGGTATACCCTTTTTATCCTGCCCTGCCCTGCCCTCGAGGGGGTAAAGGGTAGGGAGCGGCCACCCTTAGGGCAGGGTAGGTCTTACATAAGGGACCCTCAGGGCAGGGTAGAAAATATTGGAGTACCCTCTTTTTTAGGACATACTTACGATATACAATTAATACAGTTTATGCGTACTTTTCAAGTATTAGTAGGTAAATTATACCCCAAAAATACTACTTACCGAGGTTGTTAAATAAGAGAAAAAGAGGATTTTATTCAAGAAAGGCATCAAATTTCTGCTATTCTATAAATTAATCTACGGTATAAAGGGCATCACAAACGGCGGCCAAAATAGGCATAGGAAGCATTATCTAGGGTATTATGAAGTACAGTTATAGGGGCCAAATATATATATTGTGTAGGTAGTGTGACGCATGACCTCGGATCAGGGAATGCACTAACCTAGGGAGTTGTTCGGAGGCCGGAGGATTATGGTTCCGGGATCACGTGACCTAAGTCCCTATCATCAACAATCCCCGTATATATGCTATGCTTTCTTTACGTTATAACTTTTACATTTTGCGTATAATACTTTTTTATTATATTAGCTATCGTAATATAGTTATAACGTCCTTTTTTACCTTTTTTATCGTTATTAGCTATATAGACAAGGATAGCTCGCTATCGCCGTCTCGCTAGCGCGATCCCTATATTCTAAACCGAACCGATAAACCGAAGTATTAGTTGACACGGTGAGCGGGGGGCCGGAAACGGCTCCCATTGCACCGCCCCTCTGCCGCCCCCGACCGCCTGCCCGTCTCCGCACTGCTCTTGCCCCTTCGGGTATGGCGCCCTCCCTGGCCGCTTTTACCGCCCTCCCCATCTGCCATCATCTATAAAACACCCGTCGCCCTCTTCTCTTCTTCGTCGACGCACTTTCTCTTCTCTTTCCCCCTTCTCCCCCCGCTCAACCCCTTTCTTTCTCGGCCCCACCGTCGCCTGCGCGTTGGCTTTCAGCCCGACGCACTGCCCCTTTCATTTCGCCGGAGATGCCGCTCCATCCGACCCAGTGGTCGTTCTGGCCCGCGTTGGCTGCAATGCCATCCAGTCATCCAGGAGCAGAAACGCTGAGGTGATCCAGTGCTCCACCGCATCGTGTGATTACGTGCCAATGCTGCTTTTTCAAAAAGTCACCATGAATCCTGCTGCAAGGCTATTTCGATCGCCTTCTGCTGGTGTGGCCTTCCCATTGCGTGTCTCTGTGATTCCGCTGGCCTCCCTTGTTGCGAAATCTCCCCGGTTGCCTTCCTCGATGCTCCATGATCCGCTTCATCCGCCCCATCTGACGCCCCATCGAAGGTTACATTGCACAGCCCTTGGCGTCGCAGATCTCCTCACGGCCGCTTGCTCTCAAACGTCTCGACCTTTCGGTTGTCGTCATCATCGGCCTCTCCGGTCCATCCTCACCCAATCGATGAAGCTCGACAGCCTGCAACGGTGATGCGAGCCAATAGCGAAAATACCGCACACTCGCCTGACCCAGCTCGATGCTGCATCATGAAGTGAGTCCCTAGTCAAGCGGCGGCAAGACCCCACGATCACGCAGTCTACCGAAGGGAGGCAGAGCTGGCGACGACCGTGAGCATAGATCATTGGTCGGGAGCCATCGGCGAGAATTGTTGCAGGTGCCCTAAAGCCTCGCGGGTGCGAAAATAGCGTGGTCCCCCAACTTTTCGATGCAGCGGCTTGCGTTGCAGGAGCTGGTCGGCGTCCTCTGCGCTGTGAACAAGGCAGATTGCGCCTCGCGGCCTATAAAGGAGACTACAATTCCAACCGAATGACAAAACTACGACGCAACCCTCCCAAGTCTCCCACCTTCCCCCTTTCCCCTTCCCGCTTTACCCTACCCACTGCCCCCCTGCCCAAAGACTCGATCCCGGGTTCTCCGTTTCTACGGGTGCTCCCAATCCCCATATCTCGTGAACTTGCTCAGCTCCCTTTTTTTTCGCCAAGCGATAGTTTTCGCCTGGAGTCTTTCCGGCCGTGGAATCCTTTCCAGGACAAAGCGCAGCCTCTGCGGGATTCTCTCGATATTTGTCGTTATCCAAGTCCTGTCTCGATCACCGCAACCTCGCCTCCCTCTAACTCTAGCGACTTGGCCTCAAAGAACCCAACTGTTGATTCTCATAAATCCGAGCGACATCCCCTTCCTCCCCGACCGCCGGTGGAGGTTTGCTTGAACGACAGCCTACCACGGGAGAGCCTATCACAGGAGACAAACACTGAGCACCAACCCGCTGCGGAGGATCAGACATCATACATGAACCCCGGAGAAGAGGCATTCGACTTCGAGGATATTCTGCAACTGGAGAATTTACCAAGCTTTGGAGACGACGGCCATCCGATGATCTGTGATAATCTCGGCCCGGAGTCTCGGCACCCACTCGGCTTGGAATCGGGCGATCGGGCTCGCTTGCACCACCAGTCAGCACTCAAATGTTGGCGATGCTGGAAGTTCTGTTCTGACCAGCGGGTGTTGCGACGCAACAATCGATCCGGCAATCCTGGACGATTATCATTTCCGAGATATTGAACAGACCCCAGCAAGCAAAGAGACCTCGGATGTTGTGGCCCCTTCTCGTTCGCCGGATAAAACTGTTCGTGGCCGCAGCATGCGACCCAATTCGCAAAGGGCGATGAAACCCGGGCGGCAGCGGTCCAAAATCAACAAGGTTTCTGTCGTCGTGGACAATCGCCACCTGAATAGGACTGGGCGGGGTACTCGAGCAAACGACCCCGTTAAAATGTCGTTTTCTATTCTTCAGGATCAGTTCTCTTCTCTACCGCTCGAAGAGCGACTGCAGTTTCTGTCCTGGCTGTTCGAGGGTGCTTTGTCTCAATGCCTCCCCTCCCGGTCAAATGATGCATCAGCATCGAAGGGTATCGAGAGAGTGAGGAATCACGACTTCGTCAGCCGAACAATCAAGCGTAGGTGCCAAAGTTATCCACGGAAAACATCCTTGTTCCTCAAGAAAAGGATTACCTTGGTCCGCAGAAGAGAGTCGCCTTCTGGTGCAGCTGAGGGAGGAAGAATCTCTCGCCTGGTCGGAAGTGATTGAGCGATTTGATCAGAGGGAGGTTTCTCACCGCCCGTCCATGATATCATCGTCCAAGACGCCTCCTGATCAGGCTTCACGCCCTAACGATTTCTCTGAGAATCCACCCTCGCGACAAGTGGCACGCAAGGGACGTCGTAAGTGAACTGTGTCCACAACGTGTGAGGATGAAGACATGTGGTCGACCAGGCACTCGACGAATTCGGCGCGGAACTCGCGATCTCGGACTGATCGCAACAAGGCCCAACGAAAGCCTAGGAAGCGCTTGCGGTGGTCCTCTGAAGAGGTGGACCTTCTGCTGAAGTTAAGAAGAGATGAGCAGCAACCGTGGTCAGAGGTGGCGAAGTTATTCTCGGACCGATATCCGGGAAGAAACTCTGGTTCAATCCAAGTACTCCGTATACTAGAGTACGACACTCAAAAGAGCACATCAGAACAGGATTAGACCAGCCACAGCCACAGCCTAAAGCAGACCATACATTCTAGTATCTTGACAGCACACCTCAGGATTAATATGTAGGGGTTAGCAACTCTCGCTGTTCTTGTTGGTCTTTTTCTTCGGGTATTTGGTTGCGAGTGGCAATGACCCGCGCTGGACACCGTGATATTATCAAAAAGCGCGTAGCCTCTGTAATCTCCTAATAAACTAGTCAATTTTAGTCAC
Organism: Penicillium decumbens; assembly: GCA_027569385.1. NCBI lineage: Eukaryota > Fungi > Ascomycota > Eurotiomycetes > Eurotiales > Aspergillaceae > Penicillium > Penicillium decumbens. The sequence goes on from JAPDEZ010000007.1 coordinate 513,928, forward strand.
TCCATCAAAGAGACAATCGTGATGAAGATTGAGTTGCGATGGTGAGTGTTCGTTATGATTGTGACTGACACAGTATGCAAATTGCTGCAAGGACCTACGGGTGTCCCAAGGTTACCAGAACGTGACCTCCCGGTTGAATGCCCCGATTTCGCCAGATATGAAATAAGTCCTCGGCCCTAATTGCCAACACCATCACATTTGCTTCTCTTGAAGTCGTTTCTCCTCCCTCTCCTCCCTCTCCCTCTCCTCCTTCATTATCTTCAACCTCTTGATCCACCCCACGGTGTACTCATCCGGGTCCCAAACAAGACGCCACGTGTTCCTATCTTTGAGCTTCAGATTCACATATTCCTCCATGAGCTTCTTCTCTCCAGGTTCCAAAAGGTGAAGTCTCTTCCGCCATATATCGCAAATATTGTCGTCTTCATGTGTAGTCAGTCCGAAGAAACGCTGGTCAATCTTTTTCCAATATATCGCGTCGAAGGCAAAATTATTCCTCGCAGCGTACATGATCCAAAAGTCTCCACTTTGCCAACTGTCCCGCATCCGACTAGATAGCCGCTGGCCTTCTACTAGCAGCTTCTTCTGGATTGCCTCGTCTTCGCATTTCCGCATTGCCACCAGAAAGGTCTGGAGCGCTTTCTCATACTCGGCACACCAGTTATCAAGGCCTTTAGGCCAATCTTCTGGCTTTTTGAGAAGAAGCCACCAAGGCGGCGCATGAGAAAATTCGACTGGGGCGGTATATGTGAACTCCCAATCCACCACTCCGGCGATGCATTCAGCTTCATCAACTAGAACATTTTCGGGCCGAAAATCGTCGCACCAGACTGGAAATGGGCCATCATCATGGAATATCCATTGCTTTCTCTGCTCCTGGTCTCGAACAAGTTTCCGGAAGAGAAATCTAGCCACAAATTTGCGCCGGAAGTCATCCGCCAAGACTTCTGCATCGACATCCGCCAAGATATCCGCCTCGTTCCTCTGGCTTCTGAGGTGTAGAAGGTGTAGTTCCGCCAGGACTTCAAAGTACGATGACGCTTTTTCGTACGTTGTGGTTGGTAGTTTCGATCGGGGTAGTGTCCCGAGTTGCACAATTTCGTTCATAGAGTAGGACAGAGGTCGATGCAACACTTCCCACGTAGAATCGTTATTCTTGGCAAGGGATCCTATCCGACTCAAAGAGAGTGTAGACAACGAAAGGATGATCTTGGCTAGTTCTCCATAGAGAGCTTCTAGCCTGGCCGGCTTGAGGTCCGGATTGAGTACTGGGGGTTGTCCTCTTTGGCGCCCTGGCATCTCAAGGAGATCACCCATACTCCCCATGTGGTGGATATAGTTCATAATGATGAAAGGTCCCAAGTCTGAGGGACTCTCCTTTGTCTCTACCCAGCGAACGATGGAAGGCACCGGGATTGGAATTTTGTTTGAAGTTTTTTTTCCAAGACATATCGCATGATAGAGGCTTCATTGCGGACTTTTTCTTCAGGAAACATGACAGCGCCGGGCAATGGGAACCTTATAACAGCGCCGCAGTTGTTGGTGAACTTCATCTTGAAGCAGGTATTGAAACCGCCTGTGTTAAGGAATTCGAACAGGGTCCATTCAAGGTCACTGAATTCTTCAGAGAGAATGACTCCAATGTCATTATAGATGTCACCATCAGTGCGAAGAAGTTCTGGCCAATCCTCCCAGATCTGGGTGCTTATTGCCCAGGCAACATCATCGTAAGGTTTACATGTGAGCATTTTGGGGAAATGAATGAATGAGGCAATGACCTGAGGAAATTTTGGAGTTGCCTGGCGACTGTTTTGACGAAAGAAACGGTGAGTGGTGATCGGAAGAACACAGGGGTACGTACCAAGCAAGCCAATTTAAGTGAGAGGATCACATGACATCCCACAAAAGTACTTTCGGAATAACTAAGTACATGTAGTTAGTTAGCTAACAGTAGCCGTGCCTCAGTCAGCTCCACAAATGATCTGCAAAAGGAAGGAAGGCACGACTAGTCCCGAATCAATGTTGCCTAGCTGATCGTCGTGCTGGACCACCAGCTCCCGGTTTGGACCGTTCCAGGCCCGATCGCCTTAGGCGGATCCCGGACAATCTCGTCAGCCTATGAGAATGAGGCTCTAAATACTTCGTCGCAACAGCTTTGGGCGGTGAAAGATACCACTCCTCCCTAACAAAGTGGGTTGCAGGCTGGCTGGTGTTGATTGATAGGACACTAATGAGCGGCTGCAGCCCTACAGGGGTCCTAAGGAGGTTTTCAAGAAACCCACTTCGCCAACCTATAACCGCCTACCTCACCGCTTACCTACTAATCATGCTAGCCGTCATATCAAAACATTTATTATCGTACTAGGCTAGCTACTACGATATATATCCAGCTTTTGTGTACTAAATATGGGGTTAAACCGCTGAATCTACTATTCAACTAGCTGCATGTTTAATTATACGTTATCAACCTATATCCTGATATCATATATCCGGCAGAATTTAGGTGGAGAATAAAGTGGATTTCCTGAAAACCTCCTCAGGACGGCTGTAGTGGTCACCATCACGGGCGCCACAGACGTAAGTGCCTTGAGGAATCCATGTCTAGTCAAGTCATCTATAGCGAAACTTTCCATCTGTCTCAACGGGTCCTGCTACTATCCAGGGACGTAGGGATATCCAACTTTACTTTCGGGCAAGCCTAACAGACTCAAATCGGGACAATAAAAAGTACCGCTTCCGGGGCTGTGTTGAGAAGACAGCTCCAAAGAACCCCCGGCTTGCTGATAGTCCATGTCTCCGGCGAGAATCTCGAGATCTTTCCAATTACATTGTGTTCTGTCTGGTGGATAAACGATCTTGAGTGTATACATAACGGAGGCAAGGCTGAAAATTTCCCCTATATCTACCGTTTTGTTGTATCGCCAGCATCGGTCCATGAACAAAGAGAGGCTTTCCATTGTCTGTTCATGGACAATGTCAGCGTTTATACATATCAATTATGTTTCCCGTGCGCTTCTCCTGGGAGCTCTTCCCGGCCGCTTCTACCACTTCTTGATTCTTTGAGTCTTTCGCATCCTGTTTGTTTGCCTGCGCTTATCCTGAGAACTTTTGCCTGCCGCCTCTGCCGCAGTCCTGTTCTGAAACCCTTTAGGGGAAACGAACTTTTTATCAGCCATGGTGATAAAAGAGAATTAAGTCTGCAAAGATCTTGGGTGTTAGTTCTAGACAATATATCTGTTTCTGAAAACGTACCTGTCGAACAACAAACAACGAATTGGATGATAAATAAAATCTTGAGGAGGCTTGCGATGCTTGAATTGCTTTGAAGACAGCAAATGTTCAGACGTTGTGGAGGAACCGGGGGAAAGACTTTGGAATTCTATTTCATGGGGCTTAAAACGGGTGAAACCGCGGTTTTTATATCCGCACGAGGGTAATGTGATGGGTAATGTGATGGGCAATACGATAGTGATGTGATAGGCCGGATTCTTAGACCTCTCGGATAAATCAGTGAAGCTGCGCGCATTAGCGTAAAACAACACTACTCCGTACGTTCCCACTGATGCGGTGTTATGACTGGAAGATATCGAGGGTTTGGGTGGCTGGTTACGTCCCTGTCAATATTTTGAGCCCATTTCGCGCCAACGGGCGAATGAGTATTTCGGAGGCCGCAAAATAGGAGCCTTCCGGTAAAAGTTCAAGTGGGGAACCCTGTCAGAAGCGAACAACAGGGCCTGAGCTGGTTCGATGTCGTGGAGTTACCACAGTAGTTCAAATCTGAGACTGCAAATGCTTCATCTCGGAGTAAAGATCGACTGTGGGAAGAAAAGCTTTGAGCCGCATCGTCTCGAACTCGGGAATGGTCAAATGGTATCCTGACATGGCGCCTTCTGTCTGCGACAATGTATGTATGCATGTCTCAGTGTATGCACTTGAACGGGTCCGCAGCAAAGGGACCGGCGGTTACATACCGCTTATCATTGGCCATAGACCTGGCAATAAATGTCTCGAAAGGGCTACGCGCCAGCCCCCTGCGCGTAACAAATGAGGGGAAGCTCCAGTCAGCACTCTTAGAAGCCTGCCATTGGCACCTTGAGCTGGGTGAACTTTTGGAATACCCCGGGTAACGACCTATTTATAGTTCTCCTGATTTACAAATGCCAATGATTTCAGGCTCAGAAGTTGGGGATTTTGTTTTGTTCTGCTTGCTTTGTTCATCGTGTCGTAGACAAAATGGAATCTCCACCATAGAAAGGAGAAACAACATCAGACCTTTAAACTGTCATCACCGCTCGCTTGAGTGACTTTGTTCGTGAACTCACCGCGATGATTGAGACGTATGGGACATGGTTTGCACATGGTCGGTAGGCAGAATAGATCGAGGGGGACCATCAGAATACCGTTCTGATTCTAATAAGCATTCAGCTATGTCAAGTGTAAGTTTCAGGGTAGTAGACGTACCACTCTCGGCTCATAACGCAGTGATTGGTTGCAGAGCATTCGGTCACCTTGGACAACAAGATGAGGCTGGAGTAAGTCTATAGCACTTCCGGAGGTCAGGGAAGAACAGAATCTCTCTCGGTCGGATCTGACAAGACGGTTTGCGCAAAATTTCCAAGGAAGTAAAGGGTTCATACAGGTGTTCTGGAGCACGACGCACAAGAAACAGAGAAAAAATATCCATTTTCACTATTGACTACTAACATCTGGGATAACTGCATGATAGAGCTTTAAGCTAGGCGCCAACCTGAATGCTACTTGGCTGTATACCGGATGTTGAACCGTCTGCTCCAGATCCACTGCTACCATTGTCACCAAGTGACGTAGGCTCACGTGCTTGCCCCTTCTTAGCTCGTCATACATAGGAATAAATCGGACACCTTTACATCACGTATCATAGTGCATCGCACTATTTGGTAGCATGTCTGAGGTCTTTCTATGAGGGATGCCTCCTAGGTTTGAGTTTTCGCGTTTTTTGCTATGTTTTTAAGGCGCTAAGTAGGGGTTCTAGCCTACTAACGTAGCCTAAATATCTTCCCTTTTTATTACCCCCGTCCCTTAATCCCTATTTATCTCTACGCGGCCCTACTAAGGCCTTTTATCCTATTCGGTTAATCTCTATCAAGAGGGGGCCTATCTAATTATTTCTACTAGGTTTTCTAATCCTAAACCCTTATAGGTAAGCCGGTTAGTAAGCGTATACGCTAAGTAGTCTAGCTCGTATACTAGCTTAACGTATTTCGGTTACGTATATAGCTATTTTCTACCAATCTTAACCGTGATACGATCGGACGTATCGACCTCTTAGTTAGCTAGTACCTATACCTACGCGTCCCTAGTTACGAGAATCCCTTCCTACCTAACTAGCTAATTAGTCGCTCTACTCTATACTAAGCGGTAAAGAGGTTCCTTTAGCTTAGCCGCACACCTTTACAAAACGGTGGGTGAGACGAGAAAGACAGGATCTCTGGCAATCATTTTGCTATTGAATGGAATAAAATAAGGAAAGTAAAAATTCTCCTACTTAGAGTGAAGATGAATAAAACTAGGTATAAGCAGAGCCAAAAAAAAAAAAAAAAAAAAAAAAGGACGGAAAAAAGAACACATGTTGGCGCTGCCCGGAATCGAACCGGGGCCAATTCGGATCTGTGTTTCCACAACGAATTATCATAACCACTAGACTACAGCACCTGATTGTTGAAGATTGGCCACATTTTGACTACATCAAGGGTGAACTATACCTACCTATATCTCATTGTTCCACTTTTATATTTTTAGCATGCTGGTAGGGTCCTAGATCGTTGTGAATATTCATTGACCTGCAAAGTAGTATTTAAAGCGTATATTTTATGTCAAGGTAATGACTAGGAGTCTTCACTTTATGTGACAAGCCCGCTAGGCCATTGGCAACATATATAGCTTTAATATATAGAAGTGCTTTCACTTTACGCTTACTTTACTCTTAGTTTGGTCTTACTTCCACGAGTCGATGCAATACACAACCTCCCCGGGAGCATCGAAGATACCAAGGTCAAACTTGACCTTCTAACTGCGGTGCACACCTTTATCGCGGTAAACAACTTTGTTACCTTTAAGTGGACTCCGAAGGAGACTACTCCTCGAAAGGCCAGAGACTAGGCTACCCTCCCCTAGGATGGAGAATCGCAAGAGGAGAGCGACAAACCTACCGAGGTTCAAAGTCTACGTGCCTACGTAATACGACTAGAGGAGTGATTAAACACACGGGAGCCTACAAGCACCTCACAGAAGGACCTTATACGCTCGCTCCGAGAAGCCAATGAGAATCTTACATAAATGCTTGACCCAGTCCAAGGCGAGGTTTCACGACCGCCGTAGGATCCCAATCCGGGACGGAGAACTTTAGGAGAGGATTGTGGTTTCTGAAAATCAAATTGACTGTACTGCTGTATACATTCTTAGCTATGTAATTATGTCAGATGGGTGGACGATGCACCATGAATCAAAACAAAATAAGCCTATATATATAGACCTCCGGGCCTCCAGAGGATTACAATAACGTCTCGGCCTGTCAAGTCCTAACTTAGCTGACCTTTGCCTGATGAAGTGCTGAGATAGCAGAATTACAAGAAATATTGTATACCCCATTTCAAGTATGAGTTTATATACACGTAAAACCAGTGTGCTAGCCTAGCTCCAAAGCCTCATTCCAACTTCTAGAGTAATTTAGTCACAGCCGTCATTTGATGGGCCACCCGACCATTTTTGGACTTTGTTGTTTGCATAGCATCTTGCTTCTGTGAACACGGGCGAGTTGAACTTGGCCAGCCACTCATAACCATTCTCGTCTGGCTCGTCAAAGTATTCGAAATACCAACCTGTCAACCCTTTGCCAAAGCAGCGCGTGCTATTCCCACGAAGTGTCTTCTGGCCCTTGTCCCAGGTCGCCCATCCAGCACCCCGAATGTTGTATCGAGTCCAAAAGACGTGATAAACACCAGAGCATTTGGCTGACGGTTCTTTGGGGGGAGGCCATGGCCGGTTTCCTCGTACGGGCGCGATGTTGTACGTAAAAGCGCCGTTGGCGTAGCTACCACCGGATTTCCAGTTCATCGGATTGTCGTCGTTGTTTCCGTCACAACCGTCGAGAATGCGGTTCACGGCCGCATTGCAAACTTCCTCGGTTAAGTCGACGGCACCTGGGTCCTTGGTGACGATGAACTGAACCTCGTCAACGGTGTCTTTGTTGTACGTTCTGGTGATGAGATTGCCACTGTCTTGTGTATTCAAGTCTGGTACAGCATCTTTGCAGAACTCGGCTGTGTGAGAATACAGAGAGTAGGCGCTGGCATAGGCCTTGGAGCCCTTGCTCGAATGGCAAGTGAGGTCATCGACGAGATTGCAAGAAGGCGAAGTTGTATGCTCCTTTTTGGCCATAGCATTTCCAATCGCCCATGTAACATACGAAGCAATTGCTTCATGACCAAGGTTGGTTGGGTGGAAAATCTTTCCAATCGAGTCGGGCAGCCATCCTCCACCAGAGTTTGTGCCGCAATTTCCAACAGTCGGATCGTCTCGTTTGCTCAAGGAATTGGAATTAGATATCCAATCTATGATTCTCTCGAACTCGGCTTCTGCGTTCTCCGTCTCGACTTGCTCTTCCCGGGCCGTGAAGTTGGATGTAAGTTCCAACATCGAGTTAGACCCCAATTCCGAGTTTCGTCGGTAGAATGTCCCGGGATTGAAGACCTTGGGAGTGGGCAATTTGTAAAACATGGCGTTATCGTTACTTGAGTCTTCTGGATATGGTGAAGAGCCCTTTTCGCAAAAGCGACCCCCGATTGCCTCGCCCCAGGCACTCCAGTCCGCAAACACAACAGTCGAACTGGCCGTTTTCGCGACTTTGTCAACAGCGGCTTTTAACTTGGCATTGGTGTTGGCCACAAGTGTGTTGAACGAAGTCCGATGGGAAGTGCTCAGAAGAAGACTGGTACCTCCGGCCTGTCCAGGGAACACCCAATCTTCATTATTGGTGCAATCAGTGGTTGTGTTGTCAAAATAGGGAGCATAGGATGACAGGACAATGATTCCTTGGGCGTCCATCTTTCCGTCGAGAGAATTTAAAAGGGAGACAATATTGTCTTCGAGGATTCCATCAATGGCTGTCTGGGCTGCGTTGATAGCCTTTTGACAGCTCGACTCACTCGTAACGGAGTTCAAGATACATGTTTTGATAATGCTGGTCTGGTCAAAGTGGTTAATGAGGTTCCCGGTTCTTATGGGTTCGAAAACTCACTAGACAAAGATCGTTTCCTCCTGCGGTCATCACTGCCAGATCCAAGCTCTGGGATGATAATGTGGCTATCTGAGCCGCAATGTCTACCGATGTATCTCCAGAGCATGCCAAGTAGTAAAAGTTGCTCACAGAACTTCCAAAGTACTGGTTCATAATAGACGGGTACGAATAGTCGTATCGTGAGCAGGCCTTGTCTTCCTTACGGGAACTATAGACATTTCCAGACCCAATGCCCGCAGTGAAGCTGTCACCAACAGCAGCCCATGTTGCGATCCATGAAAAATCCAAAGGGTCTATTGCAGGGTCTCGAGCAGAAAGCTCATTTGTTCCGAGTCCTTGCACTGCAAATGCAGAAAAAAAGAAGAGTGCGCCGAGCCACATTCTGGCTAGTCTTGGTGTTGACCACGACTTCAATGTATGATCAACGACTTTATGGAAAGAATGAACGAGATAGATGGTCACACTTCGTAAAGTGCTCCCGGAAGTTTCCAACCATTTCACTTCTCCTATCCGAAATCGGCGAGATATTTCTTGTGCTCGACGCTATCTTCACAGCCCCTCAGGAAATCCTAGTCCGAATCCAACATGGCCCCAACATGCAGGAAATTGCACTAATGCAAGGCTCTAGCAACCCGAGCCGGATCTAACCTAAAATGTCTGAATCGCCGAGTGGCAGATTTGGCCCCCAGTATACCCCCGGTAGCCTGGCAAGGTTGATAGGGCCCGGGCGCATAATGCCACACACATGTTCGGTGTGTTCATATCTTTCCATATGGAAGAACGGACCCGTCGCAACTAGACCAAAAAGAACATATTTTGAAAAGCAAACCTTTCTTCTCCCACGACATAGTACATATCCAATCCCTGGTATGTCTTTCCGTATCCTCATTATGAGACATGTTACTGACCGCTGCATAGGTGAAAGCACCTTGCTCTATCTACCATGAGACTATTCTTTGAGCTGCTCATCGGAATATCTTTTATTCAAAATGCTCGGGGCTCCTTTCCAGGGCACATGGTTGAGCCTGAGACTCACCTCGTGAAGCGTGCTTACCCATTGGCCTCTCCAGTGGCTGGTCCTTGGCCTGGTGCAAAGATCATCTACTGCTTCGACGGTGATGAGGCTAGAACACACTTGCAGTCTGTGATTCCTCAAGCCTTCAAGTTATGGCTGGCTGCCGGATTGAACCTTGCATTCCAAATGGAAGAAGGCAAAGATGATTACTGTACCGCCGCCAACAAGGCCAGCTACCTCACGGTCATGTACAACAACCAGCAAAAGCTGAGCACTATTCAAGGCCATATATACAGCTCTAAACCCGAACATGCCTCGACCACAAATCTTGATCCCTCGGATGGCTTTGCTACTGGTAGTGGTGTTGCCAACGTCGCACATGAGCTCGGGCATGCTTTCGGATTTGGACACGAGCATCAGCGGCCCAGTCTTTGGTCGGCAGACTTTGGTGGCGACGCTGCGCCTGGAAGGGAACAGCTTCTTTTCAACTGCGAAAACCTGGTAGACTACGCAGCATTTCAAGCCAAAGGAGCAAACATGGCCAGCCTTTGTAAATCTGTGCAAGCTGCAAGAAATGTCAAATTCTCCGCGCTCGATATGATTGCAGATTACAGCGGCAAAGAGGTACGGACCGACCCGGTGGACTGGAAATCGATAATGATATACGGCTCGAAGGCAGGTGGGAAAACGGTCAATGGGGATCGTGCGATAACCTTGACTAAAAAGGACGGCTCGACATTTGACTACAACACTGTTCCAAGCGAAACGGACATTGAAGCATTGCACGACTACTACAAGGACGAGCTTCCCACGCCAGAAAAGAAAAAGAGCAAATTGCTTTGGAAGGATGGCAACAAATTCAAGGGGCTCTTCAGTAAGCTGAACAAAGGCTCGAGCTCGAGTTGTCAATAAAAATGTCCTATAGCCGCAGACCATCAAGAGTGTCATATTTGGAAACAGAGTCCTGTCCTCTTTCTATTTCTTTCGTATTGTTATTTGTATTATTATTATTATTCCTTTTCCCACTAACCGAGAATGCTCGAAATCATTTTTGATTATTGCGAAGCCGAACTCAAATGCCGAGGAAGTGTCCTATGACTGGCCTCGCAGGGGTGTAAATCCTTTAGCACTAGAGGCCCCTACATTAGTGTGGGCTGCTGTTAGTTTGACAATTTGGCCCCCAGCTTTTTATTTCCAGACGTGCCGGTGTCGCCCGATATGGACCAAATCTGTTAAACAAATAATCTGATCCACCTTGGAAACCTTGACCAGTCAAGTCACAGCTCGTAAAATCGGTGCATTGGAACTAAAAAAGCGTGGCGCCGTCAATATTGGCCATCATCGTACATTCATTCTTCCACATCTTCTGGTGATATACCAAGCAATGTTGTCGAGAATGATAATCGCTGTGTTTCTTAGCTTGCTGGTTACATGGTGTCAAGCGACGACATTTTCGTTGGACGTTGAACCTACGGGTAACAACTACACCTGCAGCTCTACCTCGCCTTGTAGCATTGGATGTTGCTCGAAAAGGTAAGCAATTCGTATTTGGAACAGAAACCACAATGCTGAACTCAAGTGAACGACAGTGGGGTGTGTGGACTTGGTAAGTCTTTCTGATTCATAGGGATCTTTACAATAGTCATTCTAACGATGAATAGGACCTGACTTCTGTGGATCCGACAATTGCATATCCAGCTGCGATTACAAAAGTGAATGTGACCCTGGATGGGGTATCAAGTGGTCGAACGCGTCTCATTGCCCCCTCAACGTGTGTTGCAGCAGTTTCGGGTTCTGCGGTACGACTTCAACTTGAATTACCATGCGAGTTCATGGGCTGACTGGCACAGGCACGACCTCTGAATTCTGCGGTTCTAAAACGGTGACCTCGCCTTCATGCAGCGGCAGCTCGTCCGATGCCCGCACTGTTGGCTACTACGAGGGATGGAATCTTGAGCACAAATGCGACAGTAAGCAGGCAATTCAGATTTTGCGGAAGATATTATATTAACCAACTCACAGCAATGAAGCCATCTCAGATCCCTCTTGGGTACTACACGCATCTGAACTTTGCCTTTGCGTACATTGATCCGGACTCTTTCCAAATGGCTCCAATGGCCTCGGATGTTGCAGCACTGTATACGAATGTCACCATGTTGAAACAAGAACAGCCAGACCTGGAAGTCTGGATTTCAGTTGGTGGCTGGTCCTTCAACGATGACGACCAGCCTACAGCAACAACGTTTTCAGATTTGGCAGCATCAACTTCAGCACAGAAGGAATTCTTTGCTTCTCTGATTACCTTCCTAGTCAAGAATAACTTCGATGGCGTCGATATTGACTGGTATTACTTTGATTGTGCCCCAAAAATAATCGACTACTTTGCTTACCATTTGAAGGGAATATCCTGCTGCTGAAGACCGCTCCGGAAGGTCTGCTGATTACAAGAATTACCCATCATTTCTCAAGAATCTTCGAAAGGCACTGGATGGAACGGGACTGAAATTCGGTCTTTCTATTACGATAGTAAGGATTCAAACCCCGAAAAAGGCCATAGCTAACTTTATAGCCTTCATCATACTGGTACATGCAGCACTTTGACATAGTCAGCATCGATCCCATTGTGGACTGGTTCAATATCATGACTTACGACCTCCACGGTACCTGGGATGGCACCGATCCCTATATTGGCCAAGTTGCTCTCGCCCACACAAATCTCACGGAGATTGAACAAAGTCTGGAGCTGTTGTGGAGGAACAATATTGATCCAACTAGGGTCAACATGGGTCTTGGATTCTACGGTCGAAGTTCGTTGTCATCATCCACTCTACAACTTCCCTCAATTCTAATGCATAGCAGGCTTCACTATGAAGGATCCGGATTGTCTTTCAGCAGGCTGTCCCTTTAAAAGTGCTGGCAAAGCTGGTCCCTGCACTGCCTCCGCTGGTATCTTGTCAGGCACTGAGATTCGAGCGGTCATTGCTGATGGCGCAAATGTTACTTTGGATGCAGCAGCGGCTGTTAAAATTGTGACCTGGGATACCGACCAATGGGTCTCATACGATGATGCAGAGACTATGAAAACAAAAATCGACTTTGCAAACCAGCATTGTCTCGGAGGGTCTGTGCGCTTCAAAAACTGTAGTAACTTTGATGAGCTGACTTTTTTTTAGGACTATGATTTGGGCTATCGACCAGGACGATGGAAATGGTACTAGCATTAACAATTTGGGATCCGACTTGACCCGATCGAAAAGCGAAATTTACCAAATCCAAGCCAACGCAACATGGGACGACGGGTGGGTTTAGGAAGCTGACCGATTACTCGCTATGTTAGAGTAATGAGTAGTTAGGCACCAAGTGACTCTTCCTTAATTGACTATCATTCCGTGCATACATAGCCCTCGTAGTTAGCCCCGAAGACTGCAGGTGTCGGTATGCAGTTGCAGGACAAGAGGGGTTAACTGGAAGAGTGGATTAGTTCGCAGGCTCCTGTCGCCTCGCTCGAACAAGGCAGGTAATTTAAAACTTTTTGCGGCGCAGGGCGTGAGTTGACTGTTGATAGCGAGTCAGGCATGGACCGGTTTGCATATAGTATCGCATGCACGTCGTCCACCGGCGCCTTGGCATTGCGCACGACTGCGCCGGAAGGGCTATAATGGAGAAGATCGGAGTGCTTCCAGCGCCGCTATCTGCTTTGGCACCAATTGACTATTCCTTACTTGATCATAATTCCGTGCGTAGTTACATGGTCCTCGTAAGTTAGCAAAAGCGAATATAAGCAATGCAACCTCACTTGGCATCCGGTCTGACCGGATGACCGAGGGTTTCAGCCTTGCCATGCAGGTAGGTACCGGAGCTAAAAGAGGCTAGAGCCGCGAAGCTAGTGGGGTTCTTGGGGCCACACACCAGAGCTAAAAGATTGACCAGCCTCTGACATTGCTCTGTGGAAATAAATGTGGATCTCAATTGAAGACATTTTGGACCCCATCCTGGCCCCTGCATGGCAATGTGACTTAGGTGCATCCTAGGAGCCTCATCATCAGATGGTTCCTTGGCATCCAACAAATCCAACTAGTTAGTTCACCTATCCAGCCGAGATTGAGCGATTTAAGTTGCCCCGAAATCGGACTCTAGTAGATAGTAGAGAGGGGTTGAGGCTGATTGAAGCAGAGAAGGACCAGGTGCCGTGCGAAAAGAATTTCCACCATAGCTTTCCCAAGTGACAGAGGTATCATCAACAGAAACCTCGAGGGGGTTCGTTAAGTCGTCACTATGAGACTAAGCCTCAATATCTTATTTGCAGCTACGGCTGGCGCACATCTGGTACAAGCCCATGCCTTTGGTCATGACTTTCTTTATAAACGTGCGACTACAACTACCTCAAGTGCCTCTGCATTGTCGAGTCCAGACAAACCAACATTGACAGGGACAGCAAGCAATTGCAACCAATGGTACGATGTCATCGAAGGGGATTCATGCTGGAGCATCACTCAAGCTTTTGGCATCACACAAGACCAATTTGAAGCCTGGAATGCTGCCTTGGGTGACTCGTGTACAGTGCAAATTGGAGTTTCTTACTGTGTTGGAGTTGGTGCGGCCGTCTCAACACGGAAAACCAGCACGTCCAACTCAGGCACAGGCTCCAAGACAACCACTTCCGGAATTAGAACGTCCTCTTTTTCCAATGCTACAATCACGATGAACTCTACATCTGCGACCCCTTACTCGACTCTTTCATACAACAAGACGACCAATCCCGTTACGATTACGGACTCTACTTGGCCACCATCTCAGACACAGACCGGTCAACCCAGTGATTGTGAGATTTCTTGATTCGGAATGGCAGGCGTCTCGACTGACCTAGACCTAAATTTTAGGTAATAATTGGTATCAGGCAAAGGACAGTGATACTTGCAAAAGTATTGTGTTTAAGTACTCCACGTGGATGGACACCAACGATTTGTGAGTATGTCCTGACGTGATGTCGTGTATCCTCTAAACCGAAAGCTCACTTTGATTTTGCAGTCTTGATTGGAACCCGGCTGTCGGTGAAAACTGCACCAACATCTATTATGGATACTGGTACTGTGTCGGAATCAAACCACAAGTCTCGAATAGTGACAATGGAAGCACTGGAGCCTGGTACCCGACGTGGACATACACAGCGCCGCTCGCTACAGATACAGACTTCTCCGCTAGCCCTGTTCAAAGCGGTATTGCCACTCCTTGCCAGGATTATTATATCGCTGATGAGGTACGTCTACGACCTTTCATATGAGTGTTTATGGCTAACATGTCAAAGACGGATACGTGCGAGAGTATTGTTTCCTCAGAAGGCTTTTTGACTGAAGATCAATTTGTCGAATGGAATCCAGCCGTCGGAACAGACTGTTCCGATATCAAGTCAGGTTACTATTATTGTATTTGGAACGGGACCGCCATGCCCATGCCATCAACAACGACCGTTCAGCCATCCCCTGTGCAGACGGGGATTACCTCCAGCTGTAAAGCTTGGTACAAGGCCAGCGACGGGGATGACTGCGATCTCATTCCAGAAGAGTTCGGCACCTTCTCAAAGTCCGACTTCTTGAAATGGAACCCTGCTGTCAAGTCCGATTGCTCTGGCTTGGTTGACGGTGATTACTATTGCGTCGCTGTTCCAGGCACGCCCACCACCCGAACTGGATCTTTGACTTCTCTTCCAACTCCCACTACCCCAGCTGGTACTATTTCAAGTTGTTCAGAGTACTGGCTGGTCGGAACGTAAGCTACCCTCTTTTCTTCAGTCTGCTCTATGCTAACATTCAAAGGAACGATAACTGTACAACAATTGCTGATACAAGTGGAATTTCCGTCGCTACTCTTGAGTCCTGGAATCCTTCCCTTGGAGCAAATTGCACTGGGTTAAAATCAAACACCTATATCTGTGTTGACGCTCCCAGCAATTCTAC
Source organism: Penicillium decumbens (assembly GCA_027569385.1). Classification (NCBI taxonomy): domain Eukaryota; kingdom Fungi; phylum Ascomycota; class Eurotiomycetes; order Eurotiales; family Aspergillaceae; genus Penicillium; species Penicillium decumbens. The sequence continues at coordinate 529,172 of JAPDEZ010000007.1, forward strand.
AAGCACATCGTCAACCAGCATTTCATTTTCTTCAACGCCATTATCCACCTCCTCCAGGAGTCCCACATCCACGGTGTCTGGGGTAACCCGCCCATCCCCTGTTCAGGTAGGCATGAAAACGTACTTGGCTTCTGCTCATAGCTAATGCCTTTACCCAGACCGGCATAACTGGTGATTGTATTCGATTCTACAAGGTCCAGACTGATGATGATTGTTATGACATTGCCCAAGAGGCCGGAGTGGCACTTGATGACTTCTACAGTTGGAATCCAGCCATCAAGAGTGACTGCTCTGGCCTACAATCTGGGGATTTTGTTTGCATTGGAGTGTCAGGATACGCAACTACAATCTCTAGCGGCACTCCTGTCCCTGTAACCCCAACACCAACACAAGTGAGTCTAGATTACCCCTCTAATTGCGTGACTTGACTAACAGTGGTATAGACTGGAATGGTGTCAGGGTGCCTTCGTTTCTATGACGTACAAAAAGATGAAGGTTGCGCGGATATAGCATCTGAGGCGGGTATTGCTCAAACGTAAGTTCTCCGTTGCTGTAGCTGGGCTTTTTAGTCTAGCTCGAATGATAGTTCTAAATAAGCTAACTGGCTCGACATAGTGACTTCTACAGCTGGAACCCGGCTGTGAGCACGAACTGCGCGGGCTTACAAGCCTCCGTTTTCGTGTGCATTGGGACTACTGGTCCAATCACGACGATCACTAGTGGAACGCCGGTACCTGTCACATCTAAGAGCTAGAAAGTGATTAGATAATATTATTTCAAAGTATCTGACATGGATCACTGATGGACATGGAGATATAACACAAATTCCAGTATCGACATTAGAAACCCAAAACCAAATCTCTGAAATTCTTTAGATTATTGAGATAGGTAGGTAAGGTCAGCTGCTGGAGGTGAAAACCAGCAAGTTGAAGACTATTAGCTCATTGCACCACAAACAGGTTGCCCACTTGGGTCAGACCATATAGTCCCGGTGAGCTCCCACTTGGCTTGACATGGCATTGGTTCTTTAAACTTCTCAAAGTGTTCGCGCCAGGTGTATGGCACGCAAAGCTGCAGTTGAGTCCACTCACGACCTTTCGAAAGCCTATCGAATGGTCCGAGGAGTACGTCCATCCATTGTTCCTCGGAATCCCCGCAGAACAACTCCCATGGGTATGGCGGCATTCGAAGTTGCAAGCGTAGGCGACGCACACCGTGAAAAGTCTCCCCAATCAAATCGAAAAACGCGGTATATGTCGATTTCCAATCATTTTCATTGTACCCACGGTACGCACGGCCATTGTACCCAGGGCCAACAACACCAACGGGGAAAGAGATATCCATCGATGTTATATAAGAGGCACAACGTGGCGACATTAGTCTCGACATCAGGAAAGGCGTGTCTAGGGCCTTGTCCATCGCAAAGACGTTCGTCTTGTAGAGAATCTCCAATGCTTCTTCATAGCTGCGACATGATATCAGGCACTGTTCAGATATTGGGGGATATAGACTCACCCGATTTGGCAGCTCCTAAGCCACTCCACGCCATGAATTTTCGGATTTCTCTCATTTAGCCACGCCTCATCTTCCCAGTCCCGACAGTGGTCAAGATCAGGGTCCTCGGGGAAGCTGTTTGATTTGTCACAGACACAATGCCACCAATCCCAACGGGCTCCACCTTGTATTGGCTGCGGCCTAAATGGCGATGGCACCTTCCATACGTGTCGAATGTGTACTCGTCGATCACCCATAAGCTCAATATATATAAGCCTCCTTATCTCGACAGGGATCCGAAAGAAGATGCTCTGTTCTTGCGAGTTGCGCTTTCGAGTGCCAATCTTACGTGCACGCTGCTCTGGTGACGGGATTGGAAGCTTCCATCTATTGAATATGTCGCCATTGACCTCACAGGTGGAATCTGAAATTCCTATTGCGAGTGGAGACCATTCTTTCAAATTGAACCTGCGGGGTGGTTCTGGTTCTTTTTTGCGCTTGAAAATTTTCGAGAAAATGTTTGGTGCCATGTCGATGTGTGGTTCGGATGAGTATGGCAGTGGGGTGAGGGCTTTTATATGTATTGTTGTGTGGACAAATGTCAACGGTGCGTGGCAAATGAGAGGAGAGATCGTCCAGATGTTCTCTGTTGTTTTGTCTTTCGCGTCCCCCTAACTACCCAAATGCATACGTTCAGGCACGGATTAGCGCAATATGGCTTAGCGCAAGTGGTCTGATAAGGATCCGCTGGAGAAAATGAAATGTTGATCCTTGAAGTTTGGAATGGTATCCGATAACTGAGACTTTGGTGTTGGAACAGTGGCTGTTATCATGGCTAAAGCTAGAATTAACCACGTTCAACACAGACGGTAGAATGAAACATGTCTTGTTGCAATGAATTATTCGTGATAAATTTTGCTATTAGGCTTATAGTCCCGGGGGTCATGACATCGTCCCTTCTTGGACTCTATATGCTTGAAAAGTATATATTTCTCTGGGTATCCATAGTGATCTCACTTGTATCCACTAGAAGAAATGGTTTAAAGCCTTGGTACTTCTAGCCTCATGCTTCAAGTTTCCATCGTATATGTATCTACCCCGATTCTTACCCTCTCTATTGCGCACACCTCTCAGCAGTCGATCGTATATTGTCTTTTGCCCTTATATACCTTAGAAGTCGTATGATTAGTACATACGACCATAGGGTGTGGAGAACAGGGCTTCCCGTCCGCTCAGCCGTACTTAAGCCACAAACTAGTCCGAGGTGGGTGATCGCCGGCCTATCTTAGGATATATTAAGGGAAAAAGTAAAATCACCCCCCCTCTGATGTATAATCACCCCCCCTTACCAAAAATGGCCTAGTATAGCCCTATTGCCTTACCGCCTTCCTTACCGCTTCTAACTTCTTCTACAACTATATCGCATGTACCACTTTTACACACTATTTTTGCCTAAATCATCTGTCGCGGTTACGGGGAATAGGCCGGATATCATAATATAGAGGGTCGTAGGCATCGGGAAGGGCGTAGAGGGCGAAGAGCGCGGTCGCGGTCGTAGGGGAGTGATAAAAGTGCTATAGAGCAGTTAGCGAGGTCACGAGACTCAATATTCACGTAGAATCAATAGAGATGTATGTAGTGAGTTTAATTACACGAAAAGTGAGTGATTTGATAAAGTTAAAACGTGTAGATATACTATGGAAGCTAAGGTGCGAAAACTCTATGGTTAAAGGAAATAGACACCTAAGAAATCGGGTTTATTTGCGCGGCAGAAAGGGCGGATACCTAATTTCTAAGGTAGGGGGGGGTGATTATACATCAGAGGGGGGGTGATTTTACTTTTTCCTTATATTAATTCCCTAAAACCCTTCTAAGTTTCTTTTAATCTATATGAAGGTCTAATGCCGGAATCATAACGAATCAGACAAGGAAAAATGCTATTATTAAAATACTTAAGGAAAGGAACTATCGTATAGGATGCGTGGCCTTTATAGGGTCTGTGGGTCACGTGCCCTTCATCTACGGGCGGTGCCCGCGGATGGATTGCGGCCTTAGGCAGATAGCGTTTTGTGCACAAAAAGGTTTCGGCCTCAGGCTCGGAAAAGCCGTGACTTACTTCCGGGCATTAGCCCGTTATATACCCCCCTCCTGAGGAAGATGGTCAAATGCTCCGGACTCTGTGGTGAGCGATCGAGGCCCACAGTTTATCGCCGAATTCTGGAAGGAGTTCTGTCGGATCCTCCGGATCAAGAGGAAGTTGTCTACGGGGTGATGTGGTGAGCTACAAGCTAGCCCGATTAGGACTAGCGGGAGCGGAGTCGTTGTAGGTAGCACAGAAGAAGAGCTTCACTCTTCTTCTTCCTTTTTTCTTCCTTAACGTTGATCTTCTCGTGCTTTGCACACCTTGCTCTTGGACCTACACATGGGATCGGGCTCAAGTTTTACCCTACAGCAGTTGTTCTTCGGTATGTATAGATGAAACACTCTAACTTGGTGATATTCTTTTGGAATGTGTTTAAAAATGTTCATTAAAGAGTTCTGATGGAAGGGCATATTTCCAATTTCGTATCTAGTATGTATGTGTTATCTCACCTTGAACCTGAGAAACTCGTGATTTTATAACGTTTCAAGGCCCATTTTTGGCGTCCAGTAAATTCAATGCTCTTTTTTTTCCACAGTTGAAGTCGAAAATTTCAAGGTTTCCTTCAAACCTCCGCTTCTACGGGAGGATCTGAGACTTTAGCTTCTTCAAGTTCGAGCTTCTTTGCAAGCATTGCATTACTAGCAAGGGCGTCTCGGTATATTTTAGCGCATGTTTCCTCGTAGCTCTGCGTAGGCTCATCGCTATTGACTCAGAATATTAGTATATCCCGAAAATTGGGGGATGAGAGTCTGCTGCTTACAAAGACCATCTGAGATTTGCACCTCGGACACAGAGTGTGAACTTCATGTCCTGCTTTTCTTGGTCCGTCAAGTTTAATACTTCCTCAAACTCTCTCTTGACAAGCGGCTGAAACTCTTTGTCGTAAGGCAGCACGCATGAAAGGGTGGCGAGCTCAAAAAATCGAGGATAGAACCCGGAGTATCCCCAGTCAAGGAGAGCAAGGGCACCATCCTCCTTAATAATCATGTTTCTTCGGCAGATGTCACCGTGACACAGCACTAAGTTCTGGTCATAGGGCTCCAGATCAATAGAGTCGTTCCGATATTGCAGCCTTTTATTCATGTAGGCAGTCAAGTGCTCCAATGAAGTGAAGGCCGACTTTGCACCTTCGTCGCCAAAGATATATCCCATAGCTTCCCCGCCTTTAACAGGGCCCGGTATCGAATCCGCGCTTCGAATCTGACCAAGATGCTCAAGTATTTTCACCACTCGTGAAGGAATATCGATGTGCACATCGAGATCAACCTCGTCGAGCGTGCGACCGTGAATGTGCTCCATAAAGAGATATCCCACTGGTTGTGAGGATCGATTGGATTCGATGTAGCGGTAGACTTCGGGAATGTGAACAATGTTCCGGTCTACCGCATTGAATGCAGCCTCTTGTGTAGCTGCCTCGGATTCCTGAACATATCCGTATTTAACAACGACCTGGTCGGAAATCTTGATGACTTTGTCGCCGTATTTGTCACCTCCAATCATTCCACCCTCATTCTTACACCTGTGGCAAAGATCAATCAGCCAGTCTTCATCGGCACTAGCGATCTCGGAGGGCTGCATGGTATTGATTCTCAGGTTAGGGATCGAATGCAAAGAGAAGAGATGACTAAAGATGGGGAAATGGCTGAGGCTTTTGCTAAGTCGGTGTCAGTTGGGAAACGTTCCTCCCTGCTAGGGGCGCCCTTTAAAGCGGTGTGGAACTAAGAAGCGCGCAATTGATACCGGCAGAAAAACGGGGTTCGCCAGTTGGCGATATCTACCTTAAAAGTGTACGTTCCCCCCTTGCAAATGAAATTTCGACACACTTCCTTTCTTTACCTTCCACTTAGTCTAAAGATATTAGCCAATCATGGATGGATCTAAAGCTCAAACATTTCAAACTCCCACCATGGCTCCCAAACTCCACTCGGGTGACAGGCTATTGGCTAAGCCACGTTGCGATAGGCGCCCGCCGTCGCGCCCAGGTGGTATGTATAGAAAATAGCAGGCGCTTCTATATGGATCCCATCTACGAGGCGCTTAGATATGCATTTCCTATTCGCCATGTATGTAGGCACCGAACTCTAATATCGTCCCTGAAACATACCAGCATTGGTGGCGTCCCGTTTTTTGGTTACGGGACTCGAGTTGTCACGATGTCTCAACTGCTTTGCCCCGTCAAACTTCCAAAGTTTATTTTAGGATCCCTGTTACTGGAAATTCCTCAAGTGCTCATTGCCTCTGGGTAGGATGACTGGAGGGTTCACTTCTTTCCATAAGCACCTGCAAGAATATTCTAAATATAAGTTGAGTAGGCGCGTGAGCTCAGTCCAGGCTAGGAAACCATGTACCTATAATGGCTGTACTTTCAATCAATGGAGGGCTCCAGCCTCCTGTAGACTTATTTAAGCCTCGATGGTCCACGAGTCTATCCAACTCAAGCTCTATTACCAATCCACATCTTTCTATATCAATCTTCAAATGTTCCAGACCGTTCTCTGTGGTTAGTTTTCTTTGAGCGGCGTCGACCGGATTAATACACATACCAAATATTGATCTATGTGGTTGCAGGAAGTTTCAAAAGCCAGAAAAGTGCTACATACCTCACAAAAGTCGACCTTCTTACTTGAACACTTTCGCCACCTACCGCGCGTGTACTACATGCCCACAAATTTCCAATGCCTGCCACTACTGAGATTACCTCCGCCCACCACTCCCTTACCGTTGTGTTGGTTAGAGTTACCGTTCATACAATGGGATACTTCTTCGAAGCCGATACACGAAGCGGAAACCACGCCTCCATATACCTCTTGACTTCGGGCGGCAACTCAGTTCGGCTCAACATGATCAAAGCCGGCCCTACAGCGGTTATGGGAGCCCTGCAGCTCACTCATTGTTCCTATAGACAATCTGTCAGTTCAGTAAGAGACTTCGATTTCCAAGTCAGGCAGGGTCTGACGGTCGGCAATTTCATCACGCTGCTGTTCGAGAGACGGCGCAACGTCTACAGACTGGCACCCAGCGGTGTTGGCTGTCGGTTCTGGGTGTGAGTCAGCTGGCTAAATTGCCAAATACATTCAAAACGTCTACTTCTATATGGATTTGATAGCTGATGTTTGCATATTCCACTCAGGTGTACTGTTGTCGCTGATATGGAGGCGGTGCGTTACATATACTCAGAAAGTGCAGCCTCAGTTGCCGCAACAGTGCAGCAATGCTTGCAATATAACTACACCATTGAGAAAGGCCCGGTATTGGACCCAATAGCACCCGGGACATTTCTTTAAGGCCTGGAGTCATGGGGTCGATTGTTCCAGGTTTCAACATCTGAAGCCTGAAGGCAGCGCCGATTCACCTCACCAACTGGCAACTTTCAAATTTTCGAAGGCTGAAACTTGGAAGCATTCAATGGCTTCAATGCAGGTCTTAGTGTTGAACAGATACGTAACTTTAGGGACAACTCCGATGAAGACCTGCTTCTACGAGGCATCTATGGGCTGCGTGTTAGTACCACTGCAGAACACACAAACCGACCTTTCTTACATTGTGAACTACGCGCGATGAGGGATATATGATTGAGGAATATGGCCAGGGGCATGTTTTCAAATGACTATCTCGTTGATTGAACAACCAATTGAAGTAGTTCCTGGTACTTTCAACATCCCGGCTTACAGACACTGGGAATGGTAAGAGTTCTGCACCTGGTAGGTATATCCACTGGCACATTTTGTCGCCCTCGTTCAGCCAATACCGCCCACACTGTGCCCAATGAGCCGCCGTCGCAGTAGAAGTAGACCCTGTGGTAGTGGTAGTACTGGTGGTGCTTGCCTTCGTAGTTTTCGTAGATGTAGATCCCGCAGTAGTGGTAGTTGTCGAGCCACCCGAACTAGAACTGCCAGAGAAATAGGAAGCCAAGATATCAATATAGTAAACATAAGAAGGCCCCGAGGGTGGTTCCATCGAGTAGATATAAGTACCCCACTATGGTCCTGCAGCCCACTAAGATGCACCAAGCCACGCGTCACTATTATCCTCCAAGTAGTCCAGTATTCCAGTGATAGAAGTCTAGAAGACCGAGTTAGCCTAGAAAGCCGAGCTTTCCGTTCTCTTGTAGCCATTCTATCGCCGCCTCGCCACGTTCCTGGCCGATGGTTATGCTGACGCAGGTGTCGGATGTGCCCGATCCATCTGAGTCAAGTACCGGTGCATCTCGTAGACCAGCTTGTCGTTAGGGTCTGTTAAGCTGACCAGGTTGGTGTTGACTGTTGTCCAGGTCCATGCGCCACTCCACGAATTTCCTTCGACAAAGATATACTGCAAGGTGGTCCTAGTAGCACGGATGGCGTTGATGGCTACCTGGTTGAGATTCAATACCAGAGTTTGATCCTCGGTGTTGAATTCGTTGTCTGAAGACGTTAGTAAGAACAGGACAGCTAGTCTAAGTCAGAAGCTTACTGGTGTCAAAAATGACGTTATCATTCGAGACGAATTCAGATGCCACGGTGGTCTAAAAGGCGGTAAAGTCAGTTGTGGAGTTGATGATGCTCCTATATCTAATCTACTAGTCAGCGCAAGTTCGATATCAGATGACGGTATATCGACTCACTATCGTCCGTAGTTATGTGGATCCACGATGGCATATGCGCCGGTAGAGGTGATAAATTCCACCGTCTGGAGGGATTTCAGCGCTAGTCACCATCGCTTAAATAATAACCTGAAGATAACTCACGCTCTTCAGAGCAGCCAGATAGGTCGCATCTGGAGTCTAGGTCAAGGTATCGGGGACCAATCGCTCCATGAGGAACGGGACCCGAAAGATGTTCATACCGGCATCGCGTAGGATTAGCCGAAGTGTTGGGCCAAATGTAGTCTGTGCCTAGTACGCCCGGAATGTTTCCATTGCCAAACTCCGCACAAGATTCACTGGGTTTTTGTCTCATGTATGCATTAATTTCCCAGAAGCCGAGAAACCTCAGGGTCCAGAGGAAATAAAGTTATTGGGGGATACCCTCGAGGATTTCCACCGGCTTCAAATCGACTGTATTGAGTTGCGAACACTTGAGGCTTTTATTTACGACGAAGAAACGTGCGATTTACTCGAGGAAGATCAGATAAGCACTACCAATGTGCAAAATCTCTTTCATGAGATCGCTGAACAGATCAAGGGTATTAAGGAGTTGCTTCATAAATAGGGACAAAAGTAAGCATGTCATCAACATAGGCGGTGTGGTTTCTTCCTCTTAATATAGACCGCCTCAGACAGCAAATGCGTAATAGAGGGGTGGTTCTGTTACACCACCTCATAATCTCCTAAAAGATCGCTTATCAGTATCAGTAAATGGGCGTAAATAGAGCCCATCATGGGGGTAATCATAACAACCTTGGAAAGGGCCCGGCCCGCTCCACTCCCGGGGCTTCAATATCTCTATCATTGGCCCGTGCTATTCAGCCTCTCATTGGCATCCATCCTTCCAACATTTTAAAACCAACCAATCACCAACGGCACTAGCAGAAGTTATGTATTACACGGGCCTCTTGTTTTTCTTGGTATTGTATACATTGATGGCCCTTCTCCACCTTTCAATGCAGATCAATCGACCTATTACTGATTAGTATTTCAAGCTTAAAAGCTTTGATAGTAATCACTTGCCAAATATCCATAGCATAATGCCCAACTTGGAATCCCCACGTTTCCTATGGCTAAAGATTACCTAGGTGCATACAATCGCTCTACGTCTTGGCCTAGGGAGACTTTGAGGTCTGCCTTGCCGTTGATTGGGTTGAAACTTAAGACCTGCCTGCATGCCAAGAGACTACTGTTTCAGCTAGGTTAAGGGGGACCAATAAAGCTATACCTAGGCTCAGCTAAGAGGGTCTATGTGGTGGCTGTACACCCAGAGGCAAGTCTCACCCGGCGATCACCAGGTTTTCACCCGATCTATTACACACTCGCCCTTATCACCCCCGGTCGCGCGACCCTAAAGCGGCGCTCACCCATTTCTCACCCGGGCGGCACCCACCGGACTACTGGCCGTACTTAAGCCACACGCCGGCAGGTTAGTAGTTGGGTGGGTGACCACCAGCGAATCCCTGCTGTTGTATGTTTTTGTTTTTTCCCCTGTCTTTTCATGGCAAAGTATTGAAGTCTCCGCTGAATAGCTTTGCTTTTGTGTAGGGGTTAGAGATGCCTTCTAGTCCGCCGACGATCAGGACTGGTAGCCTCATGGGATTATCGCGAAGACGAATTGTAACAAGCTATTTGACTGCGCTCTATAAGCTTGAAGGAAAGAACTGAAAATGTGTCGAAATAGTTGCATAGGAGGAGAAGCTACACAATATTGTGTTGTACCTCCTGCTTCAGTCCTGGATCTCACTCTTCGGATTGAGGTGACATCTAAAATGGTCACATTTCATCAACCTTGGAACAATAGTGATCATTGATCTCTAGATATGTAAAGATAAATTCACCAGCCTGCTTCTGTATTATGGTGTACCTAGTATAAATGGTCCAAAAGGAGAGACTTCGACAGAAAGAAAACTTGGGTATTTCTACTGACCCTACTTCTATTCACTATGTCCCTTCAAAGTGAGAGAACAGACAGAATGCTGAAATGCTTAGATGAGCTGAAATCCAGTGTACAGTGCACAGACAAGAGAGATCCGACTAGAAAGTGTCGTCTTCAAGTCGCTCGGTTCGTCGGATGACACTCGGGCTCTGCTCATCGTCCGTGATGTCGCCCGCTCCGGCTGTGGCCAACAGATCGGTCACGATCCGTTTGGAAGCTTCCTTGGCTGTAATGATAAGGTTAACGCTCTCCCAAAGACAATGATGTAGCAGATACAAGGCGACTTACCAGGAGTTTTCATCAATCGGCTCTGGGGAATATGGAATTGCATAGTCTTGGGAGGACTCGGCCCGAAATCATCATCGTCCAAGTCATCATCACTATCCCACACAGGGTTATGGCCACCGGACTTCGCGGGTGTCAATACGCTTGTGCCAGGCTTAGGGGTGCCGCGGGTACGATTGCTGCTGGTACGTCGCTTGTACTTTGTTCCGGGGGTACTAACACCTTTGATGGGCGATGAGAAAATCTCCGAGTGCATTTGAGGCTTCTCGAGCTCCGGGCTGGACATCGGCGAGCTGTCATATCCATACCGCGAGGATGACGCGGCTGGCTTGGGTGTGATATTGAATTTGGACCGCGTGTTTGTGCCACCACCGACTTTTTTGAATCCTTTGCCGAGAGGGGTTGCTTGCACACGATAAGTCTTGTCGAGGACTTGGTGGAGGACTGGGTCGGAGGGTTTCTGGTATCGGGTGTCCCCTGGTGTGGGTTGGTACTTCACCGATGAGGCAGGTGGAATGAACGGGGATGACATTGGGGTTCCGGGTGAGGCTCCGGGCGGCAAGAGATGATGCCGGCGCGGGGTAGATGGGAGAGTTGATGAGTCGGGCATGTCAAAAGGTGCATCGGCTTCGTTGATTTCCTTCCTCAGGTTCTCGTAAGAGGAGGAGTGCTCAATGGACGAGATCGTGATATCTTCTTCGCCGACCTGCTGGGCCGGTACGCGTGGCGTGCTATGCGAGGAGATGGTGAGCTCGGTGAGGTCGATGTCATCGCCATGATCATGTTGCATATCCGGGCGCTTAGACGAGGGTGTCGCGTAGGTCTGGTCGGGTTCTTCTCCGGCTGTACTCTGGGTCACGTCGGCGGAGAGATCTTCCTCCGTGGCCGTGGGCTCCTGCGTTGTATCACCCTCTTCGGGTCGTTCCTCGTAGCCAGACAGAGATACATTGGCGCTTGCTTCGAAGAATTGCTTCCAGAACTGACGTTGAGTTAGCATCTAGTCTGCTGGGCATCAATCCCCTATAGATCGAGCTTACTTTGGCACCCTCCCAGACATCGCGGGAATGCTCTGTGTACTGCTCGACACAGGGCAAAATGCTTGTAGTGACGATTCGGTGAGCCTGGCTGAAGTTCTGATCGATCTCTGCGGGATGATCAGTATCTTGTCGGAGTGTTTGTTTACCACTACCTTACCTTGAAGCGTGAGAGTAATGGACTGTTCCAATTTCTCCAGTTCCTCTGTCAGCGAAAGTGGTCGCGAGGGTTGCATTGATTGGCGGGACATCTTGCCACACTCCTATAGGAAGAATCTGAGAGTCTCGAGAGCGCAAAGCAAGCTTTCAAAAGATGAAGCTCCAGAGACGCGCGGGGACCACGTCCCAAAGCGGTGTGTTCTTAGGGCTGGAGATAAGGGCTGCGCGGGTCAGGTGCGGGGTTTATGTAAGAAACCAGGCATCATTCGGAGCGTCGGAGCTTGTTTCCAAGTTTCTGAACCTGGAAGCTTGACTTCTAGAAAGAATTTCAGAAGCAGGCCAGTTGTTCATCATGCCTGCACCCCTTGCCAAAGGTGAGGCAACCTCCCGAATGTCCTGTACCCGGATCATCCGGGTGGATCTTATCAGTTTCCCCGCCGAGGACTGGTATGCTGACTATCAAGCAGGTATCATCGTGACAGTCTCAGTCTTGGTGGCTGCTGGTGTTGCTGTCTACCAGTCCCCCCAGTTCCAACAGTGGGTATCCACCTCTCGACGCAAGATCGCCTTGGCCTTGCACAACCTAGGTGATGAGATCCAGCCAGGTGAACCGGTCCTTCGAGAGGATATCTCCATGACCGAGGAGACCAGCGAGGATGCAGAGGAACGGAGGCGGATTGCTCGAGCGGAGATTATGAAGCGGGGTGTTTTGCTCGAGTCTCGACGAAAGGCAAGACAATCGCATGAACCGCTCGACAGCTTCGACTCTCTGGTAGACAATGACGGTAACCTACGCGTGTCGAAAAATGACTATGACATCAGCCCTGTCGGTACCTCAACTGGATTTGATTCAGGCTCGCAGGCTCACCGTCGAGGTGAAGCTACTGCCGTGAGCCAAGATCTACTACATGTCGATATCCCCTCAGAAACCGCATCGAACCATCCCTCGGAATCCGTTGTCCAGCTGACTCCTACTTCATCTGCGCCGGGCGAGACTCTCTTTGACCCGTTCTCTGATTCTCCGCTCAGAGCACAGTCACCTGTATCTGCCTCAGCTTCAAGCCACACGGAAGCCAGCCAGGTCTACTACGCCCATCCTCATTCGAGATCCAATATCACACAGCAGCAAGACCTGCTCACCGACCTAGACGACTTCACTCAAGGAAATCAATTCCAGCATCCTGTTTCTTCTGCACCGTCTACTACAGGGAGCTTCAGCCATGTCGGCGGGTTCGACGCATCGTCAGACGGCACATTAAGTGACCTCGGCGCTCGTTCCGTAGGAGGGATACATACTCCGGCCAGCTGGTCTGAGGTAGGGAGCGAGATCAGCAACGATGATGCTGGCCATCATCAGTTGCTGTAATGGAATCAAGTACTGGCTTTGGGATATCACAGGGTAAATGGGCTATGGCGCAAAAGGCGCGGACGGATTAGGGAGGAATTTAAGGTATTGCTTCGATGGCGCGGGAAATTTTGGCCTTAAGGCTATTTCAAGCATGGAAGGTTTTCATACACACCTAGTGCAAGGTCGCCTCTTCCTGGCCTGCTTTATTTCATATTTCTTTGCACGATTCATTGGTTGGGGAATTTTGGTAGTCGTCTATGTAGTCTTTCTAACTTGCCGCCTCTCAACGAAGCATGTTGAGGAAAGACAGCGCTACCCATGGATCTCCATGAACAGAATCTTCTAGGCACATTTTAAGGGTTGAATACAGATGAGAATGGCCTTGTCCCTGAACTGGCTGGTATGGTACGATGTGACTAAAATTAAAATAAAGTGCCACGATGTATATTTTATTCCGAGTATAAACCTAGGCACATTTACTGAAAAAACAGAAAAACATACAACAGCAGGGATTCGCTGGTGGTCACCCACCCAACTACTAACCTGCCGGCGTGTGGCTTAAGTACGGCTGAGCGGACGGGAAGCCCTGTTCTCCACACCCTATGGTCGTATGTACTAATCATATAACCTCTAAGGTATATAAGGGCAAAAGACGGTATACGATCGAAGCCAAAGAAAGAAATAAGAGAAAACTACATAAAGAAGCGAAAATAAATCAAAATATTAGAAATAAAACCTTGGAAAAGAGTAGTAGTTCGTGTATGTGTAGTGGAAGCTTTAGGCCGTAAAACAAGTCTTTCCCTACATTTTCTCCCTAAGATGCCTTACTTTCTCTTTATCCCTTAGTATCCTATACCTAGGTATTTGTTCCTAGACCGTATCCCCGACAGAGCTATATCCAAAGCTAAAAGTCTATCCGAACTAGGCATATGTCATTTATTGCAAAGTTTAGACAAGTAGTGGGTACTTTCCTTGGCAAGTAATCAGTGTGAGATGCGAGGTACTAGGTACGGCACCGGATAACCTGACAAAAGAGCCTCGGCAGTTTCGGGGAAGCTCAAAGCGGAGTCTGCTACTTCTACTGCTCTCTTCTTCTTCACTCCACTCCTTGCTGTCTTCAAAAGTTGGTGTTCTCTATCGCAGCAGTAAGTTTTCCATTACCCTCTATCTTGCCCTTCCCTATTCCCCAAATCTTGAAAACTGCTCAACCGCGGTCTGGAGCTTCCCCGCATTCAACTCCGAAATCTCCCCAGCCGAACGAACAGGTGTAACAAATCAAAAGGGAATAATGTCAAGACGATACTAATAGTTATACATCAACAGCCTTCCATTCCACCTCCCATAATGGCCGCAGATCGTCTTAGCTCTCTTTTGAGCCACCTCAAGCCGGGTTCCAGCAGCGGAGTCAACGCCATGTAAGTCCACAACTCGCCACTGGGTAGTTCTAAGCTAATAGATACAAATAGCACCCAGAAGAACCCCGATGATGTTGTAATTACCCTGTCCATACGCACTCCCCTGACCAAGGCGCGCAAGGGTGGTCTCAAGGACTCCGAGCTGGACTACATCGTGTACACCCTGCTGAAGGAGACCCTGGCCAAGTCGAAGATCGATCCCGCGCTGGTTGAGGATGTCTGCCTAGGCAATGTATGTCCGACGCACCACAATAAAAGACAGAAACTAACAAGAAAATAGGTCGGCGAAGGCAAGGCTGCTTACATGGTGCGCGCCGCCGCCTTGGCCGCCGGAATCCCCCATACCGCCGGTGCCTCGTCAGTGAACCGATTCTGTTCGTCCGGCCTAAAGGCCGTGCAGGACATTGCCAACCAGATCTCCATGGGCCAGATCGATGTCGGTATTGCCCTTGGCGCGGAGCTGATGTCCGCCGCCGGCGACCGCCTCGAGCGCCCCTTCAACGAGGAGGTGCTGCGCAACCCGGAGTCTGCCGACTGCATGCAGCCCATGGGTCAGACGTCCGAGAATGTTGGCAAAGACTTTAATATCTCGCGTGAGCAGCAGGATCGCTATGCGGCCGAGTCGTTCCGTCGTGCCGAGGCTGCGCAGAAGGCCGGCTGGTTCGACGATGAGATTGTTCCCATCTCGGTTAAGGTCAAGGACCCCAAGACTGGCGAGGTGAAGCAGATTACCCTTACTAAGGATGATGGTATTCGCCCCGGTACTACCTATGAGTCCCTTGCCAAGATCCGTCCTGCGTTCCCGGATTTTGGTGATAAGTCGACTGGTGGTAACTCGAGCCAGGTTACTGATGGCGGTATGTTATCTTCCTATAAGCATCACGCTAAACTAAGCTAATACGTTTTTCTAGCTGCGTCTGTCCTTCTTATGCGCCGGTCCAAGGCCATCGAGCTGAACCAGCCCATCCTGGCCAAGTTCTGCGGCGCCACCGTCGCCGGTGTTCCTCCCCGTATCATGGGTATCGGTCCTACGGCCGCTATCCCCAAGCTGCTGAGCAAGTTCCAGCTGGACAAGAACGACATTGATATTTACGAGATCAACGAGGCCTTTGCTTCCATGGCCGTGTACTGTGTTAACACTCTGGGTCTTGACCCCGCTAAGGTCAACCCTCGTGGTGGTGCCATTGCCCTTGGTCACCCCCTAGGTGCTACTGGTGCGCGCCAGATCGCTACTATTCTGAGCGAGGCGCGCCGGACGAAGAAGAGGATTTTGGTTACTAGTATGTGCATTGGCACTGGACAGGGTATGGCGGGATTGTTCGTTAATGAGCAGGTCTAAATATATGGATGAATGTAGCTATACTTTTCAATCTTCAGGAGCTTTTCTGCTTTCTTTTCAGATGCTTGAATAGTTGTCCAGGTGTTCTTGCTTAATGATTCTTCATACTGGCCTTGTTCATCGACCCAAACCGCGAAATAGGCGCGGATTGAATTAATCGATACCCCGTCAAACTAACTATGCCTTGTCTTCTATGATAGTTAGACTCCAAATGTCTAGCCTAGATTTTATTGTGGATAGCGGAATATAGCTCTCTTCAGCGCATTCTTCAAAAAGTTTCTACTTTGAAACGGGCTTCGAGATACTTGATGACAGTGGAGAAGTGAGCATCAAATTTAGGGGAGTAGGTAGTGCGATAAATGACATATGCCCAGTTCGGATGGACTTTCAGCTTTGGATATAGCTCTGTTGGGGATACGGTCTAGGGACAAATACCTAGATATAGGATACTAAGGGATGAAGAGAAAGTAAGGCATCTTATGGAGAAAAGGTAGGGAAAGACTTATTTTATGGCTTAAGGCTTCCACTACACATACACGAACCACTACTCTTTTCCAAGGTTTTAGTTCTTATATTTTGATTTATTTTCGCTTCTTTATGTAGTTTTCTTTCATTTCTTTCCTTTGCCAAGAATAAAGGCAGAACTAGGGCGCTGGACCGTGTCCTCATATACTTTCTGAACACATGTATTGGGGCATACTTAGGTTTTTGAATTCATAAGATGGATAGCCCGAGGAACGTTGATCCAAGATGAATAGGAAGTTATATTGACACCAGCACGGGCGTATAGAAAGAAAATCAAGATAGGGTATCAAACAAAATATAAAACTCCATCCTCACCTCCCATCATCCTGCCTCTCCTTCCTCCCCTCCTTCTTCAACCTCTCCTCAGCAGCCCTCGCAAGAATCTCCCTCCTCGACTCCGTCCCACCACTCTCCATATTCCCATCCCTCAACCCACCAAGCACAAACTCCCCCCCAGTCCAACCAGATTCATCAACAAAATCCTCCCCACTCTGCATGCGCTCCCAATCACCAGGATTATAAAACTCCTGTCCAGTCAACCGATTCCCACCCGACTTCCAATCCCCAGCCTCAACCTCCCGCTCAATCTGCGCCGTCAAATTCCAGAAATCCCGATCATGAGGCCCAAACACACAATGCGCCAGCTCGTGACATAACGTCTTCCGAATGGTTCGGTAATCACGGTACCCGTCATATGCGTCAGTGCGCAGTCGTAACTCGATCACCTCGCCCCGGTTCCTGTTTAGGCCCAGCGTGCGTGACTCGCTGGTTGTGTGCTCTGCTGGGTTCATTTCCGTGAGCAAGGGCACGGAGAACTTGTGTTTTGCCATTGCGGAGCGGATGCCTGGGTCATCGCGCAGGCGGGTGAGGAATTGTAGGGAACGGTCTGGGTTCGGGAGGTAGTTCAGTGGGAGGAGGCGATGGAAGGTGTAGTTGTTGCTGCTGCTCGAGAGGGTGTGGATGCCGCCACTGCGAGATGGTGTGGGCATTTTTCTTCGGGCTGATGCCAGGGCTGAGGCGCGTGTTTCTTGGCGTTTGCGCTCACTGGTTGCTTGTTCGTGGAGGTCGGCGATTGCTTTGGCGGGTGTGCCGAGGAGAGTGATTTTGAAGTTTGGGGAGAAGAGAGGCAAGGTGTTCTCGAGAGTAGTTGGTGGGAATGGCGCCTTTTGCATTCCTGGCTTCGGGGCTATGAGGAGCTTTTGGTTCTCGACTGGGATGTTGAGAGTGCTTTCGATAGCTTCGGATAGGTCTTGGAGTGTTGCTGATGTGGAGAGCTGGAAGCTGTGCGGGGTCCCATGGTGGTGCACTGTTAGCTCCAGAGAGGAAGCCATAGCGAGAAACACTCGTATGTACCAAGGTAAAATGTACACGGGAAGTAGGGTGAAAAGGAAAGGCGCGAAAGTGTAGAGGCGAGCATACATATAGGAACCCGAATAGGCAGGCGCTGAGGCGAATTCGACGGGGTTCCACGGCGATAGCTTTGTCAGCACGGAGATAAGACGACTCGGTGCCTAAGGCTACCGAAAAAGTTACGATCACGGGTTTTCGTTCCATGGATGCCAGAAAGTCGTAGGTTTTGCTAAAAGTACAAGACAGCACGATAATAGATACACCATGTCCAGTAAATCTCTTTTCCAAGGGTATATGCAAAACAAATGAAGATGTAACGGCCCCGGAACACCAGCCGGCCCCAATGCAAAGATATGCGAGTATGAAAGTAGTAACCAATATAGTGTCGAAAAAGCCCAAGCTCGACGGAGTAAAGTAAACGAAAATGTGAAAGGATCATTCGTACTGCCCATCTTTTGGCAGTTTGATAGTCAGACTGGCAAGGGTCTCATCGGAGACCCATTTCGCCAATTCGGGGAACCAAGTATGGCTAACAAACAGTCAGTACCAGCACTGAGACGCACAGAATAAGACCTACTTGTGGAACCTCGTCATAGTCAAAGCCGTCTCCGAATACTCCTCCATTAACATGGAACCATACTGGAACGGCACCTTGGCCGGAACACCCTCAAATGTAGTCCAACGCAGTGGATAGATATCCTTCAGCCGATACTTGTGGAAGTTTTTACACTGCCAGATATCCGGATGATCAGGCTCCAACCGACTGAGACCGGTGATGTCGATGTAAAGACCAGTATGGATGTCGATCCAGCGCGCATCGATGATATTATGCCCCTGTCCACGCTCACGCCGCCGGGACCACGGGTTAACGTCCAATAAATATTCTCGCTTCTTTCCGGTGTCGGGTAATGTGTACTCGACGATGGTGTGATTGTAGTGGTCGGCAAGATAGGCGAGCGTGGTATCGGGTACTTGAGTGTCCATGTCCCAATCCCATGGCAGGATCTGATGGGTCGTTTAAGTATTCGTATCAATGCAGTTTTGGAGTGTAATCCCACCTTCCCGTTCCACCACCAGCCTAGCAGGGTGCCGTGTGCAATCCATGTTTCAAGCTCGTTCTCGTTGAAGAAATTGAGATATGCGCGTATCATATGCGTAAGGGTATTTGCACGCTCTGTGTTGCCGACAGGCTCGGTGAAGTATCGCGAATCGTAATGGCCTAGGATATCGTCGCGGCCGGGCTCGTGGAAATATTTATACTCGGCGGAAGCATTCAATCCGTACTTCAACCATAATGAGTCTTTCAGTGTAGGATCTGTATAAACGCTGTGTCCGGACCGGGTCTCTGCATCAACGGCTAAGGGTAGCGCGGCCACTGCAGACCAGAGTGCAGGGACGAAGGCCAGTAGCGTTCGCCACTGCATCTCCGGTCGAGGGAGTTGACTCCGCCTAGGGTGCCGTTTCTATAAGGCTAATTCCGTGTACAATCATGGGCCGGTTCGCATGCTGGAGCTTCGATCGGAGTCAGGATTATAAATCCAGAGATAATTGGTCTCGCAAAAATGCAGATGTGTAGGGAGTCTATGCGCCGGTTTTCGTGCGGGTATATAAAGTACCCTTAGGAGGGAAAGGGAATGAATAGAAAAAGGAAGAGAAAAGAAAAGAAACAGAAAAAGAAAAAGCAGAAGATCATGGAAAGAACCGAACAACCATTCTCATCCGACCAAGCCGGAGACTAAGACAATATGTACTTCCGTAGTACACCCTGAAATTCCGCTCTGCGGGGCGGATTGGACCGGAGTCCCCACCGATAGGCCCGAATGCCGGGTCCTGTCAAAGGAGAAGGTGATTAGAACGATTCCCGTGGCCCTGGCTGCAGATCCAGGTCAAATGCGAATGCAGACATGATGATCCGGGGCAGCGCTAGAGCAGGGAAATGTTAAGAGGTAAAGTGACGAGGAATCAGGGATTCTCTCCCCTGGATCTTGTTTTCCTGCTTCGGATCCACACATGAACATTTTGTCTCTGAAGGTAATTGATAGTCAAAGTCAACTTGATTCTCGAAGATGAAAAGGGGCCCCCAAGGATGTGCAGAAGAGATTTCCCTAACAAAGCGAACTGTACTCCCCCGCTTCCTTCTCCCTTCAGGAGAGACATCCCTTGGCTAAACGGGATAAGATACCCTGAACTTTGATGCCAAGAAACTCTCGCTGCAACCTATGCTTTTCTAACGAGGCTACCCTAGCTAGTCGGCTACACTAGGAATTCATCATCAATGGTCGGTGACGGATCCCAAGCACGCAACCCCTTTCTCTATTGGGTGTACCGTGACCCCTATGAATATAGCGATAGCGTACTAGACCCTGCTTAGACATGAAGAGATTAAGGCGCTAGTCATAGGAGGATCCTACATTCAATCTGACATCAGTAGGATTAAATAGGGTTATTTTAGATTACGGCAAAGTCTCTCAGCCTTGCGTCGATCGCACCAGGAACAGAAGAACACCGGTTCGCCGATGATCTGCCGTTTCATCCTAGCCTACTTCTTGAATACTTGAATACCGCACATGATCCAATTCATCTATTCATCCTGAAGAAACGATCTACATCATAACTGTTTGCCATTAAACAAAAGGAAAGTGTGATCAGCTTTTGTTGATCGCGTCTAGGTCCGTGAAAACATCTTGAAGCCTTTTTCATCATCATGCTCGGCCTTCCAATTCAATGTAGTGCCGGGTTGGTTTCGCAAAAAATATTAGTCAACATCCACGTTTACTGCTTCTCCTCGGTCTCGCCCTGGGCCTCGCCCTCGGGAGCGTCCTTCATCTCGGCGTCACCCTCCTTAGCGTTCTCCTCAGCCTTCTTCTTGGCCTCGAGCTCGGCGCGCTTCTTGGCGGCGGCCTCCTCCTCGGCCTTTAGAACAGCCTGGCGCTCGGCCTCAATATGCTCCTTGTAGCGCTGAATGATGGGACCGGCGATAAAGCGGATCTCGTCCTGCTTGGCAACGTAGACGGACTTGATAGCATCATCTCCATCCTCGTACAGCCAGTCCTCAGTCTCCGTCAGCTTGGCACGGAGCTTCTCCTTCTCCTCCTCACTGGCAAACTTCTCGTAAACACCGTCAATCTTGTCGCGGAGCTCGTAGATGGAGGCCTCGAGCTCGTTCTTCTTCTCGTCGGTCTCGGCAACGAGCTTGTCGTCCATGTACATGGCGTTCTCGCGCTCGGCCCAGGCCTGTTTGACGGAATCGTCGGTGGCGCCGGTGCCCGAGACAATGGGCAGGTCACCCTTGCGAACCTGCTTCTTGACCTTGCGGGTCTTCTTGGGCTGCTCATCACCGTTGGTGTCCATAGCCTAAGAATATTGTCAGTGTGGTCAACCAAGACTGAAAAAAAACGAAAGAACTCACATCGCCATCCTTCTGCTCTCCTTCCTCGGGAATGGGCTCCTCAACCTCCACGTCCTCAACGTAGTAACCAGACTCAACGTTCAAGATACCGTGGATGTTCAGGCGGGCCTTGAGCTTGCAGATCATGAAGTCGTCGTTGGCATCTGCCTGGACGCCCTTGACGGAGAAACGGCCGATCCAAGGGTTGATCTTGCCGGGAAGCTCCTCGGGCTTGCTATAGCGAGCCTCGAGGTCGAAGGGCTGCTTGCGGTAGAAAGTGAGGATCTTGGTAGAGGGCATGACATTGCCACGGCCGAAGACGGTGAGGCTGGTGTCTTCATCGGGGATCTCGGGGGACTGCTCCCAGGTGAAATCGATCGGGTAGTTCACAATGTCGTGAACAGAGAAGTCACGGACACGGAAGACCGGGGACAGGGTAGCGCAGGAGAAAGCGCAACCACGGGCAATGGCCTCATCCTGGTTGAGGGTGAAGGACAGGCCCTTGCCGAAGAACTTGCTGATAGTCTCCTTGATGGCGGGGACACGAGTGCAGCCACCAACCATCTCAATGTGGTCAATGTCCTCGATCTTGAGCTTGGCTTCGGAGAGAGCCTGCTCCAGAGGAACTGTGATCCGGTCCAACAGGGGCTTGACCATCTCCTCAAGCTCCTCACGCTTCATGATAGTGCGGACATCAGTGTCCTCCATCAGGGACTCAATGCTCATGGGAGCCTGAGGGTTGGCCGAAAGAACCTTCTTGAGCTTCTCGGCCGCGGCGAGGGTACGGGACCAGGCCTTGGGGTGGGTGCGGATATCGATCTTGAACTTCTCCTTGAACTCATCGGCCAGGCGCTCGGTCAGAGCAAGGTCGAAGTTGCGGCCACCGAAGTGACGGTCACAGGCAGTAGCCTTGACGTTCAGCTCACCCTTGCGGAACTCGACAACAGTGGCAGTGTAGTCGCTAGCACCGATGTCAACGAAGATGACACGGCGGGGCTTCTCATCGGGGCCGGGCAGGTCCAGCTTGGTGATACCGTAACCCAGAGCAGTGGCGGTGGTGTCGTTGATGAGACGGAGAGCATTGAGACCAGCAATGTCAGCCGCATCGATCATGGCCCGACGCTGGACATCGGTGAACCAGGCGGGAACGCTGATGGTTACATCGGAGACGGGCAGCTTGAGCTCCTTGGAGGTGATATCCTTGATCTTAGTCAAGTACATGGCAACCAACTGAGTCGCTGTGAACTTCTCCTTCTTGCCGAGGTAGCTGACCTCGCAACCGGCCACGCCATTGACGTCACAGAGGGTCGCGGAGTTATACTGTTGTTCAATCTGGACATCGGGGTCGTCGAACGAGCGGCCGATGAGGCGCTTGAGCGAGCCGACAGTGTTCTTCAGGTTCGAGGTCTCTCCTGTCTTGGCGGCCTCGCCAATCTGTCTGCTGCGGGCGCTGAATCCGACCAGAGATCTATACACAAAAATTTTATAGTCAGCACTTTGATTTTTCGAATGTGTCGACATCATCGAGCGGCGGGCGGCATCACTTACGGGGTTTGTCGGTTGGAAACCTCATTGGTGATCTGTAGGATGCAAAATTCTCATGGTCAGCCTTAATTCCTCGTTGCGATGCTCACTGGGGATACAGTCGGCGGCGGAGGAAAGATCCGGCAAGGTTCGGTACTCGCGGGGCAACACGTACAATGTCAATACCCTTATTCCGGGCAACACCGATCTTGGTGCTCTGCGCACCCAGATCAATACCGACAACGCTCATTTTAATAAGAAAATGGGGGGAGGGGGTATAACGGAGGAAGAATGGGTGTAGGGGGGGAAGGATGAGGAAGGTTGGTTCAAAGAAGGGAAGAGAAGTTCGGAGGGGAGAATTTGCACCACTCCACTATTATTATTGGCGGGGTGATAAGGACCAATGTCTTTCCAAGCGGTCTGAATACTTTTCTTGACTTTTCCCTGCTTCCCAGAAAGAAAAAAAGAGAAAGGGGAACGTCACACGGATAATACTGACAAAAACACACTATGTGGCGACTTATATCGAGGATGTTAGCTATTTACGCTTGTCATCCTGCCCAACATGTGCGTGGCCATCGAATGTTCTGGCGGTTACTAGATCATTCACCGCCAATGGATCCAAGGGCAGAAAAAATTTAAAGCTCGCCGCCTCCAGTGGGTCTCATGTAATGATATCACAGCTCCAACAGGTCCAGTTTCCAATCAAATGCCTCGTGTATGAAATGGGGCTGGATTAAACTACATATCCTCATGTAATGTGGAATATAGCCTTGGCCTAAGAATAGGAGGGAAAAACAAGTCACAGGATGAATTTGCCAAGAGATATGGAAACAACCTATAAGAATACGATCGTGGTTTAGCAACGTGTCGAAACGAGGCACACTCTGAGAGAGAAAAGTGGGACGAAATGGGACTTGACGTCAGGTAGCAGATGCATCATCGTGCTACACCATCTCACTGGGCGTACCAAATCTCACCGATCCTTTTCGCAACTTCTTCGCTTCCTTCCATTGCTGTCTTTTTCCCTTGGCTTCAGCAGAATCAGGGGGCTGAGCACACGACTGACCACCCGCGCCAGGAGTATGGAGACGAGGAAATGATTTGGCGGTATTTGTATCAACCTTGTTTGTGTTCACGATAACAGGCCCCAGAGCCGTGGAATATACATTGTTAGTAACCCCGAGATGCATCTTCTCTTCCTCTTCGGATTGGGGCAAGCCGCCTGATTCCCCGACTTGACGGGCATAATGGAGCTTTCGCTGGTCTTCCTCGCTCATGAGACTCTCCACATTATGTGGCAGCGAAATCGAATTAGTGCCAGCATCGGAAGATCCACTGAACACCGAGTCCACCGAGTAGCGAAACATGTGAGGAGGAAAGACAATCGGAGCATCCTCTGGCAAGGGGCCCAAGAACTGCGCCCGAGATGGACTAGGCTCGTTTGTGTTGACATAGAAGCCATCGAGAAGCTGCTCAGCGGGCGCGAACCGCCCTTCAACATTCTGCGAGGGGCGAACTGGAACAGACTTCCGGCGTTTAAGACTCGTCGTGCGAAATGTGTTCACATCAACGTTGAATTCATCGCCCTGTGCCTTGGCCAGCTCAATCGCCTCGGCAGGGGTTGTATGATCATCTGCGGTGGCGGCATCGGCGCGCGGCCCGCCCCAAGTGCGCTGTCCAGCGGTGAATATCCCATAAACCATGTACATCCAGTTGAAGAAAGGGTTGAGAATGAACATCAGTGGGTATAGCCAGGCTTTGAATCGCTTGAGCTGGAGGCCGAAGTAAAACATGAGCAGATAGTTCAGCCCAAGTGAGACCCCAATGAAACCGATGGGAAGATCGCCCACTGACTTTGAGGTTGTCATGAGAGAAAGAGCCATCATGAAAAACAGCAGAGCCGTGCTTCGGATAGTATTTTGCATGAAGCGAACCAAGCACAGAAGCGGGTAGCGTTTCCATAGTCGGATATCAGTGATCATGCACACTTCGTTGGTGATGTACCCCAGAAACCATCGACGTCGCTGTTTCAGGAGACTGCTGAAAGTCTGCACAGCCTCGGTCTTGCAAAAGGCGCCCATACACATCTGGATCTGATACGGCTTCTGGGCACCGACCATGAACAGATGGGTTAGCCAACGGTCCTCGCCGAGGTGGCACTTTCCGAAATCAAAGAGATCGTCACATTGCTCCGCCTTGTCGGAAAAATAATACTTGGCCATCTTGCGAAAGGCAGAGAAGCGCAGGATCGTCAATGCCCCCGGAAGGCAGGTCACAGACCCACAGCCTGATTCGACGGAACGCTCGAAAAGTTGACCATGTATGTATTCCATATCCTGAAGGACCGTGATGAGATTGTTCTTTCTCGTGGTGGAGGTAATGATACCCGTCATGGCCAACATGGTGTGCTTGCTGCCTGGCTTCAGTTCCATGTCGTACATGAAATTCTGGAGGCAAACCCGGTCAAGGATGCAGTCAGAATCGATGAACAATACAAAGAGATCGTCATGTCGCTGTATGTACCGGGCATAGATCTTGTCGATCAGCTTGAACGTATTCTTTTGGCATTTTCTCTTTCCTCCATGAGGAAAACGTGAAACCGTAACCCGGGCTCCCTTGTATACCACGTCGATGCATGAAGGATGATCCTCGAGGGCCACGGGGATTCCAAGATGCTCAAGCACTTGCAGGTATGGCTCATCTATTCCACCACCGTCATAAGACAGAAAGACATGAATGCAACCGGCGGGATAGTCGCAATCCACCACTGAGTCAACTGCCTTCATCAGGACTTCTGGCTCCTCCTTGTAAACCGGCATCACAACGACGGTCTTCGGAGCAGTACGCTCATCCAAGGCCTCTGTGATATTCTTTCTCCCGAGCGAGCTAGTGACGAGTCGGTACACACAAATGAGCCATGGCCCGATGAGCAGAATTGAGAACGCCCAGAAAGCAAACCACTGAAAGAAGTAGACCATATCATGAGGAAAATACCGGGTTACTTGGCTTGGTAGAGGTAGTGTCACAACTATCACAGGAAGAAAAACCAGGCTAGAGGCCAGGGTTGTCAGTGGGCTGTACTGTAAAGGTCTGTCAGTCATTGCTTACCGCAGTACGATGAAAAGCACAAGCATCAGCACTGCAAGTGCCCGGATACTCCAATGATCGGCCTTCTGGTACACCTTGACCAGGCAGTAGATGAACGCCGCAAGCCAGAGAACCCACTCAAAGAAAGCTGCCAGCATGACCGGTCCCACGACGGATAGGTACACTATCTGGAATCTGGTTAGTATAAATTCTCCGATCGGGTGAAGTAGAGCGTGCATCTCTGATGGACATCTTGTCCGGGTCCAATCCTGACCTAGAGTTTCCCTCCATCCCGGCAGAGGGTGGTCCAAATGGCTGATCGACCGTTTTTGCTGCACCTTAGGTACAATGTATGAGTTGACTTATATGAGCCCTCTCAATATGCGGAAGATGAATATTCGTGATAACCGGAGAGTAGAGGTGTAGACGTTGGGACGGATGAGAAGATTGCTGGTGAGGAATCCGAATGAAGGCCCACTGCTGTGAAGTCAACAAAGCCTCAAGCTGCTGTTATTAGGCAAGCGTCTTGAAAGGTTTGTGATAACAGTGTTGTGATGTTGGAATAAAAAGAAGTTTATGGAGAGAAAAGTAAAGATGGAGAATAGTGAAACTTGAGTCGCGTGCTTGGAGAGTTGAAACAACACACATTTGTATGGCAGGCGCGATCACTTACTTCTGTTACCTACAAAGCCAATTTCTACACCAGTGGCCCGAAGTGGTCTCCATGCAATAAATCCTTACATACATCTTTATTCCATCTCGGCCTCTTCTATCATTGTCCCATTACCCAAGTGTATCACAAGTGGTAACTCGAGCAGCTGTCGTCGTATAGTTCCTCGTTCCGCACTAAACCCGTCCGAGTTAGATTGCCTGAGGCATAAGCGGAGCTCCCGCGCGACGAAAAAAAAATCGCTCCCCGCTGAGCTCTTTCTTTCAGACGAATCACTACGAGCGCACTAATTGTCTTTGCGCCTTGGAACCCTCTTGCAAGCTTCACTTGGCTCCCACGACCTAGTCCAGCGAACCCATCACTTGTCCGACTGTTGAGTAATCCTCTCCGACGGGTCATCCTCTCGCCGAGTCACCTTGGCGCTTTGATCCGACCTCGACCGCCCTATAAATCATGTCTGAGGAGCAGAAAACCACCGTGAATACGGAATCCGCACAGGATGTCCAGAATGTTCTCGCAGAGCTAAAGGAGGAGAAGCCTGCCGCCGAGAACGCCGGTCAGGAAGACGCTGACGAGGCGCGTATTGTCGCTGAAGCGGCCAAGCTGGGCGAGAAGTCCGAGCAGTCCGAGGAGAAACCGCAGCAGCGTGAGCGCAATTTCCAGCGCCGTGGCAAGGTCAACAACTCCAAGTTCGACCCTTCCACCCAGAAGGAGACCGACGACCCTGTCGAGATCCGCAAGCAGGTAAGCAATTAGCCCAGAATGGTCGCGTTTTGTGTATAAATGCTCACATTCTATGGAATAGGTTGAATTCTACTTTTCCGACTCCAACCTTCCCATGGACAAGTTCCTCTTCTCCAAAGTCGGCGGTAGCACCAACAACGCCGTGCCTCTGAGCCTTCTCCACTCCTTCAAGCGCATGCGCCGCTTCCAGCCCTTCAGCGCGATCGTCGAGGCGCTTAAGTCTTCAGAGACTCTGGAGCTGGTCGACGACGACACAGCCGTTAAGCGCAAGATTCCTCTGCCAGAGTCAGTGAGCCAGGAGGACAACACTGCCGCTGTCAAGGTCTTTGAGGACAAGGCAATGCCCCGCAGCATCTACGCCAAGGGCTTCCCAGGGTTCGGCTTGGAGGAGCCCACCACCCAGCTCGACATCGAGGCCTTCTTCCAGCCTTATGGCCCCATCAAGGCCGTCCGTCTCCGCCGTACCCCCGACAAGTCCTTCAAGGGCAGCGTTTTTGTTGAGTTCGAGGACGAGGAGAAGCAGAAGGCGTTCCTCGCTCTCGACCCCAAGCCTCAATGGAAGGGTCAAGACTTGATCATCAAGAGCAAGAAGGAGTACTGCGACGAGAAGGTGGAGGAGATCAAGGCCGGCAAGGTGCACCCTAGCACCCACCGGGCTCGTGGCGGCAGCCGAGGCCGTGGTGGTCGTGGTGGTCGTGGTGGGCGCGGTGGCCGTGATGGCCGTGACCGCAGCGATGACCGCGACTGGCGGGACCGTCGCAACGATGACCAGAAGAACGGTTTCCGGGAGCGTGGGGCGCAGAAGGACTCTCGGTACGTGATGAGTGTGTGCCCACTTGAGGAGAAATCTGCTAACATTGCTGCAATTAGTGGTGTCCCCGTTGTGCAGGCCACCGGTCAGAAGCGTTCCCACGACGGCGAGGCAAATGGTGACCACGCCGCCAAGAAGGTGGATGCGAAGGAATAAATCACCATCAGAATCGCACTTCGCTTCGGTCTCTTTTCTCTCTCGGTTAATGGGCGGAAACCAAAAGTTTTACGAAACAGACATCACTTGTATTTAGGTACTTTACATGGGGTGGACCCCTCGGCGTTAATAGCAATCGGTTCATAACGATGTAGATGCGTTCCAGCCTCTTTTTTTCACTCTTTCGATCAAGTATGTCGCCGTATAGTTCGAGTATGGTCAACCATGAAGTATTTTCTCTTGCTATCTTGGTGTCCACATTATAGGGCGCTACTATATGAAGCAAAGCACTTGGGTTCATGAGCGGCATCTCGTTGCTGTTGGCGATGGTCTATGTCACCGTGGCGGGATGTGAAAACTGCATCATTTCCCTGCTCGTTCACAGACTTTGCTGAGTCGTACTGCTAAGTATGTTCAGATCTCGGATCGATGAGCGGCTATATAAGAGTACGCATATTCAGGCAAATATTTCCCTCAGTGTTGGTGTAGTCTTCCTCTCCATATCTATGGCTTTTGTAAGTTCATTCTTATTTCCAGACAGCTGTCGCGCGACGTCAAGTCATCATATTCCGTACCTGATAGTCATGGGTGTTATACTAATGCCACCACCTACATCTACTGTACCGAGGTAATTCCCACTCACATTCTTTGTGGTAAACTCAGGAACTGAGACCGAACGCACCCGTGAATACATACTCGGGCATACTCGGGGAGAAGGAAATCATGTCCCGCCAAGGGCAATATATGGGTCTATGAGCCCAATGTCGCCATTTGCCCGACGTAAGATGTCCCGTCCGGACGTAAGGAGCTTTATGTAGATTACCATACTTGACTCAACTGAACCCCAAGACTCCATCCGGATCTCATTGGGCGGATCTAGTATTTTAGTATCCAAGGACCCATCGTTCTTGTGAACTCCACACCCCGCAAACCCCGCACATTAGTCCTTATATATGCATCTGCACCCCTGATTTGAAAAAGAACTAACTTTACTTTGAAATTGTTCCTCTGCAACAGATTTCAACCATGAGCGGCTCAACAGTTGCCACACCCCTTATTGCGTCGGCTGGCGTGCCTGCATTTAATTGCCCTAATGGCACCAAAATGCATATTCTGGACCTGGGAACATTGGAGGCGGACGAGTCATGGTATGCCAAAGAGCTTGAAGGCGTCGTTCTTTTGCACAGGTTAATCAGAATGATAGGATCATTCGAGGTGGCAACTCAAGCACGTTGTCCAACAAGAACCCGGTGAACAAGCGTCGTCATCTAGTGGTCCTCTCAGCCTTGATCTACTATCCCGGAGTCGGTCTCATTCTTTACGAAACAGGCTGCGCAGAAGACCTAGAAGTGGTATGTGAGACCAGGCCTTCTCGTATCTGGCAAAGTTAACACCGAACTAGGCGTGGCCAGCCCCAGCAACCGACATTTTCCCTCGTATCGAGTATTCCGAGGAGAAAAAGTTGCCAGCTGCGATAAAAGGCGCCGGATACGACATCAAAGATGTTAAAGCCGTGATCATTGGTCATCTCCACCTGGACCATGCCGGCGGTCTGGAGCATTTCGTTGACACCGACGTGCCCATCTACGTGCACGAAGAGGAATTCAAACATGCCTGCTGGGCAGTGGCAACTGGTGCGGATCTCGGTGTCTACTTGGGGCATTATATGCTTCTCGATAAGCTGAAGTGGAACACATTCACCGAGTCACACTTGGATATTTTCCAAGGTATCACTCTCCATCACTCGCCTGGACACACGCCGGGCCTGTGCGTGATGCAGGTCAACCTCGAGAAAGACGGTACTTTCATCTGGACCACCGACCAATTCCATGTGGCGGATAACTATGAGCAAGCCCACCCGCATGGTGGGCTTGCGCGGGATCACACTGCCTGGTTCCGCAGTCTGAACATGATTCGCAGACTTCAGAGGCTTTTCAATGCCAAACTCATTTTCGGTCATGACAAAGACGTTGCGTACAAGTACATGACTGAAAAGGCATTTTATGAATGATGTGAAGGTTACTTGTTAGGCAATTGTTATACTTCAAGTTACATAAACCAGGAAATCTATCAGTGGACTATCACCCAATGACAACTGTTCAAGTAGCCAAGAGTGGGAGAGTGGAAGAACCGTCGATAATTCGGATTCCACTTCTCGCATCCCGAAGGAAGGTTCTGTTGGATCGGCTATACGCTCAGTGTATTCCTGTCCTGCCTCGGTAATCCCCCCTCCCCCACGCCGTTCTCCGACATCACGTCACATCACTCCACGCCCTCCGACAGCATCATCTCTTTGTACCATCGGAACTGGTGGAGTGTATGTATTACCATAGCGTTCTGGCCTACAGTACACATAAGTTCTCCATAGCTCCATAGTATCCCCACGGAGATTTGCCAGGGATGGTCGCTGACCCCGAGTTCTACGTGTGATACGAGATTCGAAGATGGGATTTAGCATTATCTGTGCTGTAGAACTGGTGACTTAGCACTCATCCGTTTGTTTCTTGCCAAGTACTTTAAGCTTTTACACGCTCCTCACTTGAACTACTCGTGGGTCTGTCTATACACAGGTCTCATGGCTGGTTGGCCAACATACACAGTGCTGGTTGCTGCGTGCAGAGACGGGAAAGGGGTATTGACCCATTGCTGCCATGATCATCCTTTCGGGATGTTATTTCTGATGTTCGCGCCTGCCACTCGTTGATTTGAGCACGAAAAGATATCCAGTATAAGCTTTAATTCTTTCCGATTCTGAACTCGGGCGTTATTATCCACAAATCGGGACCTGTGGCCGTTCCTTCTTGCCTAGATACCCACAAAGGGGGTTCTTGAACTGTCTGCTATGTATTGACCGCGCCGACAACAAGAAAACAAGAAACAAGTTCTTCATTTTGAGTACCTCATATGGAACGGTGGTTGGATGGCCTGTGCCAAGATTCGTCCATGACATCCCCACATTGGAGTGAATGGATATAGTGGTCTCAAACAGCGAAGTGTCGATCTTTTGTCTATGGCCCGTTCTCTCTCGGACAAGTAATGCCCACACGATCGCCCCGTGAAGGTAAAGTCCGGTACACATGCCCATTAGTCCGACACCGGGCTTGGCGGTAGATCTCCGGTGATATGTAGCCAGCCGTCCTCGGCTGCCCCGATACGTCGTAGCCTGCACGCTGTGGATATGGTCCATGAACGTCTTCGCCGGTTGCCAAGTTTGGGACCGAGGAGCAAAAGAAGCGATGGCTTCAGCCTTTAGTCGCATCGCAGGCAAGGAAGGCTAGTTTCGGACCAAATAATGACCTCGATACTCTGAAACCACAATCTCTCGCGCGAAGGGAAAATAAAGACCAATATAATCTATCCGGGCAAAAGATATGGATCTCTACAGCGCAGAATGCTCTAAAAATCCTGATCTTAGTTTGTACCACGCCCCTTGACGAGGTGCAAAAGCCATCACAAGGTCTTTCGCTCTTCTACACCGACCTAGACCCCCAGTCATGGAAATCACGGAGATTCCAGAAATGGGCCGGGCAGCCGTCGATGCTAATACTCTCTTCTTCGGGTATTGGCGATACCAGCCAGTGACATGGTTGGCAAAGAGAACAATGGGTTCAAGATGATTCTCCATGGAATGAATGCAGAACGTATCTTCATTGGAGCAGAGGCATTGGGACTTGGTTACGCTGCTTTGAGGAAGGCAGCAATCTACGTGAGTGAGAGGGCAGCTTTTGGGCGTGTGATTGGAAAGAATCAAGCTATTCAGTGTCCTCTCGCAGCTAGCTGGATGAAGCTGGAGACTGCGCACCTTATGATCTATCATGCTGCCTGCATGCACGACCAAGGATATGCAGGGGCCGAGTATGCCAATGCTGGCAAATATCTCGCCGCTGAGGTTGCTTTCGAAGCGTGTGAGAGAGCGGTTATGACGCATGGTGGAATGGGATACGCAAAGAGTATCATGTGGAAAGGCATCTTCGTGAGGTTTTCATTCCCAGCATTGCTCCTATTAGTCGGGAAATCCTCTGTGACTATATTTGAATGGGTGCTGGACTCGCCCAAGACATATTAATGAAGACCGCATATGATAACTGTCTCTGGGATGAATCGCAATTTATGGCTCGGCGATTTCCCGTTTGGGGATGTGGAGAAGGCGGGCATTTTTGTTGAACTCGACGCGATGACTTTGTTTCCCCCACCTTCGCGACACCACTTATTCTCCTATGTTTGGCAGCTGCAGTGAGTAAGTGGCAGAGCTTCCTGACTGGGTTTCCGTGCTATCCGGCATTCTTGTCCTCCACGATGTTCAAGAAAAAGCCTACAGTGAGTGATCGGCCTCTCCCCGCACTGCCCCTCCCTTGAAAGCTATCGACTGCGCTTTCTCGACACGACCACGACGCGAGATCTCGATCTCTCTAGAATAAAGTCTATTGACAGTATTGTAGATCAAGAACCTGTCTCCGTTGCGGTCTTCCGATCGGAGGAAGATCGCCGACCAGATCATCAAAGACTACCAGATCTCTGTGCCCTCCACCGAAACGAGCTCCGATGAGACCAATGCAGGCTCCGCCCCTTTACGAACCCTCTCTTCGATCAGAAATTCTCTCCTTCCCGAAAACTCATTGACCGCTCGCTTCACAACAACCTCCGGTCCGGATTCACAAGAGGTTCAAGGCATCGTCTACGTTGGCGCCCACCCGGGCGAGGAAGAGCGAGTATTGTGGTTCAAAGTAGAACATGGCCCCGGTTACGACAAGCGTCTCTATCCTACCGTGTACACACTATGGAGCCACCCAAACCTGGTTCCCTTGTTATATACTCCGGAAATGGCGATGCGGAAGCTTAAGGGTGGTGCGGATCTCATGACGCCCGGCCTTGCGAACGAGCCTCCATTTCCCGCGAAGGCTGTGAAGGACGCCGTTGTCGCTGTTGCGAGCTTAGATAAACACACCGTTCCGGCCTTTGTGGGTCTGTGTGAGATTGACGTCTCGGCACTTGGTGACGTCCAGGGTACAAAGGGCCATGCTGTTCGAGGCCTTCACTGGGAAGGCGATGAGCTGTGGGCTTGGAGCTCATCGTCACGGCCTGGGCGCCCAGCGCCCGAATATATCAAGGGATGGGACGAGGAACATTCTGATGAGATTGAGGAGGGCGTTGGTGAGCTGACGCTTGATGAGAAGGAGGATGAGCCCGTCGAGAACAGCGATGAGATAACCGGGGAAGGTGCTCCAGCTGCCGAGGAAGAACCTGCGGAGGAAGTCAAGGAGCCTTCGACGAAAGGTATTTACTGTTTATCTTCCACGAAGTGGTCGGTCTATTTGCTCACAGTACTCAGAAATCGACGATGCCTTTGTCAATGCGTTCATCTACTCCCTCTGGAAGTTCAAGCAGGATAACCCCTCAGCCCCCAATCATGGTCTAACGCTACCGGTTTCGCCCTCAATCTTGATTTCCAACATGATCACTCCTTATCTCCCGATATACTCACCCCAGCAAGTGCAATTTTACAACATCAAGAAGACCAGCTGGAAGAATGTCAAGAAGTTTATCAAACACCTCGACAAATTGAAGCTTGTCAAGGCCAAAGATCGCAGTGGCCAAGAGACTTACGTTTGGGATGTCGACTTCGATGACCAACGTGTGAATACATTCGTTGCGTACAGGCTGCCATCAAAGGTAGCCCTTGAGGGCGGCAACAAGCCAACGGAGGGCAAGAAGCCCGCTACAACTGATGGTGCCGATCCAGCTGTCGGGCAATCACTCACCGTTCAGACCCTTTACCGAGCAACATCGAAGCTTTCGCCAGATATTTTCCCCTCTCTTCCCGCGAGCAACCCGAAGAACTACTACAAGTCCTCGGACGTGTCGAGTCATCTGGATAAATACCTCCAGTCACAAGACCCGCCCATCGTCTCCAAAGAGAACCGACGAATCATCCGCCTCAACCCGTATCTTGCAAACACCGTTTTCACATCCGGTTCCTCCGAGGATCAAGGTACCCTGAAGCGTGGCATGGTGACACGCGATGGTCTGCTCAAACGCATCATGCAAGACACTTCAATGTTGCAACCCCATTACGCCATCCTGAAGCAGGGCCAGACTCTCGCAGACATCAAGCCCAAAGCGGGCGCCACTCCCAAGGCCCAAGTTACCATTGAGAAGCGCAGCTCGAAGATTGTCACCAAGGTGTCAAACCTGGAGGTCTTTGGCATCATTCCTAGCCTCTTGGCAGAGGAGCTACAGAAAAAATGTGCTAGCAGTACTAGCGTCGCACAGGCTAATGGTGCTCCCAGGGGTGTTATGGAGGTTTTGGTACAGGGCGATCAGCGAAAGGCCATTGACACAGCCCTTGCTCGCCGTGGCTTGAAGAGTCAGTGGGTGGATGTGGTGGACAAGACTAAGAAGAAATAAATATTTTATGAAGTCGACATCTATGCTTGCAATATATCCAGCCCTTGAATGAAATGCACACTTAGGTGTTGTGATTGGACTCACCTAGAAGCATTGATTATCTTCAAAACAATAGGATTCCTACCGTAGGAGATATATCTCTAGATTTACATGTCTACAGTCAAGTCATTTCTGACCCACCGCCAAGGCCTTGGTGCAGATCAAAGCCGGGGGGCCAAATCAGCCAATCATGGGACTTCATGTCCGCTCTTTGTTTTTGTCCCGTAAAGTACTCAGTTCGCAACGCTCCTATCTCCTGATGGCTACCTAAGCCTGCCTCATGCTCAAGCAACCAGCTTCCAAGTCCCTTTCTTATTTTGTCACGATGATTTCCCGGTTCATTCCACGCTGCTTCCTACCAGACTTTACATGGCAGGTCAACATTCGACCAATCAATGAACAAATGCCACCCACGCCCCCACCAACTCACCCCCGACTACGTCGACTTTGGGGGATCGTACATGTCTACATCCGTCGATTCTCTCGATCATATTGCACCTGGGTTGGAATCGCCTACGATAATCAAATTGCCCAGCTTCCATTCGGACTAATCCTGAAATGGTCCGACGGCACTCGACTCGAAGAAGTTCTAGCCATGCAAGTCGCTAGAGCAGCCGGTTTCCCCGTTCCACGAGTAATCTGCTACGGAGAGCATCCTGATACACCACATGCGCCAGTTTCAATTCTAATGACTCGCGTACCTGGTGCAGAGTTAGGCCAGGTATACGAAACACTAAGCAGCGAGGAAAAAGATTCGGTCTTGAAAGAGCTACAAGGCTATTTAAGTGTTATGCGTGGATGGCCTAATCCGTGGGGCGGGAATAGAATCTGCTCTCTGGAGGGTACTGCAATTAGGAGCATCCGGGTTCCTAATCACTTGATTGGACCATTCGAATCTGAGGAAGAGTTTAATGAATATCTGATCCGACCTTCATGGTCGGGCGGTTTCGCATCTGAGGTGGAGTATAACAGTGCATTTGATGTGGCTAAAGGTATAGGGAAGATGTCACATCGGATTGTTTTTAGTCATGGTGAAACACCATAATATTATGGTGAAAGGAGGTAAAATCACGGGCTTTCTGGATTGGGAATCTGCAGGTTGGTATCCTGATTATTGGGATTTTACTACGGCAATAAGATTTTCTCCCGAGGACTTCTGGTGGTATAGTTTTGTTCTTGGACTTGGTGGTGATTTGTATTTGGCGGAACTGGATTGTGAACGTGCATTGACCAATTTAACAAGCGCCTCCTATTACTGGTGATGGCGTGCTTCGAGAAGGAAGAGTTGAGCAGTCTGATAAATCCATTCAAGAAGATATATACTACAAATATCCGGAGAAGGCCAGGCCTTTGTACTGTTTTAGTTGGTCAGGTCGCGCGCGTGCTTCTTGTCGGCGACCAGCCACTGGAAGGTCTGGCGCAGCAGACTGAGAACCTGGTCGGTTCTCAGGGAGCTGAGGTAGGAGTTCCAGTCGCTGGAGTTGTAGTCGCTGGCATTGGGGCTCGAGCCGGTGGAAGAGCTCTGAGCCGAGTAACCACCCACGCTGGCAGTGACGGACACGGACGGGACGCTAGAAGTCTGGGAAACAGGCTTGTCAGTAACGGTGGCAGCGGCAGTGGCAGCGTTGGTGACGGTGGGAGCAGCGGTCTCGGTGTCCTCGGGGTCAGCGGGACAAGCAGAGGCAGCGTCGCTAGGCGAGATGGCTAAAGAGCTCCGGATGGGAGAGGCACTGACAGAAGAGACGGAGGCGATGGTAGAGGCCGCGGTGGGCGCGGCAGTAGTGGTAGAGCCGGAGGAGGCACCCTTGTACAGGGCAGGCCCGGGGATGGTGTAGGAGCTCAGGGACTGGTAGATGTTGACCAGGATACCCTTGTCGGTGTCCTTGTACAACTCGGTACCCAGGGTGCCGGAGGGAGAGTCGCTGCCGCCGCTGGTGACCTTAAGGTTGAGACATTGAGGATAGTTCTGGGCGCCGTCCTTGTTGTTGGCGGAGTGCAGAGCAATGATCTCGTGGCGGAGGACGTAGTTACCGGACTCGATGCTGCTGGGGATGGTGATGGTGCGGCTGTTGTTGTTGGCGATCAGCTTGTCCGAGGCCCAGGTGCCAGGCTCGGCGCTGTCGCTGTCGAGGCCCTCCGCGTCAATCTTGAAGAACTTCAGGGCGGTCTTGTCGACTTTAGAGCAGTCGCCGTGGCAATTGGCGAGGTAGGTAATGGCAGGGCCGTGGTGGCTGGAGGGCCAGTCGGTCCACTGCAGCTCAACGCTGCCACCAGCCTTGACCGGAGCAGTCAGAGCACCGGGCTGGGCATTCTTGTGGCAAATGATGTCGGGGCTTGTGTAGCCCGTACCGTCGATGAAGCCCAGATCTGTCTCATCCTCCTTCCAACCAATGGTCTCCGGGGCGTTTTGCTCGTAGGAGTACTGGCTGACAAGGTATCCACCGTAGTATGTCCCGTCAACAACGGCTCCAGTTACGTAGCCGTGAGCAGCCACCAAGGCGGCCGATCCGAGAACCACTCCAGCAATCTTGGACAGAGACATATTTTCAGTCGACGAAAGAAGACGCACAGTGTTATTTGGATCCGTGAAAAAAGCGTAGTCGGGAAAACGAATGTAGAACGGGGACGTCAAGTCAACCCGTTGAAGGGAATGGGAAGGGTACGAGACCTTAGAAAAGAATGGAATACGAGAAGACAGAGGATGAGAAGATCCAAACAATCGAAAAGCGGTTCCCATTCAGCAACTTTATATCCTGCTGTTCGGACATCGTTCTCGGCGTCATAGCTCCTTTGGGTTCAGGACAGCCACGCCAAACTCACTTCTGTGACAGTCATTATGGGATACCCCTAATCCAAGAGGAGTTTCTGTCTCGTTCACCGATATCCACAGTATAGCACCGCCGGCCATAGGTGGATAATCTCTCGCGGCCAAAAGGGCAGTGGCCCGAGGTGTGAAGTAGATGAACTCTGCATCATCTCCCAAGCCGCCAGGGTCCTGCAAAGATTGAGATTGATTAAGCTATAAAGCCCACTGAGAGGGGTGGGGCTTTCCATACCACTAGACGGTGTCTGTCCATCCAGGGCGGCTGTCTGCGACGAAGCAAGTTTCATCCCGCCGGTCATCAATTCGCAGGTGGCACCTGCGGGCAGCGAGATGTATATCATCACATCTTCGGCCAAGTGGCTTGCCCAAGGTCCTGCTCGGAGTAATTTCGTTGAATGACAGAAAAGCTTGGTCTCTGCCAAAGGGGCCACCACATGGTGTACGCTGTGGAGACATAGACAGTTCGCTTGATTCAAACATATTCGATCGATGCTGAGACTGCGCGGGCATGGTCTGATTGACCGTAGGATGTGCATACTTGAAACAGTGAATAGTCTTTCCTAATAGTTAGCCCTAAACCAAAAATGCCACTAGCGAGTCGTCAGGTACAGAGGTATAGTCCCGCTCGGGTTCGCCATCTCGAGACTGTTGCTCTCACATCTCAGCGTTAGTGATGATCGCCGAACATGAAGATCATAGCATCTCCCTCGAGCCGGGCCATATTAGAAAAATAATCATTCGTTTCCTCGGCGTAATGGAGAGACAGCGCGTATCCGGAAAATCATAATTCTGAAACCTTCGGCAGGCTCGGCACGCCGCACATAGCGGAGTTCGAACACTATGGATCTGCACGATAGGAATCCTTCATTAACAAGGTGCCCTGGCCGAGACATTTGCATATAGTCTAGGTCCAGGTCCGGCCCGGCCCGGGCGGCCGTTATTATTTTTTTTTCCTGGGCTGGAGCTAGAGAATGGCATTTGCGCTAGCCGGCGCCGGCTCTTAGCACCCGGTAGGTCATCTCAACGTGGGGCAAATCATGCTGATAGAATGCCGCGAGACAACAATGATGGGTTGAGAATTAATTTGATCATCCCAGGGCTCTGCAACGAGGAGATCTGGCCGCTGAGGGATATGAAAAACGGTTCCATAGCCGACAAATATCGCCGATATGCTACTAGGGAATGTTCACATCTCTCTGACTTGGGCTTAACCCAATTTAGTCTTGCGCAGGCTGCATAACAACCTGGCACGTTGGCTCTTGGACCTTCCTCTAGGCCGTCTCTATTGATAGCGTGAGTGATTTGCAGCCGATGATAGGAAAGTGTCTGCAGTAAGGACAGCTAAAAGGCGATTCTATCTCATAATCGAAGCCACTTAGGAACCCAGGGACAGGTGGTAGAAGGGCGACAGCGTAACACGAATCAGTGAGAGCATGATAGCAGGGCTCGTGTCCGCCATCACTAATCTACTAAGAAGGGCATTGCACTCATGCAGCGTCTAAGCACTGGCGGGCCAGTCCGTGTCGGAAGCGAGGGGCCAAGTATCGTGAAAAGATCTTGGTCCACCATTCTGTACATCTGGGATGGGTGCGTCAAGGGCGAAAGCATTCCAACAACAGGTGATTCCAAGGTAACACAGTGTCTCAATTTCTACGGAGGCCATAAAAGGACAAAGATGATTGTTCATGAGCGAAAACGAGCGAACCAGATGGACGCCACGTAAGGTGACAAACATCGGGAGTCACCGTACTTTATTGGTCACCGCTCTGGATGCCTGAGGTGTCATCTTCTCACCGTAACCATGTTCTTTGCTTTTTGCTCCCAGTCGGATACTGCGTAGAACTTACTATATCATTCACATTATAATTGTGTAATTATATCGAAAAGACAGAAGCACAACCCCGAGTTGTATACAGAATCAAGGGTCACCTCATCATCCACGTTGTTCCCGTGTTGCGGTTCTGCCGGTCTCGATCGGCGCTCACAGTTTTCCCGCTCTCCTTTCTCGACTCCACAAGGCATTCACTTTCCTTCGACCCCAGCATTCAAGCACTCACCCTCACTCTTGTTCCAGGAGTCATGGTCTCGGGAGACCGATCCTGGTACACTGCGTGAGACGTCTCTTTTTCGGTACGAACTTTTTGTTCGCCGGTTGACGCTTCCCCGACCCGCTTCCCAACCACCCACACGCGATCATTCATCAGGATCCAGAACACGTCGAAGGTTGCAAGTCGCATTCACTTCCCTTGCCTTCAAGGTCAAGTGTTTCAAGGAATACGAAGCATGGGACACTCAGAGGCTTCCTCATTGCCCGCTTTCCCTGCCCTGGATCCCATAATTATGGACGACGAGATGGAGTCAACCTTCCGCAACGTCAACATGGATTTCCTCGACCCCACGAAACTGGAAATGCCCTTGGAGTCGGCTGGGAGTGACTTTGACGACCTCTTCTCCCATGTCACCAACTCCCGCTCCAATGGCGCCCCCGAATCCTCCAAGCACTACCAGAATCAGCACCCCCTGAGGCAGCCGCCTGTCATGACTGCTGATTCCCCAGCAGAGTCCCCGGACAACTCGAGCCGCAGCTCCTCGTCAGAATCACCACGAACGCACTTGCGCCAGGCCTCGGTCGCATCCACGAACTCCGTCGCCCACAGCGAGAACCCATTGTCAGCCGCCGGTTATCCCTCCGAGGATTGGATGCGTCCCGACTTGGCTTCGGTCAAGGAGGAATCTCCGTTCACTATTGAACCGTCTTACCCTATGGACGGTGGCTTTCCGGACTTGGAGTCTAGCAACAAGGCGATGGATGCGGCATTCGATTTCGAGAGTGCGGCGAGCAGCCCCAGTCCATTAAAAATTGAGAACCCGCCTCCGCCCAATTCTCAGAAACTAGCCAAGTCACAGCTTTGGAGTCCTTCAAGTGCTTCAGCTGTGCCGGCATCGAATGATGCTGCGACAGCGCCCTCGGTGAGTCATCTCGATCCCCGGTGTGCTTCGAAAATATTCTAATCCATACCCCAGGTTCATGCGCCCGGGTCCCCCTTCATCCCCTTTGGACTCAGAGAGCAATCTCCTTCATCGGTGTCTGCTCACGCTTCCAGACTGTCCGCTTCCCAATGGGGCGGACAGTCCCCGTCCTCACTCCTGGAAGAGAGTTTTGGAGGCATCAATATGAACGGGCAGTCCCCGCTGAACCATTCTTTCTCGCCCAGTATGGACTTTGGATCACCCGGTTCCTACCCGTATTCAGTTAATGTCGCATCTTCACCGGCCCCGCACCAGATCGATACGGCGAATTCAGTGCAGCCCATTCTGACGGTCCATCCGACATCTCTAAAATCTCGCGTCGAGACCCAAATTCCCATCCGATTGACGCTCTCTCCGCTGCCGGCCGGCGTGAAGAAGTTGCGCCTACCATCACACACCATCTCCAAACTCAAATTCCTCGCCCCTCCCTCTACCGAATCTAACCCCGACACCCTCCGATTATATACCAGCTTGGTGTGCACGAGCGCAATGCAGGACCGAGAAAAGTTAAAGCGGGCTTTCGCGCGGACACGGGGTGAGAGAAATGCGAATGGCGTGGAGGAGGAGCGACCATTGGATGGTGGAGACGTCAAAATTTGTGGAGGTTGCATTCAACGAGAACGCAAGCGCGCTTCTCGCAAGAAGCAACGGAAGCCCGAGGAAGATGAGTTGTTCCAGAAGGACGAGGAGAAACGCGTGATTGTCTTCAACACGAGTGAGCTCAAGGAATGGACCGAACCACCCAAGAATGCTTCTTCTGGCTATAACGAAGCGCCGCCAACTACCCCGGGGTCGATGCAGGTAGAGCTGCCAATGCGAATTGCATGCTACTGCCGACATCAAAACGAGAAGCTTGGATTCCAGGTTATCTTTACCGTGAAGGATCACATGGACAATGTTGTTGCCCAGGCCATCACAAATTCCATCATGATTACCGACGACCACAAAACACAGGCTCCTTCTGCGCCTCCCACGGGTCCTGCAGCAGCTCTGCCGGACGGATCTTCATTGCCTGGTGCTGGTGTTTTCTCGTCCGGTCTAAATGGCGAGAATGGAAAAGCCAATGGTGCGTTTGCGTCGCCGCAGTCTCCAACTGATCTTCAGGGTCTCCAGCAAAGGTTCAATTCGCAGTATCAACTGACACCGAGCTCGTTCGCTGCTGCTCAACCCTCAAGCAATGGCATGTCATCGAATTCTCAGACCCCTCGAAGTCTATCTCGCCAGGCTTCGCCCACGGATTTCCAGGGCCCGCAAACCAAGAGGCGGAAGCATAGCAGTTCAGGGAGACTGCCGTCGGAACTGACAATGACTCGGATGGAAATGCCTCAATCTTCGAGTTCAGCTATGAGCAATGCAGCACAGCTCGCCGCTGCGCGGGGCTTCGCTTCGCCCACAGAGAGGCCGTTTGTGACACCAACCGCTATGTCCGGGCAATATGGAAACGGCCCCCCAACTCCCAACCAAAGTAACGACAACAATCCGTTCTTCAACCCGACGCCTGCTCAACGGCAAAGCTTGGACAGTCTGGCTCAGCAACCTATGGGATCTACACCTAACTCCGCCCAGCCCAGTCGTCCCGGTACCCCCGGCGCTTCTAGTCGCAACGGGTTCCAGGATCAGAACCTTGCTCTCGCGCTTAGTGCCAACACTGCGAGCCAGATCTGGCCCCCACTCGCTACTACTCCCAACCGGTTACCGTCAGTTATCCACAAACTTGTTCCCGCCGAAGGTTCTATTACCGGCGGTACAGAAGTTACATTATTGGGTAGTGGCTTCTACCCTGGTATGGAAGTCGTCTTTGGTGATACTCTCGCAACTACCACCACATTCTGGGGCGACAAGTGCCTTAACTGTTTGACCCCTCCTGCTCTTCAACCAGGATTGGTATCAGTCATGTTCAAGCACGAGCACCCGACTTTTGGTCAAGTGCACCAACCTCAGCCGATCATGCCCAAGCAGCAATTATTCTTTAGATACGTGGATGATCGTGAGCTGCAAATGTATCGCTTGGCGCTCAATATTCTTGGACAAAAGCTGGGCAGTCAAGCGGATGCATTTCAAACGGCTCAGCAGATCATGGGAAGCGACCCGAATGCTATCCTCAATATGCAGAAGGATATGCAAGGCGGTAGCTCCTCTGGTCATCAACGACAGGTGCCCGGCCACGAATCTCAGGGTAAGCTCAGCGATCTTGATTCCAAGATGCTGACTTACCTGGAGTTCATCGATCTGGACGACAGCCCGCGGCCCCCTCGATACAATTCTCGCAGCACGACTGGACAGAGTCTTCTCCATTTCGCGGCCTCATTGGGCTTGACTCGATTCGTCGCCGGACTTTTGGCGCGAGGAGCCAACCCTGATGTACAAGACAACACAGGCAACTCGCCGATGCACCTGGCTGCTCTGCATGGCCACGCTCACATCGTCAACCGACTCCATCTGGCAGGTGCCAATGCCAATGCTCGCAGTGTGCGAGGCTTCACTCCTGCCGACCTGGCGACCACGCTCCCCGCACACCAGGCTGCTTTGCTTCCCTCTCGTCACTGCCGGTCTCGCAGCGTTGGGTCTCTCGGCTCCCGCCGCAGGCACAGTAGCACCGCCTCTCTCAGTTCTCTCTGGGAGGCCTCGTCGGCTTCCGGCTCATTGGGCCATGCTGTCGATGATTCAAGCGACTTTGAAGATGACGAGGAGGATAGCGACGACGCTGATGGCAATCCCCTTCATTTGAGCTTGTCGCGACGATCAAGTATGCATCAAGATATCAGTTCGCCGGTCATGGAAACTGTTGATCCGCCTGCGGCACCAGGTGATGCCCGTGGATTCTCCCCGCCGGAAACGATCGTCGCATGGCGGAACCAGCTGGCTGCGCAGATTCATCACTTCCAGCAGAGTGTGGCCAATGCCTTCCCCAACATTCCTGCTCTGCCTCCTATGCCCGCGCTGCCGGATTACCAGGCCAACCAAATGATGCGTCGCATCACTAATCTGGTACCTAACCGGCCTACCGCTCGGGACGGATGGTGGGATTTGTTGAAGGGCAACACTACCCAGGGTCACACTCAACCTCCTTCCTACCATGAACTCTACCCACACCAGCAGGACACACAGGAAGATGTCGAGATGAAAAAGTCTGCTCTTCTCCGTGCAGCCTCGGAGGCGGCTTTGGACCAGCACTTCGAGGCACAGAGCAATGTTGCCTCCACATTCGCATCTACATCTGCCGCTGCAACTACTACTGAGCGTCCTGCATCAGCCAAGGACGATCTCAAAGACATTACAATTGGCCGAAAGGTCATCTCGCGTGAGCAACAGAAGCATCTCCGAGAGCACCAGGCCCGACGAATGAAGGGCCTGGGGAGCGACCGGAACCTTTACTTCTTCTGGGTAGGTCCTCCATCATCCATTGACTCGAAACTTGTTACTAACGTATTTTTAAGATTCCTCTTCTGCTTCTGGTTATTTTCGCATGGCTTCGAAACTATGTGCCCGGTATATGGCAAGGCGTCACGGAAACCTATAACTTTGTGAAGACTCGCACGACACAGCGGGCTGTGGAAATGGGCATTTAGGGATGTTTTTCTTTTTTTTTCTATTTTCCTTTGCTGTCTTTGGATCCGGTGCTTCCCTCTGAGCGAGTTTGAATGCTCTCTGCTTTTTTTGTGGCTCTTCGGCCTCTTATGTTTCCTTTATTTTTCATTGGGTCTACGTATAGGTAATGACAGACTACGACTATGTATACATTCAAGCTTGAAGGGGCGTAGTATGGTCCCTTGGGTTGGCGTGCATAAATAAATGTGTACTTACAATTGAGCTCCCTTTACCATGCCTAGTGCTACTTCAAAGTTACTAAAATTAGTGCTTGGGATGGAAACAATCCGTGAGTATAAAAAGTAAATTTGTTGTAGTTGCCAAGATGCGGTCTGTGCACGATCATAGCTGGCTTCGACGGGAGTTTCTCGAACAACAACCCCGCGAACTGTGTCCGACAACAACACCCTTGTGAGCTTTGAGCTAAACGAGCTACACTGAGTGCACTGAAGCTCAAGGAATCGAAATGCTCTGAGTGCCATTGACTCTCTCCGGAACCGCGCCCGGTAATCATGGACCCTTCCAAAGCCGCTTCAAGCAATGTGACCGGTACGGCCTTCGAAGACCTTGGCTCACGCTCGCATTCCTGCTGACCATAAGCACCTTGCAGTTGAATACACGGATCCATCTGGACTGTTCCCTCAGACCCAGCCCATTATCGAATCCAAGCTTCCCCTGAAGAATCTCCACTGGAAATCGCCCACCCGCCCCGCTCGGTCGATTGAGTCGCTCCGTGTTGGTTTCACGCCCGCGCCGAAGGATCCCAGTGAACGGAAATCATCTAGCGATGGCGCTGGTCCTGTCTCGCACCGGCGGCACCAGATCCCCGGTCTGCGACAAACACCATACCTGAAAGTTTACCTCCTTCGATGTGACGACAATGACACCTACAAGGCTACGGCTCGCAAGACACTGCGTGAATGGATCAAAGCTCAGGGGTCACCCGGTAGCTCGCAATCGGCAGCCAGTAGCCAGGAGAAGCACGATGCATTCGAATGGCTGATCATACACG
Source organism: Penicillium decumbens (assembly GCA_027569385.1). Classification (NCBI taxonomy): domain Eukaryota; kingdom Fungi; phylum Ascomycota; class Eurotiomycetes; order Eurotiales; family Aspergillaceae; genus Penicillium; species Penicillium decumbens. Next base: position 574,108 of record JAPDEZ010000007.1, read on the forward strand.
TGGTGCAGGACAGCGATGGAGAGAAGACACCAACTGCGACCTCGAAATGGGGCCGGGGCACAAGTACGGTCTTGGAGAAGATCAAGGCAGACTTCAATGGGTCGTCTAAAACCGCTGTCGATCGCGTGGCACAGTTGCGGCTTCCGAAGGAGGGAACCACAGAATCCCCTGAATTGGCCGACCAGCTAGAGGACCTGATTGACAAGATAAAGAATGGAATTCTGGCTTCGTTTGACCTACGCGTGGCTCAATACGAAGAGGATATTAAGGAGAAAGACTCGCAGCGCAGCCTACCTGGGTGGAACTTTTGCACCTTCTTCATTCTCAAGGAAGGCCTCGCTCGTGGATTCGAAAACGTGGGTCTCTTCGACGATGCGCTGGCTGGATATGACGAGCTTTCTGTTGGATTGGATGCCGCTATTCGAGACCAGCTTCAGGGAAGCGGCGGACAGCATAGCACTACGCTTCTGGAGTCTAGCAAAATCTGGGCGGAAGCTGCCAAAAACGCCCTGGAGGCGGGGATATCGGCAGCAGATGGCTCTGATAACGAGGATCCCCTACAGATCCGACCCGAAGATTTCCCACTCAACTCCGAAAAGATGCCATACCGAGAAATGATTCTGGCAAACGATATTTCGATCTTCGATTTCCGCACCTACATATTTTCCCGACAGCTCACCTTGCAGCTTCGAGCTGCAAGAGCTCCATCGGTGGCTACTAAGGAGACAACAAGGAAAGACAAGAAGCCAGAAGATCTCATGTTGCTTTCAGAGATCTGCGGCAGGTCTACAGAGTTCATCAGTCTCGCTGCTCGGACACTCCGATACGATCTCGAGTCTGGGCTGGCCGAAGTGGATAACGATGCAAAGGTAGACCTGATTCACAATATGGTGTCTTCATGGACGTATACAGCGGCTCTGCAAGTTCTCAACCAGACGTTCACCCCCACTCTCTCGCTCCCCGAGTCTTCCCTTCATGCAGTAGCACAACCGAGTGATGTCTCAAGCTCCAGCGTACCTGTGATGACTCCAGAGGAACGTACCGGGATGCCACGCCGGTCAAGCTCATTGATCTCTTCCTCACACTCACGTTCTCCTCGTCCTGTGACTCAGGATATGTCCGATTATGTCGGGCCTCGTCAGAGACGCCCGACCTTGGACCACCCTAAGCATGCTCCTGGTGCCACGCAGAAGACCGGTTCCGAGCAGTTGGCTTCTGGAAGAGGAGAGCTGCTTCTGTTAGCTCGGCGATCTCTGGAAGAAATCGCTCGGAGACGTGGCTGGTCTGAGAAATGGAATGATCTTGGCCTGCTCTTTGATGACAGCAATCGTTCCGGTGCCAGTGACCTAGCGGAAGTGTCCTTGGATGACAAGGAAGATGGAGACCAGCAGAAGGGTTCAGGGCTGAAACAGTCCTCGCTTGTGGGCGTTGCGCCCGCTCTTGTGGCTGCGCTCAAGACAAAGGACGCATTTTTGTTGATCTATGAAGACCTCACAGACCGTATCATCTGTCACAATATGGCTGCGAACCGCACTTACTCTGCCCAAACGGCTCTCGCGGAAATTGCGATTTTGAGATTCCGACAGGCCGATTATGAATCTGCCGCGTCCTACTTCCATCAAATGGCTCCATTTTATGGCAGCAAGATGTGGGGGGTATTGGAGGGGACTATGCTAGAACTGTACTCACGCTGTTTGAAAGAACTCAAACGCAATGAGGACTACGTGCGCATGATGCTAAAGCTGCTCTCCAAATATGCTTCTCATGCCGCCTCGCGCATCTCACACAGTAAAAGGGCCCTGTCGGCACCAACTTCGACCCTGGAGCAGGGGAAATTGGCCGGGTATCTCTCTGATCTTTTTGAGGGAGCAGGAACTCTGCAAAAGGATATCACCGCATCTTTAGCGGACTTCTTCACGGATTTGCATGTCGATCCGGCGATTCAGCTTTATGATGATAAAGATGGGTTCCAAATCCGGTTGTCGCTGCGATTCTTGCTAGGTCCACAGGTTGAGATGGACTCTATCAAGGTCCGGCTGATCAGTGCCAACAACTCTCAGCATGCGGAGCATTGGATTGAGGGATCGACCAAATTCGTGGTCAAGTCGTCGAAGACAAAAATCCTCGTTGACTCTTCGGTAAGCTGCCTTCTGTCTGTATTCCATTGCTCCCATACCTAACATCCTTCTAGACAACACTGCAAGGGAAATACATCGTTGATCGCTTGGAGATGAGATCCGGTAACCTGGTCTTCACATACCACAGTGGCAACCAATCCGCGCTTTCCGTTGGATTCCGGGAATCAGACAATGCAGAGGAGACTGACCAGCGGCCGTATATCTACTGCTATGCTCCGCCAGATGGCCTGCAGGCCAAAGTGGTGTCCCCTCATCTGATCAATCTGGAAGCGATGCGTACGCTGGAGCTGGAACTCAATAGTGGCCGCAATGACATCAAAACCGGCACAGTTCGCATTCGACCAGCCACTGCAGGCCTGCGGCTTCGAAGTACAGAGGTAGAAGTTGTGGAGGGCGAGCTGGAGGTGTCGGCTAACGGTGACTCTGGTGCCATCGAGTTTACTAACCTCCCGCCCAAGTCGTTCGTACGAGTGCGCATTCCGTACACTGTCGAGGAGGCCTTCTCTACTCTCTCTGCAAAGACAGAGATTAGTTACGGGACAGAGCAGGGTAACTTTGTCCTTTCGACAGTCCACGACATCATTGCGACGCTTCCCATATCGGTCAACGTGCAGGACGTCTTCAAGGATGAGATGCTGTTCTCGCGATTCACAGTCAGTCCCGCTATGCTGATTCCATTGCGCATCACGAACTGTAGCCTCCCGAGCTCCGAGACCTACGAGGTCCAGTCGGGCATCGCAGGCCCTGTTGCCCTCGATGTCTTTCCCAAGCAACCCGCCTCTCTCCTGTACAAGATTTGTCCCTCGGCTACTCCGAAATCAGCATCTCGCAGCCTTCGTCTGCGTGTTGATTTCAGTTGTATTGACGACGAGAGCTTTGACGCAGTCGAGAAGCTTTTTGCTGCTGCTATGGAGTCCAGCCCGTTCGCTCAGTATGCTACGCTCTTCACATCGCACCTGATCGGCAGCTTCCGCAACCAGCTGTCCACTGCAGATTTGGAAGTCATGGCCCTGCTACGAGAGATCGAGACGCCCTCATACCGGAGTGTACGATGGGACGACCTGTTGGGAGCACTAAAAGACCGTACCAAGGAGATGCGCCAGTGGCTGATGGCGTGGCATGAGGTTAGTTGACAGCCTACCCACCACTATATTGTTTTTGATCCACATATTAACGTCGTTTGATACCAGAACAATCCAGTCATCCGTCTTCCCCAACAGCCTACCACCCCCACCCGCAGCATTGTCATCCCTGTCGAGATTCCTGAAATCCAATTGGTGCATACGGCTGAGCTGCAGCTCCATCCCAGCTCCGAAGCCATGGGATCCGATGCTTCTCATGCCGCCGTAGGCCAGATGATATCCGCCGAATTGAAACTCCACCACACGCGTCGGTGGTGCTCGCCAGCAACTCAGGAGCATGCCGGCCAGCCACTAGAGTGTTCGTACGAGCTACACGCCAACCCAGAGCTATGGCTGCTCGGTGGTCGCCGCCGGGGCAACTTCCTAGCCCGCGAGGGGGAAACCACCCGTTTCACCGTGCTCCTGCTTCCCCAGAAGCCAGGCCATCTACTCCTGCCGGGCTTAGAGGTCCGCACATTTGCCCCTTCGTCGCCACAGCCACCACCCACGTCCCCAGCCGTATCGGACGCTGCAATTGGAGTCCCCGTGGCACCAGTTCAGCGCCGACCTATTGCGTGTGAGGTAGACTACCGCAACCACGGCGAGACGATCCTGGTGCTACCGGATCTGCGCAAGACGACCGTCAGCCTCAGTGCCTCGGGTAGTCCGGGCGGGCCGTGGCTGGTGGACTCGGAGCGACGGGCAGAGGTGCACTAATCTCCATGTCATGGAAAGACGTGTACGGAGGCAATACGAGTATGGCAATTGAGTGCTGTATATAAATCTATAATCCACGAGTCATGAACCTTATTCTATTTGCACAAGCCCCCGACTTAGTATCTATTAACCCTAACTTTTTACTCCACAGAATGCTGTAGACATTTTAACCTATGACAGCCCTATTGAATATCTCAAGTCTAAAATATCCAATGGAACTCGTAGTCTGGAAGAACTCCTGGTGGCGAGCCTTAGCCGGTAGCCCGATAGCCGATAAAGGACATTTCTCGGCGCAAAAAGTTGACAGATGGGGCGCCTCAACAAAACTGAGCGGGTCCGCCCAACAAGCTGGACCCTGCACTCCGTACTCAGTACCTCCAGTAAGCCACATGCAATTAGTATGGTCGAAGTACCGGTACCTGCAGTCTAGCTAAGTATGTAGTAGTGTACACACTCGGATTCCTACTGTAGCTAGTACTAGCTAATCATATCATCCCAACACGAAAGTGTCCAGTATGCAAACAACGATCACATGTCTCCAATTGCCACCCTCATCTCGGACCAATCCAAACAAGATAGAGGTCGCCCGCACGAAAATGACCCGCCGAGGCAAGGGCGATCGCTGGGGATATCCATCCACATGCTGAACTCACCGTATTTATCGATCTGGCCAGATCCCGTGAGTTCAATTTTTTTACTTGGTCCTTATTGTATTTTCCCCATCATAATGCTAAACTTAAAAGTTCGGATAAAATGCCCTAACCTAACCTATGCAATCTACATAGAGACTTGGACTCCGATCTGGAATAAGTATTACATAGTAACCTCGAGACAAAGTCTTGGAAGTACAAAAGAGAAATGTTGAGAGCCCAAAAGAGCTTAGTAGATAAGAAAGCGGTCAAGATCTCCCGAAGAGCTGAAGAACTGCGCGGGTCGTAATTCTCACCCTATCTGTAAGTGCTGCATGCTGGGCGTACCGTAGCTGAAGTAGATCGGCCAATTAAAAGAAGATGTTATTCTGGCATGTGCAAGATCGGCTCGGTAAAATGTAAAGTCGAGAGAGGAGTTCATGCGTAAAAATGAGAAAGGGAAAAAAAGAAGAAAAAAGGGCAAAGTTTAGGAAAATTCGAACATCGAATTCCCGGGGAGGGAAGTGGGGCGGATTTCCATGGTATTTTTGTAATTTTTGTATCAATGTGACACTTCTGTGAAGTGCTTTTTGCGTGAATGTGATTGAAATCGGGTAATCCAAATACAAACCCCGACCAAACCGATCCCTGGGCACCTTTTTTTTGTTCCTTTGTCCTTATTTTCTTTCCTTCTCCCTTCCTCGGAGCTGATCTTTTTTTTTGCTCATCTTCCCTCGGGGCCCCTTTTGTGTTATTGTTTGCGTTTTGTGCTTTCTCCAGCCCATCTGCACCTCTTACCCTCGACTTGTGTAACCACACATCAAACTCAAAACAAGGGCACCGCGCATTTCATCCTGTGAGTTGCTGAGAGCTAGCGACGATCTTTATCTTGTCCCGATTCCGAATGGACTGACCCCTCGTAGGTTGAAGTGTTGAAGTGGAGTGTTTGATTCTTCGCTCTTTTCAACCCGCATCTTCATCTCTTTTCCAGACATAGAGGAAACCCTGCCCCCGTCGATATAATTCCTCTTTCCGGCCCATCATGTCGTCCACTGCTGTGCCCAAGCGCGTTGTGCTGAACCGCAGCCAGCCCACGGACTCATCCGTTCCCTCGGTCTCAGCATCGCCCTTTGATAGCCCGCGCCAGTCGCCCTCCACCACCTCTCTGTCCTCCATGGCTTCGGAGCAGGAGCGGATCAAGTTGCTGGACACCTATGGCAACGAGTTCAAGATCCCCGACTTCACAATCAAGCAGATCCGCGATGCTATTCCCGCTCACTGCTTCCACCGCTCCGCCATCACCAGTCTGTACTATGTCTTCCGCGACATGGCCTGCCTGGCTTCCATCTTCTACCTCACCCACCACTATGTCACCCCGGAGACGATTCCCTCTCTCCCAGCTCGTGTCGTCCTCTGGACTCTGTACACAATTGTCCAGGGTCTCTTCGGTACCGGTATCTGGGTGCTGGCTCACGAGTGCGGTCACCAGGCGTTCTCTCCTTCCAAGGTCCTGAACGACACCGTCGGCTGGGTCTGCCACTCCCTCCTGATGGTCCCTTACTTCTCGTGGAAGATCTCCCATGGCAAGCATCATAAGGCCACCGGTAATCTTGCCCGCGACATGGTTTTCGTCCCCAAGACCCGTGAGCAGTACGCTTCGCGTATCGGCAAGGCCATGCACGAGCTCGGCGAGCTCATGGAGGAGACTCCCATCCTCACTGCCACGAACCTCCTCCTTCAGCAGCTGTTCGGCTGGCCCATGTACCTCTTTATCAACGTCACCGGCCACAACAACCACGAGAGGCAGCCCGAAGGTCGCGGTAAGGGCAAGAGCAACGGCTGGTTTGGCGGTGTCAACCACTTCAGCCCCGCCAGTCCTCTGTACGAGGCCAAGGATGCCAAGCTGATTGTCCTGAGTGACCTTGGTCTGTTCCTCACCGGTCTTGGTCTGTACTTCATCGGCTCCAAGTATGGCTGGCTCAACCTCTTGGTCTGGTACGGTATCCCCTACCTGTGGGTGAACCACTGGCTCGGTAAGTTTGCCTGAAATCAATCCGAAAAGAAAAGGGGGACGCACGTACTAACTGTAGATGTCAGTGGCCATCACCTACCTCCAACACACTGATCCCACCCTTCCCCACTACCAGCCCGAGGTGTGGAACTTTGTGCGCGGAGCTGCCGCCACCATCGACCGCGACTTCGGCTTCGTCGGTCGCCACATCTTCCACGGCATCATCGAGACCCACGTTCTGCACCACTATGTCAGCAACATCCCCTTCTACAACGCCGACGAGGCCAGCGAGGCCATCAAGGGAGTCATGGGCAACCACTACCGCACCGAGGCCCACACCGGCTGGACTGGCTTCTTCAAGGCCATGTGGACCAGCTCCCGCCTCTGCCAGTGGGTTGAGCCCACCGAGGGAGCCCAGGGCGAGAGCCAGGGTGTTTTGTTCTACCGCAACACCAACGGCCTCGGAGTCCCTCCCGCCAAGATGGCCAAATAGATGATCTTCTCCCATATTTTCCATCTTCTGTTTATTCTTTAACTTTTTGGTTGGTGTATACATGTCGGTCCCGCATACACAAGGCGAAACATAGACGCGAAAGACGGTTGTCCCTTTTTTTGATCAATATTTTGAACTCTCGTTCCCTGGGATTGGGGGACGGGTTGAATGTCCGCTGAAGTTGTTGGATATTAGTGATGATGTTGAATCCTAGAAATCTCTCTTTTCTTCGACCTGGTCTTGTGATTATCTCGAGTTACCAACTCATTCCTCTATGATCTGACTGTCAGTTTGGCTCTCCATTCCCGTCTTGAATCTCAAGGCTGGACAACTTCTTTGGGTTTTGTCTTTTCGCGCGACACGTTCATTTGGTGTTGGCATTTGTTTAGAGCGAAGATAATTTATGTTAGTCCCATGTCCTTTTTTCAAAGGCTGGGCCTTTGAGTCATGAGACCACGAGATCAATCTAGACTGTTCCCCAGCATCTTGGTAGTCAGTGAGATAGTATCAGGTTAGAGGTTGGGGAAGAGATGAGAACAGAAGCTGAAGCTTTTATGTGAGGAAGTAGAGACGAAGCGATGCGGGAGGACAAAATCAGGGAAAACCGTTGGAATTTGCGGGGTAGAAACTGAAACCGCTCCGTCACATCCGATCTGGACTTTCTCATAGTTTCCCTTATTTCAGTAGAATTAACCACTTACGTCAAATGTTTTAAGTCAATGTCCATCGATAAAAGGCTTACGAAGAGGATATGCCAGTAGACCACAGTGAATTAGATGCCACCATGAAATAATTCTATGACCTTCATAAATCCTCTCATCCTCACATCTTCTCATCTAATCTGAATGATATAGTCCTACGTCCTACCATGAATCCCATACTCTTCAATTCTTAGCCATCAAGTAGGCCCGAACTCATCCCCAGCCAGAACACTCCGCTTCCCTTCCTACATCGAACCAGCTACATCCAACCCCGGATTCCCGGCTTCAACCCCACACCCATCTTCTCGAGACAATCGGCCAATCCTCAATACGCAGATTATGCCACCCGAACGTATACCAAACTACAATATCCGATTCCGACACTCGAGTTCCTGATTTCCCTACGCTCAATCACAGAAGCCATTCCGAGAGCTTGCATCGTATGTCTTCCTGGAAGAGCTCGTCTTCATACCGCGTAACCCAGCGGCGAACTCGGAGCATCGTGGTATGAATCCGCATGCACGAGCATCTGGCTGTAGCAAGGGGTTAGCTTGAATCCCACGGGTGTGTGACGGGATTGGCTTTTGCTTCGTTGATTAGCTTGAATGAGCGATTCGTAGACAGTCGCAGCCTAGTGTAGGTTATCGCGGTGATGTCGGCACTCGTTGCCTAGGTCGAGGCTTCCTTTCTGAGGTACGGAGAGCGTGGATCGCCGTAGGGAATGAACATTGATAGTGGGAGATGGTAGAAGGGACTTCTATCGTAGCGGATATCGTCGAGGATTACATGTCCATTTCTCTCAGTTGAAGATTATCTTCTATTTTGAACGAGGGGCCTTCATGCTGGACGGCTTGGTAGGGCTTGGTGGTTGTACGTGGAGGTCGGGATCAGGATGATACACGCTCGTCTCTGTTGGATGGACCTTGTGGAGGTCGAGCGTCTTCGCGGAGCTTCTCGCTTCAGGGGAAGACAGATGGTAGATCTTGATCAGCTGCAGTTGCTCGGATATTTCTGCGCAGAGGTCAAGTCAAGTGAATGTCCATGGATGTCCCTATTTTCGAATGCCCTGTAATTATCTTGATGCGAGCTGTGCGTATGAGTAGAATGAACTGAAGTTGAGACATAATGACAGACGCCTTCCATTCGTAAAAGCAGGGTATAATTTTCTACACACCAACGGCACGGTCACTGGCCGAGAGGCTGAAATTGACGCCAATCATGCTGATAGCCAGTCGTTAGTTTGATGAGTCGTGATAGAAAGATACAATGTTCGAGACCGCACTTTCGTCACAAAAGACTATTGCTAGTATCGAACACACATAAGCCACTTAAAGCTTGCGCTTCACAGCACGCGCTTCATCCGCTTCATCGCCTTCATCCTCGTGGTGCCGTTTCATGGGACTTCCGACGAGCACGGGCGAGTCATCGTCTACCATGTCAGAAGTAGCACGGCAGCTACGCTTTTCCTGGGCTAGAAGCTCGGCTAGGAGTCTTTGCTGGAAAGTATCAAATGGTCGATAAGAAATCTTTTGGTGCCTGATAATTGGCCAGATGATATGGTCAGTAGTATTCCACGGGTCCTCAAGCGATTTGAGCAAGTCAGATGTGAAGTGCGCCTCATAAAGGTGGATGTATTCAGCGTCCGGGAACTTTGTAACGAGCAGACAAGACTAAAAAAGAGAGGGTTAGGCCGCACCACATTCAAGGCGGAAAGACTCTCCCCCAAAAACATACTTTGTGAATTGTCGAGCGCGGAACTTGAAGGAGTCGTTGTTGGAGTTGCGCAATAGAGAGTAATATGCAAACTATGTAAGGATCTTCGGACCACTCATTAGGGGTTATTTGAGATAGCCGTTTCTCGGATAGACGCGTTCCCACTGTATTAACGCCCCCACTCGGATGTAATAAAGGCTTGAGCTTTTTCTCCCGGTATTTAGTGACCGCGGGGTAGTTGAAATAACCTAGCACGCATTGCGAGGTATGTTCAATGGGTAGGTTGTCTCGTCGGCGACGGAACAGGGCGTAAGGTGGCCGATGAATCGGCCGGCCTGAAAACCAGAAACGAGACCCGTTGCTGCCAGCAGAGTCAGTAATTATGACTACTGCCATCCGCTGCAGATCGTGTAAACATACCCCCATGGTTCGTATGCGTTGCCGTCATATAGAATATTTTCCAGAGTGGACTTCTTCACGAGGGGCGCGCGAGTATTTGCAAGCCGCTCAGCATGACTTGGCATATAGAAGCGATTTGCAGCATTGGCTTTATCGCTCATTCGATGTGTGTCGCGATCGTCTAAACTGTTATCGAGGTGTTCGAAGCGACATCCTACCAAATCCAGATGACGAGAAGTCCAAAACAGAGGGTTCACAAAAAGCTCGCGATGTTGGCGGAGAATAGCGGAAAAAGACTGTGGACTAGAGTCTTTCTGCATGCTGAGATAGGTGTCGACAATGTTGCTGGTAGAATTCGAGTTATCCACATCGCGTTGGCCTTTGTTGCTTTCCGTGATGTCGGAATATCAATTCGCCCTTTGACCACCTTCACTGTACTTAGTCAGCGGGTTGTTTCATCTTTGTCCAGTCTCATCTTCTAGTTATTAATAGTGCTAACTAGTGGAAACCAAGTTGGATCTATAGCAGTCTTGCCAAAAGCTCAAGATCCGGACGTTTTGCCGGGCGTTGTCGAGTTCCGCGATGCAAAAATAAGACTGTCTACGTCGACACGCCGCTTGGAACGGAAACTGATCACAATTGATGACGGGGTTATCTGCTTCGGGACCAGGGAACGGGAGCCCTGGAACAACCTAAAGATCGAATTGCTATCCTGGAGGCTAAAAGGTGTGGTCTCCATATGCTCAGTGGATCTAAATTTAGTGATCTTGAATAGCATCATGGCTTCAATGCCTAGCCTAGCATAGCTATATAGCTGGGCTTACGTTTCGAATGTTGTCAAAGGAAAACCGGGTTACGAAAGGAGTCGTACTTGAAAGGCTCGGGCATTCTGACAAACTGTCGATTCATAGTCACATGTAGATCCTCATAGATACCGTCTCTCTTTTCGCTTAGATATAGACAAAGAGAAAGACCCCTGCCCGAAGCCTCGGGACATTTAGATCAACTATTTTCTTCAGGGCGCGCAGTTCGCAGCCCGCCTTTCCAGATCTCGAATTCAATCTCGTTGTTCTTTCCACTCCATGATTGTGTCGCTGCTCCAGTTTCTCCTTCGAGCGACTTGACCGAACCTGATGTCCAGGGAGCGAAGACAAGCTTCAATCTTCGTCGTGTTATGTGCTCCTGCGGTTCTGGGGCTGGTTGTTTCTGTGAAGGAACTGCTTTCTGAGAAGTACTCCAGGGCTGGTCCTTTCCATCCGAGACTTCTGGTTTTGCAACTATCTCCGTCGTCTGAACATTCCGAGCAGATGAAACCACAGGCTTTGAGATCTGACGCTTTTCTGCTTGGCTTTGCGATTGCGGATCTACCTGCTCCCTGGGGGTAGATAGAGGATAAACAGGGTATACACCATGATCCCAAGAAGGAAGTACAGTGCGCATGTCTACCTTTTTCAAGGCAATACGACACGCAATCTGCGTGGACCAGAAAAATCCTAGAGCCGGGGTCTTGAGCGAAGTGTCTGAATATAGACCGTCGCCCCATCCAGTGAAGAACCTTTCTTGATGCAGTAGACTCAGAATACTGCTGCGAGCTGGATTGCCAACGATGTAAGAGCCATCAAACTGATCGTCTTCTTGCGCAGCAAAGGGTGAAGATGCCGGGGACGACGAAGGCATGAGGTTATCAGCAAGTCCTGCGTTCTCGGCTCTGCTCCTTGGTAAAGGCGAGGCATTGGCGGCTTCCCGTGCTGCCAAAGTAGCACTCTGACTTAGTACAACCGGGAAGCCTGGCCGTAAGGCAGAATCACCACCACTACCCGCCGCAGGTTCGAAGCGATCCGAAACCTGATTCGCTACCACGATGGCAATATTCTCCCTTGCAGCAAGATTCCGCAGCAACTGACCCAATTTCGCAAGCTCGGTGGACCTGTTTGATAGAGCGAGCACATTATTGGAGGAGTGTTCGGCGCGGTAGTTGGCGGTGATGGAGTCAATGATCACTAGGCCGGCGTTGTACCGCGAGATAGCAATCGGAAGCTGGTAATTCAAGATGTGGTCCTGGGTTTCCAGGTCCATAGCATTGATGGAGAGTATATTGTCTAAGGACGGTGCTTGGTCCGCGGGCAGAGTCGAGAGGTGCGGATTACATTCTATCAGCTGGGATAGGCGGCCCGTCGCTAGTGGGTGTTCAGTTGAGATATAGATGGCGCATTTCTCCAGCCCATGAGGCTTAGCTAGCTGTACGGCAAGGAGGAGGCTGAGGAGGAATTGGGTCTTGCCGCTCCCACTGCAATCGCGAAGCCACTGGTCAGAGCTACCCCTTTGATCTTAATGGCGTGTTCTTGCCGTCACATACCTCTCACCAGTAATCTCTGTCACGTATCCGGTTGGGATCCCTCCTCCTAAAAGCGCATCCAGCGCGGGGTCCATAGTACTGATTGTGTTCCATCGCGACGGCTGAAGCTTCGTGGCGGGGCCGAGACCGAAGCTCACCTCATCGGCGCTAATGCTCGAGCATGGGGCCTCTTCCTCGTTTGACCCCGGTGACTTCTCAAATCCGAGATCGCCGTGTAGAGCTTTGACAATACTGGCGGACAGCCGTCGGACGTCGGCGGGGGGCACATGGGCGCGTTTCGCGATCTCGAGCGTGTCGAGGGTGATAAGGTCGACGGTTGAGATCTTGCCTCGCTCTAAAGGGGGCAGAATATGTGTGTACTGTCTTGTCGCAAAGTCAGGAAGGATAGATAGAAGATCCATAAGAGTTGCAGGCAGCGCCAGGTCGCGGAGCTGTTGATGTCGCGATTATTCAAGCTTTCGCGCGGGCCAATCACAGCCACCCTCCACATCAGCAGAACTGTGGTTGACACTACATTGGCGTGTTTTTGCTGATGATAATGCCAATTTAGGGGACAAGATTGGAAGTTACTATATAGAAGTTTTATATGCATTATCTTGTTTTTATGAGCTTGTTGCATAGTTGCAAGGTTGCGATGTTCTTACGAGAAATCGATTAATCTGTTGGAGTCACACAATAACCTCAACACAATCTAGGATGGGATCTATATTTTCTGCCCATGCACTATGTAGGTGCAATGGGAGTACAAAGGCTCTACAGTAAGGAGATGTAAGATCCAAAGAGCCATAAATTCAGGTAGCTTTCGCTCAACAGACATAACATTAGAAGTAGACCTCCAAATCAAGGTATACAAGGAGCGCCCGTACTTGCAAATTTTAGACACCAGAGGTGAGCGAAACTGAAATGGCCAGATAAACTAAGAATGTATGATAATACTACGTAGATAATGAGGGCTAAAGAAACAATTTCGCTATTTTGAGTGTGAACAACTAAATTATGATTGATATGGCCTCCTGCGAAGTGACCAAAGCGGCGGTGTCGACGCAAACATTGACAGCCGATGGACATGCCCGTTCTTGGACTGGGATGAGTTTGACCACTGTTTCAAGAATATGTGTATCTCAGAGATCAGGTGCTCAGCGATCTTAAGATCCGAGAAAGGTCAGAGAGCTATTACTTGACATTCATCGTTCTGACATTTCATGCCTATGTACTGTAAATTCCACGTGGCATGGTTTAAGCTTTGGATCGACAATCCCACGTCTCCAGAAGTCGAAGGTACGGAATATATGTAATTATCTACACCAATACCGACAGCTTGATCTAGACAGGATCTCGGTGCGAAAAATTCATCCATCTCAAACGCAAAGAAGAGTAAGTCGATTCACATGATCTTGTCCCGTTCTTGACGCTCCTATGATCCCGTAGCCAGCCCTCGGGAACAGTGAGAAAGATATGGCCTTAGCCAAGAGTTGTGGGTAAGTAAAGAGTCTGCAATGCTATGGCTATCCCGGATAGGAAGGTCAGCCCGGCCCCAAAACACAAATACATAACACACATACTTCGTAGGTTCTAGAACAAAAGTTGTGAAGTGCAGCAATGCTATTGCAATAATAATTACTCCTTGCCCATGCATCCTGTCAAGCCGTCGCCGATGGCAACCCGAGAGAAGGCCGATCAAAAGTGACGTGGGGACGATCGTTTCGTTTCGTAGAAAAGCTCTTTCCATGTGTACATACGGTACGGAGAGACGGGGTAGACAGGCCGTATACGACGATCAGTGGACCGTATTCCTTGGCCCCTACGAATGGCGTTCTGTATTAGGTAGGTGGGTAATGCGATTTCTGGATCCGGGGACCCGCGATCACCGAGGTGTATCGGGGAATCGGGGACACCGGGGACCTTCGCTCTGATTTAGCTGGTTGTCGTCTTATCGTCGACCTTCCGACACCGCCTGAACTATATAGTACTGTGTGAAGAAGTAGAGATTGATGTAACATCAGACTACCGAGAAAACAACATAATGCCAAACCATAACTTACCGCCCGAGCTGACTTGTAACCACCAAATGCTGCAGTTAACAGTCATATAAGAAATGCGAAAAAAAACCTCCACCACAATCCATTCCCTGAGCAAAATGGGTCCAGTGTGTATTTCGAGTCCGATTAAGGTATGTTGCGTAAAGTTTCAGCAAGGTGAAAAGTCAGCGATCCAACTATCTCGCAATCTCAAAGCCGCACTTCATGACGATCAGATGCGACAGTAGGTAAGAGAATAGTATGAGAATAGTAGGAGAAGGGTAAGGATCAGGTTATTTAGAGTTAGGCTTAGATCCTCGAGCATCTCCTACTGCTACTTAATAGTGCGTGCTTTACGACCTATGCCAGAAGATTGTAAATAAGTGTATATAAATCTTATATCGTCGGCCAACTTTCTATCTCCAGCATCAACCTAGGGGATATCTATGTAATGCTCGATCTAGAGCTCACCGAGGATCCTGAGCTCAAAACCGTCGCCGCCCTTCCCATGTCCTCGGAGCTCAGTGTGTGACCTTAAAATCAAACAAGAAATATAGCACGTTACTTACTAAAACTAGCTAATGTCGTCCAAAAGAATTGACTCTGCTACCTCTCGAAGTCACCCGAGTGAGGCTATCATCCGCCTAACCATCGACATACCACTGGTCTACGCCCATGATATCATCACAACGAGCAATTGCCTGCATGCGCAATGGGGCTACGGCTCATTGGAACGGGGCAAGAACCCGTACAGACTGGTGAAGAACCCTGACCATGCAGTCTGGTATGGTGAAATCGAGGAAACCGGCGAGAAAAGCCCAGAGTTTTCGGTGCCGTGTGCATCACCTATCTGTTGCTCACTATAAGAGTGTAGGATATAGGGCATTGTAAGCACAAGCAAAATTCGTTGTTTAGCTATAGTGATTGTGAGCTTTTAACTTCATTTCATAGATGGGATCCACCGGCTTCGAGTAAGCAAGCCGACGAACCCATTGATATGAGTTCCATGGTTACATAGGTAGAAATGCTCAAATGGGTATAGTGTAATCAACCATATGACTTCTCGTCTGGAGTTGTATTTCATTACTCCACCGTCCTAGAGTCACGACCTGAGGCACCTGCCAGAAGGATGGTAATGTTTGGGTGGCACAACAATCGGAGTCATACGCACTATGACTTCCAAGGTTCCTGCTGCAGAACGAAAGGCAGGAGACCGGATATTATATAGGACGGGGCGGTTAGTCCCGGACTGGAGCGACCATGCGCATAATTCGACTATTTTCATAAAATCTAGCCCTTAATATACGTAACTATACAGTCATTAAAACTAGAGGAAGGGCAGGAAAAATAATAAAATACACCGAATACACGAAGGAGCCTAATGCACGGCGCTAGCACGCAACTAGTCAAGATCGAGCAAGCCTGCGCTGAGACCGCAGATCGCGTTGGTAGCCGAGTTTGTTGTGACTGAAATGTTCGGTGTATCCTCGAATTCTTGAGCCCCGTAAAATGTACAGCATAGGACAAAGTACCCAGATGGAAACTTTTGGAAGATAATTAATACAAGATCTAGTAGGTAATAGTTAAATGGGAAAATACATAGGAAATAATGGAAATAATAGAACTACCTAGTACACACCCCTGTAAAATAGAATACCCAGTACATCTGTATGCCCAAACCAATTGGGTACTTCTAGCAGCGCTCTGTACTTTGCGTATCCTGTCATGTCATCCTCCCCCTCCTCTCATTGAACCTTCTTCCTTCCCTCCCTATTTGTGTGCTCTTTGACTGTAGGGGATCTTCGTCACCCACACTTCACTCTCCAGGATAATTGCTGGTCAACTCCGTACCCGTCTCTTCACACCCCCTTGATTATCCGCCGTGTCTATCCCTAATCATCGTACCCGACATCCATCGATTTGACTGCGATCGTTCGACAACAGTTGAGCGCCCCTTCCCCCATCGTGGGAAAGCGACGGGGCTCCTGGCGACATATTCGGCAGGAACGAATCGAAGTGCCACCCGATTGCGACCGGTAATCGACCGTGGGAAAGAAATCCGTATGTCGCGCGCCCGAACCGAACCGTCAACTGCTATCCTCCGCCCGACAACACCACCTAGGTTGTCTCAGTTGCTGATGTCGCTACGAATAGACGAAGATAAATAGCCCATTACGTTCAAAATGGCGTCCCGACCTCCCATGATGGCGCCTCATAATGAAACGGAGCACTCTATCAGTCGAATTACGCGCGAGGGCAAGCAAATCACCTACAAGTTGAGTGTGATGCAACAACCGGAGCGTGCCAGAGCCTGCGGTGCCGGGGCAAAGTGTAAGCACCGCTATCCCTCCAGTCGGGGACTGCGTTCGTTGACAGTCGAGAATAGCATCTGCCGATCGTCGCCCGGTCGACCCTCCGCCCGTGGTCGAGCTGCGAATTTTCGAATCGGAGCCCGGTAATGAGACACAGAAAACCGATATCACCTTCGCCTATAATGTCAATTTCTTCCTCTATGCAACCTTGGATACCGCGCGGCCTATCGCTCACGGGCGGGTGGCTGGTCCGCCGTCGTGCCCCGTGTTGACAGGTGTGCCGGTCGCGGGTGTGGCATATCTTGACCGTCCTTCACAAGCAGGTTACTTCATCTTCCCAGATCTATCAGTGCGCCACGAGGGTCGATATCGCTTGAGTTTCCATCTATATGAAGAAATCAAGGACGCCAAGGATGTCGACAAGGATTCGAATTTGCCAATCCCGAACCAGATAACTCGCCCGACCACATCCAAGCCTGGATCTCCGCAGGCATTCCTTCATTTCCGTCTCGAGGTGAAATCGGTACCATTCACCGTGTACAGCGCGAAGAAATTCCCCGGCCTGGCCACCAGCACCTCCCTGAGTCGCATCATCGCCGAGCAGGGTTGCCGTGTTCGCATTCGTCGCGATGTTCGGATGCGACGTCGAGGTGATAAGCGTGAGGAGGACTACGACTATGATGAGGAGAGAGCGTCCGTGTACGTACGCCCTGACCGGTACTCAACACCAGATCGCTATGTTGCAGCTACGGTAGAGCGTCCGCGGTCGAACAGCAATGGAAGTACGATACAGTCGTCATATGGGTTCCCACTAGAGATCCAAAGGCGGCCTTCTGCACCAGACTACGGATTCCAGTGCCCGCAGTCCTACGAACGGCCAATGCCACCTGCTCCCATGGCCCACACCCAAACCCCCTCCTATCAATCGCATCTCTCTTTCGGCTCAACGCCTTCTCATCACTCTTCTTCTGTCCACATACCTCCTACTCCGCCACCGGTTGCACCGCCCGGCATGTACTCGCCTCATACCTCCTATGCGAACATTCGGCACCTATCAAATTCCTCGGAATATGAAGCCTCGCCTGCTGGATATCCCATGGCACCGCCGATGGCAGAGCGGACCGGTGGTTATCCGAAGAATCCTATGGCGTCTTATCGCATGGAAGCGCCCAAGCCACAGCCATATATGGACCCGCGTATCCCCGATCCGACCCAATATCAGCAGATCTCGCCAAATATGGTACCCCGCGCCGAGACGCCTGGGTTGGCTCATGCTCTGCCGCCCCTCAAGGCTCCTCCCAGCGAATATGTGCAACCGAACATCGAGTGTGGTTCCCCAAGCCCTGGCTACGATTCCGTTTCCGGCAAACGGATGCTCTATCAAAGCGGTCCCACTGCCGTTGGAAAGCGTACTTACGAGGATTCATTCGGTCTTGATGAACGCTCCATGCAGAACGGCATGCGGCCTGATACTCAGACCTACAACAATGGCTACCGCGATTTCTCCGCTGAGAGCCGTGCCGCATTGATGGCTGAATTGGGTGTTGAGATGGCATACAAGCGTGCCAACGGGCGGATGGTCATGAAGGTCCCCCCGGGCACGTAATAAAAAAGCAATGAGAATTCACGCCTTGAAAGACGGTTATCTCTCGATATCGAAGAGAGGTGATCTACTTGCATTTTCTTCCATCTTTTCTCAACCCTTGCTCTGCTCCCCTGGACTCAGGAGTCCTCATGGGCACCCAGCAAACCCTTGGACATTTCTGTACATGAATTATTTACCCCCTCTTTGGTCCTTGCTTGCCTTGTGCCTAGATATCCGATGCATTTGTCGTCATCTACGTTCTTCAGCAATGTTCTTGTCTTGTTCAGCGTTCAGTTATTCCACGTGGGAATCGGTTGGTCAATGCTGGGGTTCTATGTGGTTGCTATTATATTCTCCTGATACTGGTCATTTCTGTGCGTATTCATTGGGATTTGCATCACTCATTTATCTCTACTCATGTTACCGAGGACCAAGGTAGGGCAACAACCAGGTCCTGCTTCTCTATCCAGGCCTGGATTCAGACCTTGCGACGGGTTCGGGGCAGATTCCATCCCTCCTAACCGCTAATACAGCGGATATGGACTGGAAGAGGAATGCAGGCCGGTCTCTACCCGTCTCGGCTTCTCTCCCTCTTTTCTGCGATTTTGGGCTGGTACTTGGCGATTAAAAGGACAGCAAAGTTTTCTACATCTTTTTTTTGACAGCGACCATGAGCGCCCCTGCAATCCTCCGTTCCTTCGGAGCAGGGATAGATATGACGGTGCATAGGAGAGACGTTGCGTTGAATTATTCCCTTGCTTGTTCCCGTTCTCCACGATATCACCCTTCGGCGACATGTTGCTTAATTTCCTCTTTCCCTGGCGTTGTGGCATCTCCTTGATACCTATAGCATTGTTGTCCTGAATATGACCGACCTTCAAGTATACACCGGTAGACCCTAGGTACCGCATTCCTGGATTCCCAGGCTGTTGTGCACATGTTCGTTTGAGACACGCGGAATCCCATCGATCTGCCCCGGATCAAATGCCTATGTTCCTACATTCTGACCCGTTCAAAATAATGAACAACTAGGCGGGAGAAAGTGGAGTAAGCAAGAAACGGTCTCGACTTTGTAGCGGGTACCTAAATGACGGTGTGTAGTTTCGTGCACAATGAAGTACCCGTTACCACAACAAACTTCCTCCCTGGGCAAGTGCGGAGTATGTAAACAAACCCACTTCCAATCCAATGCCTTTCAAATAGCACATCAGACCCGATCATTTCTTGAAATTCTCTTGCGCTTATACTCGATCTTCTATGCTTTTGTTTTCTTCTTCTCCCAAACCCTCTTCTTACCACTTTCCGCAACAAGGGCGCGGGGTGTAAGCAGGGATGATCAAGGTCGTGCCCGGCGCAAAGGTAAACTAAACTCCCTTGCCCTGTCCCTAAGAGATTGCCTTGGGATACGATTGCAGAATAAATCGAGAGTTAACACTTCCACGCCGCACACAGGGACCCAGTCACCCCGTCGAAATGGACGTCGATCCGGGTCCCGCGCAGCAGCGCTCCTCGCGCAAGCACTTGCGCAGCAGTTCCGACGATGCCGATTTGGAATGGAGTTCAGACGAGTCTGGTCGCTTCGATGATGCTGATGAACGCGAGCTGGAGGATTACAAGTCGCCGTCGGCAAAGCGCCGTCGCTCGAATGATTGGCCGCTCCCAGATGAAGCTGCGGACTACGGACATCATGATCGTCGCGCGCGCGATGGAGCGGGTGGTTTGAGCGCCAACCTGGTATCTGCATACAAATCTTCTCCTCGGGCCTCACCGCGCACTCCTCGCACTAGACACAGCGCTCCGGCTGCCAATAGCCCACGCAACCTCTTGGGACGGCGGTCGAGGTTCGTTGAGGCCACGATGAGCGACAGTGTTAGTGAGGAGCCGCCGAGTATCTTCCTGCAAGAGAAAAAGCAGGCTGGTACTCAGAATCGTGGATCTGGGATTTTTCGATTCGGAAGGGCTATTGCCGCGGCCTTCAATCCGTTCGGCGGCTGGGGCAAGAGCTCGCCTGATAATGTCAACAAGTCACCCCAGTCACCCCAGAAAGACGCCCTTACACAGGCGGAACAGGCCTATGCGGAGCTAAAGAAGTCAGGCTACAGGGGCACAAACAAGGGTGCTTACGTGGGAAGTGCAAATGTCGACCAGGCCGTAGCCGACCAGGCATGGCAGGCCATTCAGGAGAAGATGCTTCACGGGAACATGGGCACGCCACTACGTTCCCCGCAACGTTCTCCGTCAAAGTCCTCAAAGCGCTCGTCTTTCCAGGATCTTCGGTCATTGGGATTTCCGTTTATGAAGTCCCATGAACAGGTCACGGCTGCACCGTCAGCGTACCAAGAACGATCATCCGAAGACTTCGAGCCAAACGGGCTCCGGAGACAAAGGTCGAAGAAGGAAATCCACCGCCAGGTCAAGTTAGCCAGGAAAGTCAGCAACCTTGAAAGCAAGCTGGACCGTGCCCGACGAGAGCTTCAGGAGCTGAGCGGCAACGAGGAGCGAATGCCTGCCCCTATGCCAGAGTCCATGGAATCCTTACGCATGAGTATGGATATGGACCCTGGGAGCTATCCTCGCAAGTTTGTTCCAGGCGCACTTCCCACGCTGCCCTCGGAGCGACTGCTCGACCAACAAGACACGGATTCCAAATCGTGCGAGCCCGAGATGGGCGGCGTGCCAGCTTTGCCGTCTATGGATGGCCGAGGAAGCTTCTCACTCGATGATCCGCTGAAGTCCCCGAGTGCATCACCGATCAAGTCCCCCAAGGGACGGTCGAAAGAATCGCGGCCGTCTTCTTCCATGGGTAAGGAAAGCCCTTCCCGTAAAAGGAAGTCACCAGTTCCTGAACCTATCGCTAGTCGGAACCCTACTCAGCCCAGCCCGACGGACTGCGACGACGTCGCCCCCGATCAACCGCCCGAGCTAGAACAGCTGATCGATTTCGGGCTGCTCAGCCCAACCCGACAAGCCAAATGGCAGAAATTCGAAGCCGGCGACAGCCCCCGCTCCGTCGAACGTAAACGAAACACCACCCTCGGCCTCGACTACGGGACAAAGGCAGGCGAAGCAGGCTCAATGCACAAAAGGTCCCCATCAGTTCAGCCCCGAAGATCCTCACCTGGCCTCAACCGCTCACCAAGCTCCAAGGCCGTAAGATCCCCAGCCTCGCGCATGCGCCGCGGCGACTCGACTCTGCGCTCCGTCTCTCCGACCGCCTCCATTCCGGACGAGAATCCAGCCCCAAGCACCTGCGTCTCGTCTTCGCCGCCTTTGGAAACTCAAAATACATTCTATCTTCAGCAGAACCGCACTCTCGACCACGATCGTACGCCTCGCTCTTCACCGTCCAGGCCAGCCCATACACGACGTCGAAGTCGTCAAGAGGATATTCCTCCCGTCCCTCCTCTGCCTAAGGAGCTTCTCAAAGATGCTGCAAAGGTAACCAGATCGCCGTCGAAGAAAATGAGAAATAGTGTCGCATCTGCTCTTGAGCCGCAGTCCTCTTCCGCCCAGAACAGACAGTCGGCTGTGATTGAGGAGTATCCCTGGCATCCCGATATCTTCTAGAGGTGCTCATAGGGACGCGCAGCAGTGTCTGTGGTGGTGTTAGTGTGTAATTGAGCGAGGTGTTGGCATTTGCTTCCTTATTCGCGGTTACCCGACGCGATACGATGTTACGAGTTATACCCTGGAGTTTGTGGCCGTCTTTTCTCTTTTGTGAGTTGTTTTCAAAGGGATTATTTTTCTACGGTTCCGCTGGCATCATGATCAATTCCATGTAGTCAACTTATTGGGATATTGAATCTAGCTTGAGCTAATGTAATGGTTCATGACATCGTCACTCTAGTTGCTGATCTTGGGGTCAACCTTCTTGCTATATCGACCATTTCTATTAGCTTTCCTTCCAAAGAACCAGAAGTCTTGGATACATACCCAGTCATCTTCTCATAGGCGTTACGGCCGGCATCGGTGATCTTCTCCTCGGTGTTGCGGTCGACATTGTGGCCGGATTTGTTAGCTGCGAAGCCGAAAGCTGCAGTACACTTATTAGTCAAGTTCCCACGACTCATGAACTCTTGGACCTAGTAGAAGGGGATCTCGAAGATGAATTCATGACATACCCTTGTCAGCGTAGTCCTGGTCACCGGCGTTGTTCTGAGTCGAACTGGGCTCTTTGCCCTTGAGACCGTCGGTGGCCTTTTTGACGAAATCCATGATGATAGTATTGGGGAGGAAAGATAGAGGAGGAAAGATAGAGGAGGAAAGATAGAGGAGGAAAGATAGAGGAGGAAAGATAGAGGAGGAAAGAGGAAGATGAAGAGCTCAAAGTTGAATATTGGGAAAGATGGGCGTAGCTGATCTAAATAACCATTCGATTGGGACACATGATTTGGCCCCGCCCCCTCGCTGATAATAAACCCACCCTGACTCTCTGGGCTACTTTGGGTTACTTTGGATATTTTGGCTAGTTTGGCTACTTTGTGGCGCAGATAAAATAGCTAGAGGTTAGCCCAACTCTGGGCAGGGGTTACCCTAGTAGAATGCTCCAATTACATGCATGGATCGTGATAGAGTTTCGATATCCTAGGGCAGCTGATGGACTTAAGGCAGATTACGGAGACGCTAAAGATGGATTCGGCGAGATCGTCATTCGCTCCCGATTTATCACTCGCAGCTCTAACGATGTCATAGTCTGGATCAAACTAGTCCCGGTGGAGCGTGGCTTTGGGGGGAAATAGCCAGCTCACGCCTGCGGCGCTGAAGAGTCCCACTAACATGGGCTGGAGTACCTTGACGCCGACGCAGACGGCTATGATTCCGGTAATGGCAGGGGAAATGGAACCGCCGATTTGGCCGAGAACGAAGACGAATGCTGCATGCGTTAGTACAGCCAAGCTGGGGAGTGGGTCGGTGTCTCGCCTATCGCCGAGGAACAGATTTCCGGAGAGAAGATCTTTGACCCGACTGAGATGTCCTGGGATATGATAGTTAGCTGGCTGGGGAAATCACTTGGATCATTCAGGTCATACAGTTGCGAAGAATGGTCCCGAAAAGAAACCAACAAGCTAACAGCCACGGCCTCGGTGATGATATTCGGCACCCTGGATGCAGTATCAGGAGCAGTGTCAACTCCATCTCAAATGCGAAAGAGACATACAGCCAGAAGACCAGTCAAAGAACCTCATAGATAAAAACCATCCGTCGCTCACCGAGTCGGTGCGTCGGCTCGGCAAGGACAAGTCGACTCAGGAACGAATCGCCATAAAATCCAGCCGGCACGTATCCCATATCCTTGATATCACCATTGCGAACCTTTACCAGGTACTCGACCATCCAGCCACCGGCGGTGATAGCAGCACCAAGGAAGGAAAAGAAAAATAGGCTAAGCAGCCAGACACCTGGAGTGGACAGTGTGGCTTTGATTTCCTTGAGCGCTGTTTTGCCCATTGACTTGGGTTAATTCTCAGTGTTTGAACATTGTTGTCTTTTCATCAAAGGAGTCATTCAATCATGAAAGGATACCCCACAAGCGCCATGTTGACGACACCTGTATCCAATGGAAAAAGGTAGAAGAGGTTCCATTTCGAGTTCGTGTTTGCCGACGCCATGCCCGTAGCAACGAATGGCCCGACAAGGCAACCAGCCATATACATTGCATGAATAAAGCCGAGCCAGCGATGCGCACCCCGGAGCAACGAGAGAAATGTGTTAGCATGCATGTCGTTATACGCCTGTCCCAGGCTAGCGAGGAAAAAGGTGACGGCGTATAGCGGGAAAGGCGGGGGCCAGGCGCGTAGTACATGGCTAGAATCTGAATTGCAGCCCCTAGTGATAGGATGGTACCTAGATCGAGATGCTGGCATATGAAGCTGTTGGATAGAGCCGCGAAGAACCAGCCGAAGAAGGTGGTACCGTATCTGCGTAGGTTTGTGAGTATTGTTGTCCATCTTTGGCGGCAACTTACAGCACTGCGGCAATGTTCGTCTTGATGCTAGATCGCCCTTTAGGGCTATAAGGTGTATTTAGATCAAATAGGTTTGAAAAGCAGGACGACAATTAGAGCTGTGTTTGCAGAAGCTAAGCTGAATAAGACACAATGCCTAAAGGATTTGGCGATGGAGAGAAAGGTGGCCGGCGGGGAAATGATGCATCTTGTTGGCCTGCCTTTTATGGTGTATAAAGGGAACCCCCAGTATCGATACCATCATCCAATCCCCTCAATCATTCCATCACCTTCTCCCATCTCCCTCATCCCACTACACTCACCTTTATCCTCTCTCTTCTCTAGTCATCATCATAGTCATCCACCATCGCTCGACCAGAATCTTACCCCCGACAATATCCCGAGACAGTCCAGCAGATTCTACGTGATATTCATGCTAGGTATTTATCTAAACAGGTCATAATCAGAAGGGAAAACTGAATTTCAGTTATGCAGAAGACTATCTAATATCCGCATTTCCTAGGATGTTTGATGAATAGGTTCATCATCCACAAGCACCCAACCATCCTCCCGCCAAGTATTTCTGCAAAATATATCTTGGAACGAGGTTAAACTACATCCATTCTGAAGCTACGTTCACCATATTCAACCGAATACGGTGTACCGCTGTCTCATAGCGGTGTTGGATACTTCATTCATGGCTGAATGGTACGAATGGTCGAACATCTGTCTTAATTTTGAATCTCTGGTCCGAAAAAGTCGATCGCACGTATATCCACCACTAAGGGAATTTATGCAGATATCAAACTCACCATTGTGGCAAGTCTCACATTGCAAAAGGGTGTCGTGAACTAAAAGAGCAATGTGATAGTGATCATACTTGATCTCTACAGATCTAGGTAGAGTACACTATGACATTGCTCTTTCTGTTATGCCTGTTTGCATTGCGAGATTTGCAATGATGGCAAGTTTGATATTTGTAGGGAGTTCCTTAGTGGTAGATGTATAACGTATAATCCATTTTTCCGGACCAGAGATTCAGCTATAAGAAGGATGTTCGACCATCCGTACTGTTCAGCCATACAAGACCCCATTGAAGTGTTCCACACCGCTACGAGACAGCGGTACATCATATTTGGGTGAGTATGGTGACGGTAGCTTTAGAATGGACGTAGGTTGACCTCGTTCAATACGAATCCGCTTTTTGAAAAACCGGGTAGCCAAGGAGCGGCCACAAACTTGGCCTGTTGTGTCTTTCCGTGACTGCTGGACAGTAGACCACTGTACTATAGGTGAAGATGGATCTCCCGCCATCGTCTCAATACCTGTGGAGGTGGTTAGTTCAGTGATATTTGGTAGGCATGGGATACACGTACCCTTTTTAATCCACGGCATATCTTGCAGAAGTGTCCGGTTCAATGTGCCGCAAATGATCACAATATGCTTTGCTTATCAGCATTGAGCATATAGTGAACAGTAGATGTAATGAGATCTCAGAGATGACTGAAATGATCATAAGTATTTACCAAAAGGATATGGGGAATAAGTGATAGAAGGCGTACATATTTCAGGAGAGATAGCTTAGTTGAATACTAATGTAGAGTGAAGCTTTAGAGCGCACTTGATTCTTTCTTTCCTAGGACTCGTAACTACAACATGTTGGCCAATAGTGCTGTTATGCTCCACACCTTCAATTGCTTCTTAGGATCAAAATTAGGGCATTGTAAAAAGACTGAGCCTCTGTAGACTGCTCTGC